>JAJKFI010000009.1:11603264-11628320 GCA_029204185.1 Lerista edwardsae
TATTATTATTATTATTATTATTACTGGCACAATACCGAGTGAAACCAGTGAGTGTGCCAATTATAAGGAACTCTCAACATTCAGAAGGGGAAGAAACACCACACATTCAAGTTATTTGGGGTACATTAACAGCCTGGCAGGAAGGAGCGGAGGAAGAAAAAATTAACTATTTGCCTGTTTATAGTTCTCTCTAAGCTTCTTCTCACAACCAGACTTAATTCCCCCTAACCCTTCCTTCTTTTCTATAATTGATCCAATTTCTACTGTGAATTTATTTTTTTTGAAGACACGTATGATTTTATCAATATCCTTCAGATAATAAATTTAAAAACCCCACCCACCCACCTTACTTTTCCTCACTTTTAAAAACTTCCATTCTGTACCCATACCAAACCCCTTCATCTCCTCATGCTTTCTGTTATAAGTAGCCAACACGGCAATGCCTGTAAGCAATGCCTGGTAACTGTCACATGATAAGCTATGACTGCCAATTTAGAGAAACATCTGTCTTTTCTCCTAAAAGCAATTCCTGCTCTCCACAGGTGAGGGGATATTTACAATTACAGGCACTTACAAACACTACACTGCAAAAAGATTGTGCATGATATGAATGCTTCTAAATAGAATAGCAACACTTACACAATCACAAATGTGGCTCTGGGGATTGGTCCATTTAAACCTGGCACTTTAGTCTGCAGTCCAGACGCCATTGCTGTCAATTAAACTCAGTTGTGGGCCAGAAATCCTATCAGCTTTAGCACAGTCAGAATTACTGTTTCTTAAGGAGGACACTTTCTAATGGGCATATTCCATAAGATGGAATTTTTATAATTACCTTTTTATAATTACAGACTCCCAACGGATTGTCCAGTATGTCCCCATAGCCTAGTGTTTCCCTCATTTTTTCAACTGGTGGCTCCCTTGACCTACTGGGCCATTGGCTGGCACTCTTCATTAGGTCTACAATCCTTTACACTGTATCTTGTGGCAGGTTTTTCGAGAGGATTCTGAAGCTCCCCTAGCTGGTTTCTGTGGCTCCCCAGGAGACATTGCTCATAGTTCTGGAACCACCACTATACCCCCTTCACCATACTGTTGAAATAATCATTAGCACCAGTCCTATTAGGTACCAGTGTGACTTCAAAAGATGATAATATAATAGATTGGTTTTACTTTACATATGGATAGCTAGGAACAGAATACCCCCAATCAGTATTGATAATGGAGATAATATAATCTAACAATTTTTTTTAATTCTTCAGAAATAGTGCCATACCCCAAATTGGTATTTGGGTAAAGAATCCCTGCCATAAGCCTACACATTTTCCTTGTTAAGTTTACTTAGACCAAATAAGTTTCACGTTGCTTTCTTGTTAAATGTCTCTCAAATCTTTGTAGAAGTAAAAGCATTTCATATACCATTTTTATGAGGTAGTGTGCCATGGCGTGGAGATGCCGTGTAGAGGATCCACTAACAATTATGAAATAGTTGGTGTATTTCATTTCTGGAGGCAACTGAATAACACAAATGTCTTTGGCGTTTTCTTGTCTCAAAAGTGATACCATATCGTCAATGCTGAATACTGAAGAAGCAGGATCTGGAAGCAGTAACACATAATTTATAAAAATGTTAGGCCTTGGTTTGATACAACTTGGTTTGATACAGCCAAATCCTATGCATGTTAACCCAGAAGTAAGTTCCAGGTTATTGAATGGGGCTTACTCCTATTTGTTAAGAGCATGATCTTTAAAGCATCATAAACAGTATGCTGCAGGCGCACTTCCACGGTCACTACTGAAACTAACCACAATCCTAGGAATGTCTACTCAGAAGTAAGTCCCACTGTGTTCTGTGGAGCTTGTTCCCAGGAAAATGTTATGAGATTATCATTTCAGTAGATGATGGTTGAGGAGATCCTTCACACCTAGCATCAGAACGGTGGTTCTGATTTCCATTGCAAAGCAGCTAGTCCACAGCAAGAGGCATGCTACTTTCTACAATTGAGCAATTATATTGATAAAAATCTCTTTTAAATGAATCTAGCCTCAGTGAAACTCTGCGGGACAATTAGTCTCTACTCTGGAAATAAATTAAACCAGCCACCACACATTTAGATGTCTTAGATCTATTTCTGGGTATATTTGAGGTATATCTGGGGTGGCTTTCCTGAGAATGCAGAAATCAATTGGGTTATTTCTCAGTCATTTTCCAACAGCAAAGTGAATCAGATAGGAAAAAAGCCTATTTACAACCTCGACACAAGCAAGAAAACCACCAAGTCCTCCCCCTTTCTAGGATCCCATCTTCCCATATTTTCAATATGGCTGCTCTAGATACTTCATGACCCACCTGAAATTGGCTCACAACCCACTGGTGGGTCCCAACCCACAGTTTGGGAACCACTGATTTAAAATATACAATGATAGAAGTCTTAGGGATAGTAGCATATTCAGAAAGTCAAAATGAAGGCACTCTAAAGTGTGTGCTATGCTTGCTCCTGTAATTCCCCTGTAACTTGCTATGTAGAGGGATTCCAGTCTCTCTCTCTCTCTCTCTCTCTCTCTCTCTCTCTCGGTAGTTTCCTGGCCAGAATACCCGTTGCTTCTCTCCTTTTAACAGAGGTTTAACTGTTGTTAGAGAGGGAGCTACTCGGCTGGTTCAAGGTTGGCAAGCCCACCCTGGTGTGTGTGATTGTATGTAAATTCTATTTCCTGAGCCAATATTATGGTGTTTTTTTTAAATCGACCTATGTGGATGGTGAAACCTAATGACCGGTGTAATGGTCTGACTTGGTCAATAAGGGAAAGAACTGCAACGAAGGAATCAAGGGCAGGGGACAGAGCCTCAACATCACAGGGAAGCTGGCACACAGAGTGGCCGTGATTGTTTTCTGCCATTACTCCCAAGCCTTCATCATTCACCAGAGAGGCAGAAACGCAACAGCATGAGCCTGCCACCCCCAGGGCCCCTCCATGCCCCCTCAAAAGATGCCACCCATGGGATCATGCCTCCAAAGTCTCGGCAGTCCAGGAACGAAATGGGGTGGGGGTGGGGGACGACAACCCTCGAAGGCTTCTTACCAGACGGATCTCCGCTGGTACTTGGGTGCTTGCGTTGCTCCTGTCCGATTATCTCCTCCTGCTCCGCTCTTACATCATCTTCTGCACCCCGCAGTTCGGAGCTGCCCACTCCGCTGGCTCTCCGCAAGCCCACGGAGGCCACCCACGACGGGAGAGGGAAAGCTACTCCTTTGACTCCGTTCTCAGGCTTGCACAGTCTCCTCGCCCCTCTGATGCTCCCAATAACAGCAGCCCCACGAGACGGCACGCTCAGCAGCATCCGCAGGCAGCGACTTCCCCGCCACATGACGAGTCTCCCTCCGTTCCACGGCCGCGACCCGCTACGTGCTATAGAACTTCACGCTTCCCTAACATTCCAAAACGGAACCTTCCCGGCCACTCCCTCCCCGTTCCTTATTGGCTGGGCAAACACAGCCTCCTTCGGGGTTGGCTGCGTGCCGCACGTGGAAGCTGAGAGGGCAAGGCGCAGCCGCAGGAAATGCTGCGCGAGGGGAGGGGAAGGTAGTTTTATTTCACCGCTGAGAGGCGCTCTGCTATTCTCAGGTATAGTACTTAATGCAGTACCTTGCTTTATTCTGGGGGTTTTAGCTTGGGTTTTAGAGCCTTCACTCTCGATATTTTTGGGACAAGTAGCCGTTTCCGCTTACAAGCCAGGAAATGCATCAGTCTAGGCTGCAGTTGTTAGGCTCAGTAGTGTGCATACATCATCTTATGGTCCTAAAACGTAACAGATTTATTGTGGCACACATTTTATTTGCCTGCTGATGATCGTGTGTATGAACAAAGCTATGCATGAAAGGGTGAGCAATACCCGAACCTGCCCTCCAGCAAGGTAAAATTGAATCACTGCAGTCCTCACCCCATTATGGCCATATTGGGCATGAAAGCTAACATACGGTTTGAGGCAGTGGTGTCATTCAAATGATTTAGGAACAGGAACTCACTTTTGATGGGCACTTGTCGGGAACCTGGAACCAGCCACGGAGCCTGTTAGGATCCGGAACGCCCGTTCTGGTCCGTTCCCCCTGAATGACATCACTGGTTTGAGGTAATTTCATATCCCCACATAAAAATATCACATTTCCTCATTTCCTCTAATAATTGGTGTGCTGTAGATCAAGTGTGAACCCAGTTTCAACCTTTTGTCTGGCCTGGGAGTCCCTAACTGCACATCTTACTCTCCAGTTCAGCCTTCTGGGTACCCTGCAAAGAATGTCTAGGCTTGGGGGAACAAACTTGAACTTCATTTCCAGAGAGAGTCTAGCACTTGTCTGGACAGGCGCTAGACACTTGTCTAAAAAGGTAAAGGTTTCCCCACGACTTAATTGTCTAGTCGTGACCGACTGTAGGGGGCGGTGCTCATCTCCATTTACCGTTACCTTCCCACCGAAGTGGTACCTATTTATCTACTTGCATTTTTACATGCTTTCGAACTTCTAGGTTGCTAGACACGTGCTATACATAACATCTCTAGCAGCCTTGGGACCACAGCATTCTATTATTAATAATCAATAACAATATTTCTGTATCTTTTGGTGTCTAGTGTCGTGCTGTGGGTGGGTTATGCTGTCTAGTGGGTTACGATAGTTGTTCAAAAAAGTGGGTCTCAGTGCTAACAAATTTAGGAAGCACTGCATTTGTTCATAGGCATGTAGGCTGAGGGAGTAGGAAAATATCAACAGCTTTAGTTCATGTTTGTGGGCTGTCACTTCAGTTCACAGCATTAGCCAGCAGGATGGCCAAATAACTTCTGGTGCTTGAGGCATGCCAAATGCTGTTGGTGTGCCAGCCTCTACTCATCCCACGCTCCAGTGTTCTAGCTCAGCTCTCTCTTCCCTTCCACATTTCCTCTTTCTCTGTGTCTCCCCCTTCCAATCCAGGGAGTCCCCTTCCCCCAAGGAACCTCCAACAGCTGCTCCAACAGCAGCCTTTTTGGCACCACTGTTCCTACAGGGGTGGGGGTGAAGGCAGTTTAGGACTGGGCTATAAATTCCCACACAATACAATTTTCCATATTGAAATTAATGTGCAGTCTCCAGCATATAGATATTATGAGTAGTTATTGCACAGGCAGCATTTTGGTTCGTTTTTGTTTATCCACATGCTGGGGAGCAATGATTACTGTAGTTTCCTAGCACATGGTGCACCAGATATAGATAGGCATAGGAGATGGGAAGCAGGGCAGCTGCCCCCAGCCTCTCTGCATGCAGCTTTGAGTTTCATGATGGAAAAAAGACAGGTTATAAATGCAATAAACAAATGTGCTTATTGCAAAAACAAAAATGTCTACTCCTTCCATGTATCCATCTCTAGACAAGCTCCACATTAATTGCTGCTCAGAGGTGCCTCGCATGAAGGAGTTCTGAAACATGCAAAGGCCCACCTGGAGACACACCTCATGTCTCACGCACCATGGGAAGCGAACAAAGGCAACAGAGCAGTGTTCTTCAACTTTGGGGTCAGACTCCAATGGGGTTGCAAAACATCAGTTCTGGGGTCGCGGCAACTTACAGAAATGAAAAAAGGTTGAAGACCACTGGACTAAAACACCACCAAGTAACAGATGAGTCATCTGGTATACTTCTGCAGGTACCAGGTCCTGGTCAGGTTTTTAGTAATTCTGCTAAAATAGCTTTCACTAGTGCCAGGCTTTAAGGTAACATATTAAGCTGTCTCGAATAAGAGTATTTGGTTGTAGCAAACAGTGCTAGAAGGGCATTATGGAGACTGAGAGTTGGCCGTGTTGGGGGCAGGGGTGGGAGGAGAGAATCTCAGGAAGGGGGTAGAATGACACCCCAGTCTTGTATTTATTTGTTACGGTCATGGCACGAAAAAGGTTGAAGACCACTGCATTAGAGGAAATGTAAGGAAATGGTTGAGGCCAAAAGGTTTCAGCCTGCAGAATAAGCCCAGTGTTCGAGTAGGGATAAATACATGGCATTTTGAAAGCCAGAGGAAAAGTGGTAAGAGCCTTGCTGTAGCATTTGAATACAATCATTATGTATAGTAGATAAAACCAAGATTTATTTTGAGTTGCAAGAGATCAGACAGAAAAGAAAATTTGAATACATGGAAGGAACCCTTCAGAAGATTTGGCAAGGACTTGCATTGGTAAAAAAAAAAATGTTAAACATATTTCACTTTTCTGGCACACCTGGAAACTATAGTTCATAAAAGACCCAGTTATAGCATGTCAACACCTATGTAACATGTTGCATTCCACAAAAACATCCCACATACCTAGTATAGAACACAACTATAACTTCCAGTCAACACATATGCAGTAAAAAGAGTACATTGTGCTTGCTTTTTCTCAGATTGTTATTTGGATGCATCTTCCCTTACCTCAAACATTGCTATAATGCAGTGGTCAGGGAACAGGGGTAAATTACCCCAAATGGGGTAAAAATGAAATTCCTGGGGGTAATGGACAGATAGGAGTATGCCCCGCCCTCCTTTTCCCTCATCCTTCCTTCATGACCAACATTCTCTCTTCTGACCAATGGGAAGTTCCTCTCATGCTTGATGGATTTTCCTTGGTTCCAATAGGAGATTAGAAGTGGCAAGGTACTTGGCCCCCAGTAGGCAGCGCCCCCCTCCCTTCCCAGGCGGCGAAGAAGGCCGTGGTTATCGATCCCGCTGCTGGTAGAGGGAGAAGGAAGCAACAGCAGAGACAATGGCGGCTGTGGCTGCAACTGCGGCGGTGCCAGGTGATAGGGGAGCCGGCAAGGCCAAGCCTATTCCAGGCAGTGAGGCCAGCGCAGACCCACTCCCGGCTGGCACTCAGGCAGCCGTGGAGTCGGCAGTACTTGATGCCAGGGAAGAGCCCGAACCAGCTCCGGGTGGGGAGGCCGAGGAGCTGCTGCCATCGCTGCCACCACCCAGGAGCCCGGCAGGGACGTGAGACATGCAGGCATGGGGGGAGGCTCTGGTGAGCGGCTGAGGTGTGTGCGTGTGCGTGTGCGCGCACGCATGTGCCCGCAGGCGCGCATGTGTGTGTGTGTTGAGAGGACTTCTGTGGACGTGCCTCTTTGCTTGTGAGCAGCTAGGGCTCTCCCTGGGTTTGCCTTGTTTTGCTGTCCCAAGGAGTGGGGTGGGCGGGCGAGCGAGTGGGGGGATGGCTGGGGTGCCTGCGCCTGCGCAGGGAGTCAGGGACACAAAGAGAGGCGGGAGGCAACGAGGCAAGGCGAACAGCAGAAAACAAAAACAAAATCAGAACTGCTGTGGCTGGCCTCTGTGTGTGTGTGTGAGAGAGTGAGTGAGTGAGAGCCAGCCAGCCAGCCAGCCAGCCAGCCCCAATCTGAATTCATTATAGAGAGAAATCTTAAGTCCAAGCACCTAAACCTGTTGTCAAAAAGGTAAGCTAGTTGTAACCCAGAAGGGTTGAATTCTATTCTCTCAGGGTCTGCAGGTGTACCCAAACTCTTTACAACTTCATATTTACATAGCATTAATTAAGCTCATTAATTAATCAAATAAAAAGCAATGGGTTCCAATATGTAATTTTTTTCTTTTGTTCTGGCGGGGGGGGACGTCAAGGGGGTAACGTCGGCATATCTAAATATATTTTGGGGTAAAAGGTAAAAAAGTTCCCTGACCCCTGCTATAATGCCAGTTACCTTTCTGCATGCACTCAAGCAACAAGCATGCATCTCTGTGTTGCTCTAGCTATCTTTATGTACCTGCACGAACTAATTCATGTTCACAACCTTTTTAGATTAAAACTTTCAGTAATATTTGCAGTAAATGTGCCCTTTAGTGGGATTGCTTCTGTTTAAAATCTGATTGTCTGGAGTCCTCTTGAATTTGTTATGGGCTTTTGTTGTTGTTCAGTCGCTAATGTCCAACTCTCTTTGATCCCATGGACCACAAGCATGCCAGGCCTCCCTGTCCTCCACTAGCTTTCCGAGTTCGCCCAGATTCATGTTCATCGCTTCCGTGACACTGTCTAACCATCTCATCCTCTGCCGCCCCCTTCTCCTTTTGCCTTCCATCTTTCCCAGCATGAGGGTCTTTTCTAAAGAGTCCTCTCTTCTCATGAGATGGCCAAAGTATTTGAGCTTCAACTTCAGTATTTGTCCTTGTCAATTGTCCTTTGCAGGGCTGAAAGTTTAACAAATTTCTGGAAAACATTTCATTCAACCTTCCAAGTCTGTGCAATAGCAACTTAAGAAACCTAGTTCCCTCCTGTGCTATTGATAGAGTTGTTTGTTTTTGTTAAAGCCACAAACACTGCATTTTGGTGTTTAAGGTATTTTCCAGAAACTAAAATGAATAACTTTTCCAGTTAGACATAATACTGTGGCTGCATCTGCTGACACTATATCACTGATATAACCTACCTAATATACTTTTAAAGTGTTTAAAATGAATAAAAATGAGAACTTGGAATGAGAAATTAGAATAAAAACAGCTTTCTGATTTTTTCATTTTTTTAAAATAGTAAAATCTGAAAAACATTTTTAAACACCCCTTGCTATTAAGTATCAGTCTTTGCCATAGTGTGCTATTCGTGATGTTAAAACAGAAACCTTGAAAGATTTAGGGCCAAAGCCTACTCCACTTTCCAGGGCTGGTGATGACTTGCCAATGAGGCAGGTGCTGCATCCTACAGTAGGGGGGAGTCACAGAAGCCTCCCCTAGTGGAAAGGTGGATAGGATTGAGCCCTTAATCTTGAATCAATCATGAATTGCTAGGCAGGACTAGACCTTTAAGATATTCCACATCCTTGGCTCCATGACCCTTGTAATCATTCTTATTCTCTCTGCTACCAGTCTAGTGTCTACACTGGGGTGTGGGTGTGAGGTTAATAGGTTACTCAGGAAGTCAGGATGCAGGGGAGAGGCATCAAGATGCGAGTATCTTGTTGTCTCTTGTGCTCCCAGAAGCATCTGATGGGTCATTGAGAGATACAGGAAGCTGGACTAGATGGGCCTTGGCCTGATCCAGCAGGGCTGTTCCTATACTCTTGAAGCTATAGGAGCACTGCCCTCCTTTGCATTGACACCGTCCCTACTCCTAACCTAGGGATAGGAGCACCAGAGGCGGACTGGGGTTGTTCCGTGCCCCAGGCACGCTGCGTGACAGCATGACATTACACATTGCGATGTCATGATGCCACAAAGTGAGGGGAGCGTGGGGGCTCTTGCAGCGGCCACTGCCCCCCAAATGATATGTTGCCCTTGCTCCCCCACTCCTGAATTGCACCACTGTCAGGATGAATTGTGGGGGAACAGAGCTGGTCCTGCTGTGACAAGGCAAAGTAAGGTGGTCTCCTCAGGGTTTGGGTGTCATTTTTAACACCTGGGACATTTGCAAGAGAAGAGGGGACAGAATGAACTGCTGTGGGGCAAAAAGGGGCCAAAGATTCCTCTGGCCTTCCATCTCTTCCTTGCCCCTGATCAATTGTTTGTAGAAAAGAGGGAACAAAAGGGGATGGCAGAATTAAGAGTCCTTTGTTATCCTCTCCTCTAACAGCTTGTCTACTGCAGCCAGGACTAGCTTCCAAAGTAGCTTTCAATTAAAATACCCCAAAAGGGTATAAATAGGAATTCATGTATAGCAGAGTCCCTTGGGCCCTGGTTGCTGCAGGCAATTCCCAAATTCCTTGTCTCCCCACTTCTGTAACCCTGACATAATCATTCAGGGGGGAGGAATTTGGGATCTCTTTGGCTCCAAAATGACTCTTGAAAAATTGGAGCTCAGAAAAACAACAACACGCCTTCAGTCATCCCTGTGTAGGCAAGAGAAAAGGAGGGAATGTTCAGAGAACCAGCTCAGCAACAGAATCAGGAATGACATACCAGCTCATTCAAAAAGATCGCCAGAAAACAGAGTTACGTTAAACAAAGTTGATCAAATCATCTTTCCATATTTCTTAGTTAGGTAGAAAGGTGGGCAGCAGTCTCATTGTTTATTATACCTGCTTTGATATAATTCTCTAAAGCTAAATATGCAGCAAGCTACACAAAGTTCCAAAGCAAACCATCGACCCATATTTTGCAAGCCTCCTTGCAGTGTTTTCAGTAACTATATTTGAACGGCCAGTGTTTATGCCATTGCTAAAATAGAAGACTGTTGCTTACATCAACTTACCCCATGTACCAAACTGAGGTTTATAGTAGCTTGAAAGTTAGCACCATATACGTAGGCAGTGATGTCATTCAGGGGGAACGGACCAGAACGGGCGTTCCGGATCCTAACGGGCTCCGTGGCTGGTTCCGGGTTCCCAACAAGTGCCAATCAAAAGTGAGTTCCTGTTCCTAAATCATTTGAATGACACCACTGTACGTAGGTATTGCAGATAGCTAGGTAAGAAAGCAAATAGCTTAGGAAAAAAAATCATAGTTTTGTCCTTCAAATTTTAACTGAAATAATACTAACATACAACCATCTTTGTATGAGGGAGCTTTGGTATAAGAGCTTCTAACATTTTTAGTCCAGCACTTTGCCCTTACACTGGACGTTCAGGAAAGTTCCTCCAGAAATGCCAGATGGTAGTATGCCAGTCACTATCATGCACAGTATTTTCCTGAACACAAAAGGCCTACTATGGGCTGTAGATCCATGGCATGTGGATTACAGGTATTGATGTGCTGTTCGGGCACATCTGATCTTTCTAAACAGTCCTACGCAAACATTAAGGGGCCAAGCCACAGATATTCCACTGTACAACACCTACCCATCTTCTTACTACAGATAGGAAATTCTCTACTCACGTACCCCTAATGTATACAGTAAGATGACGAAATAGACAGCAACTCTTTACTTGCAGATTGTCCAACTAGCCATATAAAGCCAACAGAGTAGGCAATATACAAAATGGCCAGATGCTAGACATTTTCATAGGTGCCAATCTTTGACTCATCATGAGTTAACTAATCTAGAAAATTGTATGTAATACCCAGTTTAAGTGGTTTATTAGTTAATATAGTATATCTGAGAACATAAGTAAGCAAAAGGTTCAATTTCTCCACGACATGTTATTTTATACTTCTATATGAACTAAATAGCCGTCTCTCCTCCTCCTCCTGCATGATTGCTAGTTTACCATGTAACCTCATGTGTTTTTCCCCTGAATGGGAGTTCAGTGTAAAGCCCCGTATGTATTGTAGGTATGAAGAGGTTGAACTGAAGTTGAAGTTAGACAATGCCCAGCTTGGTTTTCAGCAAAGGATCTCTCTCAGTGCTTGCTGGGAAGAGGATGGCCTTGAAATTGTTGAAGTACACACTCAGTCGCTCGCTGTTCACCACTTGTTCAGTGTTTCTTTCAATAGGCTTGTATTCTTTGTATCTCCTGGAAGCAATTTTCAAAATTCAATTACTGAAAGGTCCTCCAGTCACAATGCATTGTTCCACCATGAGTGAAAACAAACAAACAAACCCACCCATGGCCACTTCCTTCTCCCCTCCAAAACATGGTTTCCTAGAAGTCAGCCTTCTGACCAATTCCAGAAGAGCTGGGTTATTGCCAGAGACCATAAAAGCTACAGGTTAAAACAAAAACACCTAATGCAGGAGAAAAAAAAATATGACTAGAGGTGTCTTGAAAACAGTGTTATTTACTCAGAAGTAAGGCCATTAAAGGCAAAAGGAGAAGGGGGCGGCAGAGGATGAGATGGTTAGGTAGTGTCACCAAAGCAATGAACATGAAATCGGGCGAACTCCAAAAGCTAGTGGAGGCCAGGTGTGCTGTGGTCCATGGGGTCGCGAAGAGTCAGACATGACTTAGTGACTGAACAACAACAAGGCCTTAGGCTGTGTAAGCCTATCTTACTCACTGGAATAAACCTATTTTATGCTGAGAAAGACTGAGACAGCAAACCTATCTAACCCTCACCAGGTAATTGGGAAGATAAAGTGGGGAAGATGCAATTCCATGCATGCCAGATTGAGTTCCTTGGAGGATAGGCAAAATAAAAATGTACCGGCATGCCCCAGTATCCGTTGGGCTTCCATTCCAGACCCCACCATGGATACCTGAAAGTGTGGATACTGGGGACACCTTTTTAAAGATAGGGGGGCATTAGTGCTGCAGCAAAGTAAAAAAAGGAGATTTGCTTAATGTTCCCCTATCTTTTTTAATGGGTGTCCCAGGATTCATGGTATCCATTGATAACTGAAACTGGATACCGGGGCATGCCTGTACTGTCATAATTGGACAAAGGATCTGTCAAGACTCAGGGTCTGCTACAGAAACTCTGATTAGATCTTTATACCCCAATTCTAAATTAGCTCCAGCATTCAGAAGGATCACCAGATACCACCTTCTGAACTTTTTACCATCTGTCCCACTAAGCAAGAGCCATGCTTTCATCCTAGCTCAGCAGTGGGCTCAAAGCAATGGCATTCCCAAGGGGGGGCAAAGCGCTAGGTTTTTCAGGCATCTGAAGCACCGTGTAAAGCAGCCCCTCCCCCTTGCCCCCCTCCACTTTGCTGTCATAGCCGTGACTGGCTGTGAAGGCGAGGGAAGGAGCCGCTTTACATGGATGGGTATACAAGTGACGTGTTTAACATTTCATATGGACACCCATGCAAAAGTCTCCAAAGATAACTAGGAATTGGAACTGCCATTTGTATTATGAGTATTTTGCCAGTGAAAGTTTTGCAAAGCACAACATCAATTACTGGATCCCATTTTTTAATATCTGGAACCAGGAACTTACTTGTAGAGGAAGAGAGTTAAGACTGCAGCAAAGATCACCAAGAAGCCACACGCGATCAGAACTCCTTCTGCAGTTCTTGAAAATGACCCTGTGGCTGATAAAAAGTGGAAGATGGTAGCTTTAAGGTATGTCCAACCTATGTTTATTTTGGAGATCATACATATGTTTGAAATTCTTGCTTCAGTTAACCCTTGCATAGCAATTATAGGAGATGGAAATGATTGTGGACACAGCTGGTATACTCTGTTGGCCTGGAACTATCTGAGAGCCGTGCTGCCTGTCTTTTGAAGGGCACTTCCAGAGTATACAACTGTGTCTGTGTGTGTGTAAGTGATTTACATCTTGTAAACCACAGTCATTGCCATACACCCCCATTAATAATAAAGAAAAACCAAATAAAGTAGTTTCACGGATTTCAGTGGGTTTTTTTTTTTACAAAAATGAGAACTGCAGGAAGTGGTGTTATGTGTTTTTACTTTATCACCACTTTCTCCCACCTCTATGAATGCTGTTCCCACGTTTCTGATTGCTGTTATCTGCCTCATTGTCCATCTCCCTTGTTTTATTATAGCAACACGATTCAAACTCTAGTGGGTAGATCATCCCTTCTTACATGGTTCTTTCATGGTGAAATGTCCTAGGTTTAATCCCTGGTACCTCCAGATAGGATTAAGAAAGACAACCCTTCAACCTGGAGAGCCACTGCTAGTCTGTGTACAGATTACAGAATGCTAAGCAAGATAGACCAAAGATTTTACTCTGGATAATGAAGTTACCGATCTTTCAAATGGGGCTTTCCAGTCCTAAAGATCTAGCACTATTGGCAGCAGAAGAAAAATACAAGAGACAGTAAGAAGGTGGCAAAGTGCACTTCCAGGGGTGTATGAACTTTGTCTAACATTATACCTTCCTGAAAGAAGAGTAATGGTGCATTAACATTAATGCTGCCACCCACAACACAGCAAGCCCAGAGGTATGATTTACATGTACATGGAGGCTTTTATAGGTTTTGACTGATGCTACTGAAGAAAAGCACTCCAAGCAACAAGTATTTTTCCTTTAAGTTACTGAAGAGATTCAGGAATGGGGGGCATCAAGGTAAGTTTGCTGTCAAGGGGACACTTGCCCACCTGCTGGCACTGAAACACAGTACTTCCTTGTGACCTCGTAATTTGTAGCACTGACAACAAATGAATTCAGTAAGGCAGGGCTAGGCAACGTGGGGCTCGTGAGCTACTGGTAGCTCTCAGTGTGGTTACTGGTAGCTCGCAGTTTGCTCCCTTGCTCTGGTGATTTTTTTCCTACATTTAAACATGGGTGGGGGAGAGAAATCAGGGCTGTGAAGCATTCATTAATGCTCTGCTGCTGTGGTTGTGTTGCTTCTTGGAAGCATCCCCTGCCCTGCTGCCTTGCTCTCGCAATTATTCTTCCCACAGTTAAATATGGGAGGATCACAGTAGCTCTTCATCAGTTAGTCATTCTGGTAAGTAGCTCACATATATCTGATGGTAAGGACTCACCTCCATTGATGGATACCAGAGTACTTGTGAGAGCCAGGCTCGCTGCATCAGCCAGAGTGATATTTACGCAGTAGGTTCCAGATTCATTGAAGCCTCTCCGTATGGTCAGCAGGCACTCGTCAGCAATGTCAACTGGGTCACATGCCTCACTCTGCAAGACCTGGCATGTGGGGTCGGCAATTACGGTGCAAGCATCAGTTGGAAGGCTGATAGGACACCGAAGGTGATCAGAACAAGAGTGGAAGGAGAGAAAGACAGAAACTGAATGGATTCCAACTGAAGCTTTGCAGAAGCCTTTCCATTCAATCACATCCAAGGTGGCTTACAACAATTTATTTATTTTTTTAAAAATCATAAACCTATGAAAGACGGTAGTAAAAGCAGCAGACTTCCCAGCACCTGAGGCAGTGACCAAATGTTGCATCCTCCTTGCATGGTCGTGTGCCACCTGCCACTCTGTTACTCCTCCAATTTGGAAAGGAGGACGTATGGGGGAGAAGAGTGTCTCTATCGTGCCACATGGAGTTTACTTTATTCATACGCCAATAGTAATTATCAGAGAACATACAAATCTGCTTATGTTGTGTCAGAGTCAGACCATCGGGCCATGTACTGCAATGTTCAAGTGTTATTTACTTTTTGATGTAGAGCCCTCATCTTACTTTAGTTGGTGGAGATGAACATTGTAGTTACTGCATTGCTAAGTAGGAACATATGAAGTTGCTTACACTGAGAGCACAAGCCTAAAATGAGTTAGGCTGGCATAAGCTAAGCCAGCAAAGTTTGGCCAGCACAAGGGACACCATAAAGTATGTTTGGACCACTCTCAGAGTCAGAGAGGCCAGCACACAGACGTGAGCCATCGTTTCTGACTCCTAGAGTAATCCAAAAATACTTTATGATGGCCCTTGTGCTGGCCAAACTTTGCTGGCTTAGCTTATGCCGGCCTAACTCCAGTTTAGGATTGCACTCTCAGTCAGGTCATTGGTCCACTAGTTCAGTACTGTCTGTGCCTACCTGACAGCCCTTCTTAAATCTGGCAGGAACTGACCCCCGATCTTCTGCATGCAAAATATATACCTTCCTAATCCCCATGGCCATAATATTCCAGTATCTGTTGGTTTTAGGAGAAACAAAACTATCACAATAAATGGAAATACTTACCTCCCCTGACAGGTGACCACAAAATCCACCACAGAATTCTCAGCTTCAGCAGCTGCCACCTGAACGCTTGTCATTTGGATAATACTGACACCAAGGATTCCCTCTGTAGAACAGTAAATCAGCAAAATGTAAGGATTTCTGAGGCAAACGTTTTGATTGCCACTCTGAAATTTTCCCATTTGAAAACTTAGGCTGCAATTCTATACACCAGTGTTTTTTAAACTGTGGGTTGGGACTCACTTGGTGGGGCACAACCTGATGCCAGGTGGGTCATGGAAAGCTGGGAGCAGCCATCTTGGTAGCTGAAGACCTTACTCTTGCCATATTACTTTTGCGAGAGTTAACAGTTTGAATTTTCACGTGAAGGTTCTTTAAACATTTCATGCATTTACATAATATTTTGTCCTATTATTGCTTTCTGTCAGGGATGTTTCATGGTTGTGCAATTGCTGCAGTCCATGAATGCCAGTTTACATTCCAGGAGTGTCATTTGATTACATCACAATGACAGCATTCCCTGCTTGATGATGCTCCTTCTGGCCGTGCCAACACTTCTGCTGGGTCCCGATACGAGTGCCAAGTGGGTCCCTGTGCAAAAGGTTTGAGCACCACTGTTATACACCATTACCTCAGCAACCCTAGAGGGGACTTACTTCTGAGTAAGCATGTATAGGGTTGTGCTGCTAGCATTTCGTTAGGCTTGGATTTGTAGAGTGCAGTTCCTTAAATCGCAGAATATACAGCTGACTGTTTCTCACAGCAATGCATAGATGGCATTCTTTTCCCAAAAGAGGATGGAAATGCACAGTAACCCGAGGGCCACGGGGTGTGGTCTAAGGGCACGTGATAAAGCCACAGTGTTGAAGCTAAGTAGCTTTAACGGTAAAGGTTTCCCCACGACTGAATGGTCTCGTCGTGACCGACTGTAGGGGGCGGTGCTCATCTCCGTTTCAAAGCCTGTAGAGCTGGCGTTTTTGTCCGATCATCTGGCCAGCATGACTCTACGCCGTAGCGCACAGAACGCCGTTACCTTCCCACCAAAGTGGTCCCTATTTATCTACTTGCATTTTAGGTGCTTTCGAACTGCTAGGTTGGCAGGAGCTGGGACAAGCAACGGGAGCTCACTCCGTCACGCAGTCTCGAACTCCCAACCTTGCGGTCGAAAGCCCAGCAACAGCGGATTAACTCGCTGCGCCACCACTTTAGGTCTGGTCAAATTCTGGATGGGTGACCATGTTGGAATTTCATGTTACTTACAGACCACTACTGTATTGCATGTTTGCTTCTGCTGAAATACAGCAATTACAGAGTGCAGTTCCTGGGCTTACGGCACTCAATAGTTGTTGTTGTTTTAATTAGGCTGCAATCTTGTATGCTCTTACTTCAGAGTAAGGCCCATTGAATAAAGTGTAGCTTGCTTCTGCTCTTAGGACGCAATCCTAAACAACTTTCCAGCACTGGCATAAGAGTGCCAATGGGGCATGTTCTGCATCCTGCCGTGGAGTACTAGTCACGGAGGCCTCCTTCAGGTAAGCGAGTGTTTATTCCCTTACCTCAGAGCTGCATTGCCCTTACCCCAGTGCTGGAAAATTGATTAGGATTACACCCTTATATGTTTAAGGCTTCGGTCCCAAGTACGGTAACTAGCTAATCTATTCTATAGGACTAATGCACCTAGTTGGAGTTTAAAGTGGTAATCTCAAGCATTCTCAAATTATGCATGTTGTATTGAAATAGATGGGTCAATCTCATTTACAGGAGAGCTTTCACAAAGAAGCACCAATATTAACTGGCAAGTTTACTTAATGAAGTGTTTAGCAGCCATTACTTTATAACAATTTCTATATGTGGTTTAGCCTGCAAAAAGGAGTTCTTCCAAAGGATGCACTTCTAAAATGTCTCTTGCATTCATACTCTGCAATAGCAGTCTTTCATAGTTAAACCCCATGAAAATAAATTGAGGTGACAGATGAATTCTCTGGAGCCTGTACAGAATTATATCCTTTCCGTACTGACATAGATGCAGACCTGCAATGGAGAGTGATGTGTTATAAGGTCCATATCGTGGAATATGGCATCCATCAGCAGGAGCCTGTCCAGTTGAACTCTCAAAGGCAGGAGACACACTGAAAGGCAGCTGGGTTGTTACTGCAGAATCAAAGACAAATAAAAGAAATTGATGCAGTTACACTTCTGTCAAAATATTTTGAGCACAATGAACAGAATCTATCAGGAATTTGTGATCTTGCACATCTCCCATAAATTCCCCAGTCCCCTCTACTTTTATCCTCGTTTGATTGTTCTCCTCTCCTTAGTATTTGCTGTCGTCCCCCCCACAATATTGTCTTAAATTTTTACTTCTCAAACTTTTCCATATTTCATTTTTCTGGGGTTCTGGTTTTTAATCTAGTATTCCTTCTCTCTTTCAGTATCTGTGTCATTTTTCTTGTTTTGTTTTGGTAAAGCAGGTATTAGGTATCATAGTGTAGTGGGGGTGGTGGTAATGTGCTAAGTATTGCAGGCACCATTGCGTCCACATTGCTGTCGTCACCTGGAATGACTCCAACAGCA
Source organism: Lerista edwardsae (assembly GCA_029204185.1). Lineage (NCBI taxonomy): Eukaryota > Metazoa > Chordata > Lepidosauria > Squamata > Scincidae > Lerista > Lerista edwardsae. Next base: position 11,621,267 of record JAJKFI010000009.1, read on the forward strand.
AGGGGGAGGGGCCACTTACAGAGCACGTTGCGGTCCCTGCAATACTTAGTGTGCCACCCCCCTCTCTGTCTATGCTACTGATATAACAACATAGTGGAAAGGGTAAACATTCCCTTTTAATATTTTTCTGCATTTATCTCCCAAATATCAAAGGTCAATAAATACCCTCTTCCAATATTGCTGCAGGAAAGTTAGTGGTGATCATACTATGCAAGTTTCTAGTAGCCAGCAATCCTTTAAGTCTGCTAGCTTGCCTATTAATGATCAAATGTTGTCTTAACTCTGTTGCATCATTGACTTTTGCATTGATTCACAGACACTTACCATTGACAGTAGGAAATGGTGATGGTGGCGTGACTGGCCCACAAGGTGTAGGTATAATCGCTTGGACAAACATGTTCAGACTGAAATTTCCTGGAAGCGTGTATGTGTGTGTTGAAACAGAATTATTGGAAACAAATGCACCACTGCCATCTCCAAAATCCCAGTGATAGGAAATCTCAGAGCGGTTCAAGTAGTGACTGGGATCATGAATCTGCACACTAAATATGATTGGAATGTCCTTGATGAAGATTCGATCTGTGGTGTTGCGATCATTCTTTTGGGATATATTCACATAGAAGGGGATTTTATCTGCATAGAAGAAACAATGAAAATGGACAAAAATCAAAGTCATTTCATGTCCTTCCAAAAAACAACAACCTGTACATGTAACAAAGGCAGTGCCATACACTTTAGCATACAATATAACAGTGTCTTTCAAACTGTGGGTTGGGACCCACTTGGTGGGCCACGGAAAGCTGGGAGCAGCCATCTTGGATGCAGATCTGAGAGCGCAATCCTAAACTGGAGTTAGGCCAGCATAAGCTAAACCAGCAAAGTTTGGCTATCAGAAGGGCTACCATAAAGTGTGTTTGGACCATTCTCGGAGTCAGGGAGGATGGCTCATGTCTGTGTACTGGCCTCTCTGACTCCGAGAATGGTCCAAACATATTTTACGGTGGCCCTTGTGCTGGCCAAACTTTGCTGGCTTAGCTTATGCCGGCCTAACCATTTTAGGATTGCGCCCTCACTCTTGCTATATTCCTTTTCTGAGTGTTAACATTTTGAATTTTCAAGTGAGGTTTTTTTAAATTTTGTTTTTAGTTCAGTGCTTTTACCTAATATTTTGTTTTCATCTTGCTTTCTGTCCGGAATGTTTCATGGTTGTGTAATTGCTGCAGTTCAAGAATGCCAGTTTGCATTCCAGGAGTGACATTTTATGTCACAATGCCAGCAGTTCCTGCTTGATGACATCACTTCCACTTATGACATCACTTCCAGAGTAATGACAACATTTCCAGAGGTTCCTGACATGAGTGCCATTCTAAAGAGTGGGTCCTGGTCTAAACCGTTTGAGAACCACTGCAATATAACATTGGGACACTCACCAGGTGGATGATGGTGGGGCAGCAGCAGCAGTAGCTGAGCATTTCCCCCCTTCTACTATTATGCAATGCCTGCATGTTGTCGTGTCTCTCCATCACCTGACACAGGGGTCAGGACATTGTGGAATGGAGCTGATGATCCACAGTGCCCAACTAATACATGATTTCTGGTGGCCACTGTGGGTTTGGGTAAGCCAGCACATGATGCTTTCAGAATAGCAATGTGGCAGTGTGCCATGGGAGGGGGTACCGTGTGGCTTTTCCTGAGGTCACCCAAAAAGCTGCAGCGCCACCATTGAATGAATGCAAAGTGTGGAGCATTCCTAGGGGAGAATGGAGTGAGTCCCACTGAACCCAGTTGGACTTACTTCTGAGTAGACATGCCTAGGATTGTTCTATAAACTACCCAACCAGCAGAAGGGAGCAGATCACAAAGGCTCTTCTCTCCCTGGAACTGGCAGCCTCCCTCCCACCATGGTGGCAGTTCTATATCACAAAACCCAGGTGATTGGCCCCTGCCCAGGTGGTTATGTCATTCTCCCAGTCACATGGGAACTGTTAATGAATGTGGTGCTCCAAACACACCTGGTAGAATTTCTAAAGGGCACCCAGGAACTGTTGTACCTAAGCTAAACCACTACACATTAAAAAAAAAAATCCAGCTTTTCCTAAGTTCTGATTTCAACTTGGCCAACTCACCTGTTACAACATAAACAACATTTGCTGTTGTTACTGGCTGATAAGAGCGATAATTTCGTCTGTAAACTGAGACTTCCATAATTTGGTTGCCAAGAGTGACATTTGTTGTATTGATGGACACCATGGCAGATGATCCTCCTGTGGTTTGATAATACTGGCCTGTGAAGAGGAAAATGATGGAAAGGTATTAGGGTATGTGGGAACTGGGTAGTCCTGCATCTTTGGCCTCTGGAAAGGACTACATGAGTCAAGTGCTTATGTAACCTATTAAAAATGCTTTATCAAAAGTCCTATTTTAATAAAAACCACAAGCCTCAAAAAAAAACCAAGTATATTTTCCCCTCCCCCTTCCTTGGGAGAGTGTAGATGGGGGTTTTCCCCCTCCCCAGTTCGAGGCTTCAAACAACCCTGCCAGATAAATTAGGCTGAGAAGTTGAAAATAGCTCAAGGTTACCCAGTTACCTTCAGGTTCTTGTCTGCAAGGGGCTTAATGCAGGAAGAGTTCCTCTATGTGATTTGGGATGTTGATCGGGGTTCCAACTCTCAACACATTCACTTCTCTCTCCCTTGTATACAAATGGCAAATGCACAGCCACAAGAGCCAGGAGACATATCAGCATATCAGGAGAATAGCTGGCAGATACAAGAGGTTAGCAGGAACCACTCCTGAGCATATTAGTTAAATACTATTAGCATGGAAGACTGGAGAGTGGAATACTCCCAAAATATGTGGTGGACTTTGCTTAAATATTTTGATCTGTTCTCCTGTAAACATTACTGTAGATCCATTCGGAAATCCTGTGCTTTTGGAAAAAGAAATCCAATTTCCAAAACTCAGAGAAATCAGCAAAATGGCTTCTGTACTCTCAAAGCTGAACAGACAAGACAAACTAACAATTCTGTCATCAAATCCTTCCTTTCTTTGGAACACACTTTACACTTTCAAAAAGGCTTAATAAATGAATATTAAAAAGCTACAATTGTGAGTGCAGTCCTAATCTGGAGTTAGGCCAGAACAGTTAGGCCAGCAAAATTTGGCTGGCACAAAGGACACTGTAAAGTATGTTTAGACCACTCTTGGAGTTAGAGAGGCCAACACACAGACGTGTGCCATCCTCCCTGACTCTGAGAGTGGTCCAAACGTGCTTTACGGTGGCCCTTGTGCTGGCCAAACTTTGCTGGCCTAACTGCCAGCCTAACTCCAGGTTAGGATTGCACTCTGAATGGCATTTTTAGGACTAACCTAGAGTGTGAAATATATAGACAAAGTTTCTTCTCCTCCAGTCACGATGGTAGGGGAATGGTCTCCCATCCGGGAACACATTGTGGCTGCAATTGTTGAGTGTGCAGTTTTGCCAGCCGAAGTCATCTATCCAGTTAGTCCAGTTGTAAACATACTGATCAGGAAGATCCGAATAGTCTGAAGAACCTCAAAGCAAACAAGAAACTAAACAAAGCAAAACCAAGCCAGGTCTATCGAAACAGATACAGAAAGTGAAATACCTATATGGACCAACAACTACACATATGTGCATGAACTTTGGAATGCCAGAGAACCCCCAAGGAGGTTTGCAAAGTAAATACAGTTACAATTAAGGAACACACACACACACACACACACACACAGAGAGAGAGAGAGAGAGAGAGAATATCATCCATGGTCTATTATATGGATAATCCTTTGGGAATTATTCCTAGAGAAAGCCACATACAAATGCCCCACCATTAAACACTGAGCGTGTTGACTCTCCTCTAGCTATGCTACTGAGAGCAACTGAGGTGGTCACCTTAGGCAGCAGTTTGGTGGGCGGTGACAATTCTGTTTGCTCACTAGCCTCCATTTCTCCTTCTCCTCCATCTCTTGATTGGAAGACGGGGACAGTTTTCCTTTTCAACCTCTGGAAACAAACTCTCTGTCTGGGAAAAGCCCCTGCTGTCCATCATTTCCACGACAGGCCGCATGTAAAACAGGAGTGCCCTGTAGTGGCATTCATGTTTGAAGTGACAGTTGGAGTGAACTGTGTTGGCACTGCAAAAGCATTCACTCTCGTTTGGTGTGGTGTGTAGAGTTGCCATTGGCTCAAAGGGGAAGAATTCTCCGTGGGAAACAGCACCAATGTCAGCATGCCGTTGGAGGCCACTCTGTGGCAGGAGGGTTGCGGCAGGCAGAGTGGCAGTCCTAGCAGAAGGAGAGCCACTGCCTCTAATCAACCCAGGATGGTGATTTTTTTTTAGTGGCTGCTTGTTGGTGTCTCTTTTGCATCTTTTATTAAACTGTGAATCCTTCTAGGACAGGAAACCACGTATTTATGTATTTACTTTGCTTCTAAACTACTTTCAGAACATTCTGTTGAAAAGTGGTATATATATAAATATTCTTCATAGTCACTGTCATAAGAACCCTTTCAATGTTTTTTCATTTCCAATCGCATAGCCATTCATGTTCCATTCATATTCAATTGCACAGTCACTCAAACCAGCACTAAACGTGCAGCACTAAACATGCAACACAGAAAGTTAGAGAAAAACAGCCTCATTTTGGCCAAAATGGAGGAACAGGAAGTGCATTAACAGAGTCATGTAGCTGTTACTTACCATTGACACACTTTCTATCATATACTATATTGCTGTCATTATCTTCTCTTTGGCATCTGGGAAACTTCAGGGCCACATGAAATGTCACGTTGGATCCTATCAGAGCTGGACTGTCACTGGTTAGATAGGCCACTACCCTTCCCCCTGGAAAAAAATTCAGATGTATTTAATTTAGATCTGCTGAATATTTCACATTTTCAGCAACCTTCCAAGATGTCCCAAGCACATTGTTGCTTTCAGCATCACAAGCCTAATCTAGAGATATGGCACTTCAATGAAATATGCTGTGCCCTCTCCCTCTCCCCCTCCCTTCCCCCCCCCCCCCCGGTACAAGGGACCTAATTCTTTGCCCATACTAATTTCTTAACTAGCCGCCCAACCATGCCTAAATGCCCGTGTGGTGATGCAGTGGTGCCAGTGTGGCTTCCACTGTTGAAAAAGCAGTTGCAGTGGCATGCCTGTGTTCCTGGGTGAAGTGGCTCCTCCCCCTCGTCTTCACATCCATTAGTGGCTCAGAGAGCAAAAAGAGTAGCACTTTGCCCCCCTTTAGGAAAGCCATTAAGCAGTTGTTGAGAAAACCAACGCTTCAAGCATTTTTTTGAAAAAAACAAAAATTAACAAAACCTCAAACCCACAGCCCTCCAATAGATTCACAGCTGGTGCATATAATTATAGTCCCACCAAAATATGGCAAAAGCACTATTTCTAATATGCCTCCAAGGAGCTTTCAAACGGGAGATTTAGGTCGGCAAGAACTGTTTGATTGCCTCCACCAGGTCTTCTGCTTCTGCAGCATTTTGGGTCCTAATTTTCTAGAACCACCTAGAATATTCCTATCATTTAATTCCCCCACCCCTTATTTTCCACTGCTGAAAACTGATGCTCAAAGTAAGTTGTATCATAAATGTTATTTTACCAAAGGGAAATAATATTTTTCTAATCTGGCAGTATATCAACATTATTATGTACTGTAATTACATGCACTTGTTTTGGCAGTGATGTACGTTGTCAAAATACCCAATTCCCAGTGCCACACTATACATAACTACCTTTCCAGCAATTCTGCCATCTGGGATCTCCCTCTTCCCAGGAAGGGTAAAGCTTGTCATTCCAATGATTGTGATCAGGAGACCAGTTCGTTAGCCTTCTATGGAATCTGGAATGAGCCGATCCTCTTCCTCGAGTCATCACATCTCGAAACTCTAGAAAGAAAAATGAACAAAGTTGAATGTAAAAACACAAGGAATAATATGGCAGCCTAAAGACTAATCAACTGATTTTAGCATAAGCTTTCAAATGTATGAAGTGGCATCTTTAGGCTTCAATCCTATACACAATTGCCTGAGAATAAGCCCCACAAATCCTGAAGCTGAAGCTCCAATACTTTGGCCACCTCATGAGAAGAGAGGACTCTTAGAAAAGACCCTCATGCTGGGAAAGATTGAAGGCAAAAGGAGAAGGGGGCGGCAGAGGATGAGATGGTTAGATAGCGTCACCAAAGCGATGAACATGAAGTTGGGCTAACTCCGGAAGCTAGTGGAGGACAGGGAGGCCTGGCGTGCTGTGGTCCATGGGGTCGCGAAGAGTCGGACATGACTTAGCAACTGAACAACAACAAGCCCCACTGAATATAATGGGACTGACATCTGAGTAGACATGTGTGGTGGTGATGGCATCTGGCCTAGGTGCCTTTAAAAGAGGATTGGACAGATTTCTGGAGGAAAAATCAATTGTGGGCTACAGACCATGATGACTTGTGCAAACTCCTTATGTTAGTAGTAGGCTACTTCAGAATGCCAGGTGCAGGGGAGTGGCAACAGGATGCAGGCATCTTGTTGTCTCGTGTGCTTCCTGAGGCATCTGGTGGGCCCAGTGATGGGATCAGCTAACGACTTGGGGGAATGCTGGGCGGGTAGCAGGAAGGCTGGGCAGGACTTCCGGGTGATTGACAGTCCGTCCGTCTGGGTCCGCTGCCCACCCGCCTGTCACACGGGCTGCCCCTGGGTGGCGCGCCCTGCCGCTGTGCGCCCTGGCACCTGGGGGCCCCCACCCGTTCCCCCCGGCGAGCAGGCGCCCCCTCCGAGGCCAGGGCACCCCGTGCAGCGGGCAGGCAGGCGGCGGACCTGGACGGACGGGCTATCAATCACCCGGAAGTCCCGCCCAGCCTACCTGCTGCCCGCCCAGCGTTCCCCCGAGTCATTAGCTGATCCCATCACTGGATGGGCCACTGTGAGATACAGGAAGCTGGACTAGATGGGCCTTTGGCCTGATCCAGCAGGGCTCTTCTTATGCACAGAATTGTCAGCTGTCTGTTGACCAGTGTGTGTGTGTGT
>JAJKFI010000009.1:11628330-11693746 GCA_029204185.1 Lerista edwardsae
CCCCCCCCCATTAAAGCCAAAGCATGCCCTGCATACAGTAGCCTTCTAAACATTGTAGCTAAGGGGGGTTGTCACAAAAGGGTCTGTACTGCCTCTGCCCCTCCATAATTCAAGGACTAATTTTTAAAAACAATTTGGAGGCTCCATCCCTTTTCTTACATTTATTCAGGTTGAATAAAGTGTATTCTTACACTTTATTACATTACAAAGAGGGGTACAGTAGCTCAGATATTCCACACAACAAAGCTATTCCTCACCTTTTCAATTATGTGCAGCCCGGATATTGCTGTCAGACAGTGGTGTAGTGATGAATTGTACAGAGCAGGTGCAGAGGCAGAGGAAGGGTGTAGCCTGGGGTGGGGCAAGCCATGGGCACCGGCAGCGGCGGAGCACCATTACACGGAGTCTGCGGACTAACCCGCATGCCTTCTGGCCCACCCGCCCTCCCTGGCATCCATTCCGCTCCAAAATGGAGCTATTCTGGGTGCAGGGAGGCATGGCTGGGTGATGCACGGGTGCAGGGCAACGTGCTGGAGGCACGGTTTCGTCGCCCTGCCATGGGCGCACTCGGGGCTCCATTCGTCCCTGAGCAGGTGTATGCTCTGTCCTGACACCCCCTCCATAATCACAACCCATTAAGACGAGAACCAAAGAAAAATTCCGCTTTACATGTCTGCATTAGAACCTTTTCCTCTCTTGTCACTCATTTCTGCTTTGAAGCTTATTCTACTTCATTTAGGGCGCAATCCTAAATCCACTTTCTGACATTGCTGTGCCAGTGCAGCAGGTGCTGCTTAGTCACAGAAGCCACAGAAGGGAATGTTTGTTCCCTTACCTCAGAGCTGCATTACCCCAGTGCTGGAAAGTTGGTTAGGGCTGTGCCCTTAAAGACTTAGCACATTTCATCCCAAATTCTTGTAGTGGGTTCCTGATAGGATTAGTGGAAAGGACAAATGGCCAATTCCCTTTCTGCACTGAGTGCCTGACCCATGCTGGTCCTTGGCTGCAATGCAAGCAGGCAAGAGGAAGACTTCTTATAGAGATGCAATAGGCCATGTCAACTCCCCCTCCTCCATCATCAGCTTCTGCTTCTTTACACATCACTGTCCCAAGACTTAGCCTTCTGCTCTTCATTTCACTGACACCCCTCCCCCCTCCCCCTGACAACAGGGGAGGCTTCCATACTTTCTCCCATGATGGTTACAAAACATACAGTATTTGCATGGCAAAGTACATAAAGTTTAAATTCAAATACTGTAATGGGATTTCGGATTTTTTATTCACTGGCTTCAAGGAGTACTTCTTACAATGTTAATCACATCATCTGACCTGCTGGATGCCTGCCAAGAAGAATTCCTTTAAGTACTTGTTGCTTTTGTTCAAACTGAAATGCAAGATACAGTACTTTATAACATGGCCACATGTTATGCCAGCCTTTGCAACAGCCTTTCTGTTAAAGAAAGATGCCTACAAGATTATTCCGGTTATGAAAGAGTGGCATTACAACAAAACCACACTGAACGTTAAGCATAGATTGCTACCAGATGGATGGACTTCATTCATGAAAACATTCATGATAGCAATAAGATCATTAGGAGTCCGACCCATAATTTTGCACACTTCTGACCCAATACTTCTGACCCAATACTTGTACAATTGGCAAATGTACCTCAAACCCTGCAGAGGAAGAACACACTTGTACGGTGTGAACTGAGCAGGTTCCACTAACTTTGTAAATACAGAAGGTCACGCTGCTCTACTCCAAAGTATTTTTATCTGAAACAGTCACCAGACTCCTTGTTCTGCACTAATAAATAATAATGTGGCTTAGAATCCAGACTTTACTCTGTAGGCATGCATTAATTGGCAGGAGAAAAATCATTTTTAAATTACATGTTTCTGCTTCTTTGTAACCAATCTGGTTATCGGGACAACAATCGGTCAGAAATGATCTTGAATTCACACATCCACTGCAATCTTATGCGTATTTCCTTCGGTGTAATTTAGGAGTAACTGCATGGAATTGGGCACTTTGGAGTGGGGTGTATATTTCCTTAATTTCCCATTTCTATGCCACCTTTCATCAGACGTGGCCCCAAAACAGTTAAACAAAATACACAACAGTTGACAATAAAACAGTAGGACAAACAATAATCAGAGACTAATAAAACAACACACACCAGCACCAATCAATATCTGAGTCCAAATGCCTGACCAAAGAGTCTTAAAGAAAGGGAAAGAGGAGGCTTATACCTCCTAAGGCAGGGAATTCCACGTGGGGGTGAGGGTAGGGGTGGGGTCAGCCACAGGGAAATCTTTGCCCAGTATGCACAATGGGTAGACTGTTATTCTTTCACAACAAGCACTTTAAAATTGGACCCAGATGTGGATGGAAAGCGATCTCTGAAAATGGCAGTTACGGGGATGTCTCTGTCAAATTCATGAGTCTTAATCCTGGAGGAGACAGGACAAGTCTATTGATCGGAAGTCTAGCTTTTTCCTAGCTCTCCAGACACACAGGTGCCATTGCATATCAGGCAATGGGAAGTTTGAAGGTGTCCACAGAAAGCAGTCTTAGGTTAAACTATTTTCACCGTTACAAACACAGCCCATACACCTCTTAATCAACTCAGAAGCAGTCCCTGCCCTCCCCTTCCTGCTTCCAATCCATATTCTGAACCCAAATCACTAATGCTGAAGAGCAAGCATCCTTGCCAGCTAGAAACACCCTCCAGAAAGGAGGGAATTCAAGTTTACTTATAACAACATCATCCAGACAGGTAGCAATAAAAACAACCAAGAGTCTTGTCTTCCTTAAAGGTTAACCAGTTGTTTCAGTGTGAGCCTTTGTGGATTCCAGTTCACTTCATCAAATGCAAGTACTGTACAGTATAACCATATACTTACCAGCTGACACTACGTGTGTTTGATAATGTGGCCTGAAGTCCACAAAACGTTATTCTGAATTAAATTGGTGACTCTTTAAGGTGCTACAAGACTCTTGGTTGTTTTTACCCCTAGTGAGTATGGTTAAAAAGGCATGGACGCATTCCTCTAATTTGGATAACGTGGTCTCAAATATGCACCCCAAATCATGTAAGAATTCTCATATTTCTTTTCAACATTGTTGTGATCATTTCAACACATCTCTGTCTCTGCAAATTAGCATTGCCAGATTTTTTTTTAAACTATTCCTTGCTCCTAGACTTTTAGCAACAGCTTGCTGTGCATACATTACCTCCATCCTGTGCAATGCATCATCACCTGTTGATTTGGGCACACCGAGAAACTATTAGAGGCACCAGTGCAGGGCAGTTTTTCTGGTCAGTTGGCAATCCTGCTGCAAATTATTTCGTGAGGGGCTAAAAGGGGGTAGGAGTCCGACACTTACCTTTGGCAGCAGATTGAACTTCATCAGCTATTAGCAGGCATCCAAGGAGGAAGAGAAACCAGGGCTGCTTCATGGCAGTGCCTATCAACCAGATCTCAGGACTCGCACAGGTTAACTCTCTAGCCCTCTTCAGAATAGAACAGAACTAGGACTGGTGCTTCTCTGCTGCCCTCTGCTCCTCTGATTAAATTAAGGCCTTGGGGCTCATCATGTGATGGCATTAAGGAGAGATGCATGATTTTGTGTCTCAGCTTTCCTTTTTTTTTTTCCTTTTCCTTCCAGCTCATGTGCTTATGACTCACTTCTCTCACTTTCAACATCCACTGGGATTTTTAATAGCTCTGCTTAGGCATTTGGGCCTCTTGCTTCTCGGGCACTGCCGGAGTAATTTGTACCATTCACAACAGGGTGCAAATATTTGTTTTCCAGCAGGATGGATGTGAATTAACACAGCAGTTTAGTGGGGACCAACTTCTGCAGTCTCAGGGACAGCCCCATTCTACAGACAGTGGGGTGATGGGGCAGAAGTGTTTTCTGAAGGTCTCAGCGGTGGAGTTGGCATCACCACCTAGCAATAAAGATGCAGCATAGAGCAAATGCAGCATATAGAACTGAAATGTGCATGCATACTGAAAGTTGTGGGCATCTATCTCAGCTGCAGTCCTAAACACACTTCCTGGGACAGAAACACTTTCCATTTCACAGGGTGTACTTCTGAATAGACCTCTGTAGGCTTCCACTGTCTGGCTGCAATCCTATATACACTTTCCTGGGAGTAAGCCCCATAGAGAACCATGGGACTTACATTCTCAGTAGACATGCATAGGATTGCACTGTGAGTGTGTATGTGGAAGCACAGTAATTGCGGGTAGGCCTACGTGAATTGCCTCTACATGTTACGCACCTGTTGCAGTTTTCATGCAATGCATAGGCCGCTCTATGACTAGTCATTTGACACTGCCAGCAAAAAAAGAAATATGATTGGAAATCTCCCCAATCTGTTCTACAGGTATTAAGAGGGTTTGGCCCCATGCCTCATTAGCTTCTGTGGGCAAAATGTTGATGTCTCAGCAGTACATCAGTGAAGCTTCATCAAGCAGCTCAACAACAAAAGATGGGGGGGATGACATGCATGCCTGATTGTTTTGTGTGCTTACACATGGAGATTTCTATCTGTGCATTTAAAGACCTCTCACATGACTTCCACAGTAACTTCCAAAGTAGCCAGGTTAGTCTGTTGTAGCAAAATTCTGTGCGCTGTCTTCATGCTAGGCTGTCAACCAGAAATTATGGCAAATATCCAAAGATCTATGAAATTAGTTCCATTTGGCCAAAGGAGATTTTGAGATTTTTTTTTTATCAAAGAGCAGCCCTCATGCCAAAAAGAAGATCGCCTTTGAAACTGAGAGGCATTTCAGAAGCCGTTTGTGATATTACATTGAGCAAAGCACAAGCCCTTGTGAGAGACTAAGAGCCAAACCAGGCATGCCCTTAACTTCAAAGGGGATAAGAGGGGTGGGGTGCTACTTGAATCAGGAAAGTGGTGCTGGATGAGGTGACCTTTCTCTCTTCCTTCCTCACATGTCAGTTCCTCCGTGGAAATTGCCCCTTGTAGCTGCAGTTAGAGCCCAAGCCTATGCCTGTCTACTCAGAAGTAAGCCCCATTATAGGCAATGGGGCTTACTCCCAGGAAAGTGTGGATAGCATTGCAGCTTTCGTGGTGCTAAAGGATGTTTCAAGGAGGGTGATTTGCTCATATCAGGGCAGTGGAACAAAAAGGAAGGGCTCGCTGCCCATACACCAGGGATGAGCTGTGTGTGGGTGGCAGGTGAGACAGGACCACTCCACTGCTGTTGTTTGAAAAATGCTGCCTTCACTGCTGCCACCAGAGCTGTGATCACGCACAAACAATCCACCACTCCAGCCATTGTTCAGGACTGTGGATTGCAGGTGTTCCTATGACCACAGCCCCAGCAGTGGGGGTGCTTCGGAAGAACCCCGGCAGGGCATTGCTGCCTCACCTTCTGTCAGCTTAGAAAAAAGGAAAACTATCTGCACATTTGCTCACAGCTCTCCTGCATCATGGAACAGGTTGCCCATGGAGGTGATGGATTCTCCTTCCCTGTAAATCTCCAAGCAAAGGGCTCCACAGGCACCTGCTGGAGATGCTCTAGGAAGATTTCCTAGGCAGGTTGGACTATCTTGTAGGTCCCTTCCAACTCTATGATTCTGCGTCAAGGTTGGCCTTATTATAAGTAGCTCTTTAGATCCTGGCCTGTATTTTCTGCAAATCAATTAGTACAGGCAGGTTTCAGGATGGCCTGGAGAAAAGCCCTGGACTGGGGCCCTCCATGGTGCTCTCTCCCTTTTCTTTATGGTACAAGCAGCACTAGCACTAGCACTGTTGGAAGGAAGGGGGGGAGTAGCTGAGCAATCAGTGAAAGTCCACCCTTTCTTTTGCTGATTATTCTGCTACTTTCCCCCTCCCTATGGTAAAGACACAGCCCACCAGCTAGGCCAGTTGCTATCAATAAAACAGACACAGGAGTAGAGGGTCAGTTCAAGTTTCCAAAGAAATACTCTACTTACAGTTCATAGTTGATTTCATATATTTTCTTATTTTTCAGAGGCCCTATAGGAACAGAGAACTCTAAAAGCTGTCCCCTTCATTTGGAAATGTGGGGGAGGATGGGCTACAGGCATGGAGCCCCAGTAGAATACATTCTTCTCCTTGGGTGCCTGGAGAGAAGGAGAGATGTGAAAAGGCGGGGAGGAAGAAAATCATGTTAAGGACCACACCTCCTGCAAGAACTACAGAGAGAGACAGGTAGATGGTTTCAGGTGTCTGGATAGTACACTTCATAAGAACGAAAGAAGAGCCCTGCTGGATCAGGCCAAAGGCCTATCTAATCCAGCTTCCTATGTCTCATAGTGTCCCACCAGATGTTCTTAGGAACAAGATCCCTGCATCCTGTTGCCACTCCCTTGCACCTGGCATTCTGAAGTAGCCTACTTCTAATGTAAGGAGGTTGCCTGTAGCCCAGGACGGACTTTTCCTCCAGAAATTTGTACAATCCTTTTTTAAAGGCACCTAGGCCAGATGCCGTCACCACCCCTGTGGCAAGGAGTTCCACAGATCAATTACCTGCTGAGTAAAAAAGTATTTCCTTTTATCCGTTCTAATTCTCCCATCACTCCATTTTAGCAGATATCCCCTAGTTCTGGTGTTGTGAGAGAAGGAAAAGAACATCTTCCTGCCAAAGTCTTGCAGGTAGCGTTGCATCCAAATTCCAACCCCTTTTCCTCTGATATCAACTGCTAACTCTACATGATGTCTGGATTATTACAGGGTTGCAAGACTTGATTTCTTTCTGTCTTTCATCTTCTATATTCTATCAATCTTTCTACATCTTGATAAAAATTCCTGCCCACACACTGCAAAATAATGTTTAAATGAAATAATGCAGAAAAGGATTGACTGCCATTGGCAATACGTTTGCAAAAGTAATGCCAACTCATGATGACATTGCATAATCTTTTGTTTTTTGTTAAAAGCGTCTCTGTGTCCTCTACCATGTGATAATCCAGACCAGCTGCTCAATGTGACTGTTAAAGCCACTTTTGCCTTCTATTCTGAAAACCTCTTCCGATAATTGGTGCAAGCACAGAATTTGTTCAAAAAATGGCATCTGTTATATTAACGTGCTAAAAAATTCTATTATTTGGAAAGCTCTACACTGGATTTGGTGGCATTTGGCAGCTTCTAAAAGTCGATCTCTTGAATAGAGAAACTGTTCTAAATTGAGAGTGGATGAAAATCTAGAAAGAATGGCAATGGCCAAGCAACAATTTAGGGAGCAGACTAGCAAATATTCACAGACAGCCCAGGAGCTGGAAGTACCATATATGCTTTGAAAGCACAGTTTATGGGTTTTTTTAAAAATTGACTCATTTCCCTATTCCAAGTCAAAGCGGTTTATGAGGTGGCAGTTCATAGTGTTATTAATTAGTCAAAATAATGAATGTCTACAGCACCATCTATGTATGTGGCATTTTGTGCTCAGTGAAGTAAAAATCCTTGTCCATAAGTTTCACAACCTAAAAGTTGGTTTGAGTGGTTTTGATTGAACAAGAGTGCAATCCTGATCTGGAGGTAGGCCAGCACAATTAGGCCAGCAAATTTGGCTGGCACAAGAGCCATCGTAAAGCACGTTTGGACCATTCTTTGAGTCAGGGAGGATGGCGCAGATCTGTGTGCTGGCCTCTCTGACTCCGAGAGTGGTCCAAACATACTTTACAGTGTCCTTTGTGCTGGCCAAACTTTGCTGACCTAACTGCAGGTTAGGACTGAACTCCAAATCATCGCATCCATACATAATTGCATTAAAACTGCCCCTGGCCTGCTGCTTGCCCAGCTACTCCACTCGGTTACCTTGTCCTCTTCTTGCTCAGGACCAGCAGCATTTGGCCATTCATCTCAGGAGACTTTGAGCTGGCCCTAGATATTCCCGTTGCCCTTCTCACATATGGCAATAGACAGACACATTCTTTTACACCAGCTGAACCTCCAGGTACTCTTCATGGGCAGTCTAATATGGGAGACAAATAAGTGAGGCAGAAGAGTTTGTTTAGTGAAACAAAAAGAACAGAAGCTTAAAAACGCATTAGTCTGTGTGACATGAGGCAAATCACTCACAATATCTGTTCTGCGCTCTTCTTGGTCCATCTGTAAAATCCAAGAATACAAAACTGAGCTACTCAGCCATTTTCCACTCTTGGGTATTAGACATCCAAAATTCCTAATTACATGGCTACAATATGTGTTTTCACGGCTTTCATTTATGCTTACTGACGAATGAACCATCGCTCATTCAGATGTCACAGCACATAATAGCTATGAAAGCCAAGTAGTGCACCGTGGCACCGCATCATCTCACATGCTTCAGTCTGCCACATCACCACCTTGGTTGCTTTTGAGATGGAATACCAATGGCAAGGCTTCTGTCCTTCAAATTAGGACTGCAATCTTTAATAACTTTAACTGGTAGTCGAATTAAAGTTCCAAATATTAGGGTACTGGTGATACAGATGTCCTTAAACTGATCAAAAGTGCAATCATTTGCTGTGATCTGTGGCCACGTCGGCGCAGCAGCCACTGCCCCAGCCTAAAGTGTCGCAAATGTGCTGTAAAACACTTTTGCGACTACTCAAGATCCAGCAGCGCTGGCAAAAAGGCCTGAGCTGTCCCACCAGTGCTGAATCTCAAGCAATGGCTGCCAGCAGAAGGGAATAATCTGCCAAGTGGTGGAAGGTAATGGGAGGGAGGAAAAGAGGTGCAGAGGGGGTGTTTCGGGGTGGGGAGAAGGTGGAGAAGGGATTATTCAGGCTTGGGAGGGGTGGGATGGCAGCACAGGCCTCTGCTATATTTTAGGGCACGATCCTAAACTGAGTTAGGCTGGCATAAACTAAGTCAAGCAAAGTTTGGCCAGTACAAGGGACATGGTAAAGTATGTTTGGATCACTCTCGGTGTCAGAGAGACCAGCTCACAGATGTGTGCCATCCTCCCTGACTCCCAGAGTAGTCCAAGTATGCTTTACGGTGGCCCTTGTGCTGGCCAAAGTTTGCTGGCTTAGTTTATGCCAGCCTAACTCCAGTTTAGGATTGCACTCTTAACCTCTGTTGTATCTTGATCTGAAAGCCCTACACAAACTTCTGCCCAAGAGAGGACCATTACATGGTTTAGCAGTTTTCTGCAGAAGTATCCCTTTGAAATGTCCTTGTTGATGAATGGTGATTTTCAAATCAATGTCAGAGTGTCCTGTGAATGTTCTTCCACTAGTTTCTGAATATTATTATATATGAATATTATATATTCTGAATATTATTATGACTATATTGTGTCAGATTTCTGTCCATTTATCTTTTGGCATAGAAATAGACTTGTTTGTCTTATGTGGACAGCAGAGGGGCATTGGTAGCAAATGATAGCAGGAGGTCTGGTCCAGAGAGTAGAGCCGCCGTTAACCCGAAGATAGCATCCAAAGGATGCCAGTTTGAGGCCACTGGAAGCTTCTGTGAGTGGCAAGACTTCGAGAGCATGATTGATAAGCTGAGTGGAGCTTTCTCCAGTGGCCTTCTGTGAGAGAGGGAGTTGTACTGTGTCAGCTGGTTCTTTGGTGAGAGCAAAGAGCTATTTATCAGTCCGCATGAGAAGCAGCCCTGGCCAGCAAGGAAGACCAAACTGTGAAAGAGCCATCTGAATGTCATTGTTCTTGTAAAATTTGTAAACAACAACAAAAACAACAAAAACAACACCCAAACCCTGGAATTTAGAGAAAGCCTGCCCTGAATTAAAGTCAAAGGAGCAATCTAATGACCAAGAAAAGCAGTATAAAAATACCAGTGGTGATGGTGGTGGTAGTAGTAGTATATCGCAATTGAAACGAGCAGGTGAATGAACCCCTAATACTGTGACTGATGTTTAAATCTTGTAATAAAGTGGCTGATGTGGAGATAGAATTGGCATCTGGGTTTGTTGCAAGGGTATTCATGAATCATCCCTGTAGTACAGTAGTGCCTTGTCATTAACAATTCTACACTGGCTTATTAACTAAAAAAATACAGAACTGCTGTAGTGTGTGAGCTGTATTTGAGTAATAACTGACTCACTATTTTTATTTAATATGTTTATATCCTGCCTTTCCTCCACAATGGTACGCCTCTGAGGTAGCTAACAAGAGTAAAAATATAAATATTGTAAAACCGCAAATATGTGCAAACAATTAAAAAGTCCTCAGTGCCAAAAAAAAATAAAATTAAAAGCAGAGGCATACATAATAAAACATAACCAGCACATTAGGTTTAAAGAATAGAACTTCAGAAAATTCAAAGAATTTGCTTATATGCAAAACACCTTGATTTTAAATCACTTTTGAGAGTTTTTCACGAACAGCCTGAAAAATATGTGCCTATGATATTATTGCTTAGCCTTCTTCTTCTTCTTCTTCTTCTTCTTCTTCTTCTTCTTCTTCTTCTTCTTCTTCTTCTTCTTCGGCACTTTCTAAAAGAAGAGGAAAGTGTTTGCGCCATTACATGTGCTCTCATGCTGTCTGCATGGAGAAAGTTGTGAGACTTGCTGTCTGCTAACAGGGGAAATACTGTCAGCAGATACCGCGGTAGGTCAAGTTCTGGCATGCAACCTGCAAGAAATGTTAACACATATAATTAAGCGTCACACGCACCACATTAAGTGTTTAAAACTTGCATACAGTATAGCTTGGAAGAGAACTGAAAAAGGAATTCCATCTTCTTGGTCCTGATTATCAGCCATAGATCATCCAATTTTTCAGAATTTAACAGCCCAATCCAATCCATCTGGGTGACCAGATGTCAGAACCACAAAGGAAGACGCAGCACCCCAAAATGTAGGACATTCAAGAAAAATGTAGGATGTTGCAAAATAAAGACTAAAAACATATATATTGATTTTTTTGGGGGGGGGGTGTCTTGTCCTCCTTTAATGCAACCCAATGGACGAAGGAACAAAGGACAAACATGCAAGCAAGCAATGTGAGCAGCCCCCCCCCCTTGATGCTGGGACCCTCAGTATGTCTAGAAATGTAGGATGCTTTTAAGTTTACTCAGGAAGTGAAATGTAGGACATGCCCTGGAAACAGTGGACTTCTGGTCACCCTGATCCTAACTAACTTTCCGTGTTGCCATGCAGTGCCACCCAAAAGGCCTCTGCTGTATCCAGCACAGGAAGAGAGGCTATGGGGTTACTCAGACTTGCGCCAGCAAAATCGCTGGCATAAATCCAATCAGCCCCGTGTTGGGAAATCAAGCTAGGAAGGGCCCACCCCCATTCCCTGCTCATTACACCCCTCCCTGCCTCTGTTCTACCCTAACCCTCCACCCCCTGACGGGAGCTTATCTGCTCTGTCAGGCTTTCCATTGGGATCTGATGCTGGCAGGCTGGTGCAGGATGTAGCGCCGGGAGCGCCTGTGCTGTAGCAACGTGCTATCTGGCATGTTTATGACAGAGTGTGTGCTCATTCCACCAGTGTAGGCCGGTTAGGATTGTGCTCAAGACTGTGCTTAGGCTGGCATTTTATTGGCACTGGACCACCCAATTTTCTGTGAAACAGAATGCTATCAACCAACCAACCAATAGTATTTATATACCACTTTACAACACAAAGTTCACAAAGCGGTTTACAGGCAAATAGTAATAATAGTAATAATAAAGTTAAATGGCTCCCCGTCCCAAAGGGCTCACAATCTAAAAAAAATGCAGACAACCACCAGCAACAGCCACTTGAAAAGACAAGGATAAAGAGGGACAATTACTCCCCCATGCTGAATATAAGAGGGGCACCACTTGAAAAAGTGCCTCTTGCCCAGTTAGCAGGGGCTGGTGGTTTCAATGTGGTTTCTACTGACTTTCTGCCTAGTGGAAACACCTAAATTAGGGTACGATCCTAACCAACTTTCCAGCACCGACATAGCTGTGCCAATGTGCTGTATCCTGCAGTTGGGGGGCAGTCATGGAGGCCTCCTCAAGGTAAGGGAATGTTTGTTGCCTTACCTCAGAGCTGCATTTCCCTTACCCTGCTGCTGAAAGTTGGTTAGGGTTAGGCCCTTAAGCTTTGCTATTTTTTTTTAAGGTAACGTTTCTCTCTTAACTTCTGTTCCCTGCCTTACAAAGGGCTGTGCAAATACTAAAGTGAGAAAAAATTACAAGACTTTCTATTTTCTAAAAAGGGGGGAGGGACAGAAAGTATTATCTGTTCTTCATCCCAGCTGGCCTCCCTATTCCATCACAGGATTAGGACTGGGCTGCCATCCACACCGTTTTCTTCACTAGAATTCCTCGATCTTTCTTAGAATATTGGAATCCCATTTATATATTCTTACGTGTATTGATTTGCTTCCTCTCTTCACTGTTAGTTGTCTTCTTGAGTATCTCTAGTGTTGGGCACTAAGAGTATACTATGTATGCTAAGCTAAACAATGAAAAAGATGGGCACTGGGATCACACTGTATAATCATCAGATGCAATTTAATTAGCTTGAACACATGATAAAGCATATGCTGGAACCACATTGCATGTGATTTGCAAGACTAAAGCAACGAGGTTTACAGAGTGTGCGGTTAACAGGCTGACAGGAAAGCTCAGTTCCTGAGTAGTAGATGTGTATGATGCAGTTTTTCAATGTGGTCTCCTTTGAAAGAAGGCCTTGAAGGATGCAAACTGTTGTATTTTCCATTGTATGTACAGCTTGTTCTGCATGTGACTGCAAATGGTAAATGGCTGGCATTACAAAGAACACATCTAGAAGAGACCCCAGAGAGTTCCTTGTTTGAATGGGGAATTTGAACTGGATTTTCCCCCTTCTAAAATAAAATAGTTTCCTCTGGCATGCCACTACTCTGCTCCATATTCATGACAGTGTATTATAAAAGGGATAATTTGGGTCCCGTTCCAACTGCACAGAACTCATGCATTTATTTTTTTACATTTGACAGAAATAGTGATGACAAAGGAATCCCCAAAACTTGTATATTGTTGGTGGATATGCTGTGTAAAATTCTTTGGAATAGCTGTAGAAATGAGTTAATATTTTTACAGCCCTTTGAATCAGCTGCAATGTAATGACTTTATTGCCTCCATCTGTTTTTTAGTATGGGGAAAAAACAACAAAGAGTCTTATAGCGAAGTCTATATCAGTGGTTCCCAAACTGTGAATAGGGACCCATCAGTGGATCGCGACCTAATTTTTAGTGGGCTGACAAGGAAAATGTTTTGAGCCTTATGGAAACTGAAAATAGCAGCATGTGTGCATTTACTTGTGAGTAGGCAACTGTGCCTCAATCCACTTTGAAGGGCAGGCCAAGGGGAACACATCCCATCAAAATGGTCCCAATCTGACGAACGCAGGCCCCAGCAAACTCTCAAGGAGAAAGCCTCCCCCCAAGCTGAAAACGAATTGAGCCCTATGGAAAAAAACTGAACCACACGCACGAGTTTACTTGCAAGTAGGCAAATGCATCTGGGCTCCTTTTTAAGGCCAGGTGATGAGGAATACAAGACCAAAAGAGTGGTCTCAATCTGACAAACGTGGAGTTCAAAGAACGCTCCAGAAGGCAACCTCCCCACCATAGTAAAAAGAAAAAAAACAGTAAAAAGAAAACAGAAGCTTGAGCAGCTGTTAAGGTGAAACTTTTTTTAAAAAGTCTCCTAAACCTAGGTGGATCCTGATAGAGTGTCATTTTAAAAGGTGTGTTCTAGTGCTAAAATGTTTGGGAACCACTGGTCTACGTAACATGAAAGGAAGTCCAGCTGGATCAGGCCAAAGACATGTGTAATCCACCATCTCTTTCCTACAGTAGCCTGCCTTCTGACTCGGGGAAGCCCACCAGCAGAAGACAAAGCCACATGTCTCTCATGCCATTGCTCTCCTGCACCTGGTATGTAGACTCATGCTGCCACTGAAACTGGATATAGTACACTGATGGACTTGGCCTTCAAGAAGCCTAATCAATTTATTTCAGCAGAAGCTTTCATGGATTACAGTCCACTTCTTCAGATGCATGCATCCGTCTTCTTTAAATGCATTTGAGTGGTCATTCTGATATTCAATGCATTCCAATAGGCCCTTCGGAAGGAACTGATGTATTTCATCACATTCAGTGTATTCCATACACTTGTCATTTATGGTAATATTCCTTACCATCCCACATAGCCTTAAAGGAACTGTACTTTTCATTTGAATGCATGTGTACTTGAAAGCTTTGAAAATCCCTAGTGATTGATACTATAATTAATTAACCTCCTCTTTATCCTTTCCAGCTGTACTTAGTGGCCAGTCCCCCTTGAACAAAGAACAGAGCAATTTATAAACGACGTCCATTAATTGAGATATCAATAGACCCTCCAATGCTGGTATCCAAAATGTTGCACTGAAAGCTTTACTGCAAACAGATGAATCTAATTATTCCATTCCCTTCAGCCATAAAGTAATTGTCAATAAAAGCAATTAGATTGGCCTTGCAGAGTGTATTCTCCCTAGCATTCTCAGGGTGTATGTGTATAATATAGCACTCAACAACTTTTCCAACTATGTGTGGAATAGTAAGTAATGGCATTGCAAAGGGGGGCGGAGGGCCAATTGTCCTGAGCGCTATGCTGCTGGGGGGCACTCCTGGAGCATTTAAACAGGGACTTCCGGTTTTTACAAAAACGGGAAGTCCCTGTTAAAATCTTTAGCAACAGTGATCTGTTGGGGGAGGCCCTCCAAAAACGTTTTTGACCCCAGGCGTCAGTTGTCTTAACTACAGTAAGCCTGACAGTAAGCCTATCTGCTAATCTTTTTACTGTACAACAGACTAATTTGCGGTGCCGCCAAAGCAACATACACAGCTAGGTATTACTTCTTGTGCAGGCACATCACAGCTGATGATGGCCCTAAACCAGTACCTTGATCAAATACTAGTGCTAGCTACTCACTGGCAATGGGGCAAGTCAAAAACCTCCTGGTACTTCAGCCAGGTTGCTAAATGCTGTTCCCCCCTTACCTGGTGATGTACCACCTCTGGTCCTCCCACTCTCTCGTTTGGAAAAGGGATGAAGTGGATGAGGAAGCGTAGAGAAGATGGGCTAGAGCGACACTATTGTCTACCACACTCCTCTTGCTGCACACTTCCTCTTCATTCCCTCTTCCTTTTCCAATCCAGGGAGTGAAAGCAAGAGCAGCAACAGTGGAGATGAGTGGAATGGGCAATAGGCTTCCACCACCAATCTGTTGCCTGAGGGAGAAGCTGGTTTGGAAATGCCATGTTGGCAAAGTCCCAGCATCAGATAGAGAAAATTCAAGACAGTGTAAGCCGCACAGAGAGGAGCACCAATAGCTTCTTTATTTGACCTTTGGAGTCTATTAAAAATCATGGCAACCAGTGCTAACACTGCACAGAACTCTCACAACAGTATGTTGCCTGGTAAGAATTTCTTTGGCAGGTACGGCGAAGTCTTATCTGACAAGACTAGGATGCTCTAGTGGGTGTGGCAATTAGTGGCATGGCTCTCCTGTGGTTGATGCATTACCATTGCGTAAGGCTAGCCGAATGCTTAACAAAGCCTAATTTATATTCACAAGACTCAACTCACATGTCACAAGGCTTCACTTACCAGCTTATTGCTTTCCTTCATGCACTTTATTAAAAGCCAATGTAGAGTGAATGTAATCTCAGACTTCTTAATGGATTGCCTTTTTTAAAAATTCACTTTTCATCATGCTCTGATTTTCTCTGAGGCAGCTAATAAATGCTTCGGAAAGGGATAAAAGGACAGTTTTTAAGTGGTGAAATGATTTAAATGATTCAGAAGTCCCACTCAGTGTAAAAAGGAAAAAAAATGACTTTTAGCATGTTTATAAAGCGTACTGGGCTTCAGGATTTTCAAGGATATTGGGTTTTTTTGTACCATCATTTAGTGCCAATCACAGTATTATAGTAGCACAATCTGTGTGCTGAAATGCAAATTGTATTGATTCCTATGAAGTAGAAGGTGGGGCAGGAACATTAAAAACACAGCAGATGGAGAGGCAGATGGAGCTTCCCCTAAACCACTTAGCATTAAACAGTTCTAACTCTTTGGGGCTTCAAGACAAGAGTTAATCCACAAAGGAAAAACATCTTGGTAGAAATGGTTGTGCAGGGAACAAATGGATGGAAGCAAGATTCAGGGTGCCCATTAAATGGCCCTCAATGTGCCATTCTTTCTTAATTAAAAGGATTAATTTATTTACATGCTACTTTTCAGGCTTGTTCACAGTGTATATATATTTTGCCCCTGAGAACTATTGACCCCATCCCAAGGATATATTGGTCCAGTGCAGAAGTAATAGGAAGTCACAGCTTTCACTAGAAAATAAGCAGGAACATTATTTCACGTTCCCATCTTCCTTCTCCAGCTGTTGCTACTTCCAACTAATTAATCAGATTCCAGTTACTCACAAATTCGAGGAACTGTGGTTTATTCAAACGAGAGTTAGGCAAAACAAACCAATATCCAAAAATCCATGACATTTTTGGAATACAGAAAATGGAAGTTTTCAACTGCATGGCAAGAAAGAGGTGAACCCAGGATTTGACCCTGATTGTTCTCAAATCAAGAAACTGATTTCCTGTCATATCTGAGCCAGGCCACAATCTACATTCATATGGAAATACAAAACAGAGCCCTGACAGAGGGGACTGATAGTTTCCATGAATTTAGCAGCTCTTGTACAGGACTAGCAGTCATTGGCTGCAATCCTGTATGCACTTTCCTGGGAGTAAGCACCATTGAAAAAAATGGGACTTCTGATTATAGGATTGTGCACTTAGTTGTAAGAACTGCCAACTGGGTCAGACAAATAACCATTTAATTCAGTATCCTGTCATCTACCAATAGCCAAATACAGACAGGAGGCAGATTCATCATTAAGCCAAGATGACAGTATTCATCCCTTGTTAACTGAGAGCATCTTATAGCCAAAGACATGTCCCAAATCACAGAGGTTATGCTTTGCCTGTTAGCCACGGAAAGATCTGAGTTTACTGAATGTTAAAATTTTGCTGCAGTAGACACAGGTCAACTCTCTAATGATAGCAAATAGTGATGTGTTCCTTGAAATGAATCTTCTGTATTTTGAGTTGAGACTTAGTGTGCTACCAGAACAGTCAATGCCACACAGGTTAGAGCAGCGAAAATATTTGCGGCTCACATGGATTAAAAAAACCATGAGGGCTTGAAAACAACTGATACATGCAAAGGTAGGATTTGTGGGGTTCTAGAACACATTTCAGCAAAATACTTTGTGATCATGAGGAACAGGCACCAAACTATACCAAATAATAGGACACATTAGTTGGTGATAGGTTTTGTTCATTGTAAAACTTTATTGTGCAATGTGCTGAAGTTAGACTATGCTAGAGCTAACCTCTCAAATAGATCTACCTGGAAATTTCTGGTGACCACGAGAAAAGGTTTTTTTTAAAGGAATACAGCAAACTGTATATGAATATTAGCAACCCAGAGAGAACAAAATCCATTAAATATCTTAAGAATACATTACACACTTATAAGTTCAAGGGGTGGGGGCTTTAAAGGAATTTTTCCTAGTGTGAACTTCTTTGCTTCAAATTGCGTTAGCTCTTCTGCAGACAATTCAGCCTTTGGTGTAAACAGCTTTTCTGAAGTGATGTTGGTTGGTGTTACTGGAGATGCCAAAGCAACATTACTACCAGAGCTTGTTGCTGGCTGTCCAAACACTGTGCCCCCCGAATTCAAAGTAGGGGCTGCAACTGCTGCACCAAACACTGAAGCAGATGTGACGACGGAAGAATTTGGAGGAAGAGATTTTCCAAATCCTGAAAACCCAGAAGCTCCAAATCCGCCAGAAGTTGTCGGGTTTTGAAATGAAAAGGAAGCTGCTGCTGCTGGTGGTGGTTGGTTCCCAAACCCAGCTGAATGGGAAGTAGTAGAGGATGCTGCTGTACCCAGTAGTGGAAGATTCTGAACATTTGCAAAGGTCCCAAATGCAGGTGTGCTTGCAGATGAGACGTTGGCAAGATCGGACATGGTTTTAAAAGAGAAGGTTTGAGCACTGCTTGGCTTATTCATGGGAAAGGCTGCAGTATAAAAAGAAAACAATGAAATTGGTGTGCTGGTAATAGTAGAAGCAACAAAATGATAGGAGAACTACACAGGCAGAATTTGTCATTAGAACTAAGCACAACACTCCTTACTTGACGTCCCAAAAGCAGGTGCCTGCTGTCCTCCAAATCCAAAGGCAGGTTGTGACGGAACAGCCACGTTGTTAAGTTCAGATACCTTAGCGCAAAAAGGAAGAGTTATACAGCTTATAGAAAGGAAAAGACACAGAGATTCTATAGCTTGCAATTCCATGATTTTGCAACAAGAAAATTTCCTCTATTCCAGAGTAATTCTTGAACTAGGAGAGATGGTGTGGAACATAGTGTACTAGGTCTTGTAAAAGTTGAGGAGGTCCTCTTTTGCTAGTGACTGTGCAAAAGTGCAATGCATCAGTAGTGTTAAAAAAAATTTCAGATGTCACTTTATGATGATTTAAAAAATATATATAAATGTGTCTTACCAGTGCAGCTTTAGTAGATGCATTTATATTCTTCAGCTCAAGCAATCTATGTCTCCACTGGGCTACTAACTGTTGGACTGAACTGATCTGAAAAAGAAAAATAGGATTAGAACTTCTTACATCCCTGCCAGTCAAGCTAAGGAAGAACCTAATTTGTGAACAGTGATTTAAGTATTGTTTACAAGAATATTCATTTATAACAAATGCTTCATCATTATTTCTCCACTATTCAAACACATTCTCTATAACAAATGCACTTTCAAACCAAACAATGCATAGAAACTTACGTAATTCTGTAAATTATTATTTGCTCTGCAATTATAGTATTCAAGACGCAATTCATCTGGCAAAAAGGATGGAAAGCCTGCAAGAAGACAAACAAAATCCTGAGAGAAAGAATATTGCTCACATTCTCAGTTATGAAGTCATAGTAAACGTGCCCTGCAGAAACCTCTGCAACTCTCAAGTTTGTTGTCAAGAGATAAGGATGTCAGTGGGCAATGGAACTTCACAAACGCAACCTATAAAGACAAATTGTAATGGCCCCCCAGAGTTAACTCTTCACAATTCATAGCATACCAGAAATGGACTATATACTAAGCGCCCAGTCCTGAGCACCAAGTAGCAGGCTGGCCAGCGCTCCAGCAGCACTAATGAACAGTAAGGAGATTCAGGGTGAGGGAGGGGGTGAGCAGAATCGGGACTGGGAGGAGGGTGGAGACGGCAGCAGCCTCTGCATCCTGAACTCCCTCCCTGGCTGGGCGGCCCGATACGGGCCTCCTCAACACTGCACCCGTTCAAACACGGGCACAAAGCTGAGGAGACTCGTGCGATTTCTGCACCATTAGAGAACTGGGCACTGCCGGATTCAGGATTGGGCTGTAAGAAAGGAATTCCTCCCCCCCCCCCACTCACCAAGAAAAGCGCTGTTGGTGCCGCGCGCAAAGCATGGCACATGGAAATAGTTGGTGGTGATATGATGTCACCGCCAACTGCTTCCAGGTGGCCCATTTTGGGAAGTTTGGAGGCAGGGGCAGGTGGGAGGGCCCAAGCTAAAGCTGCTCTGCTTGCCCCACTGACTTACAGCCCATAGAGATCCCAGCTGCAGCAGCAGGCAATATGCTCGCTGAGCTGGTGCGGGGCCCAATGTGACGACACTGGTCACATTGGCTTAAAGCCGGCCCTGCACACCCACTATAGCATGCAGCAGGTGCTCGGTTGGCTGCACTGCATACTAGGTACTGGCAGGGGATAGGATTGGGCTATTGTTTTCTCTATGTCCTTTCACAACATGGCATGTAACTTGTGTTGGAGGAAACTTTCCTTATTGACAGCCTGCCAGCTTGTGAATTCATCATTTTTTCCACTCAGAGCTAAATTTGATGTTATCATGACAAATCCATGAGCTTCCACATTTGCACATATAACAGTGAAAGTGGGGCATATGGCAGTTATGCCAAATTTAAATCCCCACATCAGCTAAGTCAGTGAAAAGGGCTTATTAAGCTGTTCAAAGCGCAAGGCTGCGAGTTGTCTATGTGCTAAAGCCAGATCCCAGCCTCACAAGTCCATTCACATATAAAGATTTCCGTATCCAATTTTATGGCAATTTTTAAAAGCACTGCCCATACCAGTCTCATTAAAAAGGAGAACCTTATGTTCTCTTGCATAAGGACACTCCATCTTTTGAGATCCAGTAAGAAATAGCATTCATATAAGCCTGAGCATTTGGCAGCAAAATAAAAACATAATCCCAACACTAGGGAAAGTTCTACCTGAAATATTAGGCTTTTCTTTACTTGGTGAATAGCAAGAAAACATCCATTGTCCAGAAGATTCCCAAGTCTCCATGTCTTTCATTATTATCTCACTGAATAAATGATATTTAAAAAGTGATAAACCAATCCAAAGTCTTGAAGCAAATCTGATTTAAAGCTATATCCTAGATTTTAAAAATAATAATTTTCTGACGTTGAACAAAGTAACAACAGCATAATGAAAATAATCTATAAGCATACTATTCTTTGTACTCTCCTCTGCAATATTGTTACTTTTATGCAACCTTTCAACTTAAAAGCCCTTAAGGCAACTTACAAAAATTAAATCACACCTAATAAAATCACTGCCTGATTTCTCCCTCTGCTGCAGCAAATAGTTCCAGGAAGGAAGGAGCCAGGTGACAATTTGTTTCAGCAAACCAATGAAGGATTTCCATTCTCTCCCTGTGCTGAAAATGGACAGATGTCTCTGATCCAGATAGTTTGAGCCAGTTTTTTTTTTTGGGGGGGGGGAGTGAGCTTTGCTAGCTTTCTTCCCTGGCCCAAATCAACACATGTTTCAAGAATCAAGAAACCCCACATTTCTGTTTTGATGACTTAAACATCACTGTACACTTAGTTTGAAAACTGAAAACAAGCCTAAGTTAGTGAACATGATAAATAACTGCATTAAGCTCTTAGGAGTTAAGAACCCCACTCAGTATTATAAGTCTTTACATGTCAAAGGTCATTAGGAAAAGAAATTAAAAATGGTAGTTCTTCACACAATAGTACCATTTAACTCTGCATTTGCAGAAGTTAAGCAACCTACTAGGACTGAAGCCATAGACTTTAAGAAAGCAGTTTAAAAAGGTCATTCAATATTAAAGACTGTAAAAACTTGAGAGAAATGCAACTTACAGAATTTTTGCTTCATCATCTTTAATGCCATCACTACCAACATTTTCGGTGGTGCTTAATGCAGAAAACCTATTTTGAGAAAAGCCTAGGTCACCATTATCTCTACTGTTGCGCCAGTTAGATGGCTTAGAGAAGCTGGAAGTCTGGACAACATTACTGTATCTTTGATTGTGGCCACTCCATGCTCCTCTTCTGTTGGAGCCTGCAAACGAAAGACGAAAGATGTGTGTTATAGATAGTACATTTATCCTCTAAAAACCAACTTTACCTATTCAGAAAAAAACAGGGAAGTACAAAATGGAATTATAGAGGGGCTTACAATCTAAATTACTTATTTTATTTAAAACATTAATATCCAGACTTTTCCTTCCTCACTGGAAAATGCTCAAGACAGTTTACAATATTCACCTTTTTCTACATATACTGACATAATGAAGACAGAGTGGGTGGAAAGGGCAAAAAGGGGAGAGAGAAGCAAACAACAAAATGATCTTGAAATTATGTCTTGTTGTGAAACACATATCATATAAAGTCTAGGATGGCTGGGATCACCTGATCTGAAAATGAAAAAAAAAACCTCTTACCCACTTTCAGAGAGGCAGTCCTAGGCATACTTACCTCAGAGTAAGCACACACACACACACAATGGGACTTACTTCTGAGTAGCCTGGGCTAAAACAGCACAAGCCTGTCCATGTTTACTCATAAGCAAATTCCTCTGCAGTCAATAGGGCTTAGGCTGCAATCCTAGCCAACTTACATGGGAGCAAGTTCCATTGCTTATAAAGGGACTTCCTTCCGAGTAGAAATGCATAGGATATTGGGCTCTTACGCAGGATTACCAGATACAAATTGGGACAGCATGCCTTTACCTTTAACCATCTTATAGAAGAGGGAATTTGGGCAGGTGCAGCTCATCATGGGTTTCAAAAGCTGCACCTGCTAAACTTCTATACAATGGTGAAAGGTATAGGCACTTGTCCCAGTTTGTATCTAGTAACCCTACTCTTAAGTCACAGGCAAGCACACACAGGATTGCAACCGAAAGTGTCTCCTCTTGCCTTAGAGACCAACAAACTGATTACAGCATCAGCTTATGTGGACTGCAGCCCACGTCACCAGACACGAGGGGCGATGGATGCCCTTCAGCCTGCGTGCGGGATCCCCACGTGAAGTAAGCAGTCCACGGATCGCTTACGCCACACACAGTTTGTTAACCTTTCTGGTGCCATATTACTTTTCATGACGGCCTCATTTATTGGACAGTCCAGCCCAGCCAACTGGGCGAGCGACACAACGAGGAAGCGCGGCTTCGGCAGCCGGCGGTCTCCTAAGCAGGCACGAGGGGGAAGCGGGGAGGAGCAAGACGGTTAACCGTCCTGGAACACAGGCGCGCGCACCGTTACCCGCGTTCCGAAAGGCGGCCTGGCTGCCACCGCCGGCGTTGTAACGGGGATGCTCGTTCCAGCAGTTGTCTCCGTAACGGCAGTTGCCCTGTAAGAAGTACTGACAGACCGAGCCATGGCCACGACCGTAGGACATGACGCAAACAATGCCTGCACCGCCGTTCCCACGGACCGCGCTCTTACAGGCACCAGAACGCTGGCTTGAAAAACGAAACCGCTCTCAGCCAATCGCCTGACGCTACGTAATCACTGCGCGCGGGGCTTAAGGCTTCAAGTCTGTCAAGTGTTTATTACAAGGAGGTGGTTTATAACTCCATGAGTCAAGTTCAGTTGTTGGCAGCCATGGAGCTATGAATAACAGGAGACGACATGACGTCATTTTCTTGAAGCCATGGATATACTAAAATGGCTGACTCAGATCATTGCCGCTAAGGAGGAGGATTGCCACGAATTCACGAATAAAAATCTCCCTGCACGCGTGTAAAAGTTAATTTCAACCTCTTTAAGCATGCCTGCGTGTTCTGCATACGGGGGTGCGAATCGCTGAAAGAAAAATGGGATTTAATTTCCACGGAAAGATTCATGTATTCACATTACGTAGGTTCAATAAAACTACAATTCAGTGAAACAGTGAGTGCATGATTTTTGAAGCTGTGTAATTTCTTGTTGTTCCTAGCAATCTTATTCACCATTTTCTGACACCCACTGTTAATGGTCTAGAAGGAAAAAAAAATTTCCCCCCCTTTCCCGTTATTCTAAACTCCTTGTTGGCAGCCCAACTACGGGCGGAAGATGGGGCGAACAGTTTAGAGGCTGATGAGTTTACCTCATGAAGGTATAATAGCAGGAGGCGGCATGCATAAGAATTAATAGGAGCGAATTGAAGCCAGGGGGTGGGCTTAGCAGCCATGTTGGCATACTCAAACAATCCTTATTCCAAGCATTTCAGATTGCTTTGTTCGCACTGTTTAGGACTGAATAGTTTACTCCTGAAATAACAACTCACGAAAATAAAAACGTGTGATCGTGTAGAAACATTATTGGTAACCTTATTATGATTTAATATGCAATTACAAGGTTAAATTCCTCATAATTATATTACTGAACATACCGGACGAAATGCTATTTTAACTCAGATTGCACTGTTTTGACAGACTTTATTGAAATCTACACAAGCAGAAATAAAGTGTGAACGGGAAGGAAAGAAAAAAAGGGGAGGGTGGGCAAAAATTAGATAAATATATAGGAAAATTACATTTAAATCTCTTCATAACACAAGTAGTTGTCAATATGAGAGTAATTCTTTTTTACTTCTACACTATTAATTTTTTTTACACTTCTACACTCACCCCCCCCATAAAACAAATTCTGTTAATGTTCAGAATTTTGAAGATATTACAGTAGAAAATGGAAGACGGGGGAAAATAGTGTAAACGGGAAGGGGGGAAAGGAGGGGGGAATATATATATTTTTTACCTTCTAGACCATTAACAGTGGGTGTCAGAAAATGGTGAATAAGATTGCTAGGAACAACAAGAAATTACACAGCTTCAAAAATCATGCACTCACTGTTTCACTGAATTGTAGTTTTATTGAACCGATGTAATGTGAATACATGAATCTTTCCGTGGAAATTAAATCCCATTTTTCGTACAGCGACTCGCACACCTGTATGCAGAACACGCAGGCATTATTAAAGAGATAGATATTAACTTTTACACACGTGCAGGGAGAGTTTTATTCGTGAATTCGTGGCAATCCTCCTCCTTGGTGGGAATGATCTGAGTCAGCCATTTTAGTATATCCATGGCTTCAAGAAAATGCCAACTCCTGTCATTATAACTCCATGGTTTACCTGCAAGTTTTTCTTATGCGACTTCCAGTTCCCCAGCGCAGTTTCCCAGCATCCAATACACTCCCAAGTGAAGATTTTAGAAGAAGTGTCAGATGGACATAAGCCCAGAAATCTCACTGAAATACAAATTTTAAAAAATTCTCCATTAGGGCTTCCTCATCAGGACAAATGAGGCTCTGGCTCACAATAGGTTCTACAAGAAAACTGCGCTAATCAATCAGATCTTTTTGCCCCTGCTAACTGGGCAAAAGGCACTTTTTCAAGTGGCGCTCCTCTTATATTTAGCAGGGGGAGAGTAATTGTCCCTCTTCACAACAGCACTGACTTTCTAGTGGCTATTGCTGGTCTGCATTTTCTTAAAGATTGTGAGCCTTTCTGGGACAGGGAGCCATTTAACTATTATTATTATTAGCCTGTAAACTGCTTTGTGAACTTTGTGTTGAAAAGCGGTATATAAATATTTTGATTGATTGAATAAAGAAAAATGGGGAAAAATCAATCCACATCTATGACAGAGGACGATTTACTACAACTAGGGCAAGATTTCAACCTCAGGCAAGATTAGATGCCAGATGGCTAGTTAGGTGGGTGCAGAATTTGGGGCTGTCACTACCTATGATTCTCCATGAATGGAGGATGATTGATTGCACATTTATTTCAATGCACTACAAGGAAAGGAAACCTCCTTCCTTTAAAAACTTTACATTGATAACTATATACTGCTAGTTTTTATATAATCAGAACCAGTATTTAAAAAGCAGAGTGTGCATGTGTCTCACTCTGCTTTCCTTCAGTTTGAAATTCAGAATGGTAGAAAAGGTCAGGAGAACACATTTTTCTACCAAGCCTTTCCACACTTTGCACAGTTGTGTCTCAATCATGTCCTTTAGTCACATTTTTCCTAAGGTAGAAAGGCTCAAGCATCATAACCATTCCTTGTAAAGAAGATACCACAGCTCTCTGATCATTTTGGCTGTCCCTTTTCCAACTCTTTGTGGCAACCAGAAGCAGTATTTCAAGTGGCTAAAAACAGATCTGTATAGGAAAGTATATTAGTAAGGCAGAACCATGCCAAATCTGCTTCAAGCAAGGCTCATTTGTCAATATGCTTCATAATGTTATCTTTAATTATGCTTGTGCAGGGGCCATGCTAATATTCTCTGTATCAGTCCAATTTTAGTACATGCGTTGCCGAAGCAAACAAATGTTCAGCTGGCTGTCCAACCAACGAAGTTGCAGTTGTTGGGATTTCTTAAACATTAGTGTTGTGTCTGCTATTCAGCATAGATGCTGGTTTAAAGTACAATTTACATATTTTTTTAGTCAATTAACATTTTACTTTTGAATTCCTTAAGAATTCTTAGGTGAACGCCCTCTAGAGCCACTAATTTTTTAATGTATAAGTTTATCAAGGTGTTCTAGAATCTCATCCCTTGTCACTTTGATTAGACACAGTTCTTCAGACACCCTTAGTTCAGGCACATGTGTCTGCTCTATGCCTTTTGTAATGAAACAAGATGTAATGAGTTCATTCAGCTTCTGTGCATTCTTCATATACTGTTTCCCTTTTATTCCCTCATTATTTAAATGACCAACTGCTGCTTCTTGGAACTCTGACTGAAAGGGCTGTAAATGCATTATGCACTGGCAGTATGCTGATTAAGACTTTGCTATTACAGCAAATTCTCCCTTAAAATTGTTTTGTTATAAAGTTGATGAGAAATTGCTGGCAGAGTTACTTTATCAAGTGCATGAAAAATGAAGTTGAGAAAAGAATGGGACCATTCCATCTCACTGAAATGAGACCTAGACAGGCCTAGAGGTACTGAAAATAACACTACAGATCTTCCTTACAGAGTTGTGGGATTCATAAGATCATGTATATGAAGACAGCTGAACAGGAAAATAGTATTATTATGGAGCATTAAATAAACATTCCACACCAACCTTAAGAAAAAGCATATTTAATTAACGAAGTTTACTGACCCACAAACCTCACTGAGGTATTTGTTTCACTTAAAAAAAATTTTTTTTGCAGATACTGAATGTTCAGTAGTCAAAATTTATCATTATGTATTTATCAATACACAAAACAGTCTAAGAAAAACCTTTTTCCACTGAGTAGTGTTCACATATTAATAACCAACAATGAATTAGTTTTGTCATACAGTTTGTTCTAACATTTGTTGCGTCCACGTCATCAAAAATCATGTTATAAAAACTATTGTTTCAATGGGAAAAAAAGGAATTATGGGCTAGTTTCAGACTCTCAAAAATAAAGTTGACTGAGAATATTCAAAATACCAGCATTCATCCTTATCTACAAAAGTGCCTGTGGGGGTTGGGGATTGCAGCCAATATTCCTTATCTCAGAAGAGGGACTGCAGGTGGGATAGAATCAGAGACCATACCTGTAACCAACCCATGATGGCAGTAGTTCCCAACTATTTTTGCACTGGGATTTGTGTTTAAAAGTCACTCTGTATTTTCCTTTTTTTTGTTATTAATTTGTTATCAATGAAAAATAAAAAACCCATTTTTGCACAGGGACCCCCTTTTTAGGTATGACAACCTGTCAGGACCTGTCTAAGACCTAGGATCGGAAGATAGGTCATTAAGCAGGAAGTGAAGTCACTGTTTTTAATGAATAACTTTTTGAAAATTGAAAGAATTCCACATCCTTTTTAGAATGTTCTGAATACTTTGTATTTAAGTGTATTTACGTTTGAATTTTGAGTTCAGTGATTAATTCTGCACTGAGAGCAACATTATACAGAATGCAGTATGGCTTCTCTATGCTACTGCTAATCAAGTTGGTAAAGCCAAATTTTAAGAGTCTTCAGAGTATTTACGTTCCTCTTCCCCATGTGCCAAGACTCACCTAGGCATGCACATGGAAGGTGAAATATGCCCCCTCGGGAAGAAAAAAGGGAGAGAAATCACATGCTTGCGCACACACCAAAGTGAGCCTATAGCAATGCTAATTTCCATTGCACCCACAAGCATTGTGAAAGTGGTAGTTTAATGGGGAGGCCTCTTCCCTAGCTAAAATGAAGCTTCCAAGATGGTGGTGCCCAACATTTTAAGATGGCTGTCCCAAGCTCTTCGCAACCCCCTGAAAATGTTCCCCAGCCAGATTGGGAACCACTGCACTATGGCAAGGCCTGGTTACCTCCAGCCTGAGGTAGGGCTTGCCCTGCTTTCCTGGCAGAAAGGCTGCCAGAGAAGGGCTAATTTCTTACCATGCTGTAACCAAGTGCTGCCACTATTCCGTTCTGCATCCTCATCCCTTGCGGGAGATGGGAGAAGCAGTTACCTTACACCCTCTCCTGTGGTTCTGCACTGACAGCATGTCAGCAATGGGAGGGATTATCTGGTGATCCTGTGAAGAAGACATGCTTGGATAAGCTGGGGGCCAAAAAAAGCTCTTCTGCATGGTGGGGGAAGGAGCTGGTCCTAGAGCTAGTCCTTTCCAGGTCCTGCTCTGCCTGTAGCACACTGCAAAAGCAGATGGTAGCTAAAGAGTGCAGCAAAGATGGCTGGAACAAAGCCAGCAGCACCCGTAGTCTGCCAACTTCTTTCCAGCTCTGTAGCTGCCCCAGCTCTCTCACTTCTCTCTCAAGACAGACAGAACACAAGAACTATTGCTATTGCATTATAACCAACAGTGGATTGTGTTGTAAAAATAATGTACGCTAATTAATCAATCTTGTTATAGCCAATCTGCATTATGAAGACTTGCACTATAGGAGAAATGCATGTACTGTACGCTAACCCTGATGCACAACATGGAGAAGGCTAGAATGAAGGAAAATGGAAAAAAGTTCAGACTGGACTGTCCATATTTGGACTACATTAAAATAAATAAGCCATAAAAAGGGAACCCCACTTAAGGAGCTTACATTTATTTTTTTAAAGGAAAACTGAAACTAAATAAACTTCTTTTATAATCTGCATTGGTATACAAACATGAAGTTCAAATTTCTTCTTAACATTTAAAACTATTGGCAAATGTAAGAAAAAATAAATATTTTAAAACAGGAGTAGAAAAGCATGCTTCAGAATTGGTTTAAATATCCAACACTACCTAAAATGCTGAACTGGTATCTCCGCTAGTATATGCACCATTGTTTAATATAATTTCAAATGACCACTTAAAAGGATTTAATGGCTAAAAGACAGTAGTCAGAAGCTTGTAAACAATGTGGGTCTTATTTTATGTTAACCTTGTATCTTGAACAAGCAGGTTCAGCTAGAAAGATCAGGGAAGGGTGTCAGTTACTCTCAACAGATTGTAAAATAGATAAAAAATTGAAAGCAAAAAATTGATGGGCTAAGCAATTATTGTATATTTCATGCCCAAGTGATGTCACTTACCTTCTTACATGCAAACCTGTGAGTAGATCCTTTTACTGTACAAATAACATAATTTTTGAAATGAATATGGAATACTGATCTACTTCAAAACAGACTGGAAAGAATGGAAATTTTAAATATAAGCCATTCCCTTGCATTTCACACTACTCTTCATGTGACCAAGAAACAAAGGCAAGACAAGGCTATGCATATGACAGCAATTTCTATTGATTTCTGCAAGAAAATGGGATGCAAGTAGTTAGAATGTTGGGGAAGGGAAAAATTGGTTTTCCAATTAAACGGGTTGCTGGGGCAGGTTTCGCCTTCACCTTGATGAGACACTAAAATCTCTCCCAGATACATCTCTCTACATCTAGACAAAGGTCCTTCCCTTACATCTATAAGAATGGAGGACAGAGGAAGGTGCAACATGTGCTCTTATCTGTACAGTACATCCTACAGAGTAGGATGGTCCAACTTCTATCAGCCAGGTAGCTGCACGACACTGGTGTCATGCACACTTGCTGGGACTATCCATGTACACAGCTTGCAGGAAATCATGGAAAACATGATGAAGGAGATAATGGAAAACATACCAGAAGGGTATGTTGCTTGAAAAGTTGGAATTCTAATCTCAGTTATAGGCTGAATGAAAAGTATCTGTGTATTGGTATTGCCAGGCATAATTTCAGTTGTGTGATAAAGTACCATCTAAGGGGACAGAAAACTCATGTACAGTTATGTCCTTAGTTATATTAATTCAATACAGTACATGTAGAAGATTTGAAAGTAGTCAAAAGTCTCCTGTATTTCACTCAACTGCTTCTCCAGACGCTGAAGAACATAGCTGATGTCTCTGCATGGCAGTAATGCAAACCATCTCTCTGCAGAAAAGCTGCCTGAAAAAATACACATTGACTAATAACAGTTTGTTTCACTCACTTTTGCTACCTGAAGAATTTCAGTATTTCAACAGAGAAAATTGCAGGTTTAAAAAAAAAACTCTTCATAATACACATTAGGCAGGATTTTTTTTGGCAACGCCACAAACACACATCTTAAAGACTCAAGACACATGAAACCAATCTACCTTTGCAGATTCTCGCAATACTTCCAATTCTTAGAAAGGAAGTTGAAAAAATAAAACTTGTACAAGGAAATCCACATTATGTACATAGTTGAAAGACTCGATGATCGCATCTCAATTTTCCATAATATTCACTCCAACAAGGTGAAACCAGAATGCAGAAACCTCCTGGGAGTAGATAAACTCTTTCAAGAGCATGTCACAATTTCTAGTAAGTCTTCATGTTTCTAATGTCTCCTCATTTGCTCCACAAGTATCCACTACACAGATTAAACAGCTCGTCACTGGGAAGGCACGGACTTTGGAGTTGGCTATCCACTTATCAGTTTCAGTATTATATTCAAGGATGTGTCCCAATCGACCGACACCCTGAAAACCAGCTAAGACATACACTACAGAACCCACAGCAGCACATTTCACTGTTACACCTTTCCATGGCATGGGGGATACCATCTTCCATTCATTCATTTTAATATCATAATATTCCACGTTGTCTAAGCCACCTTTAAAAAGAAGGAAAACAGTATCAAGCACAAGCTCTCAAATTTTAACCAAGTAATCTACCAGAGGTCAGAATGCCAAACTTTACTTTTTTTCAGTTAACTCTGCAGAGTATATTCTCTCTAGTACAGCACATTTAAAGGTGAAAGATGTCACACACATATTTTAAACCAAAAGAAAAAGCCTGGTTACAGTTATGAATTTGCATTTTGTGTGTATGAGAATCTAGCACAAATTTGAGAAGATGCTTGTAGCTACTGTTTTAAATATCAGGATGCTTAAACCAAATGCTTGCAAACTTGATTTTGAGTATCCTTCAAGCTCATGATGCTTTAACAAAGAGTTAGAAAATAGATCCTTGTCCGGAAGGAATTACTGTCTAAACAATATAGTACAGAACGGGAAGTGTTTATAATTTAGATCTTAAAGGGATGCTATAGTTCTAATAGCTCACCTTTTAAATAGGCTTGAGAGATTGAGAATGGGTAACATAATCACATGCTCCCCTTTCCTACACAGTCCTCTCTTTTACCATGGTTATTTGAGCTCTAAATTAATCTTTACAGATTCTGCTCATTGGCTTGCCATTAACTCTGATCCAATTGGCAACACCAGGAACAGT
This sequence comes from Lerista edwardsae, assembly GCA_029204185.1. Taxonomy (NCBI): domain Eukaryota; kingdom Metazoa; phylum Chordata; class Lepidosauria; order Squamata; family Scincidae; genus Lerista; species Lerista edwardsae. The sequence continues at coordinate 11,659,386 of JAJKFI010000009.1, forward strand.
GGCACTAAAACTGTGGATCTCTTTCCCTTAGGGAAGTTTGCCAAGTCCCATCTCTTCTGCCTAAAGACGAGCTTTCAAAACGTTTTTATTTTGTGAGGCATTTCAGGATTGCTTTTCTTAGTTTTGGCTCTTCAAATTTAGCAGGTTTTATTCTGATCTGCATTTGTTTGTTTAGCACACCAAATAAATTAAACATGTAGGGTACCATGAACAAAGCTTTTGGAAATTCAAACCTCAATTACTTCAGTAAAACAAATTTTAAAAGCATGGGAAAGCACTAACAAATAGCAAATGGAAAAAAAATGAGACTTCTGCAAGGGCATCATTTCATACAGTCCCAAAGTCTGTTTCACATCAACTATACATCAACCCCTTTTACAAAGATGCTAACTGTTCGGAAAACTTATTTTTCAAGTCCAAGACTATTTTTCTCTCTCCACAAAGCACTGCAAAATCTATTCATTCTACAATTATGTAAGGTAGCATTTTTCAAATTGCATTCTGAGGGATTCCAGAGTTCCCTGAAAGCTTATTAGGGTTCCTCAGCGAGAAAAATAGTAAGTTGACAAATGTTCCTAAAAGAAAGGTTTTCCACGACTACAGCTATTCCCTTAAAATCCACAGCTGCAGGACAGGAGTATACTTGGTTTACATAGGGTTACACTGAGGCTCAACAGGCCTGGCTGTCACTTTTCATGTGGCAGACAAGTCAAAAATGTGTGAAGGCCACTGGCAGAATGGATGGCATAGAACTAGGGGCTCACCTTGTTCTAACAGGCAACAAGGTTCAGGTACCAAGAATGTACAATTAAATGTTATTGTTTCACATCATTCTGCCTCTCAGTGCTTCTTGCTAGTCACATATTCAAAAAAGGTTAATACGTGAACAACATTTTTTGGAGAATTTGTTATTTTTACATAAGTAATTGCTAGGTTAAAGCATTAAAACCCGGTATTTCATATTTGTGCTCCCATCTCTACCTGCTATAAGTTAGTGAAGCAGCAAACCATTTATCATCTTTACTCTTCTGATGTCAAAAAAGCTTTACATCAGCAATTCCACAATGTGTGGAGACCCACAATTCAAATAGCCACTAACTAAGGGCTCAATCCTCACTAACTAAGGGCTCAAAAACTAAGGAAAATCCAATTTTCCAGTGCCAATGCAATCACAATGCAGCCCTGAGGTAAGGGAACAAACATTCCTTTACCTTGAGGAGGCCTCCCATGACCATTTCCCCATCACAGGATGCAGCGCACGCCCCACTGTTATGGCTGCATCAGCACTGGAAATAGGATTGTCTGTCCTGCCACACACATCAATGTGTCTTCCTGAAAGACCACAGTTGCAGCCTTACAAAGCTGGCATTTTGAAAGGCTGCACTTGATGCAATGGTTGATACATCTTTCTAGCACAGCAGATCTCAGGCAAAAGGAACAATTAAAACATACCTAAACCATTTTGTCCCCCCACAGCAAATATTTTGTCTTTCACGAAGACTAGTCCATGATTCTTTCGAGCCTCAAGCATTGGACACAGTTCTGTCCACCTGAAAATATATCAAACGTTTATCCAGTCTGTATTTATTTTTTCCATCACATATTATCATATTCTAAAGTTACAAAGGAGACATGTACTTATAGTTCATTCTACTTTTCAGTTAATGCCTGGTCCATTATCACATAAACAAGCCAGAGAAGCTGCTACTTCTAAGCAAAATGGCAAATTTTGCTATCAACATGTAATGAGGCCCCTAGCCCATCATTACATGTTTTTCTGTGCTGGACATGATAATAGTGGTTTCTATTTTCTACTTCAAGTAGATTATCCCTTTTCTGGACATCCAAAATCCAGACATTTTTGTCCAAGACTTTTAGTGGGGAAAGTGGAAGAAGTGTAGAGGCCAGTAAGTGGCACATTGTAGACTGCAGCAATTGGGAAGTGTGAATGCAGTATGAATACAAGGAGCACTTGTGTTGTCTGTAGTGTGAAAACTAGAAGATATTGTGCTCATTCTCACGTACAGTACAGGTACAGGCTGAAAGCTCTATTCTCCGCTCTTTGTGGTGTATACCTGTACAGGCATTGTTGAAAAATGTCAAAGAGGTCAGCTGACACCCATATGGGAAACAGTGAAAAGAGCAAGAGGAAGCATTTCTCATATTTATGCAATTGCTTCAAAATTCAGACAAATACAAAACCCAGATATCTTCCCGTCCCAAGCAGTCTGGATAAGGGATACTCAACTCGTATTGCTTTGGAAGTCAAGCTTCTCTCTTTCTACTGTTTAACCATGTGAAAAAACCAACAGTCACTCAGAAGAGAAATGGAGGTTGATAACTAATAGCAGAATCAGTACATACGTTTCTGTTGCTGGATCATAAACTTCACATGAATTCAAGACTCTTCCAGAAACATTGTTTCCCAAACTTCCTCCGCATACATAAATCAGACCATTTGCTTCTACCATGCCATGACTGCACCGCTGAGTCAGCATGCTGGGTTTTGTGTGCCAACTTTCTGTTCTTGTATCATAGCATTCAAACAAATACAAAGCAGAATTTCCTTCAAAGAGACAAATTTAGATATTTAAATGATTAGATGACTTGCATATTGCAATGCACCCCAAACAGTAGAGTTGCGTAAGATTGTGTGTTCCCAGAGTCACTTGAAGAAAGCCATTTTTTTATTTTATTTTTTGCCACAAGCATTATTATCTGCCTGGGTAAGGAATCAGAAACCCTTCAATTCAATTCCCATTTACTTTTTAAGTAAAATATCAGCATCAGTTAATTTAAGATGCCACATGCATCTTTTATGTCAGGATCCTATCACCAAGCCCGTAAATACAGTGTCTTACCTACTTCTGAACCACCAGATGTATAAATTTTACCCTCTGCTGCACAAGCTGCAAGGCTATCACGAGGTGTTGGAGGCCCCAGTTTGGAGTACCAGCTATCTTTCACAACATTGTAGCAGTCCATTCGCTTTATAGGGAAAAGCTGGGAACCACCCAAAATATAAACTACATTGTCCCAAAACACACAGGCTGCATCTCTCCTTTTTTCAAAGGGGCACCGGATATCTGTCCAGCTGTAATCCTATACAAAGAAAATAAAAAAATAAGGAACTCTAGGTATTTCATAGATAGAGCTATTGTGAGGCTCTTCAAAATCTGGGGCAATTCAGAAGCTCCTTTGTGAAAACTGATGGCACCTTGCTAGAGCAGTAACTCACGTCTAGGTGTATGGAGCAGATGCAAGCTCAGCCAGCAATGGCAAGTTCTTCATTTGTATGAAGAACTTAAAAAATTTCTGCTCTGCCCTTTGCTTGCCAAAGCAGTTGCACAAAGCGGCTTACAAAATTTTCATAAAAGCAGCCATAAAAACTATTAAAAAATTAAAATATACAATATATTAACACAATTGGGGTCAGAATATTCAATTTAATACATAACTAGGAGCAAAATCAATAGCAGAATTTGTGGAAAAGCAAAAAGAACAGAAATAATATGCAACACAAGACGTCCAGCCATAAAAACCATCAATTAAAAGCCAAAAATATTCTTAGCCATTACCTAAAGGTGTAAGGAAAGAGATACCGTATTTCCCCAAGTATACAACGCACCTTAATTTTGGGGCCAGAAATTTGAAAAATACATTTTTGGGGCCTGCTGCTCTTTAAGGCAAGCGGGAGCATGGAGAATGCTGCGTTCTCCGTGCTTCCGATTGCCTTAAGAGCCGCCGGCCTCCCACCGGCTCTTGGCTCTTAAGGCGAGCGGGAGCACGAAGAACACAGCACTGTGTTCTCCGTGCTCCCGCTTGCCTTAAAGAGCCGGCAGGAGCGCTGCCCTCCCTTCTCCGCGCTCCCACCGGCTCTTTAAGGCAAGCGGGAGCACGGAGAACGCAGCGCTGCCCAGCACACCCCTTGAATAAGACGCACCCAATTTTTAGCCCCTGGTTTTCTGGGGAAAAAGTGCGTCTTATACTTGGGGAAATACGGTAGTTCTTAAATCTCCCAAAAGTGAGTTCCCTTACTGTGGCACAACTGCAGAGAAGGCTAGCCCTTGCTCTGCTATCTCCCTAACCTGGAGCAGAAGCAAGACTTGCAGGAGGGGCTGGATATGCCGCAAGGGTTATAAAGGGTTTGAATAAAGCAAGTTCTTTACAGTGGACATTGTTGACATGCCCACCCTGCTTTAACACCAGCATAGGTAGGAAGCTGCTTTTCTGGCTCTGGCAATGTGCAGCTGGCTCTATCCATTTATGATGGCATAATTTATATTTGTTTCTTGGGCTAATTACCTCCCTGTGGATAGCTCAAGTATTATCTATAGATTATCTAACTGTTATTGAGAAGCTGCGCTTGGTTACTTTGCTTATGCAAAAGAAGAAAAGGGGATGATTACAACTTCCCTGCTTAAAGTCAAATATTATTCCTTGTTTTAGAAATGTTTTCTGGCCTAAAGTGCAGCACAAGTGAGACAAAAGATGGATTTGTGGAGATCTTCCTCAGTTTAGAACAATTTCTCCCACACAGTCCCAGTTTGAGCCTAGTCCTTGTTACTGCTTTAACCATCTGGTTGGCAAAAGTCTTACATAACTTAAGAACATTGCTCAGACAAAACAGGTCTTGAAATATTTCCTTCACTGTGCCTTAGCAAATAATTTTACAGGGTTAGTTTCAAATCTTCCTTAAAATTTGTGCTTCAAGAACTTTTTTTTTTTCGGGGGAGACAAATTGAATTGACCGAACATCTGTTAAAAAAATTCCTGGTCCCCACTGTACCACAAACTGTGATAAACTCTTCTAGAAGTTGAACCGATTTGAAAATGAGATTATATAAAAATAGGCAAGGAAGAACGCACTGCAGAATGAAAAATTGGGTGGGAGAGCAGACTTTAAGAATTATAATTAAGGTAAAGCAGAATGTGCAAAAACATGTTGTCATGACAACCAAGAATTCATCTTCTAGATCACAAATTATATATAATCTACCAATCATGGTTAGTGCTAATAAAATAGTGCAACCAAAAATACCTTCAGCGATAACTAGTTTGATTTTTTTAATACAATAACCAGCTGAATTCCAAGCGGTTGGAGAAGTGCCCAAGCAAGTCCAATTGAAATAAATGAAAGCTGAGCACAATCCACCAAGCAGCAGAACAGTGGTGCAAAACTAAAAATACAACAATCTAGCAAAATCAAAGCAGAAATACACAATTAAAACACTAATGCTCTGATCCAGCTAAGGAGATCTGTGTGCACCTGCTAGATCTGGAACCTGTAAATCAGAAGCCCATCTCAACAAGGTGCCATCTACCCACACTGCATTGCTTTCAGTACAATACGCATCCTCACTTGCATTCTGGTGCAGTTAGTAACGATAACTAACTTTTTAATACACGACTAGAGCCTATCGTTACGTACAAAAATGTACTCTTAATTACTGCCAAATTCTTAAATGTGATAGGTAGAAATTGGAGATGAACAAAAGTTAGTGTATAAGATATTGTCTTGTTAGGTAGCCTTTACTAGCTGAAACCAATGGGACACCTTCAAAGAAACAGAACAGCACATTACAATAAAAAGGATCTCAAAGTGCTCAACATCTTTCTTTTTTAATCTATGCTACTCAAACGTAACAGCAAGAGAACAGCACCATTAGTTACACACACTATGAGGAGTTTTGGCTTGTGGTGCTCTAAAGCTGTACCCCATAACACAGACTACTTTTTGAATCTGGGGAGGCTTTAAAAAACAGTTGGGTGGGTGGGTAGGAAAATCTGCTTTTCAAAGGAGAAAGCAAAATCTTGTTGCAGTACACACCTAAAGTCTTTGTTGGATCCCAACACTTTCCTGACTCCAAAAGACTGGTTTTGGTCTATAAAGTCCTAAACAGCCTGTGACAGTGATGGTGAACCTTTGGGCTTGCTGTGTCAGAAATTTGGAAAATTCGTAACTCAGCTCTGCTGGTGTGTTAACCCCCGCCTCCCGCCAGGACAAAAGAAAAAAAATTACATATCGGAACACCTTGCTTTTTATTTTATTAGTTAATGAGCTTAATTAATGCTATGTAAATATGAAGTTGTAAAGAGTTTGGGTACAACTGCAGACCTTGGTATAATAAAATTCAACACTTCTGGGTTATAACTAGCTTACCTATTTGAGAGCTGGTCTAGGTGCTTGGAGAAATCTCTCTCTATAATGAATTCAGATTTGGCTGGCTGGCTGGCTGGCTGGCTGGCGCTCTCTCTCTCTCGCTCTCTCTCGCTCTCTTACACACACACACAGGCCAGCAACAGCAGTTCTGATTTTGTTTTCTGCTGTTCGCCTTGCCTCGTTTGCTTCCCGCCTCTCTTTGTGTCCCTGACTCCCTGCGCAGGCACCCCAGCCCTCCCCCCGCTCGCTCACCCGTCCCACTCCTGGGGACGGCAAGACAAGGCACATCCAAGGAGAGCCCTATCTGCTCAGAAGCAAAGAGCCGCACAGGCACGTCCACGGAAGACCTCCCAACATACACACACATGCGCGCGGAGGCATGCACACACACATACACCCCGCAGCCACTCACCAGAGCCTCCCCCATGCCTGCCTCTGCTGACAACTGCTCCGTCTTTTCCTCCTCTGCTCCTGCAAAAAAGCTCCCCTCCGGCTCCCTCCTCCGTGCCTTTCCCCCCTCTGAAAAGAAAGCTACGCCCTGGCGAGCCTACACGCTCCCCTCCCCAGACACATTTTCACCCGGACTGAGGGAGCCCGAGGTTGTCTGGGAGAGGGGTGGCGGTGGCTTGTAGTCTTCTGCTCTCCACCAGCAGCGGCTCAGGGAGGCAAGCCTTAAGCCGGGCTGCAGCTGATAGCTAGCCTGCACACGTGCCCCTTCACTTCCTTGGCTTGGCGTGTCAGTTAAAATGGCTCTGCGTGCCAGCTTTGACACACGTGTCAGGGGTTTGCCATCACTGGCCTATGACTTTCCTGGTAATCTTTAGAATTCCTTTGTTCATGAGCCTCCCTGTCTTCTAAGGCTAGGCAGGTGGCTACTGGAGAATAGGTGGTGCCCAAACTACGAACACTATCTCTGTGTAACATAATGAGCTGTCTTTTAGGGAGGTAAAAGGCAAAGTCCATTATGTTCAACTTCAACTTTTAATAATTATTAGAAACCTTTTATTGTATTTTATTGAGTCTTAGTTGCTGTTTAATTATATTATTGTTTTGCTGTTTTAATTATATTGGAGTCTGCTGCTTCATTTCATGATAAATATGTTTTTATTGAAATTCCTTGTGAGCAACTGCAAGGGATTTTTAAAGACATGACTAGAGCTAATTGTTATGTATAAAAATATACTCTCAAATCACTACTGTGAACATCTTAAAATGCAATAGGTAAAAAAGGAAGATCCACTTGCCATTTTACTTGTTTATTTATTCAGTGTTTTATTTTAGTGGTTGTAAGCCACCTTAGGTGCCCTTAGCAGGAGAAAGGCAGATTAGAAATTCATTGAATAAATAAGAAAAACTGCAGGATATAAATTTCTTAAATACAGTAACACAACACTTAGTATGCTGGCCTGAGCCAACTCTATCCAAAAGTTGTTTTCTACAATAATTTCCTTCTATCCCCTTAACAGAACTGCGGATAACTGTCATTAAAGCAAACACACAAACTTTAGACCAGACACACAAAAGAATGAAATATTCATGTCAGAAGTGTTCCACGCCAAGCTTCTAATGGCTGAGCATTTCTCCTATACAATTCTCAAACAGAATTTCCGCTCTGGATAAAGTGGCCTCTGTGTCTAACAGAGGTCAACGAACAGGGGAAGGAGACAGGATCTCTACTAATCACAGAGCCACTTAATCTTGCATAAAAAATAGATTATTTGGGGGAACAGGAGATGGTACATGCAGCCACAGCGTACCTTTTCAGAGGCCCATCCTTATCCCTGCATCCTTTCAGCAGTGAGACTACCCTTTGTCATTAAAAAAAAAAATTATAAGAAGGAGGGGAGCTTGGCTCTAACCTTTTTTTTTTTTTCCCCCCAAAAGTCAGTCTTTCCTCGAATAGTTCCCCTAGCCATCATAAGGATTATCCCTTTGTTATTGAAAGAATCATGGTGGTGATGGGAGAATAACCATGATCATGAGAACATGCTTGCCCTCAGCTTTTCTTCTCTCTTCCCTGTGAGTTTTCATGGGGACCCAATTGGTTCCTTTATCATCAGCATTTTAGAATTGATATATAAATGAATATACAATATATATGTCTGTGACAAAGAAAATCTATATGTAAGTAGTACTACAGTTGCTATAGAAACCGGAGAATAGCCCTGCACTCCAGAACGTTTCCTAGTCTAATTCTGACATCTATCATTAGCATTAGTGCTTACTACCTGCCCTGACTCCCAGTTTAACAAAAATGAACCTTAATTTTTCACAAGAGATCACAAACATAAGAACTACAAATATAGCTTATTTGCATATATAACTACCACCTGCTATTTCTGTAAGTGCCCCTATTTTAATTATGGGTTGAGAGCCAATTCTGTTCAAAGTACAACAATCTGTGTAAAATAAAAAGATTTTTCAGGAAGTATTGAAAAATCATGACACAGTAGTGCTAAAATCAGAGGTTAGTAGTGGGTTTTAAATTTTTTTTTGGAAAACTAAAAACTTTAGTTTTGGCAGCCACTCCTCCTCCCAGGACACCTGGGACACCAGCCAGGACACCTCTGACAACAACAGACCAGGCCCTTGGAAAGTAAACAGAAAGTACAAAACAGAAATAGGTACATGAAACATAACTGTTTCATCACAGCTATCTACTCAAATTCTGAAAATTCAGAATTACCTTTGGATTAAAGTATCGACAAGACTGTGGCTGTGATCCTCCAAACAAGGCAATGCGGTAATCATGCTTTTTCCTTCGTGGGCGAGTGCCATCCACTAGTTCTTCTCTGTCCTCTGGAGAAAGCAGATGGTATCTCATTCCACCTAAAAATCAAAGACAGCAAACTGATTCCATGCAATTCAAAGTGAAATCTTAGTTATTTGTATTAGAATATACAATAGTTTCAGAAAGAAATTCCTGAAAAAATTCTATTTTCTTTTCATTAAAAAAATTAAATACACACACAGTATCTGTCAAATTAATTTCCAAAATTTAAAATATCCAGCTCTCTCTCAGAGAAATTGTACATAAAAGTCAATTTTGAAGTATCTACATAGCCATACAAGTATCTGCATAGCCATACAAGGCATGGAATAAGCTTTTCAAATTATTAAGATACAATTGCGTATGAACAAGGATGTTCAGAAAAAACTCTCAACATCCAACATGCTCAGGGAGGACTCAATTCCAGTACATCAGACAATGAAACTTAATGGCTTGCAGGAAATTAGATTAATATAAGACTAATAGTTTTAGCACCAAGTAATGTTTCAATAAATTCAAATTTCATCATGAGATGTACTGATAAGCTTGCTTAGTTGGCACTTTTTTTTAGCCAGGACACTAAGCTAAGGTGGTGGATAAGATGCCAGTTAACCAAGTTTGCTACTTCCCTGTGAGTTTTTATGGGGTTCCAACTGGTTCCAGCCAGATGTTGATAACCAGCTGTCTGTCAGCCCTCTGCCTCACTTACTGTTCCAGTGTGGTGTGGTGCCATGCCACTCTTTTTGTCTTCCATTCAAGTTTCCCTTCCTAGAATGCCCTTGCAAGGAAGAAAACAGGCAGAGCAACACCAGAGGGAGCCTGGTCCAGTAAGTGATGGATGGGGGCAGAAAGGGGACTTTGATAACCACCATAAAAAGCATATTTGGTTAACTGTTAACTCCATTCCCCAGGGATGCTAACTAACAAAGCTTTTACTGTATTTAATGTTTTATTATTTTAATTTGTCACTACTATCCATTGAGATAGATGTAGCAGAGCATTGTCTACATATACAATTTTTTTCCAATCACAGGAACAGGAAGAACAGTCTAAAATTTTTATCTACTATCACTTAATTAGCTGGCATATTCTAACTGAAGCCTTCATCGGCATTAAAGTCACAGATGCTGGTGCGTGGGGGTTACTGTTCTTAAACAGCTGAAAAAAATGTCGTTGCCAAGGATATTTTGGCAAGGATATTAACATTTTTGCACATTCTATTCTAAATCTGAGAAATATTCAACATATATGCTAGTTTTAAAGCCATTATTATAATCTTTCCAATTTTGCTAAACATAAGCATGTGTAACTGAAACAAGTATGTGCTTCCCGATTTTTATCCCTGCTCCCATTTCCCTCCCCTTCCTCAGTTGTCTCCCTTGGGGGCAGGAACCCGCTCTCTTGATCTTTTTAAAGCAGCAAGAACATGGATAAAGTAACACCACAATCCTAAAAAGGATATCAAAATATTATTTAGTATATTAAGATGGTTGTTTCAAGGGCCACAATTCCCAATATCTTATACTGTGAAGCACTTGACTATGAAGCTTCAACACAAACAGCACATGTTTGAGCTAGGCCAACTCTCCAGTCCTTATCTTTTAGTGATGGGAAGCGCCCTAAAACAGAAGTGCAATCCCTTCCGTTTGTGCAAAGGCATTCAAGAAAGAAAAACATATTTCAGTCCTTCCAGGCACCCTCTGCACAAAGGTTGTTAACCTTTCCCTTCCCTGAATGTGAGATTGGGGCATAATCAAAGGAGGAACATCAAGGCAATGTTTTCTTTTCACATAACTTCAGGAAAACAAGAAAGTAGCACAGCTTCTCAAGCACAGCGAAAAGAACACCATTTCAGTTTGTCCTTTGGAACATATTCCCCTGGATGGGAAAATGTGGAAATCCTGGAGTTGACTCTTTACCTTGTTTCCAATCAGATAATATGACAGGGCACTGGGGCATAAAAAACATAAGCAGGAAAAATGAGCTACAGCTTATACCTTGAGTGGCCTGTATGGACACATTCCACTAGTATGGCACCACCCATTAAGCTCCCTCTTCCTCGTAGACCCTGCCCCAGCTTTCAAAGGTTGAGGAAATGGGAGATGTTTCTTTCCCCGACCCACCTACTTTAGTAGTAAATAAATGTTCAGAAACAAAAACCGAAAAAAACCAAAACTGGAGATTATCTTAATGGGTAGTCTTATCGAAGGTGACAGTCTTATGGAAGGAGACAGGAGACTGCCTGAACTAAGATCATTTAGAGTTTTCCAAGTAAGCGAGCAAAACTGTGCCAAGAAACAAAATGAATGTCAGTTAAGATCTTTAAGTATTTCTGCAATATGTTTATTAGGGCAAGTCCCAGTTAAAAAGCTGCCATATTCTGAACTAGATGAGTTTTGGTACAAGGGCAGTCACATTCACAACAATCCAGTTAATCAAAGAATGGATAACCAAACCATCTCCCCCCTCCCAAAAAAAAAAAACAGGGGATGGCAGCTGGCTTACATAGCAAAGCTGGTACTATATGCTTCTTACTGTAGATGCCATCATAAGCAAAACTTAGCTGGGATTAGCAAAACTCCAGCTGAATTCAGTCAGGCTTATCATTGAACACACTCACAGGGGATCAGGTTATGAATTGCTGTGCAGATGGAGGGCAGCAATCCACAATCGCTGCCATCATTGGTTAGCATCTACAGTATTTCTTCCTTCAGACCAAGCAACTCTTGATTCTACAACTTGTATGGGCTATTTAATTCTGTTTCAACAGTATGAATTATTTTGCAATAGCATCCCCAAGGTTTAGACACACAAAGGTTGTTTAGAAACCTGGGGGACTCCAGGAAGCCAAAACGGGTGAGATGCAGCTGAGTTTCACATACTAAAATTGGTCAGCAACATTTGTGTCTACAGGCTTCTAACTATGGAAGTAAAACTGTAATGTTAAGAGCTTTCTGGCATGAAGATACCACAGTCTGTGAGCGTTTTCTTCCATATTTATATGACTAATTACTTTGAAATGGAATAAGCAGTTACTCACTGATAACCATTTTGAGGCACTCGGGGTTGTCCTGGATAAGTGGCTCTGCTTGTACTGTTTTACTGAGGAAATTCTTCGATATTAAAGGAAACCTAACTTTAGCAAGAATATCAACCATGTATGGCTGACGGTTTGGTTCATCGTACTTCAGCCACCTGACTGCAGCATCATAAACCTGATGAGACACACACCAACCACCTTAGAAACGGAAAAGCAATTTTTCTATATTAAAAAAGTTAAGTCTACCAGTAATTCAGAATCTTTAGAAATAAATTTAGAATTACTTGAAAAAACTTGCTCCTTTCTTTTAATCCTTTGTCTATAGGTAGCCATTCTTGAAGGATAAATTTAGCTTAACATAGAATTCCAGTAAGTACATTTCCATATTATGAGGAGCAGCTCTATCTTACTTCTCAAAATTAAGGGCTTCTGCACTGATCTTCCAGAGGTAGGACTTACCAAGTAACAGGTGGACTGCAATACCTTTTATACAAACTCAAACTTTTTATGATGTTTGTTACTATTATATAGATTTAGGATAACAAATGGGGATCTAAAGGCATTGAATATATACAATTTTACTTCAACAACTTTCAACTAGCTAAAAACACTATAAATCCCCTGCATTAAAAGGTAACATCATTTTTGTCTCCTTTTTTTACAAAGAAGTCTCAACTTCTTTTCTGAAGCAACCTATTCAAATCAAATGATTTTTTATTTGATTTGAAGCAACCTACTTGATAAGGTGACAAATCACAGACTTATCAATAGCTGGGAAGAACCCATGTCTTAACTGTGATCCCTTCTTTCCCTTAGCAATCCGCTCACTATGAGTTTGAAAAGATCTACTTCATCTTCAACAAATTATACCATTATCTCCAAGAATCAGGGCCCAATTATATCCAGCTTTGCAGCACTGATGCAGCTGTGCCAATGGAGGATGTGCAGGGAGGCAGGGAGGCCTCCTCAAGAAAAGGGAACATTTGTCCCCTTGCCTTGGTGCTGAAATTTGGACAGGATTGGGCCCTGAACCTTATTCTGATATCATGCAGTAGGTCCCAGAATTTCTGATTGAGATCCCAAGTTTCATATACATGGCCAAGCACTTCTGCATGTGCACTAAGATTATCCCAGATCAATGATGGCGAACCTATGACACGCGTGTCAAAGGTGACAACCACAATGTTTGGGGTGACACACCAACAATCAATACCTGACAAAAACTGAGTTTGTTTTATTCATATTTCATTTTTGTAATTATTTGGTGTTTCTTTATATAATACATTATTATACACATGATTGGGCTGTATTTTTTCTTTAAATAAATGAATATAAAGAATTGTTTCTCTTTTGTTTGGAAAAGGGGTTGACACACCAGCAGAGTCAAATTAAGCATTTTCCTAAGTTTTGAAACATTGAGCCCAAAAGGTTCACCATCACTGTCCTAGATCTTCCTTCCAACTACAGCTCTCCATGTGTAGTGGAAAATGCGGAAGATCACCCCGAGGAGGCAGTGGATGGTGCCAACAGTGACCCTTGGTTCAAGTAATGCAGGATTAACAACAAGGAGGTAGCAGTGGCTGGGCTGCACAGCTGCAGCCACTTAGGAGCTTGTAGCAGGGATTTAAGGAGCACCTGGAGGAAGGAGAAGCTGTGGGTTGTAGTTGTGGAGAGAGTGGTGGAAGGAGTGGAGGTTTTGCTGACATATCGGACTGAACTACTGGCTTGACCATCCGACTGGACAACAGACTTGGCTTACTAGACAATGGACTGGCGTGGTGAACTGATATATGGACTGATACATGGACTGGCTTGACTGTTGACAAATGACTAAGGACTGGCCATTATTGAATGACACCTGCTCTGAAGCTCCAGGACGAGACCTGTGGCCTACAAGCAAGCCACTGGGTGGGGCGAGCTCTCTGTTGGTGCTGGGGTCCGGTAGTTTGTAGATATTGCCAGGACTGTCTGTATCTGGGTGACTAAGTAGCCTAAGCGGGCATAGCATTTGGGAGTAAAGTTTGGAGCAGGGGCTTTGGCAAGACACCATGCTGCTTTAGAGGCTGCTCCAGAAGACTCAACTTTGAGAGAGCATAAAGTGCTGCAGTGAGAAGAGATAAGCTCATGTCCCATATTACACTTGTAAGCTCACCTGAAAGCACCAAAATTCTGCATGCAACTCTTGATATCCCAGAATCCATAGGAAATTTTTTCACAGTTTAAACACTGATTGCCAGCTATATACCTCATTGCAATTGTTTAAGCACAGTTGACAACTACTGCAAACACATTGCAATTGGGCCCTTACCTGATCTTCTGCTCTTACAGTCAAGGTGTCTTGATTCAGAAGATGTGTCACACGTTTAACATCTAGTTGCAGAAACTCATCTGTCTTGTAAACCTCTGTGAAATGTTGATGGATAAAGTCATCTGCAGTGGCCTTCAGCTCTGGACAGTCTAAACATTCTGCTAACACACTTATGCCTAGCATGAGATGGAAAGAAAGGTTACATAAGGAATGCTTTAAAATGTGTGAAAAAATGTAAGAGATTTAATATATAAAGTACTAATGTGCTACTTTTTAGCCAAGGACCATGATCTATAAAATCTTTCATAAGGCTGGCCACCAGAGCAATGATGAAAATATAATCTCAAGCACTCTACCCAATATTAATTCCTAATGACATAGAAGAAATTACTAAACAGTAATAGGTTCTACAGAAAAGAACATAGTTTCATTATATTCAAACGAATTTTTATCTTGCATTTCTCACAAATGCAGCACAGTTCTCACTATCTGAAAGTTAATTATAGCACCTAAGTAGACAAGCCAGGTAAACTGAAGCATTTAGAAATGTGTGTGAAGCTAACTTGTTCCTAAAAAAACCTTAAAAAGCTTTTTCATAACACAATTAGACCTGAAATTTATAATTACAGAGATTATCCTAAAACAATAGTCAAAAACATTAATTGCTATATTCTTGGAAAATGCCATTAGCTCTGTGAAACCATCCATCTGTTATAAAGAATGAGCCACCTTACCAAGACAATTTGAAGCATCAACTTGCTCTTTTAAGAAGTCAACACACATTTTTTTCACAGGTTCAATTTGATACTGATTTGCTGCATCTAGCAATGACTGGACATTGTTGCTGTTCACAGAAATTCTGAAAGATGCATGGGATAGCATTACTACAACTGAAACTTTTAAATAAAAACTGGACACACAATTGCACAGAGAGGTAATAGATAGAAGTATCTACTACAGCCCAAACAGGCCTATAGTATGTTAGCTCATCCATTAGGTTCTATTCTTTACCAGCCAAAAACTGTATTGAAAAAAAGTATATCTCAAAAATATAATTACAATTATCTTGCTGCACAAGCAAATAAATGTTTAGGATGAGAGATACTCAACCCACAACAACGTAATATGTGGCAGATAGATTTACTGGAGCCAACATCTGATAGAGGAATGCCTGGTTTTTAGAAATACGGAGAACAAGGAACTAATACAGCCTCACCATACTTAGGAACATTAATATTTTCTTGTTGCATGTGCAGTTTTATGAGCTTTAGGAAGCTATCTGACAGTCAAATATTTACAAGTATTATAAATAAATCTACCTTGCAGTATAAGCAAACTCCACAAGTTGCTCAATAATATCCGGTTCTGCATCTTTTAATTCAACTTCAAATGACTTTGATTCAATCATATTTGCTGCAATTAGAGAAAGAGCACTGTTATCTAGCTCCAAAAGAGAGTGTAAAAATGTATTCCTAGATCTCAAGAGTAGTAATTTTTAGTCTCACAGAGCAAAAATACACACCAGCATTATAATTGAGGATGTTTAAGGAAGTAGAGTAACAATTCAAGACGTTAATGGCAGACTAAAACCCCAATCCTATTCAACTTTTCAGAACCGATGCAGCTGCAATGCAACCCAGAGATAAAGGCACAAACATTCCCTTACCTTTAGAAGGCCTTCATGACAGCATCCCCACTGCAGATTGAAGCACATGTCCCATTAGCATGGCTACATCAGCACTGGAAAACTGGATAGGACTGGGCCCCAAGCTACAGAATCCAGACTGGGTTTGTCAATCCAGATTGGGCACTGTGACATTTTAAGATGACTAATCAAAGCTGAATTGGAGAAGACTTACTGGTAAACATCAAGTTGAAAAAGTGACTGGCTGAAGCAAGTACAACGCGATGTGCTGGAATCTTCCTTTCTTGAACCATGAGAATGACGTCACAAAGTGTTTTCTGACAAAACAAAACGAACAAAGTTATGGCACCAACTCATAAGGATATTTCAAATGTTTCACAAAAAATTCCATCTCTTATTCTCTTTGCTAAACGTAATGAGCTCATCACGTTAGGACAATTTGTTGATAGAACTAAAGGACTAACACTAGCTGTAACTAGACAAAATTAATCAAGGTTAACTTCCTGATTTTTATAATGTTCTTTGGTAGTTAAAGGCTAACATTCACCATGCTTATTGAAATATTATATTTGTGAATAATACTTTAAAGATATTATGCTTAAAGCAAAATCTAAAGTTCATGAACTTGTACATGCCCAAGTCGTATCAATGGGCCATGTGTATATAAGTACACTTTGAATCATAGGGAAGTTATTGCAGAGCCAAAAGGTATTTATATCTTGAACTAGTTATGTAGCAACTGGCTATCAATGACATGAATTATTAGCATAATATAACCTGAAAATGAAAAGAGTAATCAGAATATTTGCAAGCAATCATCTAATCCAAATCAGAGGTCCAAAACACCCAATAATGCATGTTTTACCCAGATGAACTTTAACAAAAGCCATAAAGGAGTTGTGGGGCAATCTGTTTATTGGCACTGCCTTATATAACTGAATTCAGATATCCATGTTCATGGCACAATTCACCCCTCTTCATCCACTTTACACAGCATACTTCATCCCCTTTACACAGTCAGTTGTTTTACATGCATCAAACTATATTTCTACACGGCCCTAACTTGTGCCTTCTAGTATTCTGGAAGTGAACTGGTGGGTGAAGAATTACCCCCAAACCCTCCTTCTGCTACAGCCTGTCAATAGTTGTTACAGTCATGATTTTCCAGGACAAGCAAATTTGAACAAGGTTCCTTTAAGAACCCATAGGGTGATGTTCTAGTGGTCTTTCTTTGTCTCTGATTATCCACAAGGACACATACCAGAGATCAGAAAACCCTTTAAACATGCTGGCCACTTTACTCTGCTATATGTCCACAGCCAAGATGGCTAAAAAGTGGTAGAAGCAGAGGACTGTCTCTCTTTTTCCAAAATGTCCTCATAAGTGAAATGAGAAGGCAATTACTTTTGGGAAATAAACACAGAATACAAAAAAGTCTTTGGTCTGCAACAATAACCTTGCATTTGTACTAGAGAAGTGGTTCTGAAACTGAGGCTGACAGGGAGCCGCAGAATAAGCAAACTCCACAAGCTGCTCAATAATATCCGGTTCTGCATCTTTTAATTCTTGGTGAGAAAAACCCACCACACTATACAATGCATAGGATTGTAGCCCAAACTGTGGCCAATGGCTAAGTCGAGGGATCTGCAAGTTGAAAAATTTTGGGAGCCACTGTGTCACTGTGCAGCATAGTGAACAATACACAGAGATAAGCACGAGAATGCCCTTGTAACTAAGCTTACGTACGAGTTATTAAAACAATATCATGTTTCCTGTGTTTAGCGCTACCTATCCCCCTTGGCTTTCCTCATGTCAGCAATATCTAAATCACCTACTTGCAACCTTTTAAATCTCACAGCACACTAAGATGGTGTTTAAAGTGTCAAGACACACCATCAGTTTTTTTTAACAATTGAGAAGGCACACCACTCTTCTGCCAGGGGCTCACATCCCCCCCCCCCAAAGCCCTACTATGATCCTCCCACAGCAAACCTGCAGACCATTTGCAGCACACCAATGTGCCAAGGCACAGTGATTGAAAATAGTTTTCAGGTTCCCCCCCCCACCCCATATAGATCACCATGTGCATAGAAGGAGAACTGATCATGCATCTCTGCCACCTGGGAATGTTACTAGTACTTATTATACTGGCCTGATCTATAGGGTTGCTGTAGTCACAGCAAAATAACGTGAAGCATTTGAAGCACAATATGCACAATTATTACTCCTAACTCCGGGTGCATGCGCCTTTGAAGGCTGTATACTAGATACGACACGTAAGAGGCACGACTAGAGGTTTCCCGCTAACTTAAGTCTCTCTGCCTTACTTGCTTCCTCATGTTGTTCATGACTCCCATAAAGCTAGCCAATAATTTAGCTTCTTCTCGAGCGGCGAGTTTCTTCTCAGTTTTCTTCTTGTTGCTTTTCTCCGACGCCGAGGCCGCCATACTCTCCTTCCTGCTTCTCCTCCTACCGCCAAAGGGACGAAGGCTGCCCGAACCAAAGCGGAGTAATGCACACAACACAGCGAGAACGGCGAGCCACAGCCCAAGCCGAGAAGGATTCCGGGCGGTTACAGGCAGGCCGCGCGAGCCCCCCCGCTCTGGCTCACTGTGCCCAATCAGAGCGCTGCTGGCCGCCTCGCGCACCTGAACGCCGCTCGCGACATCGACCAGCAATACAACACCAGCCGCGCGCGCGAGCTCCTCGAGACGGGAACCCGGCGGGGAAGTAAACAAAGAACGAATCGGCGCGCGATGACGTCACTCAACGGCGCACGACCTACCCGAGACAAAAGAAGTGGAGGCGGGGGAGGTTCTCTTGGTAGGCGTGAGAGGTGCGCATGTGTGGACTTTGATTAGGTGGGTGGCTCGCATCTGTTTTAAACGTTTCGGCTCCTCGACGCTTCTTTTCTAACTCGTATGTTTACAGTTGGAGCCTAACCCTGTTTTCTCGGAAGTAGGTGCCGCTGGTTTGCAGCACAAGCCTGTGCATGTCTTGTTGTTGTTCAGTCGCTAAGTCGTGTCCGACTCTTCGCGACCCCATGGACCACAGCACGCCAGGCCTCCCTGTCCTCCACTAGCTTCCTGAGTTCGCCCAATTTCATATTCATTGCTTCGGTGACACTATCTAACCATCTCATCCTCTGTCGCCCCCTTCTCCTTTTGCCTTCAATCTTTCCCAGCATGAGGGTCTTTTCTAAAGAGTCCTCTCTTCTCATCAGGTGGCCAAAGTATTGGAGCTTCAGCTTCAGCATTTGTCCTTCCAGGGAGCAATCAGGCTTGACCTCCTGGAGAATTGACCGATTGGATCTCTTTGCAGTCCAGGGGACTCTCAAGAGTCTTCTCCAACACCATAATTCAAAAGCATCGATTCTTCGACGCTCTGCCTTTCTTATGGTCCAGCTCTCACAGCCATACATGGCTACTGGGAAAACCATCGCTTTGACCATGCGGACCTTTGTTGGCAGGGTGATGTCTCGGCTTTTGATTAAGCTATCTAGGTTCACCATAGCTTTCTTCCCAAGAAGTAAACGTCTTTTAATTTCATGGCTGCAGTCACCATCTGCGGTGATCTTGGAGCCCAGGAAAATAAAGTCTGTCACTGCTTCCATTTCTTCCCCTTCTATTTGCCAGGAAGTGATGGGAGTGGTTGCCATGATCTTAGTCTTTTTAATGTTGAGCTTCAAACCAATTTTGGCACTTTCCTCTTTCACCCTCATCAAAAGGTTCTTTAGGTCTTCCTCACTTTCTGCCAGTAGAGTGGTATCGTCTGCATATCGGAGGTTGTTGATGTTTCTCCCAGCAATCTTGATTCCAGCTTGTGAGTCATCCAGCCCTGCCTTCCTCATGATGTACTCTGCGTATAAGTTAAATAAGCAGGGTGACAATATACAGCCTTGTCGTACTCCTTTCCCAATTTTAAACCAGTCGGTTGTTCCATGTCCAGTTCTAACTGTTGCTTCCTGACCCGCATAAAGGTTTCTCAGAAGGCAGATCAGGTGGTCTGGAACTCCCATCTCTTCAAGAACTTGCCACAGTTTGTTGTGATCCACACAGTCAAAGGCTTTAGCATAATCAATGAAGCAGAGGTAGATGTTTTTCTGGAACTCTCTTGCTTTCTCCATGATCCAGCGAAGGTTGGCAATTTGATCTCTAGTTCCTCTGCCTCTTCGGAAACCAGCTTGTACATCTGGTAGTTCTCGATTCACATACTGCTGAAGCCGAGCTTGTAGGATTTTGAGCATGACCTTGCTAGCATGTGAAATGAGTGCAATGGTGCGGTAATTTGAGCAATCTTTGGCATTGCCCTTCTTTGGGATTGGAATGTAAACTGATCTTTTCCAGTCTTGTGGCCACTGTTGGGTTTTCCAAATTTGCTGGCATATGGAGAGCAGCACTTGGACAGCATCATCTTTTAAGATTTTGAGTAATTCCGCTGGAATGCTGTCACCTCCACTAGCTTTGTTGTTAGTGAGGCTTTCTAAAGCCCACTTGACTTCACTCTCCAGGATGTCAGGTTCGAGCTCAGTGACTGTACCACTGTGGTTATCAGGAACATTGAGATCGGCCTTATAGAGTTCCTCTGTGTATTCTTGCCACCTCTTCTTAATCTCATCTGCTTCTGTTAGGTCCTTGCCATTTTTGTCCTTTATTGTGCCTACCTTAGCATGAAATTGTCCTTTGACATCTCCAATTTTCTTGAAAAGATCTCTAGTCCTCCCCATTCTGTTGTTTTCCTCTATTTCTTTGCATTGCTCATTCAGAAAGGCCTTCCTATCTCTCCTTGCTGTTCTCTGGAAATCTGCATTCAGTTGGGTATATCTTTTCCTTTCTCCCTTGCTTTTGGCTTCTCTCCTTTCCTCAGCTATTTGTAAAGCCTCGTCAGACAGCCACTTTGCCTTCTTGCATTTCTTCCTCTTTGGGATGGTTTTAGTTGCTGCCTCCTGTACGATGTTACAGACCTCCGTCCAAAGTTCTTCAGGCACTCTGTCTACCAAATCTAAGCCCCTAAATCTATTTGTCACCTCCACTGTATATTCGTAGGGGATCTGATTTAGGTCATACGTGGAGGGCCTAGCGGTTTTCCCTACTTTTTTCAGTTTAAGCCTGAATTTGGCAAGAAGAAGCTGATGATCTGAGCCACAGTCAGCTCCAGGTCTTGTTTTGACTGCCTGTATGGAACTTTTCCATCTTTGGCTGCAAAGAATGTAATCAATCTGATTTCGATGTAGACCGTCTGGTGAAGTCCATGTGTACAGTCGCCGTTTGTGTTGCTGGAAAAGGGTGTTTGCTATGACTAATGTGTTCTCCTGACAGAACTCTATCAGTCTTTGCCCTGCTTCATTTTGTACTCCAAGACCAAACTTGCCTGTTATTCCTCTTACCTCTTGACTGCCTACTTTAGCATTCCAATCCCCTATGATGAGAAGGACATCTTTTTTGGGTGTTAATTCTAGAAGCTGTTCTAGGTCTTCATAGAAGCGGTCAACTTCTTCCTCATCAGCACCAGTGGTTGGGGCGTAGACTTGGATTAGTGTGATGTTGAAAGGTTTGCCTTGGATCCGAATGGAAATCATTCTATCATTTTTGAGGTTATACCCCAGTACTGCTGTTCTCACTCTCTTGTTCACGATGAAGGCTACTCCATTTCTTCTAAGGGATTCCTGCCCACAGTAGCAAATATAATGGTCATCTGAATTAAATTCTCCCATTCCTGTCCACTTTAGTTCACTAACTCCCAGGATGTCGATGTTCAGCCTTGACATCTCACGTTTGACCACATCTAGCTTGCCTTGATTCATAGATCTGACGTTCCAGGTTCCTATGTAGTATTGTTCTTTGCAGCATCGCACTTTCCTTTCACTTTCCTACTGTGCATGTCTACTCAGAAGCAATCCCCGTTTAATTCAACAGGACTTACTTCCAGTTAAGCCTGTGTAGGATTGCAGCCTTACACTGGACTCTCTTCCAAAGAAATGTACATAGGATTGTACCCGTGCAGCCGCGTGGTATGCATGTTTATTAAGTGCCCTACCAGTGTGTTGTTGGGACTGAGCGTGCTGAGACTAAAGACTACTTTTTTCCCCACACAAAGTAGGCCTAAACTGTAATAAAGAATTATGAACACAAAGAGCACATAAAGAGATCTACACAACATATGTACAGGTGTTTTGTGAATTCCCCCCCCCCCCCCGGGTCAGAGATAGCTGACCCAGGTCCTGCAGCACCAATGGAGGTGCGCAAATTTTACCCTGAAGGTTTTGGCAGACTCGTTTCCCCAGCGCGAGTTCTCTCTGCCCTCCAAAGAAGCAACCTACCTCATCCCAAGACTGTTCTACAAGCCCAGATACTTCCCTTCTATTCTATGAGTGCTCACCGAAGGAAATTCAGACACGTGGATGGAAAAATGCCAGATGGACTTCAATGTTGCAGGAAGAGAAATACATTTTACTCATGTGTAGGACATTAGCAAAATGGACACACATTGCAATGCCTCCAAGGAGATACAGAACTTGTGCAAATTGTACATCTGGGTTTGGTCAGTTATACAGTTGAATATGCAAAATGTGGAATTGATAACAGCAAATAAAAACATTTGCCAAATGCTATTGGCCATTTGGTATGTGAGCCATCTGACTGGTCATTCCTCCTTGCTGTTGCTCCCCCTCCCCTCTACTGTGACACCAGGAAGGGTCAAGGAGATGCAGACATAGGTACATTTTAGATTACAATAGGTTGGCACACAAAAACAGACAGGAGACATTTAGAACAGACAAGTCCTTGACACATTTGACAACAGTTATCAATGTGGTAAGCACCCTCACTGTGATTCAAATCACCCTGAGGAGTGGCCGGCTACAGCTGAATAGTGATAAGATATTCTGATGGGGGAAAACTCTTGGCTTTTGGGCAGATAAGAACTTGATTGAATTTCAGGCAGGACTTGTCATTGCATAAACCTTTTGTCAGAGACCAGATTTGCATTTCTTTAAGACTCTGGGGGGAAAAGGTGACTTACAGATGTCTTTGGCGCCAATTCTTCAGTCTCAGGATGAGATCCAAAATGGAGTCAGGTCTCCACATGTTTTTGGGACAGGGAGGATGTTCACAACCTTCCCCTCCTTCCATGACATCCTGGTCTGACCTTCCCCTTTCCAGGTCCTGCATTATGTGCATCTGACCATTGAGCATAGCAATGCAAGTGTTCCCTGGAAGGCCAAATTAACCACAATAGGGTACAGAGCCAGGCTAAGGAGGCTCTTAACAGTTGCTCTTGCCAAGAAGTGTTTTTCCCACCAGAGTTGCTGTTTCTATTGTTGCCAAAACCTCTATTGTTTTACTCTGGTTACTGTGCTACATTACAAGGGTTATGTTTTGTAGTTCTTCAATGGTTCAGGCTTGCACTGTTGGAGGAAAAGGAGCAAAGTGGTTGCACGTGGCTGTGGAAGCCAGGAAAAGGCAGAGTGGTTGCAGACATGGCTGGGGCAGAGCACGGCCAGCCAGGAAAAGCCTAACAAAGTCTGAGAGAATCCTGGGGGGGGGGGGGGCTCCCACATCACATGGATTAAACACTGCTCTCCTCTTACCAATGTGCAGATCATTATGTGCAACTGTCATATTTATGTGGTATGTAGACATCCTGGATCACTGGTTTCATAGTGTAGCAAGATCCATTTTGGTCCCAGGTTGCTGGCCACCCCTGGAAGCACGGTATTTGACTTCCAGGAAGACCACGCACCCCTCCCCATCCTTGGTACACTACTACCTAGAAGAAAACCTTGCACTTGGTGCTCTCACCTGCCACCTGCACAGTGAAACCTGTGTCCTACTTAGCAAACCCCAACACTACCTCCGAGTAGATGTACTCGGATTTATGCTTTCACAGTTGATAATACAAGTTACATGCTGAATAGTACATAGAAGTACTATATTTGTTAAGACTTGGCACTATCGTGTCGGAAGTAGCCCAGGTTTGCATTGAATTTCTATTTTTGGGAATCACTGGATCGGTAACTTGACTTAGACTCACCTAACTCTTCCTGGGACTAGTCTCCCAAATGTCCAATTCATATTTATAATCAACATCAGTAAAGCCAAGGCTGTGCTAAATCTGTATATCTGTTCATTCCCATGACATTTTGAGCTTGTCTGAAGTTCAACAACTGCTGACAGTTGTGTGCCAAGCACAACTAGGATCAGCTATATTTGCCTCCATCAAGAAATCAAATGTTTAACATACTGTCACTGTATTATTAAGTATAGAACTTGAAAGGCCATTTGTTAGTCTAGAACAGGGGTTCCCAACCTTTTTTTGGCCATGCCCCACCTAAGCATCTTGAAATTCTTGATGCCCCCCGTGACATAATTTGTATAATACAAAAAGTGCTCTTCTATTCACGTGGAGGAAGCCTAAAAGGCCATTAACTTGGCTTAAACAAGGTCCCAAAGAACATGGCATCCATGAAAGAGAAAAATAAGAAGACAGAGCCGGACTGGGACTAGGAAGCCCTCTCACCGCGGACGTTTCAAGATCCAGTGATCCGACCCTGTCTTCTTGAGAGGGGCATTCCCATTGGTTAGAATGCCCCCCCTTTCCTCCTCCCAGAGAATAAAAGAGGAAGATTTAAAAAAACATTCTTAGCTTAATTTATGAATAATAAGATAAGAACAATTAGCACGCTTTCAAATTCATTGTTAACTCAAAAAATTCACTGTTAATAATAGCTCATTCTCAAATTGCCCCCTTAAAAATCAAATTGTGCCCCCTGTGGTCTAGAAGAATTATAAGAAATCTTAAATTCTTCTAAAGTAGTTCTCAATCCTCAGCTACAAATATTCTTGAAGTAGTTATGGAAACTTAATAGTGTTTACCTAAAGAGTGTATTTAATTGGCATTAATGGAGACATTCCCAAATATAAACAGTAGCCAAGAAAATTCAGATCAATTGCTCTAGCTTCCCCATTACAGTGTCAACAGTGTTCCCCATTACAGTCTGTACCATTCCTGTTGACTGATACTTAACAAAAACTCAAGTACACAAGGCCCAAGCTTCGCCCATCTTCACCCAAAGGATAAACTACTATACAAAGAAGCCCCTGTATCTTACAGAAGCCCAATCCCAACTGAGCCCTTTTATGGCTGCTGGTCCTGACTACCTTTTCCAGATTCCATCCCACTAGTGCAAAGTGATTATCCTTAAAGGAGTAAACTCCAGGCCTGAAGTTGAGCCTTCTACTGCTTCTTAGTTACTGTTTTCATATGGTGGTGGCATATGCAGTGAACAGCTGAGAGAGCCAGTATGTTGAAGGTTGAGTCTAACCAGTGGTGGGATTCAAATAAATTAACAACCGGTTCTATGTCCTTCAGGGCGGCCTTCAGGGCCATCCGCTGCCTTTCTTCCCTCTCCCAACCTAAAATTAGCAACCGGTTCTGCAGAACAGGTGAGAACTGGCTGAATCCCACCACTGAGTCTAACTCAGGAGGGACTACAGGGAAAAGGAGGGGGTCCTATGGTTAGGGTTACCAGATCCAAACTGGGACAGAGTGCCTATACCTTTAACTATTGTACAGAAGAAGTAATTTTGGCAGGTGCAGCTCAACAAAGGAGGGTTTAAAAAACAGCACCTGCCAAAATTCCTGCTTCTCTGCAATCGTTAAATGTATAGGCACTCTGTCCCAGTTTGGATCTAGTAGCCCTACTTATCTGGGCTGCTTGGGGGCAGGAGAATGTCTGGATTTTGGAACAATTGCATAAATATAATGAAAAATGCTTCCTTTTGCTCTTTTTGACATTATCCATTTGTGTATCTACTGGTCTCTGACATTTTTCAACAATGGCACACACCACAGAGCAGAGAATATAACTTACACCCTGTATGTGGGAATGAGCACACAAGGTCTAGGGCCTAGATCCTGCACCTTACAACTTCACTGTTATCAGAGGTCTGACCAGCTCTTTCCCCTCTGAAGCCAACCTGGGGTAATGGCAAAAGTATGTGTTTAATGTAATTTATGCTTTGGACTTTTGGCTGATATTCCATGAACATTTAACTTGGGAATAAATTTAACTGAATTGGCAAGACTTACTGCTAGGAAAATGTGTGTAAGATCAGCATCTCACTACATTGGATTTTTAAGGTGGTATTTGATTCAAGTGGTGCTGAGAACAAAAGTTAGTAGGACATTGCCCAGGAAAATAGGCCTTGATTTGGCAGGATTAAGTAGTGTATACAGTACACTCTTGCCTGCCTTCATTGATTAGATGCAAAACTGCACTGAAACATAAGCATGTGTATGAAACTTGTTAGTGGAAGACAGAGAGGCCTGGCGTGTTGTGGTCCATGGGGTTACGAAGAGTTGGGCAACTGAACAACAATAATGCAACTTTGAAGTCGGCTTAAGTTGGTTTATCATGATACTATATACATGCATCAGTCACAGCCCAGGTTGCACAGAAGAAATAAATGTTCAGCAATGGGATGCCTCCCAATAAAAGCTATATGAGTCATCTGCCTGAGAACAAACAAAGGCACCTCCCTTGGAACTAAACCATGCATTCCCAAATACAAGCACTATAAACTGTGCTTGGGGATCTGTGAAGCAAATACTTTTTTTCAAGCTGCTATGTACAATCAGCTTAACTTGCCGCATTGAATATTTTAAAGTAGAGTCAACTGTTTCAAAATAGTATCAATACCCAGTGCTTATTTTAAAAACATTAGAAGCCTCAAATATATTTTACAGTCTTGTTTTATGACTTGGAAATTTCTTAATGTAAACGGGCCAGAGGCAATTGCTTATCAGTGTGGGAAAGACTGTGCCTGCAGTTCCAAAAACCCAGAATCCAAACCTCTTCTGCTTGTGATGTCACACATTGCGGAGTAGTATTTTGGTAAATGAACTAGCTCCAGGGTAATTGACATATTTTTCTTATAGGAATTCATTCTGTAGCACATTTCTTGAGGGTTTTTTTTCTGGTTAATTTTATAAAACTTGTATTGCGTAGTTGGCATTTTGGTTTGATGCAGAATTTCATGGTACTTGAAAATATGTATGTTATATTTGAGCATTCAGGCAGCATAAACCCCTTTGCTATTGCAAATGTGACAGCGCCAGCTGTGTGGGGCCTGACTGCCACCACAAGCAGCAAGTGGCTAGGTGGGAGGGAGTGGAATGGGGCAAGGGGTTGTTGGAACAGGAAGCCATGGGGTGGAGTGGAGGGCATATCTGGCCCTTACTCCAGAGCAAGGAAACAAATGCTCCCTTACCCCATGGAGGTTGCCAGAAGCTGAACCCCCCCCCATGATAGTGGGGGCTGCATTGGCACTGCTGCATCACCACATGGGGAGTTAGGATTGGGCTGCTAGTTTCTTGCAAGAGGGCAGTGTAATGGACTTGATGGTTGTGAGGTTGCAAGGTAAACTAAGGATCAGGGAGATTGCCCCTTCTTCGTAGTGCCAGGTCATTTGTGCACCTGCATTAAGCTGTACTAATAATAGGGCTTAAGGGATATTAGGATGTTGATTTACCTGTTGCAGACCATGGCACTGCTAGCGTCACAGGAGCTAAGCTGAGAAAAGCATTAGACTGTCAGCATCTTTTTGTAAACTGTTTCTCTCATATTACCTGTCTAGGAACTTTTTTTTCATTATAAATATGGAGTTGCTCCTCTGTTGTTAACAAGAGACTCAGATGGGGCTCCGTTAATTGTACATATGCATAATATTTACTAACTACAATGTTTGTAATAAAAAGGAGGACTTTTTTGTCCTCTGGTGTCTAAACCTGTTTTCTCCAGTAGATGTCATTATAGCAATGGCAATAAAGTAGGGATCCAATTTAGGCATACAATTAGCCTAGTAAAAAGATACACTAAATATTATTTGATATGTGCATGACTTAAAAAATTCAATATTAAGCTTTCAGTATTTAGATATCCATAGATAACACTTTGCATCCTTGAAACTGATTAACTCATTTTACAATCTCAGCTCATGAATCCTAATTGCAGGGATTAGCAGGAGATCACTACACACGTCTTTAAAGGACAGCTTTCAGTGTGTTCCTCAGCAAATAATACGTGACAACTCTGTGGCTCCACCATTGCACCTAAATAGCTACCATGTTCTTCATGAGACTATCACCTGATTAGAAAAATCAGTCAATTAATAGTATAGTGTTTAATTAATGATTACATTCCATACATTTGCATATCGAAAAGCAATCATTCTGAAGCAAAACATATACTCTGATTTTAGCTAATGTCCACATATGCTGCAGCAGCCACCATCTTAGAAGAGGCACACCCCCTCCACATTTCCTCTTCCTCTCTGTTCCCCCTCTTCCTTTTCCAGTCTAGGGAGTGAGAGGAACAGCAGCAGCAGTAGAGGCAAGTAGCAGGACCGAGATAGGTGCTCTACATCAATCCACTATCTGAGGTGACTGCTTCAGTTGACTTCGTGGGTGGGCCAGCCCTGCCTTCCCCTCCCTCACAAATTAAATATCTGCATAAGGCCCTTGGTGTGAAACAGCACCCCCTCCAACACAACAATACTACAACACTACTGTAATCTCTCTCTCTCTATAAAAGAGAATGTGGGTGTGTTTGTGTGTACGTGGTGGGTTTGTACGTACGTATGTTCCGTTCCCTGCCTTCAGGGTGCGAGCGGGGGAACACTGTGCTCACCTCTGAGCCAGCTATTTAGCTGGCACAGAGGTGAGGGCCTCCATGTCAGGTGACGGCTTCCATGTCTACACAGAGGTCGGGAATAGGCGGCGAGAGTTGCCAACCGTCCCAGCCTCACTTTGCCCCTCCCCTGCCCAGGAATGCCTTCCCGCTCCACGTGCAAAGGATGCAATGCTGGGAAGAGGTGCACTCACTCACTGGCTTGCTTTGTCACCTCCGGGGCTTACAGCCGGTGCTGGAGGCAGAGCCATAACTAGACAAAAAAGCACTTGGGGCAAGCGAGTCAATGCGGTGCCCCTGTACTGGGCAAAGGGGGGGCCTACATGCAACCCAGAAGAGGCATCAGGGACCACAGAAGACTGCCTGGAAAGCACTCCACATTCAGTGCTTTTGCTGCACAACAGGAGGGGAAGCTATCTGGGGCTTTCTTTCTTTTCTCTTGAACATCTTTAAAGTGGGTCCATGTAATTCACAGGCTCAAATGCCCTATAACCAGCCCAGGGCCCATATGAGCTGTGAACTTTCAGCAGAGTGTGTCCTTAATCACAAGCCAAGACAACAAGGCACATATCCTTTGCTACCAGCCTGGGACCACAGCTAAGAGTTACAGCCTCAAATAGAGGAATTAACAGACAAATCTTAAAAAGTCCACAGGCTAAACTAGCCCCAACTACAGGTACCTATCCCAAAGCTATAAAGCTTGACTTTAAACTGATGGGGTGCCCAAGCAGCAAGACTGAATTTAGTATGGTTCCCAGTAATCACAAAGTCTATAGTTTAACTACAAGTATTTATTAACACCAACAGTTACAAAACTAGAAAGGCACTTTTAAGAACCAACAGAGATACACTTTAAAATAAGAAAAAGAAACTACACTAATAATACAAGACTATGCCCTAGTACTTGCAAGGTGGCTAGTCTTGCTGGTTCATCACCTTCTTAGTCCAAGCAGGCAGCAAGTCCGTATTGGGCATCTTTAGCTAGACGAGGAGACGGCGATCTGGAGGTTTGAAGGTCTGATGGTGTCTTGGTGGTCTGTTAGTGGAATGGTCTGTACCCATAAAACTGGGTATCTTTATACCTCTCTAGCACAATCAATTATCCAATCAGGATAAAGGTCAGCCATCTCCTGATGGGGTGATGGAATGTTCGGAGGTCACAGAATAGTCAGAAAAGGTTACATAAATAACTTAAGTGATGGGTCTAAGCGGTGCGGAATCTTCCTGATTGCAGCACTAGCTGGATGGAACCTTCCTGATGGCAAGCTGGTGGTTCAGTGTCCCTGACCCCAGCTATAACCACACACCTTTTTGTAGAAAGCCAGCCAAATAGGAAATTACACTCCTGACTACATCAGGAAATGAGCTGATTACCACTGGCTGGTATTTTAGCAGCTTCAGCTCTTTCCCACAAAATGGAGTCATGTTGACAAAATGGAGTCAAACCAAGGCCTAATCTTCTTTTGCTCTTTATAGTCCACCGGAAAACTGCGCCCCCCTTGGTGAGGCATCCTAGGGCGGCTGGCTCTCAGACTCCACCCTTGTTACATCTCTGGCTGGAGGTGCGTGTGGCACGTTTTGCGACAAATGCACGGGCGGTACCCTCATACCACCTGCGTTATGCCTGATTGGATTGTGCCCTTAGACTCTTTGGCTGTAATCAAATGCACATTTTAATGAGAAAAAATTTCACTGAACACAGTGGGACTTACGTCCAAGTAAATGCAGCACTAAATATCCCCCCCCAAAACTATGTTGTTTTCCAAGGCAACCTCCTACCTTCTGTCAAGTAAATTTATGTGGAAAATACTTTGGAAATCCTCCTACCTCCATCTCTTCACAAACAACCTCCTACACTCTCTTATCTGGTTTTTTGGCATTAGTCTTGTTAACCAGAATCAGGATGAGGCTTACTTCGGTTATTAAATGTTGTGTAAGATTACGGCACTATGAAAGTGTTTGGTAATAACTTTTAATGCATTCAGTGAAGAACAACTAGAGGTCACCCAGGGACATCTTAACATGCTTAGGGGGTCAGGACGCTTTTGACAGGTTGGGAAGGCCCACCACAGCCCTCTCTGCAGGTCTCCCTGCAGTGATGAAAAGCTCTGTTTAGGCCTCAAACATGTACTTCCGGTTTTCGCAGGGGTGAATAATAAAACTGTAGCTAGTGATTGCCCCTCCCATTTTCAGGTTATCATAGTAGCTTTTGAAGCCTGATGATAATTTCCCTTACACAACTTTTTCCTGTAGACTCCAGTTTACTTTTGCCATTGCTATGCACAGTTTGGCTATATTTTTTTAAACTTTGTCATACAGAGCAATTCAAAATTATTGTTAGGGTTTCTGTGGTTTATAAATCTCAAACTAGAAACAACAGAACGAAACTGCTTACAGAATGTGAAAGAGCAACTCAGAAAGTTTTATTACCTTACGGAAGAATGCTAAACAACTTCAACAAGCATCCGTGGCACATAGGATATCCCAGAGATACTCAGTCTCCCTCCATGTATTATCCAGCATTGGATGTGTAACAGTGTGTACCACAGCAACAATTTACCGTAGATCCGAAGTTCATCAAGGTAGGTTACAGGGTATACAATGTTCTTCACATACCCCCACAGTTTGGTAACGATGCTGCATTGTGATAACGGATTTTGATTTGAAAAACCACAGAATGTACATTGCCTTCTTTTGCACAGACGCCATTTTGATTTATGATGTCCATTTTCCAAACATCACTGTGGTGAGTACAGTGTTTGCTCATTGCCTATTTGCCCAGTAAAATGTTTTGAGTTAAACGTGCTGGCATTATTTATATAAAGATGTCAACATTGTGTGAAATTTTCTGCAACCTTTGGCAAATTGAGTTGTAGTAAAATTAGCTAAGAACAGATAATCTCTGTCTTTTACCCTGAAACATGCTTCACGTTTATTGTAATAGAGAATATCGTGTGGCCAGTAATATCCTGGTTGTTCTGTGGGGCAATACAAAAGACAAGTATAAGCACGTGTCATTTAAGCATGGCCTGGGGAGGAGGGTGGAGTTCGGGTGCCGCAGTTAGGCTGCATCCAAATCCCTGTACCCAGGCCGCACAACCCTGATTCAGATCACACAGCGTGCTTGGACTTATGCCTGCTAAACAGAAGATGTAGAGCCAAGCAGACCCATCAGGGCAGCTGGTGCCTATCCTGGGGGGCCCTGGGTGGGGGGCTCCCCAGGGTTCCCTACACACACATACCCAACTCCAGTGCTGCAAGGGGTCTAAAAAAATCCTTTTCACCCAGGGCCGCAGGGCGAAACTGGAGATCGCATTGCCCTTAAAGGGGCACCCCTTAAAGGGGCAGAAGCTAGTGCCAGTGGTCGTGACCCACCACTTGGGGAACCACTGACCTAATGAGCTCATGACATGGAGAAAATTAGGGACCAATAACTTCCTCAGTTTTAGTTCAGCCTCTCACAGCACAAGCCTGTGCATGGCTACTCAGAAGTAAGTCCAATTGAGCTCAATAGCACTTACTCCCAGGATAATATGTAAGTATTTCAGCCTTATGAAATAACACAGGGCCAAAATGCTTTGGAGGCAACTGATGAGTCTCCTTTTCCTTGCCTGATTACTTTGTTGGTATGTTAATCAGCCTCATTGGCCAGTGGAAGCATAGCAAATAGAAATCCTACCATCTCTGGTAATTTAAAGCAACTTTAATGAAAAAGGGAAACCCAAACTTTATAACAGCATAAACTTCCCTCACCACCTTCACTGGCTTTTCACAAGCCTGTCTTTGGCAGCCTCTGTCTCTTAAAGGTAAAGGTTTCCCCACGACCGAATGGTCTAGTCGTGACGAACGCAGGGGGCGGTGCTCATCTCCGTTTCAAAGCCTGTAGAGCTGGCGTTTTGTCCAAGGACAAGTTTCCGTGGTCATGTGGCCGGCATGACTCTACGCCGTAGCGCACGGAATGCCATTCCCTTCCCACCGAAGTGGTCCCTGTTTATCTACTTGCATTTAGGTGCTTTCAAACTGCTAGGTTGGCAGGAGCTGGGACAAGCAATGGGAGCTCACTCCGTCACGCAGTCTTGAACTCCCAACCTTGTGGTCGGAAAGCCCAGCAACCGCAGATTAACTTGCTGCGCCAGCACGTGCCTGCCCTCTGTCTCTTACTTGTAGGCAATTGACTGTTTCATGCCCAAGGGGTAGATGGACACCCTTTAATAATCTTGATATGTCTTGATGTTTTAAAAGGAGCAGGCCTGAGAATCTCTCCTTCTTTTTGCTGGATAGCTGCATAAAACACACATGGCTTAGATAGAGCTACTTCAAAGACTAGGTAGCTGAATCCATGAAAAGTCTGAAATGTCTTTCAACGAAGAACCTTTTTAGAATATTTATGTGAGCATTAATCCCTGCTTAATAATCCCTTTTTAGCCAAGCAGTGAGGAAGGCAGCCACCTAAGTAATATGTAGCTGACACCCTGCTTTATAGATCTGTGCCATCCCCAGCAGAGGAAGCTGTGGAAATTTTGAACTAATACATGGAGTTGGTGAAGGACTAGTGGGGCCAGGAGTCCTACTGGTTTTGCAACTAAGATTCAGCCTAGACTAGAGTAATCAGTGTCCAGCTGACCTAGTGAGACTGACATTGTGAGGCACTCAGCAGAAGAGGTCTTGGCCCCTTACCTGGCTTATAAGTCCCCACCAGTGTGCAAATAAAAAGTATTAACAATCATTATTGATATAAAGCAAATTTGTTGCATGCTTTCCCTCTAACTTTCCTGTTCCTGTTTCTAAGCACCAAAACAGACATGCTGCAGGAGATCTGTGATCCAGTCCCATCACTTCCTTTTTGTTTCTGCTGTGAGTCTAAATAGCAGCTTGAGGGGTCAAGTTAGATCATGGAAATAGTGCGAAGGGGAAGGATTCACACACACACACACACACACTGTGACTGCTTTACAGTAAAGAAAACCCCACACGTGAGGATATATGATCACAGATCTCTCATGTCCTGTCTGTTTTTGCGTAAGCAGCACGCTTTGAGCTGGATTCTTCTGTCATTTACAAGGTTGTTGATTGACAATGGTCTATTGCTTAGCTAAGGAAGAGAGTGACGGGAGGGCTGTTCCAAAATTATCTCTTTCCTAGTGTTGCCGTACGAACAAGGGAAAGAAACGAGACACGACAACTGGGAGTGAGTCAAAAATAAACTTTTACTGCATGCAGGTCCACTCAGGGTTAAAGCACCGCAGAGTGGCCCCGAGCTTTGTTGCTCACAGACTTTTATAAGCTTTTACTGCACTTAATTAACATAACAACAGGAAGAATACGTTATAAACACTGATTGGTTGGTGGTTACATTTTATTATTACAGGAAAGACTGTGCCTTCTGTTACGAACTTGTTTGCTGCTCTTTTTCCTGACCTTGCTGAATTCTGAGACAGTTTATTCTATTATCTGTTTCCTGTGGCTTTAGCTATTTCTTGCAGCAATCTTGAGACACCTTGCTTTTGCTTATCTAGCTATTTTCTGTGGCTTTGTGGTTAGCCTTTTCCTGCACCTGTTAGCTGGTGACACTTCTTATTTCTTATTGCTTGAGACATCCTGTTTGCAAAAATAACATGTTCTTGCTTAGCTCACAGCAAGACAAAAGGTCATCTTGGCTTTAGAAACTTCAAGCAGCTCAAATGACCCTTCGCACATACCTTTATAAAATTTTAAGATTTACTATTACTAATATTACGCCTGCCACA
>JAJKFI010000009.1:11693756-11718057 GCA_029204185.1 Lerista edwardsae
TTTATAAAATTTTAAGATTTACTATTACTAATATTACGCCTGCCACACTAGTTTAGTTTAATTAAATATAACTTAGCTCTCTTTGACCTTGGCTGTTTCTAAAATTATTCGTTGCAAAAGTCTTAACTTATTTTGCCACAGAAAGTTTTTTGTATCCTGTGCTGAAAGCTCATTTGTTATGGGTGGAAGCTTACATAAGCAAAACCACATCACATAAATATGATAGTAACCTATACATCAACACTGAATTGTGTCAAAACTTCTGTGGCCAAATGCACTATGAAATACCTCAGGGCACAATCCTAACCTGGAGTTAGGCCGACACAATTAGGCCAGCAAAATTTGGCAGTTAGGCCAGCACACCAGTCTTGTGTGCTCCCTGAGCATCTGGTGAGGGACTGCAGGATACAGGAAGCTGGATTAGATGGGCCTTTGGCCTGATACAGTAAGGCTCTTCTTGTGTCTTTATTTTCAAAGCATTTTGTGTGTGTAAGATAAGTTGGATAAAACCCTTCTAGTTTACATAAAATTGTATCCATATTATAATGTACATTTTAAAAAAGAGTACTTTTTAAAAAAGAAATGAAAGTTTAGTTCAATTTTGTTTTAAAGGCAGGCTGCCTCTCCATCTTCCTTGTACAAAAATGCAAAATCACTATCATTATGTGTTAAAGAAATGCGTGAAATCTATGACACGCATGCCAGATGGTTTTTCTTAATGATTGATGGAGTAAGCCTCTTGTCACTAAAACATTTTTTTTCATTTCCAGAGATTTTATGATTTCTTACATTCAACTGGGAACAAAGTCTTTACTGGTCAAAACTAAGGATTCAGAAAGATGAAGGGAAAAATCATTTCAAGTGTGGTGAAAATCCCCAAGTTTCCTGTTTACTGCCCATTTTTCACCTGTTTTGGAGCTTTCTGTCACCTTGGGGGCTTCTGTGATGCCTTGGTATCCCAAAAAGGCTGCAATGACCTGTTCTTTTCCTCTTGTTGTCTGAGCATTTTCTTCTTCCTGATAAACAAAGGGCCTGGATTTGAGCTAGCTCATTGGACTGCCATGCCCAATTGATTTCAAGGAGTAGGAACATCAAGAGTTCAGGATGACCTCCCCATCCATGACTCAGTCACCCATCCACCCATCCATGACTCAGGTGAAGGAGAGATGATGCCCACATTTTATAAAAAGCAGTGCATCTGTCCTGCCTTTGCCAGGCCTGACATCACAAGCATCTGGTATTTCGTTGCGGGCTTACCTTGCTGTAGATGTGGGTGCCAAGACCAGAAGCTTGGAATTGCAAGATTTGTGTATGGACTGTGCTCAGTAAGACACATCAGATTTTGGTAGGCTTTTTAAAACTTGCATTTAGCATTCTTGCCGTCCTTTGCTATTTCCTCTCTCTTATTATGGTCTCTTTTTGTCTTGTTTTATCTTTACCATTAGTTTTATCCTTCCATTGTCTTGATATACTGTATTACCTTTTAAATATACTCGTTGACTTTTTATGGTTTCCCCTGCCTGGTCTCAGTTCACTCAGGAGGGAGTGGGTTGCCACTTCTCTGAATCTGCCATGCTTTGCTATGGTTTGCTTTGAAGGGAGCCCCTGGCTTTTGAGGTCCTCAGCTCTACTGGGAGGGAGGTTTTTCCCAGTTAGCCTCCTTCTGAAATGATGGCAGCAATCTACTCTTTCCAGTTATTCCCGGTTTTCCCCATCTTAAAGGGGACGCAGGAGCAATGAAGGGGGTGCTTGTTGCTAATCATTCTGTATTGTGCCTGGCTTGCACTACACCTTCCCTTGCAACAAGGCTATGCTCTGAATATTTTTTGAGGAAAACTGAAATATCTGGCAGAATTTCCTATTAACAACTTAACAAGTTGATTCTGAGGATGCGCAGTAATTTTAAAAATCTGATTTTTTCTTTCTATTTCTATCCAATTTCTAAGTAACTGTTATTGATGTGTTTCTCAAAGTGAGAACAGCTTTTGTAAGGAGCTGGTGCTCCAACTCTTTCTTTCCTAGTTGATCTGCAACTCATTGGGTTGGGTTAGGAGGTGAAGTTTTCTCAGAGCTGCATGTTCTGTTTGGTTGATGCTTGACCCTCATGAGAAAATCCTATGTATTCCCTTAAATGTGGGAGATGCACCTCAGAACATCTGAGCACCAGCTCCTATATTGCTGGCTTCAGAATTGGCCTCAGGATTGTTGGGGCAGCCTCCTTCACAGGGCTGCTTAAGCTCTACATGCCCTGTGGGGAATGAAAAAGAGAGGCCCAGGCCACAACAGCAACTCCTATGGAGACCCACACTGGCCTGACAGGACTCCTACTATATTGCACTTCTAAAATTGTAAGTCACCTTGGAGACCTCATTGAAAGGCAAGATATAAATGTCTGAATACATGACATAAAAATCAAGAAATATTACTGTGAGGCATGTTTCTTAGCCTTTTTTCAGTCTGTCCACAAATTAGGGAGGAGAATAAGACTGCAATCCTATCCACACTTAATGGGACTATATAATGGGACTTGCTCCTGAGCAGACATACATAGGATTGGGCCCTAAATGTTGCCAGCTGAATTCCCTCTTCTTGCTTTTTGTTAAGGCATTAACAGCACAATGCTATGCATGTTTACTCAGAAGTAAGTCCCATTGTGTTCAGTGGGACATACCACCAGGAAAGTATGCATAGGATTGCAGTCTAATATATGTTTTGACTGCCTGTATTGAAATGAAACATGTGAAGCTGGGTAATCTCAAAGATACTGTACATGTGTTGTTTTTCTTGGCTACACACAGCATGCACTTCCAGTGTGAGAATAGTGTAAACTTCTATGGAGACATTTGCTCTTATAGGTGTGTACTGTTTTTGTAGTGTGAAATTTAAAAGTTTACTCTCAAAAAAAGTGTTTCTGTGACACTTCTGTGTCAATTTTATTGTTTAACAAAGTTACCACGATGCTCAGGTAAGGTACAAGATACTATAACGTTTCTCCCATTAATCCAGAACAGAAACCCAACCTTACTGCATACAGGTATCTGAATAATTGATTGCATGTGCTTCCACAAAGTCCCATCTAAGTTTCTGGGCTGCCTGCAGAACTGCAACCTTGCAGTTCTGTATTGTGTGATATTGTAGTCAATGAACCATAGGTTGTTGCAGAGGAAAATATACCCTCCTGCCATCACACACACAGACACAAGACACACTGCTACCAACTGATTGCTATTGGAAGTGCTGCCTGGAATGTGGTTGTGATACTGTTTTAGGCATCTAATTGGATTATGCATGTGACAGACAACAGCAAGATAACATTTACCAAAGCCCCAACCCACTGCAGCTAGTCTCCAGGTTTTTTTTTGAGACTTCTCCTTGGACAATGCCCAGATGAAAAGAACAAGGAACCTCTAAGTACAGTAGTTCTTTTTAAAGTCAATATTCAGTAAAGGAGACAACTTTTTCAACAACAACTTTCATGTCACATCACCATCCTAGGCATATCTATCCAAGAAGCTAGCCCCATTATGTTCAGTTGTGCTTACTCCCAGGAAAGTGTGCATAGGATTGCTGCCAGCTGGGATTCCTGCCAGGCTAGGGGAAGTATGGTGCTGTCCTGAATGGGACAGGATTAATTTGCCAAAATGTCATAGGCTTACAATTGGCTTAAGAGAAAATGAAAGTTTAGAGATCATTTAGTCAGAAATGGATTTTATACTTTGCCCCTAATCTGAATTTGGCTGTTTTCTCTATGTTTATCCCCCTTTTTTATACTGAAGCAACACCTTGCTTGCTTCTTTCAACTAGGGTGAGAGTACTTACTTTCAACCTCCCTCTGACCTCCTTAAGACCAAAGGGAGGCTTGTGTGAGTATGCACATGTGAGAGGAGGAAGAGGGTATCACTACCTGCATGTTCCCCTCCCCTCCATCAGCAGGTAACCCAGTACTGAGAACTGCCAGCCAGGGCTAGCCAGAGAAAATATGCTTTAATTTTCTGTCTCTGGTGGGAGCAAGAACCCATTTCGTTTTAAAAGAGACCTGTGTGTGGGAAGGTCAGGTTAGCAGGCTCCCTGCCTTGCTTCTTTCCAGCACCACTGCAGGGCAAAGAAGTCTCTTCCAGATCATTATACACATTTCTGTGCGTGCAAAGTTTTCATGTGTATTATCTTGATGGCATCCATACAACAGCACTGCAGTCTAAATCCACATTAGCTCCACAGTGCAGCTAGAGAGTTGAAGCAAAAAGGAATGGCTTGCTTAAGGGCACTTATAGCACAAGCCTATGCAAGCCACTATGCAGGAATTCAGAGGTAAGTTTATTTCAGTGGGACTTACTCCAGGGTAAGTATGTATAGGATTGCAGCCCTCGTGTCCTTAAATCATAGGGAAATTCAAAATCACATCTCAAACTGTTAGCCATTGTACTATGCCAGCCTCATGCATCTCATGAAATGGGCTCTGACCACAATAAATGTTTTAGTCTTTAAGAAGCCACAGGATTTTGGGTTCTTTTTTAGCATTAATAAATCAGAACTGCTTTTCAATTAACAACCATTTTTTTGGTGGTGTTTTACTTACTTTTGGTTTTTACCGTGGTTTTGTTTGCATTTTTGTATTGTATTGCAATGCAATGCATTTGCATTGCAAGGGTTTTTTAGTTGTTTTATAGCACATTTTGTTGTACCAGTAGTTTTATTATACTGCTGAGATTGGCAAGACTCTCTTGTGCATCCTGCCAAATCTGACATGCATTTGGGTGGGACCCAGGGATATGTATTTTCTACAGCTATGTCCAGACTTTGGAAGTCCCTCCCAACAGAGACCTGTTTGACCCCATCCCTGCTGGCTTTCCATCAGGCAGAAAAACATTTGACAGGCTTTAGAGTCACAATCCTGTACTTTTCAGCCTTTCTTGGGAGTATGTCCCATTGCACACAGTGGACCTTCTGAATAGAATAGCCATGGGTTGCACTATTAATCTATGATTGGTTACTTTTGTTATGTATTGTTTTGTTATGTATCTTTTTATGTGGTGTTTTATTTCTTTTAGTGTTGTCTTGTTTTGATTTCATATGGGTTTAATTGCCATGAGTCATTCTATGCATTATGTTTTAATGGAAAGGTGATACATACATTTCTGAATAAATAACACAGTGCTCTGCTCTTAGTTATTTCTGATTGCCACAAGGGTAACACACTAACTGCCTAGAATTAAGCATTATACAAAGTAGTGTCGTAATAATTAGAATTACAACGCTAATTTATATAACGTCTAATTCCAGCATGGGAGTCGATCTAACGATTTAGTGAAAAATTGGCGCTATGGCAGCTGTGAAAAATGGGACTTGCATACGCGCCCTGGGCTGCAGGGCCAAAGCAACAGGCGGCCTGATTAAGGACCGTGACCTTCTCTGACCCCAGTAGAATCGATTGTACTCTTTATTGTCAATCAGATGATGACGGCCAAAGCAAGATCCCCGCCCCCGAGTATTATCTCCGACCACGCGCCCGTTCACTCACGCTTCGCCTCCTTTCTTTGTGCGGGGCAGCCCCATCCCGAAAGGGTAGAAAAAAGAAGAAGGCGGGATGAGCTATAGAGTCCACCCTGTACGAGCTCTTATTGGCCTCGCAGGAAGCTGTGGCGTGGCGATTGGTTATCCGTTGAGCCACTCCGGAATTGGCCTCGATGGGTGGGTGCAAGCAGCTGCCGTGCTCCGAGTCCCCTTGTCAGTCAGTCAGTCGCTTTCTCTCTTCTTCCCACCCCCTCCGCACTTTTGTTGGCCCTGGCAGGCAAGTGGCATTGAGAGCGGCGGAGTGAAGAAGAGTTCCCGTTAGGAGTGAGTCCAGCGGAGCCGGAAAGGCGGACAAGGGGTGAGCGGGGGCTCGCGCTGAGGGAACTTTTTCTTCTTTCCTCGCCAGGAATCAAGGGGAAAAAAAAAAATTTGTGGCGGTTTTTGTTCTCTTTGGTGTCCGTGTTTTTCTCCCCCTGTTGGGACGGTTGGAACTGAACGTTGAGGCAACGGCTGTCTGTGGTGGAGGGTGGCGAGTTCCTTCTCCCTTCCCCAGGCGGTATGTTTGAGACACCCCCCCCATCCCGAAACTAATTGTCGTCGCTACCCCCTTCCCTTCGTTCGAGCGGAGAAGGTAGGGAAGAGAAGAACCTTGAAGCCGGCTACGTGCGTGTGGGGAGGGAGCGCCGACTGTCCTGTTGTCCCGGCCTGAGGAGGCAACAGGGGATGCGCTTGCAAAGGGGGGCGGTTGAGCGCGAGAGGGGCGGGGCGGGCTGGAGATTGAGCATGGGGGGCGCGCGAGCTCTGTGGACTCCCTCGTGCTTGCGTGGGAGGGGGGCAGCGCGCGAATGGGGCGGCGGCGAGGAGGAGGAAGAGGAATACCGGCGGCCGCGCGGATTGAGGCGTCAGGCTCGACCTCGGTTAGCACCGCTCAGGAGTCGGCTGGGAAGAGTTAGTTTTTTTAGCGCTTCCCGATGTGGCCCGGGAGCTTTGCGTGGTAGTCCTCGGCGCGAGGCTAAGTCGCTTTGAAAGTCAAGGGGCGGACTTCCGCGTGCATACAGGCGCAGCAGGGTCGGGCTTGCAGAGGGTTTCGCCAGAGAGTAACCGAGCCTTGTGCTGAGCCTCACCACCTTTCTTACCCAACGCGTTCCGGTGCGATTGACGCGTTAGGCTGCAATCCTTTTGCACGCTGTCTGAGCAGAGTAAGCCGTGCCGTGGAGCTTGCTTTCAAGTATGCATGTGTAGTATTATACTGTCGGGAGTGTGGGAGCAACAGCGAACAAAGAGGGGCTTGTGGCACGCTATGCGTGTTAACGCAGTGGATCTTCCGAGTACAGCTAGGCGTACTCTTCAGGTGAGTGTGCCTAGGAATGCAGCGAAAGGACAAGCAAATGTGTTGTAGTATCTGATGACGACATAGTGGGCTTTACTCCATGTAAGCCTCTGCCACAAGAAATCTGTTTAATCTTTAAGGAGCCAAAGGATTCTTTTGTTTGTTGTCTGGCACAGTTTCTATGCAGAGGTTCCCTGCTTCCCTCCCACAGCCTTAAGGATTAGTATGGCCCTGTGGGAAATATATCTGATTTTATAACGTCCTTGCGCCTCTACTAATTCTGTGTACCCTAAAGTTTTCAAGTGGGTGTGAATCAAGTGGGT
Source organism: Lerista edwardsae (assembly GCA_029204185.1). Taxonomy (NCBI): domain Eukaryota; kingdom Metazoa; phylum Chordata; class Lepidosauria; order Squamata; family Scincidae; genus Lerista; species Lerista edwardsae. The sequence goes on from JAJKFI010000009.1 coordinate 11,700,921, forward strand.
GAAGTATCTTTGCTTTCTAAAAAGAGTTTTAGCTTCATTCACAAGTTGAAAATACAGTGCAATTTGGTGTCCTTCCAAGGAGGCTTAAGGAACACTGTAGGAATGCCTATATGGGGCCTCTATTTCAGACCTGTTTAATGGATACAATAACTGTAAATGCATAGTGCAGGGATAGTTTCTACTTTGCAGTGTATCAGTAAGAGTTTGAAAATGGCAGTGTTGCTTATCATTATATCTATTTCATTCTCATGGATAGGTGTTTTAGCTTTTGTTGCCCTCTCTGTTTTCACTAGATTACCAGCCCTACTTTTTCACCAGAATAAAAGCCAATGTAGTCTCCTTTTAAGGCTTAACGGTAAATAATGAAAATAAATGGTTTTTTGTCAAAGTAACTTAATGCTTTGGTATTTGCTTCTGATATTCGCTCACAAGTACTCTTGCTTTACATTTTAAGTAGCTGTAACTTTAGATGTCTCTTGAAAGCCGTAACTTGAAATCTCGTGTTAGTGCCTCCAGTGTAGGTAGGTTACCTTTCTCTAGTCCTTTTATTAAATTTCAGTCCACTCATGTAGCCATGCGATGTGAAAATAACCAAGCTTCTGGTTGCTGGAAGGTTGTAAGTTCAAAAGACCTTCCAGTCTGCTTAACAGGTTCAGGCACATACTACACTATAAGCCAGTTTGATGCATACCATTGTTCATAGTTTGTGTGGCTATATGTTTCCTTTTATACTCTTGAAAACATGGTGCCTTGTCCTGAAAAATCCTTGTAGAAAATTTATATTCAGAGTTTTCCGTTTTTCATGCCAACCTAATGCTTTGCATTAAATATTGATTCCCCAAATGAAATGTTGAAACTCCTTAAAAAGACAGAAGACAGGCATGGTACAGTTACTGTATTTTAATGAATCTTTGTCTTGGCCCTCAGACTGTGTATTTATCTGATATTCATTCACACACAGGGGAGGAAAGAATTGATCCCTGACAGGATTATAATCATTGTTTAAAAAAAAATACTGTCAAAGATTCATTTGTAACTTTTGAACATTTTGAACATGGAACATTTGAACAAAGTCATTGGTAACTTTTGTGTAAGTGGCTTGCTATGAGCAGTTTTTACTAAACAAGCCAGTTTTGTATGACAAATTCATTATAAAGTGTCTGGCAGCAGAATCCTATGCATATTTACACTGAAATCTCAGATGGATTTACTCTCAGGTGTGTATAGGATTGCAGCCAAAACCACATATTTCTAAAGCTGCAAGATGCCTCCCAAGACATGTAGTTGGACTTTCTTCTTAAGGCATTTCTAAAAGCATCATATAAATGCATCTTCTTGTCTGCTTCCTTAAAATAGTTTGAAAACAGCTATTGGTCCAAAATGTGACAGTTAAGATTTTAGCTGTTAAAGTCTATAGCAGCCTAACACACCTGCTTTTCCAGACCCAATTCAAGTACTAGCTTTATGTGACCTGGGTTCTACCTATCTAAAGGAATGCCTTCCCTTGCACATTTTTGCTGGGCATCAAAGAAACTTAATGTATTACTTTGTATTTGTCCATCAAGAAGCTCAATAAGGCTAAAGGATAGGTTAGAGGCAGTGGCTGGTCCTGGATCACCCATTGAACTTCATGGCAGAGCAGGGATTTGAACCTGAGTTTTATATGGAAAGGAGTTGTATATACTTACAGATCAAATGAAATAAAAATGTCAGGTTTAGGAACTCTTTAATGTTTACAGACTGATCCATGGCCTGCTCCATTGGCAGCTGCTGTACCTGGGCTAATGCCGAAGTAACATCATTGTTATGACCCCTCTATGTACTCACAACAGAAAGCTCAAAAATGCTGTCAAAATAAGGAGCAGCGCAGCAATATGAACAAATGCTCCCATAGCATTCCTGGCAATTTTGCCATGACTCATTTATCAGTGTTGGGCACCTTTGATGCTCCACATTAGTTATGCATGGACAGTTCCAAGTCAACATATGGCAATAACACAAATGCCACAACATACGTCCATCCTGTGCACAAACAGCCACTAGAAAAGCCACCTTGGTAGTGACCTCTAGTGGGTAGGACGTCAACAACAGATGTTACAAGTTCTTTAGGATTCACCTCAGTTTATATTGCAGCAGCCCAAACATAGCCAGCAATTGAATAGGGATGTCACGGACTACAACCAACACTTTCTGCCAGTCGAAAAAGCCATGGCCAAGGAAGGAAGGACTTCTAATCTAGTCATGACAAATACCCACCAGGTTGCTTAGGTGAAATCCCATACATGAAACTCAAAGGCCACAGGCTCAAGCAGAGAGGGCTAGATCCCTGTGTAGGACTAGTGTTCTCAAACCGATAATGTTTAGAACGCTACATAGTATTTGAAATTTCTGCCACCACCTCATACAATTTGACTCTCTGGGGTTGTCCATTTACTTCAGAACACGTATTTTGACTACATGGTCTGTTTATTGGATTAGATGAGCCTTTGGCCTGATCCAGCAAGGCTCTTCTTGTATGTTTCTTTACTAGTGTAGATTCAGTATACTATAACAATACTTATTTGGGCTACTGTCCAAGGGGATTTAAGAGTGATACTGTCCTTGTCCAGCCAACTTTACTCAAGAATAGGATTATGCTGTCTAATTGGGTTGTATTTTTATTCACTGTTTGGGGGAAGAAAATGTGAAAACTGATGTATATGTCTGATCTACTTACTGAAGACTTTTGTGTATATCGTGCCCATGTAATACGTGCATTTGAAAGTCAAATTTGAGCTTCAACTTCAGTATTTGTCCTTGTCAATTGTCCTTTGCAGGGCTGAAAGTTTAACAAATTTCTGGAAAACATTTCATTCAACCTTCCAAGTCTGTGCAATAGCAACTTAAGAAACCTGGTTCCCTCCTGTGCTATTGATAGAGTTGTTTGTTTTTGTTAAAGCCACAAACACTGCATTTTGGTGTTTAAGGTATTTTCCAGAAACTAAAATGATCTTGATTCCAGCGATCTTGATTCCAGCTTGTGAATCATCCAGCCCTGCCTTCCTCATGATGTACTCTGCATATAAATTAAATAAACAGGGTGACAGTATACAGCCTTGTCATACTCCTTTCCCAATTTGAAACCAGTCAGTTGTTCCATGTCCAGTTCTAACTGTTGCTTCCTGACCCGCATACAGGTTTCTCAGAAGACAGATCAGGTGGTCTGGTACTCCCATCTCTTCAAGAACTTGCCACAGTTTGTTGTGATCCACACAATCAAAAGCTTTAGCATAGTCAATGAAGCAGAGGTAGATGTTTTTCTGGAACTCTCTTGCTTTCTCCATGATCCAGCGAATGTTGGCAATTTGATCTCTAGTTCCTCTGCCTCTTCGGAAACCAGCTTGTACATCTGGTAGTTCTCGATTCACATACTGCTGGAGCCTAGCTTGTAGGATTTTGAGCATCACCTTGCTAGCATGTGAAATGAGTGCAATGGTGCCGTAGTTCGAGCGATCTTTGGCATTGCCCTTCTTTGGGATTGGAATGTAAACTGATCTTTTCCAGTCTTGTGGCCGCTGTTGGGTTTTCCAAATTTGCTGGCATATGGAGTGCAGCACTTTGACAGCATCATCTTTTAAGATTTTGAGTAATTCCACTGGAATGCTGTCAGCTCCACTAGCTTTGTTGTTAGTGATGCTTTCTAAAGCCCACTTGACTTCACACTCCAGGATGTCAGGTTCGAGCTCAGTGACTGCACCATTGTGGTTATCAGGAACATTTAGATCGGCCTTATATCTATAAGATATATCTTATATCTTATATCACTTATGGTAGGAGGAACCAAAGTATTCTATTATAGTGCTAGTCATAACACATTGTGTAAAAATAAAGTGTTGGCACTGCGAACTATACAAATGCTACGGCTTATCTCAAATTCAGATTTTTTTTTTTGCTATTGAAGCGAAGCCTTAAAGAAACATATTGCACATATGAAGCTATCTTATATTGAGTTAGTTCATGGTTCCATCTAGGTCAGTATTATCTAACTGACTAGCAATGACTCTCCAGAGTTTCAGGAAGTCTTTCTCATTTCTGCCTGCAGTTTGCTAGGGATTGAACCTGAGACATTTGTAATACCACTGATCTCTGACCCTCCCTTCCCTAATGAAAATGTATGAGTTATTTTCTTTGATTATATGTTCTGAAATTTATTTTGTGTAAAACTATATCCTGTAAAATGAATCAGTCAGTTCAGCTACAAAAATTAAAGCTTTGTAAGGATTTTCTTGAAAAATATATACTTATAATGGATAGAGATGTTTCCAGTGAGTACAGCCTCTTACTGAACAAAATGGGTTTGTTTCTGAGTAAGGTAAACAACAGTATTCAAACACCTCTAGTAATGGATTTGTTTCACTGTGTAATAGGTTTGTTATACTTTGACCCATGTTGAAATCATCTTCTTTTTAAAGAATATACAGCTTTTGCTACCTTTGTCTTAACTTTTATTTTCTTAAATATGCAACTCTTGAACGTTGCACTTAATTTTTGTACTTTTGGTCACTTTAATTGCTTAGAAGCTTTAATTGGAATGCTATTATATTTAGTACTTGACAAATATGAAGTGACTAATCACTTAATCAAAGCCCATATGCCACAAATCTTTCTGGATTTATCTTTATCGGTTTAAGAATCTAAAAAGGTGTAACTTGTGGAATTTGCTCAGGAATTTAATAGTACAAGTGGCTTTCATCAGAGCAGGAGTGTGAATCATATTATGTTGAAATTAATCTAACAAGATTGGTTGTCAGACATTTAATCTAATTAGTAGTAAATGGATATAAAAACACTGCAGGTAATTTGAAGCTGCATAGAATATATAAATCTGTAGTGTGTTGTGCTTATTTGTGTTTTGATGTGGATGAAAATAGATTATACATTATGTGCCTGGTTTTGGTGCAGGGTGTTATTTTGTGCAGCATGTTGTCTTGTGTTTCTGATGTTGTAGTGAAACTGTAGCTTCTGGTTTGCTAGTACTAGTTAGAATCAGATCCTGTTGCTCATCCTTGTAGAGAAAGTGCATACAAAAGGACTTAAACAAAAGAAAGCTGTACCATGACTCTAACATGTGAATCACAAATGAAGTTCAATTGTTGAGGTATGCATATTTTTCCTTATTTCTGTTTTGAGGCTGTTAAACAAGGTCATACCTTTTCTTAGTTGACAGTCGCACTAGAAAACACCATAGGTTGATGTACTTAATGGAAGTACAGACCAGTAGTGTTTCCTTTGCATGGAAAGGAAAGTTGGAAGAGCATCCTGTGGGGCAGGCCTGAGAGAGCAAAATAATCTTGTATAATTGCCTCTAAAGTATTGGAGAAATATAGTAGCAGTTTATTAATAGATCAGTTTCCAGCATAGATCAAACTATGCTGGAAAAAAAAAAAAAACAGGAGACAAAGTGGGCCAACAGTTGTCCTACCCTGTTGCTTTCTGCTCTTGGCTCAACTAAAGAAACTTGCATAGTACACAAATATTACATAAGGCCTTTCCACTTGTTCTCAAGTAGAAATACAGGTGTGCCACCATATCCATGGGACTCCATTCCAGGGACACTCTCCTGCAGATACATAAATGCAAGAACAGGTGCACAGTCTGGGAGTGCTCCTGGACTCTCAGCTGTCTCTGGAGAACCAGGTAGCAGCTGTGGCTAGAAGTGCATTTGCCCAGGTTTGATTGATGTGCCAATTACGACCATACTTGAGCTGTTCTAACCTGGCCACAGTGGTCCATGCATTAGTGATTTCAAGGCTGGACTATTGTAATTCGCTGTATGTAGGGCTTCCTCGGAGAACAGTTTGGAAGCTACAGTTAGTACAAAATGCAGCAGCCAGGGAGGTTACAGGGGGTAAATCATTCCTATTCTGTCTGGTTGATTGTTGGCTGTTTGCCCTCTGTCCCTCTAGTATTTTGTAATTCCCATTTTGTCTGTGTTCCCGTAAATGTTTAATGTTGTTGTTTTGATGTGTTTTACTTATTATGGTTGTATTGTATTCTGTTGTTTTCTGTAAGCCGCCTTGGGCATTTGCTTTGGCATGGGAAAGGCGGGGTATAAATTCTTCAAGCAAACAAATAAATAAACCATGGGTACAGGGAATCCTGATTCAGTGGCTTCAGCACACCCATTAACATTATTTAAATGCTTACTAGACCAAAAATGTTCCTACTTTACAGGTTTACTGCAAAATAGTTAGAGGTTAACAGGAAGCAGTTAATGTCTGCTTCCTGTTACCCTTGATCTAGTTATTGTAAGCATTCAGGCAGCCTGGGCCTCTCTATAAACTTGTACACTTATAGTGACCCATAAAGCAATATTATTTTTCATCCTGTAAGCATTTAAATAAAGGTCAAACCGGGGGAGGGGGCACAAGGACCCCCAGGCCCATGGATAATTGAAACCGCGGATACAAGATCTGTGGATATGGGTGTACTGGGGGGGGGGGAGAAGTCATTTTTGGCTTTGGAAACTTTGGTCCAGTCCTGCTGTCTTGTTAAGATTTCTTCATATCACATTTGTAAATAGTTAAAACCTTAGTAAGAGTGCATCTTTTGCAAGAGATCATATGGAGAAGCTTTACAAAGTTGTTCAGTTTTACTTTTAGGCCCATATATAGTATATGTGGGCAAGCAGGCTACTAACATTTTCAGTTGGCTTATTTTGTGGCTTATTTTGAAGTCTTGGTGATTCATATGCTTTAAATTATAGCTATAGCTGTTTCAGCTGTTCCTTATGCCTCATGGTTCTGTTTGCACAACTGACTTTTAATGGTGCTTCTAAATCTATTAAAAATAGTGATAGTTGTAGGTATAAGTGAAAATTGAGGTGATATATACAAAAACCATTCAAACTAGGTACTGGGGAGGGGGGAGATTTTATTTTAGAAAATGTTCTAGAAAATGTAAATATATAGTGTATAAAGTGACAAGGATAGGACCATGCCCAACTTCTGCTTTTCCTTTGCTAAGAAAGATGATTCAGGAACTGTTATTTTTTTTTAAAAAAAAGGCTTTGTGTGCCTCTGACATGTGGTAAGTTTAGTTTTCTAGATTATTTTGTAGTCATATCTAGGATTTAGCTTTCGTACATGTATTCATTTGAATGTTGGTAGTTTAAGAACAAGAAAAAGTACGTATTTAAAAGAATTCATATGTGGCAATGACCACATACTTTGAAATTGGTTTTCTGAACCTGTGTTTTTTCCTTAGTTAAATAATTAGTGTGGGAAGGTGTTAGTCAAAAGAATTGCAGTTTAGTTTGTATGTCATTCTCAAATGAGTCAAATTTTCCTGTTCTACTCTGTAAAATACTGGAGCAACCCATGGTATGAATCTTCAGCTAATTTAGTACAGGTGGATTACCCTTTATCTGGACTTCCTAAATCCAGGCTATTCCAAAATCCAGACACTTTAAAAACATAAAAAACAAATCTTCTGTAATAGGAATAATGGAAGGTCTTGTACTTATTCCTATGTGCAGTGCAGGTACAGGGTGTTAGTTCTGTTTTCTGCTCTGTAGTATGTTACTGTACAGACACTGTTGAAAAATGTCAGAGGCCTTATGGGTAAGTGAAGAGAGCAAGCATTTCTCATTATATTCCAAAATTCAGACACTTTTCCAACCCAAGCAGTCAGGACAAGGGATACTCGACCTGTAATAACATTTGAGGTGTATGGTTAGGGTGAGATGCCCTTTTTTCTTTTCCTTTTCTGAACCGGGTTTCCTTTTTCAACTTCAGCATATTTATTTCATATTTACAGACTACATGCAAATAGAATTATTTTAGGAATTGCATACTAGTCATTTATACTCTTCCTAGTAACAAAATCCTTTGCTTTCCTCAGTAATTTTTAAGTTTTTCTGCCCTCTGTAAAGCTTTTATTGGTTTACACCACTTCAAAAGCAGTAATGTATCTGATATGCTATTTCTGAAATAAACTGTACTGGAAAAATTACTGAGTTGATAAAAATACTTTAAGTTTGCTTTGAGTCAATTCTAGAGGCATTAAAAATAGTAAATTCAAAAGTCTGAGTTTCTTGTTTTGCTTTGGGATTGAGGGATGGCCTTTTAATAATAGCAGTATTAATTATCACTGCAAGATTTATCTTGTATTTCAAAGGTCAGCATGGCACAGTCAGCTTATTTGGAAAGAACAGCAGAACATTAATTGGAACTAGGACAAGTAAATAGGAGAATTGGCTGTCTGCACTGATAGAGCATAAGATGTTTGATACTATTATTCTAGAAAGATGTTGCATATTAATCTACCATGCAAAAATCTGACTGAATTTTTAAAAAAATCACATGTCTTAAATCTGCATGTGTTCTAACTAAAACTACTGTATGTTGTTGCTTATTCTTGGCACTGGATGAAAGTTTATTTCTGCAGTGCATGACCTTTGTCTCAATTGTAGATAGTTTATGTACAATCTGGTGCAGATTAATAGAACTATTAAAGATTATAGTGCAATCCTTTAGTGTACCCTTCTATGTATACTGTATTTGCATAAAATGAATTTTATTGTATTTAATAATAAGTGACTTAAACTGACTGCTGGCTTCAAACAAGGTATCTTGGGAAAGTCCCTCTAGAAATGTCCTTGTCGATCTGTGGCTGATCTTCTATTAACTGATAGGAATCCGAAAGAAGGAATGTAAGAACTCACCTGTCAGAAAAAATACACTGCAGTACTTGTCTGAGATGTTTTTACTTATCCAACAGGATTTTTCCATAGATCTAGGGTAGATTTTTATCTTGAAAAATTAAATTGTTTAGTTTGGTTAAGAGGTTGATCCTGGGAAGACATTTGCATGGAAAATAAGTTTAGAATAAAATGTCAATTGTAGAACAAATTAGGCACCCATTCATAAATGAGATACTATGTTTCTTTACAAAAAATGTTACTTTTTAAACCCTAAGGGTATAGTTCTATACACACATTCCATTAAACTTTGTGAGACTTGCTTCTGAATAACTATGCATAAGATTGCGTTTTAAATACTGTTACCATTTAGTAAACAGGACTGCTTACATTTTGTGTGCAGATAATGTTAAATGAGTGTAACACAGCAAAATGATTGGTTCCACACAAATCCCAGCAATGAACACATCATAACTCCTTATTCCACATTCAGAAGGAGCACAGCATGGACCAACAGGGCCTGGGAGGCGTCTAAGCGCAGCAAGGCAGGAGGGGTGGGACAGACAGCGTGAGGGGCAGTGGAGGATCTAGGGGGCAAGAGCCCTGGGCGCCGTCTTGGGGGCCGTCTAGGGGGGCGCCAGTGGCCCCCGCCACATTGTGTGGGTAGACCTGGGCTCCGGAGCCCATTGGGACCCAAGGGGAGCCCAGGTCTACCCGGGGCTGCTTCTGGTGGGTAGACCTGGGCTCCCATGGGGGCGCACTTCTATTGGGTGCCCCGGGCGCCATTTTGACTAGGTCCACCCCTGGTGAGGGGACAGAAGCAGCAAGTGTGTACCGCAGCTGGGAGGCTTATGAGTATGGCCGAATTGTAGCTGTACTTAGAAGTAGTCCCACTGTGGTCGGTCAGTCAATGAAGCTTCCTCCCAAGTAACAATGGAGGCTAGGAGAACTACAGATTGCCTGCCTGAGCCACAAGGTTGGAAAGCGGTCCTCTTCTATCATGAAGAAGGCGGTCCTAGGGGCTTGCCTGCCCCGGGGTAAACCTCTAGTCAGCCACCCCTTGCCCTGGAAGTAATTGCGGTGATGTCATTGCGGCACCGCAATAATCTCCTGTGGAGTACGATATTGATAATAATGTTCTTGTTCTAAATGCTCAAAGTCCTTCTAACAGCATGTTTTATAAGTTATATTCCTCTGGGATAATAAAAGCACCCCAAAGGACCACTTACAAAACTAAACAGCCATCATAGGTTGAAAAATTGGATTGCATTTTGCCAGCACTCATGAGGTGTTCATGGGCCTGCACCTTTATGCTTTATTTGCAAAGCAAGACCTTAGGAGTGTGTAAAATTACTAATTTCTCTTATGTATTTTAGAATGGTAGATTGGATTGAGCTTCATAAAGGAGTAACAAAGGTGGAGCAGGGAGGAATTGCACATCTTTGTTAGTTCTCTCTAGGCATGTGGCTAAGCAGTTGTGCACTGCTCAGCCAAGCTCTTGACATTGTGGAGCTTGGCAACTCGGATGTTTGACTGTGATATGATGAAGTCATCTCTAAATGTCTGGAGGCAGCATTGCAACTTTTGATGTTGCATAAGAAGTCCATGGTTATCAGATTGTTGTAACTTTATTTGCCCCTTCTGTTTATTCTTATAAGAATAAGAGAACAGGCAATTGAAAATCGGTCTCATGATGTACTATGTAACAGTGGCCAAAACAGTGCTGCTTAAGTCTAGCTTAAAATTAATCACTAGACAAAATATAGAGTAGTAGTAACAAGAGAAAAAAATGTAAAGATACAATGAAAATACAAAGAATTAAAATACTTCAACTTTTTAAAAGTAGAAATAAGTAAGACTGAATGTTAAGTTTCTAAACTTCTTATTTGATGTACAGGAATTAGTCATCATGTGGAAGTAAAGCTTAGTTGATTACCTAGTACCATGTCAACAGAAGTCGATTACTATTATTTCTTTTCTAATTGTGGTGGGCCTTAACTTGTGAAACTGGGTAAAAGCAGTAAGTTGACATTACAGTGGTACCACAAAAGTGTTGCTGCTTTAAATAATACTGTGTTATTTTCTTGAAAAGGTCTTAGTTGGGTGACTCATGCGCTTTATAATACTGCTAGTTAGGGAGACTCATCTTTGATAGAGGGATGTGTGCTTTGTCTTTTGAAATTAGCTTATGTCTGTGTAATTTCTACTCTTCTGGCCATTTGAAAAATGCTTGGAGCATTCTAAAGAGTGAATTGACAAAATAGTTGCAGTTCCCATCTTTGAGTATCTTCCTTAATAGAAAATAAACATACAGTATTTAGTGACTGTTGAATGACTCAGTATTTCTACAGTTCAGAAATATACTTCAGATGAAAGTTATTGGTCTCTCTTCTATATTGATGGCACAAGGGCAGTGGTTCCCAAGCTGTGAGCCTTGACTCCTTGGGGAGTCATGGAATCCTTGCGAAAAACATGTCACCCTATACAGTGTGTAAGGTTGTAGCCCTAATGGGGAGCCCCCAGTCTCCCTTGACTGGTGTGAGAACAAGAGAACTTGAAAAGTGTGAGAACCACTTCACAAGGTGAATCCCAAAATCATGGGATTTTGGAAATGAATGCTGTTGTCTTCCTTTCTCCTTCTTCCCAATATATGATCTGTAGAGTCATAAGGGGACTACTTGACTTACTCATGTATAAGTATATACTTATACATGAGTATATGTATAAGTCAACCTCATGAATAAGGTCAAGTTTTTAAGCCAAAAATCATAGAATTTGCTATGACCTGTGGATTAGTCAAGTGTAAAACTTGGGGCAGGGGTATGAAATGGTTTGAAAATGACTTACTAGTAATTGTTCTGAGGCACCAACAGACTGGCAACCAAAAAACTGAGCCATTTCATTTTCTTCTGGCAGCACAGAAATTGAGCTATTGTCCAAACAAGAAGGAAGAGAGAGGAAAGTGCTTATAGGAGTTAAAGGCTTTGTGAGGTATACATTACAGCACTTCCATAGCAGCAGCCCTCATAATGACTACAATTCCCACAAGCACCTTCATCTCTTTGCCTGTTTGGAGAAAGAGGAAAAAAGTTTTCGCTGTCTGTTGGTACCTGAGAACAATTACTGGTAAGTAAAACTGCTCCATTTTTTTCTAACCCCCTGTTTTTTGCTTTTTAGCCCAGCCCCCATTCAATCAGAGCCCACCCACTTTGATACTCAGATGAATCTGTGGCTGCTGCAACATTGCAGTGGCCAAGGATTCCTTGGACTATCAGAGAAGTGGAATGCCACGAAGCAGCTTGGCTTCCCGGTGCTCAAATCGCCCCTCTGATAGATGGAGGAATGGAGTGCCGAAGCAGCCTTGCAGCAGTGCGTCATTCTTCTCTTTGTGGGAGAGATGGAGCAATGCAAAGCCAAGTGGTTTTGTGGCACTCCATTCTTACAGAGCAGTGGAGCGCAGCAAAGCTGCTTGGCTTCATGGCACTCCGCCCCTCCAATTAATGGACGAATCTCAGGCTGCTGCAAGATTACAGTGGCCAAAGATTCTTCCAAATATTGGAGGGGGTGGGCACTGCTTGAAGTGGCACCTGCCCTCTCGGATACATGGAGGATGGCTAGCATTGGTAGCAGGGGGTGTTGTGGTGCTGTGCCCCCCTCCCCGCAGGGTGGTGCCCGGGACATTTACCCCTTGACCCTCCACATGTCTTCGAACAAATACCTTCATTCTTAGAAACTGGGTTATAAGAATTGAGATCAGTACATTGATGTCAGTGTTATCCTAAACATTTGAAGATTTCAGATAAAATTGTTCATACTGGACATCTGCTGGTCTTCAGCTATATGTTCAGTTTGTTTAATCTACCTCAGTATCACTTGGTTTTTGTGTCTTTGTTACTAATATTTCATTCTGCATAGAACATAGTGAACAGATACGTTTTGTTCATTACTTTAATGTACCATTGTATGCATGGTGAATGAATGTGTTCTCAGTGTTGATGTATAATGCTGTTTTTAATACTCCATTTAAGATGAGAAGAGTATATGATAAACAAAACTATGGGAACAAAATAAACATACAGTATTGCAAAATAAGTGTGTGCCTTTTCTCTCTGATTGTTAAGGCTGAAGACTTCAGAACAAATGTTGGAAGATGTTGGCTGTAGATAAAGGGATTGTAGAAGAATGGTTATCAGAATTCAAGGTAATAAAACATTATAATATAGGTTTATAAGATATGTGTAAATTGTAAGGGCTAGTAATTGCATAGTGTGTATAGAACTCTCAATTTTCCTTCTGTTTATTTGGAGCCTGAAATATAAATTGTTCAAAACCAGTGCCACACTGGAAGATAACAATTCTGATGGTTAGGTTTGAATTGAGCAGTACCTGAGTTCTTGATAGAGCTAGTACTCTGAACAAAAAAGATGAGATTTTATTTTGCATTTTAAATTTCTCATACAAAATTACATTGATAGGTCGTCCACATAGCTTACCAATTTGCTTTTGTAACTTGGGTGGTCCCATGCCTACCTGTCTAGAAGCAATACAAATATTAGGAAATTATTCTATGGACTTTAGACAACCCAGATGCCCAGAAGTATATAAGTTTGCAAATTTACCTTTTAAATTCCATATGAAGCAACTTATCTCAAGGGTCTCTTGTGCCTGTATGAACCTACCTGGATGTGAAGATCTGTATCTTGGACCCTGCTCAGAGGCCCACCTCATTTGCAAATTTGTTTGGCAGGTACCAGGAACATACAGTCTTCAGTGGCTGAGCCACAGTTCTGAAATCCCCTTTCTTGAGTCATATATCAATCCCCGGTATTGGCTGGCCTTGTGTTTAATTATTGCTGGCTTATAATTTTTGTGTGTGTATGAGGTTTACTAACACGTGAGAGTTTTAGAACACGGTTTAAAATTAACACCCACACCAAAATGGTCCAACAATGCAATGTGCTCAATTTTCTATGTAATGTTGAAAGCGTCAATTGAAATAAAAAAGGGAGGCAATTTCCGTACTTGAGCCCTTAATGGTATCCTGGAGGGAGGCAAGTAATGCTTGATATGGAATTAAATTTTTTTCAGTCCATGCTACAGAGTGATTTTTCAGGGGAAAGAAGAAATACATTTTTTCCGCTCCCCTGAAACTTCCCCAATCCATATAGCTATAAAGTATTCTTGTCCAGAGTTGATAGCCTTGAATCTCAGCCTCTCGCACTATTTGGCCCAGCATGACAATGTTTCAGAAGGTATGAAGGGGGAGGGAAAGTGTCCATTCTCCTCCCTGATCCTAGGAAATCCAGGCCAAAAGGCTCCTGTTACAAGCTGGCTAGAGCCCAGGACAGGACAAGTCTTGCTATGGGCTGGAGCTGTGCTACCACACTTTGTTATGGGTTGCCACTTTATATATAATTTCTGAGTTTCCTACATAGTCCTAGTGTTCAGCTCTATATTTCTGCAAGTAATTAAAGCTATAGCCCCCTTCCCTTTATTGTATAGAATGCATTCAGTGGCACAGTTGAGGAGATGAAACTTCTGCTCTTCAACTCAGATACTTGTGGATGGTCCCACCTTTAGGCAGATGATGATGTCACATGATTCTTTTAAGTTTGGATTTTATGACTCCTTTTACAGTTCTCTTCTGTTACAATGTATTAAATATTCAGCATCCTTTTTTGAAACATTCCCCTTAAATTTTTTAACTCACTTACCAGTACTTTTTTGGGATAACAGAATCCTTTCAGAGGCAGCAGTGAAGTTGAAAGGAATTTCTTTGTATTTAAGTAAACAATCTACTGACATTTATTTTTACTTTATTACTGTTTGCCTGTAAACCGCTTTGTGAGCTTGTGTTGAAAAGCAGTATATAAATACTATTGAGTGATTGATTTTTTTTTATTGCAAGATTTGTAACACCTCACAGCCCTCAGGTATTTTGAGGGACAAAAATTGTCATTTCTGATTTTCGCCCCATAGAAGGCATTCTGAATGCTTAGGAAGCTGCTTATGGACTCCCTGGCCCTCAAAACAATCTCCAGATGCAGGTCTGTCCAAATCCACAGGTTAGGAACCCACAGTTAGTGAAATCCATGGATAGGGAGGCATGTAAAAGATCCTAGGTTTAATCACCTACATTTCCAAGTAGGGCTGGGAAAGGCCTCTAGAGAACCATTACTGGTCAGTGTAGGCACTGGTCAAATGAACCAAAGGTCTGATTTGGTAAAAGATAGTTACTGTGTGTTCTTCCTCTAACAGCTTGTATTAGATGTTAAATGTATTTTATAAGCAGAAATGTAAAATACTTCAAGTCTTTTTTTTTTTTCATTGAGGAATATATTTGAAAATGCTACTAGGAATAGCATCTGTTCTGTAGAAGGGGCAGGGAGAAGTTTTTTTTTACTGCAGTGAAAATTATTTGATTTATCTTTTGTGTTAGACAGTGCCAGAAGCATCAAGCTATGCTAAAAATCTGAAAGATAAAAGTTCTCTGGTTTCGTCTTTGTACAAAGTTATTCAAGACCCACAGGGTGAGGTAGGTAAATGTGTATGAAACTATCATTAGCCGGGGAAAAGTGTGGGAATAAACAGTGGGTATTATTTTCATGAAGTACCATAATCAAAGTAAAGCATAGTCATGCTTCTGTGTTTTTCTCCTTCCCAAGCTGATCCTCTCGCTCCCACATATGACCATCTCTCAAGATAGCATATTTCTGATACTTCTTTCCATCTCCTCCTCCATTGCTAGGTTCCAACCTCTTACCCCCCCCCCCTTTACAGTTCCTACTATGTAACATAAATTTGAAATGCATCTCCCTTTGTTTGCCAGTGAGAAAAGCTGCATCTGTTAAATCAGGAAACCAAGTAACTCTCACGAAATGCAGCAGATTTTTCCTTTTTAATAATGGGAAAATATATTTTTGTGATAAGTGTTACACCATTGACAAACAATGCTTGCTTTTGTTTCAGCTTCTAGAACCAGTGTGTCACCAGCTGTTTGAGTTCTATCGCAGTGGGGAGGAACTTCTACTGCAATTCACACTGCAGTTTCTTCCAGAATTGATATGGTGCTATCTTGCTGTCTCTGCGAGCAAAGACCTACAAAGTAGTGGCTGCATAGAAGCACTTCTGCTAGGAGTTTACAATTTGGTTTGTATTCATAACTGAGATGTTAATCTTTCTTGGGACAAGTCATTGCTATTGGCAGAAATGACTATATGGTTTTGTCAGGATGGAAGCTGAAAGTCTGGAATACTAACCAGAACTGGTATGGTACATCTCTGATTTTTGAGGTTGGTTGACTTTCACAATTGCCTCCTTGAATTTAGTGTGAAGCTACTTTGCAAACTGTGACGCTATGGAATTTCATCCCTATTTCCAAGGAAGAAATTGCATCTATTTCTGGCATTAAAACTGTTTGCAAAAACATTGCTCAATTTTGTTTAGAACTCTAGAATTGTATACTAAGGTTTCCTGTTGCACATAAGACTCCTTTTGCAGAATAGAAGAAAATCTCTTAGGATACCATTAGTAGTGCTTAACATGACAGTTATATTGGACAAGATAAGAATTGAGTTTAGTGAATTCCTCCACTTGAATAAAGCTTCTTAAAAGCTAGTTGTATTTGCCTGAGATTTGCTAGATGTGAAAACTAAGGATATGCTTACTGTCCTTATCCTATAATGGCAAATTTCCATAGGTCCACTATTCCTCCCATTCAGTGGCTTTGCTCATAAAGAAGAGCTGGTATGGTATAGGGTTGTATGCTTTAGTTCTATTGAAATGTATTATTTCTATGTATTTTGCAGAAAGTGAAGTTTATATTTCTTTTATGCCTTACAGGAAATAGTTGACAAACAAGGGCACAGTAAGGTTCTCAGTTTTACAATTCCATCCTTATCCAAACCTTCAGTATATCATGAAGTAAGTATACTATATTTTCATAATATGTGAAGCTCTAGCAAGTCATTTAAATGTTATTCAGCTCCAGTTTTATCTTATTATTTTAAAAAACATCTCCATTATAAAAGTCATTTCAGTAGTATAGCTGGAAAATATTTCTGTGTATTACAGAAGAATGAATGCTTTCATAGAGCCCCAGATGAACACAGACAATCTGGGTTCTTAAAGACAGTGAATTGATTCTGGACAATCTGAAAATACCCTTGAAATTTTGGGGGTTGGCAATGTAACGAACTTAACTATTTTGTATTATGTTAATTCAGTCATGATTAATCCAGTGGCATAGCTAAGGGGGTTCAGGGGATAGCAATTGCACTGGGCAACAAGCTGATTGACACTAGTAGCCAAAATTGTGAAAACCTTGATATGTATGAATAATACCATCATGTGATATATCAGGGGAAAGTAATTTAATGCTGAATGCAATGAAACAAACCACGTTGTGCCATCTACCGTAGCGAGGGAGAACACGCAGACCAATATGATCTATAAAGT
>JAJKFI010000009.1:11718067-11794262 GCA_029204185.1 Lerista edwardsae
TCCCATAATCCTTAGCAAAAATCAATCTTTC
This sequence comes from Lerista edwardsae, assembly GCA_029204185.1. NCBI lineage: Eukaryota > Metazoa > Chordata > Lepidosauria > Squamata > Scincidae > Lerista > Lerista edwardsae. The sequence continues at coordinate 11,718,099 of JAJKFI010000009.1, forward strand.
TACAACATCTCCCACAACGTTGGAATATCTGTATTCTATAAAAATGTTATGATCAATTAACCAGAAAACCTTTTATTTACTTAATTTTTGACTTTGTCATAAAAGGGAGGGCTATAAAAACTTCTTTGCCTGGGGAAGCAGATGCCTTGACTATGCTATTGGATTAATCCTTTTAAAAAGCTTTTGTGACAAGAGTCCGACTTACATTAGGATTGCTTTCCAGAGTCAGTGCGTATACCTAAAATCGTGTACAGGTGTGCATCACCTAACGATGGGGATACATTCTCAGATAACTGTCATTATGCGGACATTCAACGCCATCTAGTGCTGCTTACAGGCTGATGGAGACCATCTGGTCCCGTTGTTATACTCCCTGTGCAGGCTAAGGGAGACCTTGTTTGAGGTCAGATTGGAGAGTGCCTGTTCTTTGTGTTAACAGACAGCTGGCTGCAAAATATATGGATTGCATTAAGAGCCTCTTTGTTGTGTAAACAGACAAGCTTCTGGAGACCTTATTGCCTCACTAAGAGCCTTACTTTGTTGTACTGATCTCTGTGATGTTTGGTCTTAGGTGGAATGTCACTAAGCATGCCTATACAGTAGAGCTTTTTTATCCATGGGTTCCATTCCCAGAACCCCTGTGGATAAAAAAAATCAGTCAACAATGAAACCTGCAGATTTTGCTGACACCCCCACCCTGTGAACCTGACCAGAGGGCTTGCTGAGGCCCACCAAGGCTGCACACATCTACCCGCTGCCTTGGTGGCCCTCAAAATGGCTGTTTAGGCCAAAAAGGAATGCCACTTCCTATTGTCTAAATCAAGTATTTAGTAAGTAAAATGGTGGGTGGAATCACTTCCACTATTTAAACTGCTGGTGTGTTTGTTTTGGTTTACCAACTACATAAAGTCAAGTTTATGCAAGTCAACTGTGCTTAAGATGAGAATTGACTTTATTTTATTTTCCAAAAATAGTTTGGATGCTAAAACAATAGTAATGCTGAAGATGGAATAAGCAGCAAATGTTACTTGATTAACAGTTTTAAGTACCTGAAAATAGACACTGCTTTCTAACTGACTTGATTTACTTTCAAGTCAGTATTTATGATTAAGGTAAAAGGAGCAAATTGGATGTGATAGTTGCAGAGCCATTTCCAGAATTGCTACAAAATCCCTAGAAAAATTTAAGGGTGAATGAAAGCAATTAAAAACTCTGAATGTTTGAGAACCATTTTTCTTCCAATAGGGATCCAAGATGCTACCATCTTGGCTTTTTTGCACTTGCATGTGAAAAATTGGCTCATTATCCCTAGCTAATTATCCATAGCCATAATAGACATCCTCCACCATGGCTAGTTGCATGTTAAGCTGCTTGTAACAGTGGCACACAGCATATTTTAATGATGCTGTTTCATTTCCCCCCCATAATTGATACGTTGCTTATGAATTTGTCAGTTAAATGTACATATGCTGATACTTGTATGGAGGTAATTTGTATTCAGTTGATTTCTACTTGTATAATATTATATGTATTAAATGTTATTCCTTGCAAATGTCTTGAGTAATACGTTAAAGTATATATTTTCTTTAGCCGTCTAGTATTGGTTCAATGGCTCTTACTGAGGGCGCTTTATCTCAGCATGGATTATCCAGAGTTGTGTATAGTGGACCTCATTTGCAGAGAGAGATGTTGACAGCACAAAACAGGTAAAAAAGCATGAAACCGCTTTCAATCCTAAAGACTTGAAACAAACTTTGGACCGTTGTGGTGAATTACCCCACAATTGCAGAACTTTTGATATGCTAGAAGTTGATTGTAGATTGGTATATAAGTTGATGGATGACTGACTGTATGTTTGTATTTGCAAGTCTTTTTGTAGCTTTGATTAATCTGAATTATTTTCTTGCTCAGGTTTGAAGTATTGTCATTCCTTTTGTTACGATATAATGCTGCCTTAAGCTACATGCCTGCAGTTTCTCTTCAGTCATTATGTCAGATCTGCTCAAGGTAACTCTTTTTGGCTGAAAGACACTGAAAATTATCATTATTGTTTTTCTAGTCTGCCTTTCTGTCCTGTATTGGGGGACCCAAGGTGGCTCACAACATTAAAATTATAAACAATAAAATAAGATAAAATTAAATTAAAACAGCAGTATAAAACTATTTTAAAAATGAACAGGCCCCAATTGATTCCACAATTGCAAGTTAAAAATGCCAGTCCAGCATGTCACAGCTAATTGTCTCCTTAAAAAAAGTCAGTTGAACATAATGAGGATTACTTCTAAATATGCCTGTATAGGATTTAGGATAAGTAAGGCACTATACTTTAATTTTAGAATTTAAAATATGAACATGTATTGTTTCAATGAAATAAGAAAAAAACCAAGCTGATAGCTGAGAAGGAAAATGTATTGAGCCCTATGGAAAATATATTGAGCCCTATGGAAAGTGAAACTGATGGTGCAATCCTACCCTGGAGTTAAACTGGCACAAATCCCTTGTGCCGGCCCAGCGGTATTGTAAACACACCATAAAGCAAGTTTGCACCCATCTCAGGAGTCAGGGAGGCTGGCACATGGACGTGTGCCATGCTCCCTAACCCTGAGTGTGGTTCAGACATGCTTTATGGTGCATTTGTGACACTTTGGGGCTAGCGCAAAGGACTTGTGCTGGCCTAACTCCATGGTAGGATTGCACCCTGAGCTGCACATGCATATTCACTAACTTGGAAGGTCAGACCAAGAAGCCTGTCACCAACAAAATCTTCCTGATCCTCTGAGCGCAGGTAGTGGCATAGCTGGAAGAGCCACCCCCCTCTGAAGACGACTGGAGCTGAGGCCCGGGGAGGCTGCGTGCAGCCTTCCTAGTCCTCCAGAGGCCTTTGGGAGGCCATTACTGGTTTATTTGTTTACCCCAACAAATGCATTAGAAGGAAGCCTGCCCTACCCCACCCCATAGTAAAAAGGATGAAAACAGGCTGGAGCAGCTGGTGAAGGGAACCTTTTTTAAAGCTAGGTGGATCCTGATAGAGTGTAATTTTTGAAAGTGGGTCCTGGTGATATAAATTTTTGGCACCACTGATCTAGATGATGCTAGTAGTGAAGTAAAATTTGTGAATTTGATTATTCAGCCTGGGAAGGAGCATATCTATTCATTGTGTTAGGATTATCTTTTTCTGATTTACAAAATATACAATAGTTAAATCTATTATGCCTTGATTATATAGCACATGCTAAAGCAATTTAAAATGATACTAATGCTAATCATATGGTTTCTTACAGAATTTGTGTTTGTGGATATCCTCGACAACAAGTAAGGAAATACAAAGGCATAAACAGCAGAATTCCAATTTCCCCTGAATTCATGGTGCAAATGTTAACTGGGATTTATTATGCTTTGTAAGTTCAGTAAATATTTTTGAATAGAAATGTAATATTGCTATATGCTGTCCACCCAGAAATGTACCAAGTCCTCATTTATCAGTTTGTGTCTTGCTGTAATTAAAAGGAATAGAATGACTTTTAGTTTATGGAATGTGACAAAATTAACAGAGTACAGGTCAATTATCCCTTATCCAGACTGTTTGGGATGGGAAGGTGTCTGGATTTCAGATTTTTCTGGATTTCAGAATAATTGTGTAAATATAATATAACAATAAAGCCTCTTGTCACTGTTACCCATTTGGGTGTTTGATAGCCTCTATGACATAGTTCAACAGTGTTTGTATAGGCACACACCACATTGCAGAGAGCAGTCTGTACATAGGAATGAGCACAAGATTTGCTTTCTATAGAAAGCTTTTTAAAAGTTGAACAAAGATGTCTGGATTTTCGAATAGTCTGCAATTTGGATGTCTAGATAAGGGATCATCTACCTGTATATAAGACATAGATCAGTGGTTGCCAAATTGGCAACTACTATATGCCAAGAAACCCTTCCCTGTCCTGAGCTGTGCTTTCTGTGGGCATAGATGCCATGCCCAGAGTGTCCCTGCCACAACAGTTTGAAAATGGAGCAGAACTTGCCTGGAACAGTAAGTGCCTTGGGGAGGGGAGGGGGAGTTTGTCCAAGCCCTAGATCCAGCTTACGGGCTGAGTTTAGGAGACCCCTGGCTTAGATGATAGGGAACACAGACTGAAACATCTGCTATGAATTGGTTTCCTCTGGTAAATGTTATGAAGTATAAAGGTTTATAAGCTTCAACTGGTTCTCCTTACTTGGAAAAGTCAGACCTAATCAGTCATCCATGCACTGATCATATCCAGATTAGACTATTGTAATGCCCTATACAGGAGGTTGACTTTTGAAAACAGTTCAGAGGTTTAAACTGGTCCAGAGTGCCACTGTTGGAGGCTAATATATGGGAACATGTAACATATTTTGCACAATCTACACTGATAGCCAATTTGCTTCTAAGCCTAATTTAAAGTCCTTAACCATGTAGGACCAAGTTATCTGAATAACCACATTCTGCCATACCAACCTTCGAGGCTATTTTTTCTGCCCACGAAAATGTGTAAAATATACGATGTGGCCCTTGTATTGCAAAGTCTGGAGACTCCTGCCCTAGAGAATGCACACACTTACTATGTTGGCAGTTTTTAGGAGGAGCTAAAAGTGTTTGGTGCTGCGGGTTAAACCATGGAGCTGTTGAGCTTGCTGACTGGAAGGTTGGCAGTTTGAGACCATGCGACAGAGTGAGCTTCCATCACTTGTCCCAGCTTCTGCCAACCTAGCAGTTCGAGAGCACATAAAAATGTGAGTAGATAAATAGGTACCATTTCAGTGGGAAGGTAATGGCGTTCCATGCGCCTGACCACATGATCATGGAAACTTGTTCTGGGACAGATAAGATGCTGGCTCTTCGGCTTAGAAACAGAAATGAGCACCGCCCCCTACAGTTGGTCACGACTAGACCATTCGGTCGTGGGAAACCTTTACCTTTTTAAAAAAGTGTTCCAGAAAAATTGTCCCAACTGTTATTGTTTTAGTATGTATAGACACTGATTAATTATGTGTTCAGTTTATCAATTTTGTGAATCCTTTCATTCTCTGGGAAAAGTACTTAATTTTTAAACTAAATAAATCTTAGTTTACAATGCATTTTTGTATTTTGCTTCATTTTTCAGTTATAATGGAGAATGGGACCTGGCTCGTAAAGCAATGGATGATATTTTATACAGAGCACAACTAGAACTGTATCCAGAGCCACTATTGGTAGGACTTACATTAAAATCATTGCTTTTTCATAATAATTATATTGTTATTATAATCACTATATAACTATTATATAGTTATAATAATTATAATTACTGTCATTAGTGATAGCACTAATGTTGTCCCAGACTGGTGATGTTGCATAACACTAGTGAAATTCAAAATATTTCTGTTGAGCAGTACTTTTGCCTTAATTATACATCATCCCTGATCTGGTATTTGTAACTTGACAATTGTACATATACAGTAATTCCAAACTGCTTCTGATCTAGTTGATATTGCACAAATTTCTGAATAACACAACATTGCTGATAGTCTTATACATCTTTCCCCTCCAAAGACAATTAAGCAATGAACACCTGTTGTCTTATGCAAAACTTTTCTAGTTGTTTGGAAGTGGAAGAATGTGTTCACATAAATTGGTAGCTGGTGGATTGAACTACACGCTAATTGCAACAATTCTGTTCATGCTTCTGGGGATTAGTTTTGGCTTTTCCATACTACAGTTTGAAGTGCTAGTTGCATTTGAAAACTTAACTTGACCAGAGGTCAAGAATATTATATATTGTGGGCAATGAAAGTTCTATATAGTTTCGTCTCAAAGTTTTTCCACAAGTGTAGTCTGTCCCATATGTCTGAAAAGCTATTGTCTATTATAGTCAGAGGCATCAATTGTTTTCCCAGTATCAGTTTTTTTAGAATACACAGGCAATACATTTTTAGAAGTTGACTTTTAAAGTTCAGTTTTAGTGGACTTAAAAGATAGTCAGGAGGGTAAATATTAAGGAATCAAGTGTATAATTGCTCTTGTAACAGCTTTTAAGGTATGTGTTGCAATATGAATTGCTCACCACATCTCTGAAGTGAAACCATAACTGTGACCCGAAGGAAATCTGTTACCAATTTGTCCTGTCTAATATGATGTTCCACACTGATGCATACCTTGATTTGAAATTGTTGCTTTAATTTGAAATCTGGTGTTAATGTTGAAAATCACACTCAGTTTTTTGTTCCTTTCTTAGGTTGCTAATGCAATAAAAGCTTCCTTGCCTCAAGGTGCCATAAAATCAAATAAAGAAGGTACTAAATGCATTCAGGTTGAAATTACACCTACTGCATCTAGAATATCAAGAAATGCAGTGACAAGTATGTCTATTCGGGGACACAGATGGAAAAGACATGGTAAGATGAATAGTTGTGCTAAACTATTTGTTAGAATTCAGTAACAAAGGTTTTTCCTTTCAGGTGGTATGGCATAATTGCACATGGATCTATTATGGTACAATAAGGTTGCTAAGTTGCCTGGTGAACTGTCATGCTATTGAAGTACTTAACTGTGTTTTCAGTACGAGGGTAGTATGACTTCTGTTAATATACTCTTGAATATAAGCAACTACATGACATGTAGTCAGTTTACCATTCCCTGAACACACATTGCAAATTTACTCTTTCTTTAGCTGATTGAATTTCAAATTTAATCACATTTAGAATTTTCTATCCCAAGTGCACCACTTCTCATGTATCATTAAGAAGCTAACAGACCAGTCCTAACCCGCAGTGGATAGAAAGGCACGCTGGCCTGCCCCATACCAAGTGTGGGTTTGAGGCTGCATGCTATGCAACTTGGAGTTGAGGGAATATATTTCCGTTACCCTGTGTCATGCCACAGCAAACAGGACTACTTGGAGCTATGCCAGCGAAATCGTTGAGGCAACTTGGAGTGGCTCTGAGTGGCCCGACTGGGCTGGGAGTTTGGATCTGGCCTAAGTGCTAGAGGCCGGTCCTGCCCTCCTCTCCAAGCCAGTCTGCCCTCCCCAACCCCTCATTCTGGCCTCCCTAGGCCGGCCTTATGTTCTTGGCCAAAGTCCTGAAACAGGCGCTGCGAGGACAGAATGCCATCTGCCCTGACTCAAAAGGAAGTGCAGATGTGCTTTACAGTGTATTTTGCAACATTCCTGGGCTGGCACAAGTCTTTTGTGCCTGTCCGAGCACACTTCATGATTGCACTGTTAGTGAGCTACTTCTTGATCTGCTCTGTGACCATCATGTTGTCTTGCACAAAAAAGTTTTTTAAATGTAGCAATTCTTGCTTTCATTATAGAATACCTCCTGCTGTAAAAATTGTCCTTGTAGGTGTTCTTTTATTTTTAATGTCTGTCGTACAAAAAACACTCTTGCAGTGCATAAGATTATTCCTTATTAATGTAACAGTTACCATGAAGTGATTTCGTCACCATTACTGAAAACTAAAATGGATCCTCAAAGTAGATGCCCTTCTCTCCCCATCCCTGCAACCTCCTTCCCCAGTTGTGGGGAAGTCATCCAGGACAAAATTTAAAAAGTTACCTTGTCCAGTAGTTAATTCCTTAATTAGTTGGTTATACCAGTGGTATACTACTTGATAAGAAATTCCATTTTTTAAACCGGGACCCATTTTTTTAGAATGGCACTCGTGTCGGGACCCACCGGAAATGATGTCATTAACCTGGATGTTGTGGCAGGAAGTGACATTAAGCAGGAAGTGCTGTCATTGTAACGTAATAAAATGACACTCCTCAAATGCAAACTGGTATTCTTGGACTGCAGCAATTGTACAACCATGAAACATCAAACATCTTGCTTGACAGAAAGCAAGATTAGGGCAAAATATTATGTAAAAGCACTGAACAAAAAACAAAATAAAAAAACTCACTTGCAAATTCAAACTGTTAACACTCGTTAAAAGAATACAACAAGAATGAGATTTGCTGTTTCCAAGATAGTTGTTCCCAGCTTTCCATGACCCACATCACATCAGTTCGCGACCCACAGTTTGAATAACACTTGGTTATACTATATGTACTGTTCTTCCTTAGAGTTCAGTACAGGTATATATCCTTTCAATACAAATTTTCATCACACAAGTGATCACAAATTAACTGCAATGGGGGAAAAACCCTTAGGGTATTCGTAGTTTTGCAGTGAAAAATCCAGGTACTGTTTACAGCTGGGCCCCCATGTCCATGGATCCTGCATTTTCAATTTTCCACAGATTGGAGGTCCTAGTTACCTTCCTTTATTCTTACTTTGGGTTGCTAAAAAAAACCCTTCTTGCTTGGGCAGTGGGTGGGGAGAAGGGGAGAACTCTATACTTAACATAGGGTTCTCTCTTATCCACGGTTTTGCGTATCTGTGAGGGAGCCAAGAACCTATCCCACAGATACTGAGGCATACCTGTATACTCATACATAAGTCAAAAATTTCCGCCTTAACATAAAACCTGAAAAATGGGTCAATTTATACACAGGTCAAAACAAACAAAAGCGTCTAAGAACAGCTGCTTCGTGGTGGGGCTGAGAAGCAGGATGCATTGGAATGGGTGTGAAGAGCCATTTTACTTACCAGTAATTCTAAGGCAGCAATAGAAAACAAACCAAAAAGGAGCAATTTTACCTTGTTCTGATGTGGCACATAGAGCAATTTTCCAAATAGGAAGAGAGATGAGAATTGTTGTCTTTGAGGGCTGCTGCTATGGAAGTACAGTGGGCCTTCCTTATCCGCAGGTTCAATTTGACTTGGACCTGAACTGGAGGTGTTCTGAGTCATGTGGAGGCCAAGTACAGCCACTGTGTGTCTCAAGAGGCCTCAGAGTTTTTTGTCAAACTGGAAGAAGGCTTTGAGAAACTTCTGAGTTTCTCAGATGAGGTCACGTGTGGCCCCCCTGCAACTCAAAATACCTCCAGACATGACTGGAAGGCAACTTCTGGTCACATCCAAGGTCCTCTGATGGCCCATCTGCAAATTTTGGTATCTGCGGACGGTCCAGGAATATATCCCCCACAGAGCCTACTGTACTGTCTTCCTCAAAGTCAACAACTCCATAAATTCCTTGCTCTTTCTTCTTTCCTTTTTGGAGATTAGCTCTATTTCTGTGCTGTTTCATAACAAAGTAAAATGGTTCCTTTAAATTTTGCTTTCTGTTGCTGCCTTAGACCAATTACTTTCAAAACAATTCAACTAATTTCATACACTCCTAAGTTTTAGCCTCAGCATATCCATGGATCATGGCTGAAAACCTGCCCTCAACTTATCCATAAGATTCACAAGTATATATGGTAAACCTTGATTCTTCCCCATCCCCCAATATCTATTATATAGAAGTAGTCGTAAAATATGTATTCATTCTCTAAGCAGAATTATTTTGCCTCTGGATATAAATATTAGTGTTGGGGAAAACACATTAATAATCTCAGTTGTTATTTTTTTGACTCCTATCTTGTTGCTCTGTTAGATGTTGAACTTTGAAATCATGCAGTTAAAGCCTGATTCCTGTAGGCTAGTGGTAACAAATAAGGGGAACTGTTCAGATCAAATGGGACATACAAAAACGTTACCTTCTACATGAATGTTCTTTTTCATAGCTAAGAAATACGTGATTACTGATTAACCATGTACTTCTTCTGCCTTATCTCCTCCTTGTAAAAAATTAAGGAAACTTTGAAACGAAAGGCAGTGACTTGTAGGGTTGCAGTCCAAGGGCACAGATTGTAGCACCTGCTTCGTTGCAGCTAATACAACTTTACTCCCTTCTAGATATAATTATAAAGATATTGATAGTAAAGAAAAAAGTATCCTGTATGTTTCAGAAATCATTCTTTGATGTTGCTTTCCTGCAGGGGTCATACTTGATGATTCAGGTGCTGAAGTTTACGAGTCAATGGTTAGGACAAGTGTCTGTTGCAGCAGATGACAGTAAGGCATGAGGCTTGATAGTATTAGTAAAGCAGCTATCTCCAGTACGGAAAAGTTTCTTTTGTTATGAAGAAGGATAAATTGCCAGGTATGCAAGTATTTGCCACAGACTCCTAATAGCTAGTGAGCTGTAAGGTTTCAGTTCAGGAAGGAGATGTTATGATTTTAATGGGCAAGCAACTAGCATTTTGGCTTTTGAGGAAAAATTTGTTAACTATTGTGTATAACAGAAAAAATAAAAAAATTGGAGTGGTTTGAAAAATAAGCCTTTTCACCACAAACTGTGATGCAGAATTGAGCTTTATTTAAAAAAACTTCCTTTTCCACTTTTTCATATAATATGAAACTATGCTGTGAAATAGGAATTGTAGGAGGTAAAAGTGATGCATAGGGTAAAACAGAAACCTCATACTCTATAGAAACATTCACTCCAGAACAATCATTTTGGACTAAACCTATATGATATTTTTTTAGTTCACTATATCTTTCATCTATATGTTGAGAACCAGGGAACTGCCATATGCCTTATTCACTTGTTTCACCTGATCCATAAATTACATACTTGAGCAATATACAGTAGATCTAAACAGTAGTACTGTACTTTCTGAAGGGGGGAGACCCTTCAATCTATTTATAAGATGCTAAACAGCTCCATGTAAAATCAATAGATGTGGTGGTGTGGCAGATGTAGGTGGATTCAGATCTATTTCAACAGGCTAGCATAAGAAAATAAAAGGGATTCTACAAACCATTTTAGTTCAAATTCTATATGGCCACAAATTTTACAACACATGCATTTTACATGTGTTGTCTATATAGCATACATTACTTTCCAAAAAATTCTAATGAGATTTGTGCTGGAATTATTTTATTAAATGTCCTCTTTGCTTTTAAAAATTCCATTACAGTGATTTTTAGAATTGCATATTAGGTCCTTATTTGCCTCTTTATAATGTAACTAGTTTTGAGGCAGTCTGAGCTTTGGCCTGGCTGTTTGTACTTCGGAGACGAGCAAAACATTAGTTGAAGGAGAGTTTGTTCCCTTCTAGCACAGTCTGTATTAGATGGTTATGGTTCTTGCTCTTATCCTCTAACCAGCTATTTTAGAAATTAATTGCTCCTTAAAATTCTCTGAAACTCTTGCTTGACTTCTCATACGTATGTATTTTCTTTTAGATTATACACTTTTTGTTTGGTTTTTCCCTCTTAGTCCTAAGATTTTGTATTCCAATCTGTCATGAAGCCTATTCTAGTCTATTGTTTGCCTCCAAAATGATTTTCCCCAGACCTTAATAATGATGGTAATATGTTGCTTTCTGGATCCTGTCAATTATTACAGTATATCACTAGGAACTGAGGACGTATGGTATGCGGGTGGCGGGTGAAGCAGAACCACCCTACCATAGTCCACAGAAATAGCTGCAGCCTCCCTTGCAACTGTGCATGCTCAGTCACAGGATGCTGTGGCTATTTTCTGTGAACTATGGTAAGGTGGTTCTGCCTCACCTGCTACCCCCCCCCCACACACACCACACACGTCCCTGCTAGGGACCCAAGTCAGAATGAGAACCAAGTTCTTCAACAATATAATTCTAGATTCCTTTCTTCACATTATGTATTGGTTAGATTTGTGTCTAATTTTTATAAAGTATGTGATTGAATCCTGTATCATAACATGCAAAGATGAATGTATTGTTTCTCTTGATTTATTATTGAACTTTCAGAGTGAAAATACAGGTAATCCTAGCTTTTCATAATGCTGTCTGCCCCTGACAGAACTCTAAAAATCTGATTTGATAGTGCTTATTGCAGTTATGTGGTTCATGTTTGCATTTTCAGTTTGGACAGAGCATTTTATTTTGTTGAACTTATGACCTTCAGTTTTTCAGGTCCTCTTTTACTTTGAATTGGTTGGTCCCCTTTTGTTAATTAAGATTATTTTACTATTTATCTTCCCCAGTTCTCAACAACCTGTTTCACTGTTCACATTTTGTATCTTTCCCTCTTCTATTACATAACATTATTTTAAGGTTAACCAGTACAATTAAGCTATGTTGTGTTTAAAGCCAGTTTTGCATTTAGTAAAAAAATCAGAGCTTCATTTTCATCACAAATGTATTAAATGGTTGCCTCTGTTGTCCTGAGATGTGCTATATAAGAACAAAAGAACTTCCAAAATGTGTAAATGGATACATGCAGATTGTGTCTTTAAAGAAGCAGAAGACAATGCTCCACAATTACGGAATTAAGGATGCCAGTGTTCTTTACTAGGTCTACCACCCTTCCGTTTGATGTTTTTCCTATAGCAAGTAAAGTTTAGCTGCTGATACATCTCAGAAATCAAATCATCAATAATGTGTAGTGCTTTGCTTCTTTGGAGATACATTGACAGCTAACTAAACTTCTTGGGAACATTAGGAGAAAATGTATTTGTTTGGCTAATGCTACAATGAATTCTTCCTAAAGACTAGTGATATATAAAGTTCCTGTGGCTTAGTAGGGATAGTAAAAACTGTGTTTTTGAGAGATACTACTTAGAGTTAATAGCACCCATATGTGAAGGGATCTTCAAAGACTCATTAAAGCCCTATATCTCTTCCCCACCCCATGGCACATGTACAGGCAGCATACAAAGATTGTCAGGGAAGTGGGAGCACTATGTTCACTTTCCATCCTCTAACCAATAGGATTGGATATGTGAAAGTTTGTCCATACTCCCAAGAACAAAAGCATTCTATTGAGATCCCTCCATATAGGGAAATATTATACCTACTGGATTATGCTGATGCAGAAAAAAGAATTATATTCCATGTGCTTATCTTTAAAAAGATGAAAATCCTATAGCTCAGTGTTTCCCAAGCGTTTTTGCATCAGGACCCCCTTTTAAGGTATGACAACCTGTTGCAACCCTTCAAGACCTAGGGTCAGAAGTTATGTCATCAAGCAGGAAGTGAGGTCAGGAAATGGGATGTGACATCATTCATTGTGTTGGCAGGGTTGGAAGTGATGACATTAAACAGAAGGTAAAGTCGTTGTTTTCAATCAATCACACTTTTTGACATTTCCACTGTTTCCAGCTGCTAAGTTTTGCAAAGCTATTTTCCAAAGGGGCCTCAGCAGACACAGGGAGAGTATCTTTTGTGAAGATAGTAAAGAAAGCATACCACCAAACGATAGCTCTATGAACAATTTCTCAACTCAGGCTCTTTCACTCTGTCTCATGTTCTCTCTAACCACAATCTTAAGCTCTTCCTTTCGAGATGGCAACAGATCGTTGTTCAAAAGAGACTTCCAAGATTCTGGTGCTCTGCTTTTCAAAATGGTTCCGCCAAGTTATCTGTAACACCTTGAAATTTGGCTTGTGACCTCCTTGGAGGTCATTATCTCCATGATGGTACCCAGTGTAATAACCTTTAGAAACTGTCTTATTTTATTAAAACCTGTGGAATAATGAAAACATCTTCATATTCAGGATAACCATTGGTTGTGTGTCGCATAGAAATAATGCAGGTTACTACAAAACCATGTGAGTTGTTTTCCAGTATAGTGTGGTGTTGCATTCAAGGAGAGTACTGTACTTTTACCATGATGTTGGGCTTATTATAGTTGGTCTTTATGGTATACAAATGGTATACCAATTAAATTGAATTTTTTTACCTGTTTAGTACAGTTTTAAGTGATGGGTATTTTGAGTTAAGATTAAATGCCTGGAGTTCCATTTTTACATTTTTTTGGTGGAACCAGGAAGGCAGCAGACTTACTCCTATAAATGTATTCCCTTTCTACTAATAATTGCTAAATACCATTAATGTGTTAGGTGAAACATTTGATTTTCATAATGTTCAGCATTCCTGTTCTGTCAGATTTGTCTGTCTCCATATTTTTGTTTCAGCCATCTTTTTTTTTTCTTATCCATCTTTAATTCTAGAACAACCTGATAATGCTAATGACACTACTGATTCGGGCAACTTTGTCATACCCGAGATTAGTGTCACAAATGTGACTGGAGAAAGAACCGGGAATGGGGAAAAAAGCAGAGCACCAACAGAGAGTAATGCTCAGCATATACAGGGTGTACAGGAAGCGCCTACAGATCCTAGAGTTGACAGCAAAGGCATGCCAGAGATCAGGAGGCAAAAATCTGTAAGAAAAATTATGGAGGATGGAATAAGCTCACCTGGCAGAGTGCAGTTTTAGCAGAGCACTTTGTAGCCACGCTCAAAAGGTATCGATTGAAAGGGTCACCGCTGCATGTTTGGAGGATTGCAGTATACAAGAAATATTTTTGCATGTTAACCTTAGTAAAACAGAGCTGCATGCTTTGCGCATAGCATTTAGAAGGAATCTTTGTGCTGAATATATTGAAAGCATGCCTGTAGCAAATAAGTTTGTTTTATCTCAGGAAACCACACTGAGAGGCTTCAAATTGGCAGACAGTGCTAACTTTCTGCTCTTCAATTTTGGCTGACATTGAGAATACTTTAGCTATATAAAATCACTTAAGGGAAAATTGCTTTCAAATTTACATAATCCATTTGAATTTATTTTAATTTTGTTCTCCATTTTGTTGTTTGAAACCTTTGCCGTTATTGAACTCCTATAACTCCAGTGTGTTAGGTTTCCCGATACGTCTTATTAAACATAGCTCTGTACTGCAGAATGTGACCTTTCAGTCCTTGGAAAAAATACGCACTGTTGGGTTTGCTAAAATGTGAGAACCTGCAGGTGATGCCATATTGGCTATTATGGTGCCCTAATCATCTAGTTATAATTTTGCTATTGCAAGGTACTGTGTAGATGCCTTTACGCATACTTGGGTTCATACTTTTTCTAATGTATCTTAACATTTTCTAATCTTTTGCATGAATAACAAGTGTTTTTTTAAAGAAATCACTTCCAAATGATATTATAGTTTAGTAAATTCATTTTGCTACTTGTTTTTAAAAATTATTCTGTACAATTTCCTTTCAACTTGATTTGATAGGTGAGTTTTCTATCTGCTTTTTAGTTTTTTGCTTTTCCTTGGAAATCCTTAGAATCAGTATCTAATCAAGTGCAAAATATTTAGCTAAATACATGTTAATTTGTTGCATTTCTCTGTGCAGGTAACGAACTAGGAATTCCAGAAGATGAACTCATAGAAGTGTCTGAAGTTGATGAAGGCTTTTACTCTAGGGCAGCGTCTACCACCAGTCATTCTGCTTTATCAAACAGCAGCAACATCTGTAACAAGGCTCTGCTAAGCAAAAGTCAACGGCGGTCTGGGGGAAGCAAAGCTGGGGGAAAAGAAAAGGAGGCTGTTGGTGAATCCTACAAAGAACACTTGTCTGGTAAACAAAGCCAGAGAGCAGTGAGTGAAAACTTGGAGCTTCTGTCCCTAAAGAGACTGACTCTAACAAGCAGCCAATCACTGCCTAAGCCGGGCAGTCATAGTTTGGCTAGAACTAGCACAACTCTTTTTAGTAAATCCTTTGAGCAGGTTAGTGGTGTGATGGTCCCAAATAATCACAATGGCACAGAAGCAAACAGGTTTTCAGTGTGTAGTCTGCAAGAAGAGAACTTGAGTTTTGGAGCCGAAAGAATCGAACTTCCCATTTCAAGCAAACAGCCAAATCAGCAGCGACCACCTACTATCAGCATAACACTGTCAACAGACTAACAAGATTCTAACTAATTTGTCAGTGTAAAAAAGGATTCCAGTTTTGTTAGTACCATATGTCATGATCCCTGATAACATTTTCCAAAACATTTTTCTTGAGCTATTTTGGAAGGCTTCCCTTGTTTGAAAGTAGTGTCTAAATTTGCAAGCTTTGAAGGATTTCAGTAAGTTTAAATAGAATAGTGTGAACATTTGTAACTTTTTCTGCATTCTTTGACAGTGCTAATTGCTATCATAGACTTGGAAAATTTTGTCCAGTTAACCGATCAGGTTAAATTGTATATTGGTATACTGTAAAATATGCTAATCTTGATTTTTATAGACATTCCATCTTAAATATTTTATAGTATTGGGTTTCTCTGGGCAGATTCTTTCTAGAACGCCTAACTCCCAGGAATGAAATTCATCACAGTACAACTTCTATACTCCAGTTGGGAAACACTACATTGTAGACCTGTACCTGCGGAAATCTTTAATATAGGCTATATTGTGTGTACACTTCAGTATTCTGTTTTGCTGAACCTTGTTATAATTGGTCACAGTTCAGAGCATATGTGCCAGCTCTGTATATACAACTAGAGCCTTCCTTGGTCCTACTGCCCTTTTTTATACTTAGGAAGGTGTCACTCAAGCTAGGAGGTTTTGTTGAATACCCCCAACTGTGTGCACACAACGGTATGCACATAAAAGTGATTTGCAGCATTTGCTTTCAACATCCAAGTAATTACATGTTTTGGGCTTTTATAGTCTTCTGTAATGAGCATTGTTCAAAATGTTGTGGATAAGATTAATCTATTGAAGGAGAAATGAAGATCTGTTTAGTCTTTTGGAAGCACATAGTGGGAGTTTGAGATTATAAGCACAATCTGTCCTTCAAGGTGGGGGTGTTTGTGCATGTGATCTTCACCCAATATTTTCTTCCTGGATCTCAGCAGTTTCAAAGGGGCTTGTGTACACAAGCCCATGCAGAGGATCTGATGTTGTGAACTCAGTTGTGTCTCACAATTCTGGCTCATGTGCATTGTAGTCTGTATGTACATGTGCAGGTCCTGAAAGTCAGTGTTGAATGGGGTGGGATGATCCTGACCCCACACAGCAAGTATTTTTCAAACATCAGTTTAGGGCTGCTGATTATACAACTTCAATTTTACAGTGTGGACAAGTTTTCTTTCCTACTTCCATGACTTTCTACTGAATTAATAGATATGTATGCGAGTTGTGCAGCTTGAAGGTTTATCTAACATGAGTTCAATATAATAAGAGTAGATAAGCGGATTGTCTCTGTACGCCAATGTTGCACTGAGCCAGGATTGTTTTGACATCATATGAAAGTGTTAAGCCATACAAGATGCTAGGCCATGGCAAGAGAGATGTACATATTTAAATATTTTGCTCAGGCAAAATTATATTTCAGTGTGTTATCCTTCTCAGAACAGCAAGGTTTGAAAACAAACCTTTCTGAATTTTGCTGATACAGTATGTATTGACCCTTTTGAAGTCCACAATTCAACTGCTTCAAAAGTCAGTGCAATATGAACAGAAGAAGGTCTTTCTGCCCACAAGATAGTTTATTTATTTCCTGTCATCTATATCCTCTTAAATCTGACTCCAGAGGGCCAAGGGGACCCTTTAGAGGAGCTTTTTGGAGATAGGAAAGCTGTAGATGAGGAAAGAATTAGCAACACACTTTGGTGTGAGTGACAACATCTTGCTAATTCAGGAGATCTTTGCATAGCAACTGGCTTTGCCTACTTACCTTGTTTCTCCCCTCCAATACAGGCTATGGTATTACTTTTCAACCAAAACACATTCCAGGACAGACACACACACACGACAGGTTGTGGTCGCTTGGAGCAGTTAACAGAATTGTGAAGTCAAAGACAGCAGAGAACCTTGTGAATGTAAGGGCTATATACCAAGTAAAAATCCCATGCACTATAACATTCTACATTAAATTTAAAGGGATTCTCTTGTCTGAATTTTCAGAGATCTAAGTTCCTGACCAAAAATAGCAAACTTTTTCTAATGGTTTTTTGTACCCTTCTGGAAAAATTGGAATCTAAAATGGATGGATCCCAAATTTTAAAGCACGATCATTGAATTTGCTGAAATCAAGCTGTACTTGTAACAGTATTAATGTGCTTTATCTTTAACCAGCTGAAGCACTTCAGTTTTCTACATATTTATAGACATTTTACTTGCATTGTAGGGGTTGTATTTGTTAGAGGTAGAGGAGAATAACTTTATACAGGAATATACAGCCATTTTAATTGAAAGCTAGTTGAACTTCTTCCTACAATTAACTATTCAAAATGCCATAAAATACAAAATAATGGTTTTTAAAATGTTTTACAGTGTTTTTTAGCTGTAGATGGCATCTTGTGTTCTTGTTCAAACTACTTTGTTCTCTTTTGCACATTCAAGTAATTGTATTCTAGAATTTCTTCATGTGCTACAACCAATGTTAAAACATATATCTTTAAGTTTGTAGCCAGACCTGTTGCTTTGTAGTATCCTATTACAATAGGCTGTATCTTTCTCATACTTATGCCTAGATGCCGAGGTGGGGGCTCTGCACACATTAGGAAGAAAATCAAAAATCAAAGGTAGACCGTTCTAGTGTATTTTGAAGACTTTGTATAATTGATCCGTATGGAATGATTTGGTGTGCTATATACAATTCTCAAACTTGAGTGTGCTAAATCTAACTTGTACTGTATGGTACAAGCATTTAAATTTCAGGGCCTATAAATTCCAGTTAATATGGTGAATCTTGAGTATTCTTCTTGGAGTTTTGTACCAGCTTGTTCAAAATGCCTGCCATGGTTTTGAATCTGATGAGGCTTGGAACCTTATTCTTATGGTGTAGGAAGTGGCTTATAGAGTCTGTAGTGGAAGTAGCAGTTTCTATTTTGAATAAGCAGTTGCTGCTCATTCTCTGACTTAAAGCATTGCAGGTTTTAATGAAGAATTCTAAATGAGGTTCTGTAGTCTCAGCTCTGGATTTTAATAGTGTTGGTTGCTAATTATGTTTATCAGTATTTAAAAATACTGAGAAGTGTAGGCATTTAATAACTTGTCGTTTAAAAGCAGGCTTGAAAATTGTGAAATACTGTTTAATATTTTGGGCAAATGCTGTGGTTAGATGAATGTTGTCTTCTGTTCAACTACAAAATAGTAAGCGTTGCTTATCTTCCACAGCAGGTGGCCCATTCAACCAGACTGCATAAAATACAGCGAGTCACTGAAGTCAGTAGAACTAACCTGTGTAGGTGGGCAGTGAGTCATGTCATTTAGAGAAATAAGATAAATATAGTTGGGGTGGTTTTGTTAGACCATTATGGTAACATAGTTTTTTGTGTTTGCTTTTTTTAAAGAAAGGAACATTTAATGAACGTGTTGGAGACCACAACTTTGAAGAACACAGTGTACTGAATGTTTTCCTCAGTCTTTTAAAGAGACAACTGCACTCTTGATCAGTACTAGAGATTTATTAATGTACCTGTTTTGTGATGCAGGCACTCTTTGCTTTTCTATATTCTGGTTTTTACAACAGCTAGACGTTGTATGAATCAATACTGCAACCTTTTGTATTTGCATAGCTCCACTTCTCAAGGTTAAAGACTCAAACAATGGCCCAGATGTATATTTTAATAATTGACTAATTCTACAGAAGACTTTAACACCTGTTGATGATTTTTTTTCTTAACATGAGTTTGTGTGCCACTTTTGTATTATAGTTTTGTGAATACTTAAGTTTTTTGTTTTGGTAACAATGTTTTGTAGAGTTTAATAAATTTCTTACCTAGAGTTGATATTCCTAAAATTAGGAATCTGGATTGTTTTGGTGAGGTTTTGTAGACATTGGAATGAATGGTATCTGTGTTGTTGAAATCATGAATTCATGAAACCATGAATGTGGAAGTGTGTATTATTCTTTTGCTTCTTGTTGGTTTGATTTGAAATTGTCAGCCGGGAAGATTTGTTACTCAATATTGGGTCACTTTCTTACACACAAACTATCAAGTCACACAAAGGCCACATCACAATTTCTATTACTTCAGCTGTACTTTTTCAGTACTCTAGCAAGAGAGATGGTGCAGATTTACTGTTCACCATACTGCCTTTCCTCGTTATCTCTTGATAATGGGGGCTTTAGGTTTTTATTTTGGCTTCTAAGGTAACATACTATGCAGTGCAGCTTCTTTTGCTCCAAAAGTCTTATTCTATATATATTGAAAGTGAGTATTATGGAAAGCTGATAGCATGAATAAAATTAGGCATGCTGCTGTTTTCTCGTTTTCCTTGCAGTCAATTCGTGGTTAACTGTTCCTTGATTTTTTTCTAGAGCGTTTGCTAAATATTTATGTTAATTTGTTGGTATTGTCATGGTGGCTGTTCCCTCTGAACTTGGGAATGGGAAGCATAGTTTCAACCTATGAAAACTGTCAGCATGCTACCATGTGGTAAAACCTGACATGTAATGCCTTTAGCATTGGAATAACATGTATTTATCTGTCATGATGTATGGATGTATTCCATTACCTCAAAATGGAAAGATCGCAATTCTTGTAGGTATACGTTTTCTGAAAACCCAATCAAGTTCTTTGTGAAACCTAGAAAATAAATACTTTTGGGCTAAACAAGCTTCTTCTGAGTACTTGGATTCAGATTGTCTCAAATCTTGATACCTGGACCTTCCTCTTACTGATTTGGATTACTCTGTCATTAAAGTTAATTCTGAGTAATTGGGAAGCTTTTAAAAAATATTGATGAAGTATACTCTTTCCTGTCTAATATGGAAAGACAGTAATTGTCTTTCGATCAACACCTAAACTATTTACATTATCATGTTGGCTAGTTTTGTTGTGGTTTGCCTGCTTGCCTTGTATGATGTTCAAGGCAATCTCCCCTGTTCAATATTAGAGGGAACCATAGAAGTTGCTCTGACCTAAAATTGTCCTGTGCTGAATCGGGCCGCTATCTGAACCACCTTGAAAAACCAGCCTGCTTTTAAGGTGTTCTAACCAGTGGTGTCATTCAAATGATTTAGGAACAGGAACTCACTTTTGATTGGCACTTGTCGGGAACCCGGAACCAGCCACAGAGCCCATTAGGATCCGGAACGCCCGTTCTGGTCCGTTCCCCCTGAATGACATCACTGGTTCTAACTATTATTGTGTGTGCTTTACACATTCTCCATCTTCAGAAGTAATGTGGGTGGGCTAGAGCTGGTTTCAAGAGAGTAGGCCCTGAGACTTACTTTGCTACTGTCAATTGGATGTTCAGCAGTGGGCCCTTCTGATGTCTCTGGCCCCTTGACAGCTGCACAGTGATGTGGACACCCAGTCCTGGGATGGATGCAAGAGGAAGATGACCTTAGTTGTGACACAATGCTTATGGAATTCCCGCCAAAGGGATCTAACTGATCAAATAGCAGTTTGCCTTACAATAGGAGAAAAAAATCCTGTCCCTCTTGGAAAATTTTTGAATGCTGGTGCTGCTTAATTGATGCTACTTTTATGTATCTTTTTGTGACTGTCTTACTGGTGAACAAAGCATGAATGCTCTGGCTTCCCTTAGTTGCATTTTACAACACTGGAACAAGAACTGTGACTAAATGAGGCTACTAAAGTCTTAATTTTCATTAAATTAATGATTATCTTGCTTCTAGTACAGTTCTGATTCCCATTTGCTTATAACACTGTTCTATCTCATCAGCTTGTTACCAGTGCTCATGTACTAGAATTTCATCCTCCATCTTAGCTGAATTGTTCTAAGATGACTTGCTGTTATTGACTTCTGCATGTTGATTTCCCCCCCCCCATGTTAATACTCATAAGAATGATAACATTAGTTAACATATAGTTGCATACTCAATACACCCCAATCTGTATGTTTTGAAATCAACTGGGAGGTTTAGGATGACAAACTACAGAATTTTTTGCTTTGTACTCTTTTTTGTGATCTGGTGGCAATTGTTCGTTCCCTAAAATTATGAATGTATGAAAGTGCATTGTATCCAATCAGACTGTGGGTCCCAGCTAACTCAGTATTGAAGACATTGACTGGCATTAGTTTTCCAGAGTTTCAGACAACTCCTTCTATAGCCCTACCAGGTGGTGCCAGGCACTATCCTTGGGATTTTCTGCATGCAAAGTTTGTGTTCTATCACTGAGCTTCAGCCCCACCCCCAGTGCAGAACACTATGCTAAAAAGATTAATGCATAATTGATACAAGTGATACAGCTAAGGGATGTTGCACATTTCAAACCAATGCTGTCCAGTTAACTAGCAAACGCCTATGTTTAGGGCATGTGAAACAATAATTGAGGGTCTATTTAAAAATGGAATAAGGATGTCTAAAAACTTTCACCTATGCCATGCTTACACATCTGAGGTGAACTAAAGGGTGAAATGAGTTGAGAGCTAACCCTCGGCATGATCAGGCTCTTAATACCATGGATACATGACTGTAAAAAATACATGGCAATTCTGTGTCTTCTCAAATGAAACAGTGGGGTTGTGGCTTATTTGGATACGGACTTGGGGTCTGATTAGGGCATAGTAAACCTTGTGCTTTTCTCTCATATACTGTGACTTAATCCTTGGTTCAGATGCAAAACTACAGTATATGAATCACCTGATACTTTGTATTGTGTAATATGGCACACTTGCCAAATGTTTGCCTGCTTTTGGTTTAATGCTGGAAGAATTGCTCACAGAAAGGTAGCCTCTAATGGAACTACATAATTGTGTTCTGAGAAAGAGATTACAACCTATTGATTTACAAAGTATGTGAGGTTACTACAGTTTAGTGAGCCTTGCACTAAAGTAGCAAAAAACATTCCAAATGCTTTTGCTATCAACATCACATTAGCTCCTCACTCTTGTTAGTCCTCACAATATAATTGGAATTGGACACAAGGAATTTTTTCTAATGGTTACTCGCACACTGTATGAAGCACACTTTTGACTGTTAAGAGAGATGTGAAAATAATACAGCAGGTCTGATGTGCAGTTCAGAATCGGTAGCAAATTTTCTTCATGGCTTTTGTTTGAATGGGCAGTTCTGACTAGGTGAAAAACTCCTGAAAGGGTGGAGACATCATGACTTTTCTGTTTTATAGCTGTACTATTGATATTTGTGAAATGTAATTAGACAAAGTATGAATTTATGAAGATGCGTAAGTTGGGCAAATGGGTCTGGATCTATGGATAAGCTGTCTGGGTTTCAGCATATACAGAATAACTAGCTTGTTCTGGAGGCTACTGTAAGGCTATTTTATGGCTTTGCAAGTTCCAGCTGGTCTGGTCGAGCCTGGTAAATGCTAATCACTTGTGGTGGAGGGAGGGACAAAGAATATTGAGTAAACTGGCATGGTGAGAAAAGACCAGTTTTGAGTACTGATGCATTGATGTGGTAGAGCAGGCATGGGTGGTCCTTGTGGTAATGTCTGGTGTTGGCTGTCTAGAGGCCTGTGCAGACTAGTCTTCTAAAGGTGAGCAGGAAGATGGATCGTATGCATGTATCATCTGTCTTGCATAATATGTTGCATGAAGTGGAGATGAATGGCCCATACAAGCTTCATTTCTTTAAAAATTGCTATATTGGCTTGATAAGGGTATATGAATTTTGCAGACATTTTTCCTTTTAAGTAACCAAAATCAAATGCAACACAATACATAACAAATGCAAACCAAAAGAAAAAAACTAGCAATACAACAAAACTACAAATATAATACAAAACCACAAAGATGTAACACAAAATTCAAGTATATACTGTATGAATTGAGTGAGGCCACCTTTACCTTCAGCAAAAAGAATGGCTTTTTCAAGGGATGACCAAATATTCTGATGGTTCTGATTAAGACAGAAATGTAATGTATTTGATGTTTTACTGGTCCATTCTGAAGAAAACCTCTGTATTTTAGCCCATAGAAATTGTTAGCAGTTCTATATTCTTCAGAATAACCTACCACCCTTTGAGGAGAAAAGCATTGCTGACTGTCCAGCAACTGGATGCAGTTGAAACCAATTTTATTTTAGTTCAAAATAATGTTGCTTTAACCCCACTGGGCACTGTAACTTACACTGAAGTGCTGTATTCTCTCAACCAAAGCATCAGATTTCCTGACAGATCCGAGTTTCAATTTCTTGAGCGCACATGTGGTGTGCTGTGGTAATCCTACTTTTGCGTCAAAGCCAGGATTAGAATAAAGGGACAGGTGAGGATGAAATCTGGGCAAAAGGAAATTGAAATTAGAACAAGCTTCTAATGTGTAAAATGTGTGCCATCTGGGGATTTTAATTTGGTTTAAGAGTCTTAGCTTTTGAGGAGCTATCTAGTGGGTAGTGGTAATCATATAACACTATAGATCTCTACACAAAATTGTATTGTGTGTCACTTACTAGAGAGGATTATTTAGAATTGCTTGACCAATTTGGCTATGGTTGTCATTAGTGTACTATTAAAGCATTTTTAGACATTGTGTAGCATGCACTCTTGTCTCGAACTGAATACAGAACTGTGATGTGACTGAGTAAGTGGGAGGTGAGCTATCTACTGCTTTTGCTTCTTTCCCAGTGTTTTTCAGGGATTTTCCTTCAACCTCTTTACTTTCACTCATGTTTTGGTCCATTTCACAGTACAGTTACCAGTAACCAATTTACAACATGCTTTCCTTCTGCGTTTTGGGCATCCTAAAGTCCTATAGACCAGTTTCCTTTCAGGTTCCTAACCATGTCTTGTTCTGGCCCTGCTGTATTTGCACTGAGTTGGCCTCTAAACTCTGGACGACTCCATGAACCATAACTTTCTAGACACTGAAACAGTAGTTGCTAGCTATTGCTCCTGTAAGGTGTGTTCCTCTCCAATGCTAAGGCCCAATCCTGAAGCCAGCGGTAAGCTGTTGCCATTGGCTTCTGTGTCGCAAACACACTATAAAGGGCATTCATGACACCGCTGAAGGCTCTATTGTTGGTGCTAGGCCTGCACCCATAGTACAGAGCCTCACCACTGCAGAGCATGAATACATAGGCTGAATCACTGCATCTGTGCAGTCACACCATTCGCCTATTGATAGATGCCTCTGGAATGTACAGCTCTCACCACCTCAACTGGAGCTCCTCCAAGTTTCAGGTTAGCATGAAGGCCTGCTTGGAAATTTCTGACACACACACTTTCTTCTCATCTCCATTCTGAATCTGTATTGTGCTATCTGGGAACATTAGCCCTAGTCAGCTATGAGCATGGCTGTAGAGAAGAGCAACAGAAGTCCTTTTCCCATATGGGTATCCCATGTGACATTCCCACAATATAGGCAGGTAGAATTCCCAAGATGCTAGTCCAAAGGGAGTTGTAAGGTATGTGTCCAGCCTAACAAACAAAGCAGAGGTAGTGGGTGGAGACTTTCATTTTACACACACACGAACAAATTAACGCTTTCCTTAAAAAAACAAACCAACTATATGCCAGATGAGGATGACTTTAGTCTTGCTTAAAATTACACTGAATGACGTTTCAAACACTTGTAAAAATGAAGTACACAATGGTTAATACTTGTGGCATGGTGTGCTGTAATCTCCTACGTTAAACATGAAACGAACATTCAGGGCTGCATGAAACGTTTCCCTGATGACCTAAATTACATAAGAGCTGGTGATTACAAAATGAAACTACACTAGTGAACTACAATCTCTCATTTAAATGGGTGTTTATGGTATTTTTTACCCACCATAATTAATATAAACAGATCATAGTAACAATGAATTAATGTAGTAATTACATTGCAAATTAATGATAGAAAATTTTGGGGAACTCTTTTTAATTACAAAATATGTGAAATGGTACTGGGCTGAAACCTAGTACATTTAGTACAAGCCAACCATTGCTTTATTGTTTTGATGCTAAAATGCACTGGAATGGCTAATTGCAGTTTACAGTTCCTTTTTTGAGTACTGTGTAATTTTGGTCTCGGATAATACTACAGAAGGAATTTTTCATACTCTCATTTCATACTCTCATTCACTGTACTACTTTTAATACTTCCTCTGCTATCTGATCCAGATTTCTTCTTAATTGAACGGATTTCTAAGTTTCGCATGCAGAAGGTTTTAGTTTGCAAAAGGAAGCTGAAGGTGACATTTTAAGTAAAAGTGGGTTTTGTTCACAATTGTAGCAATGCCTGAACTGCCACCCACCAGGACAATAAAGATCTCAAAGAATATAGCCACTCAGTAGCTGAAGATACCCATTATGAAAACTGTAATGTCAAAATATGCAACTGAAGGACACTTTCATATAAACTGCACACAATAGATGTGGACAAAATGGGTACTTACATTTGTATTCAATAATCTTAGGTATAGTTTAACCTGTTTGCTAAACATCCTTCCAACATGGTTTGCATTGGTATGCTATGCTTTCCACAAAAGACTCCACATAGTTATACAGATGCATTCCTCCCTTTATAATTTGCTTGCACATGTACTGTAGCTCCCACCAAAGTTGGGTCACAGGGCCAAATGACATATTGAGGCAAATGTTTTATATGATCCTTTTGGTTTGCATTTGTTTTTAATTAAACAGCATGGGAGGAACCACAATGGCAGACCCTGTTGTCATTTCCACCCTGATCATGTGCACAATTTCTTTGGGGGGGGCGGGGATTTCCACTGTTAAAGTGATTCTCACATAACTCCATGTGGAAGAGGGGCATAATTGGGTTGGCAACTGTACTGAAACAAAAGCTAGGGTTCCCCACATCACTTTTGCCCCCCTACACTGAAAAACGGGACAATGTAAAGTGTGTGTTGTAATAATGTTTGGCTCCTCAGTAAATCAAGTACAGCATAACATTCAAAAGCAACAGCTTAAATGTTGCTTTTCAACTGCCGCACCACTTGAGACACACATTTTGGTCTGCTCCAGGGCTGGGCTTCCCTGGTCTGTAAAGTTCAGCTTCAAATTTCCTCTGGAGTTAATATATGAAATACATCAGTATGAGTCTAGGATAGCTATCCTATTCTAAGGGTTAGTTCACAAAATCTGTGGGCTCTCTACCGGAGTTACCTTGGAATGCTGTTGTGCAACAGCCATTGGTATCTGCTGATTGTCTATGCAGTAAAACACCACTTCTGATCAGCTCAAAAGAGAATGCATATGAACTGCCTTTATGGAGAAATTTACTTTTAAACCCATTTCACTTTCTTAAAAGCATCAAACACTTTGCAGTGCTTAAAAATGTATAGCAATGTGGATACTCACATGGCTTGAGTTCTTTAAGTAATTGTGGGCCTCATTTACTGTATGTTGGTGGTTTGTCTTGGCAGAATCCAGGAAAAGGATATAGCGCATCCTCCTTTGTTTCCTGTGTCAGTAACATTGATAGAAGCAGATTACAGCCATGCAGTTCTAACAGCTTTTCTGGTGTGGGCAGGGAGGCTCTGCCTTAGTGTTTGGTATTTTACTTTGAGTTTGAATTGACAGAAAGCCAAGAAATAAAGGTGATTCCACAATGCTGCACCATGAATGACTACTTTTGTAGCAAAGTGTTTGCTGATCTGCGAGTGAGGGTTGGCTATAGGGTGTGTGTGCGTGTGTGTGTGTGCACATGCACGCGTGCGTGCACACACACACACACACACACACACACACACATTATTTAATGTACTAAAATTTTTGTCTTCATTACGAATGATTTTCTTGAACACATGTCTGTATTTCAGACACCCTAGAGTACTGAATGCAATTGTGGCGATGTTCTATGTTTTAGCACTTAGTTTGCCATCTTGTTTTACTAAAAGTGTTCTTTTAAAAACAACTTTTCATACTGTTGTAGAGAAGCAGGCAGTCTCTGATGCTTGGAACTGCTATTTTCAAGTGACCCTCCCTCCCTTGGCCCTGGCTCGCAGAAGAATGCAATGCAGAAGTGCTTCTGCATCACATTTTGGGGTGACCAAGGGAAGGGATTGCAGCCTCAACAGGGTCCTCATCCACAGTAGCCATTCACATTGAGCCAAATAAGTGGATGGTCAAACAGCAGATGAGAAGAACAGACCTGTATAAAGCATGTATATTTCAAATTTAACAATACAGGAATTATTCGTAAATTGGGAGCCCTTGATACGAAGTAGTTTCTAATCTAACCAAAGACTTGCCCACAAAACCTACTTATCCAATTATTGAGCTATCCAAATTAGTACTTTAAAGGTGATGCCTCTCTCCTCCTGCCTGTATGAAACTGCATTGTAAAGAAAAACCATGGATAGTCAATTAAATGTATTCGCGAAATAGAATCCATTTTACTGGCATGGAACAGCTCGTTTTCACACATCCTTCCTTTGCCACTTTCTATTGCTGGTAGAATTATTTGTGTCTTGGCTTTTATTTCTTTTTACTGTTGAGCTCTTTCCACTCAAATGTAGCAGTTCTCACCATGGAAGGTTAAGAACATTTGATTTAGAACTCATTTTTTGAAATCCATTGTGGTAGCTTCAGAGTAGCTATGCATGATAGCCCTGATGCGCTCTCTCAAGCTCAGCTATTCCATGTATGTGAAATTTACTATATCAAGTCATCTTTTGGGTTTTTTGGCTGGAAGAGGGTGTACATTATGCTTGTATTTTTACATTCCACCTTTATATTTATATTCTAATTGGACAGACCCTGCCCTTCTGAATCGAACTTTGATTCCTTGCAACTGTATTTACAATATACTAGTGATGTAGAAGCCAGTGTTGCCAAACAAAGAGAGTTTGCGTCATCCATGATGCCCACCCATTCAACAGTTCTAATTAATGTGCTGGCATGCCTCTTCTTCCTGTTGGCCTAGAACAACTTGAATTCACATTTTTGTTTGCGTTTCTACAATAACAACAAAAGCCCCAGTTCTTGCCAATCTGGTTCACTGCCTAAGAATGAATGTGGGACAAAAATGCCTTGGAGACATTTCTGCATCCCCTGACCCCATCGTCTTGGAATTGTGCTATTTTATTTTGCAGCAGCTACAGCTCAAGTCTCTTGATGTCCATTCAGGTTTTTTTTCTTATTCAGCATTTTTCCTTATTTGGTCACCTTTATCACAAATTGGAGACAAAGGTAGTGTAGCAGATTTTGCTTGGTCTTCACTGCATTGGGAGCTTTGGGTAACCCACGTAATTGTCCTGCGCAG
Organism: Lerista edwardsae; assembly: GCA_029204185.1. NCBI lineage: Eukaryota > Metazoa > Chordata > Lepidosauria > Squamata > Scincidae > Lerista > Lerista edwardsae. Next base: position 11,746,882 of record JAJKFI010000009.1, read on the forward strand.
AAATGTTCACAGCTAACTGAACCCCACATCAAGTTCAGTGGGACTTACAGGTAGTTGTATGTAGGATTTGCAGCCTATCCAGTGTGGGCCTTTCCAAATCCTATGTTTAATTCAAGTTGCTTTTCAAACCACCACTCTCCTTAATATTGGAACAGGGCTTTCATCTGGCTACAAGCATTTGTGGCACTCAAAATAACTTATAACTAGAAAGTTTGAAAAACCTGCGGAAGTGGGGGAACAAATTAAGTAAAATGAAGGTTTTGAGAAAACAAAATTCAGGCATATACCAATGAGAATATTGTAATTAATACCAGGGTATAGTGAGTTGCAAGGTAAAAATTATTACATAAAGCAATAGTTGATCAGATCAGGGCTACTCTCTCCCTCTGCTGGACAGAGTCAAACATAGCCTGCACTGTTAGCATACTATGTTCAAGTTTTGAACCTTACTACTACTTATATTAAGGCAGTGACGGGGAACCTTTTGGGCTCGGTGTATCAAAATTTAGGAAAATGCTTAACTTGGCTCTGCTGGTGGGTCAACCCCCCTCGCAAACAAAGGAATACAATTCTTTATATTAATTTATTTAAACAAAAAATACATTCCAATCATGTGTGGTACTATGTATTACATACATAAACACCAACTAATTACAAAAATGAAAAATGAGTAAAACAAACTCGGTTTTTGTCATGTATTGGTGAATGCTGGTGTCACCCCAAATGTTGTTGTGTGTCACTTTTGACACACGTGTCATAGGTTCACCATCACTGACTTAAGGGATGATTATTTGACCTAGTCATGGTTCTGGGATGGATGGAACCAGTCAGAAGCATTTGTTTTTGAAGCTTTGAAATAATATGCAGATTAAAATGTATTAGCTTGGAATTTGCCTTTTTTGCCACTTGCTTTAACACTGTCTCATGGTGGACCAAGGAGGAGTTTGTAAGAGGTTAAGAAGACTGTCAGAGAAGAAAAACAGAGCACATAAAAATGGCTACTGGATAATGGCTAAACTAGAAGGTTTATTTTAAAAAAATAGCTTAGGGGTCATTAATCTTGTAAAGGCAGAAACTATCACAATGCTGATAAGAGAGTTACTGATCTCTTGAGCATAAACATACCTTGTTGTGATACCATCAAAACTAACAACTGTCATGTATAACAACAAGCTGAGACGCTGCTGGCTAGAAATGCTAAGATTCTTTCTAGCCATCTCTGCAGAGAAGAATCTATGGATTCAGATGGCAAATCCATATTTTGATTTCTATGCCTCTGGAGTTCCAATTTTGGCAGCAGCCAAGATAAGGAGATCTCCTGCAAAAGAGTGTTATGTGGGTGAATAACCTCTATGCAACTGTGGACGGAAACTAATACCGTCCTTTTGGCATCCTTTTGAGAGATTTCCTGGCTCAGTGGAAGGAATGACGCAGCATGTGGGTTCATCATTCTAGGCAAGGAGCTGCCCCTCCCCATGAGTATGTAGGAAAATTTGTGCATGGAGGGAAGTCACATGTGCAGCAATGTGCATCAAAGTCTGCATATACACACCTAAATGCTTTCAGAAATATGAGGTCTGTTGAGACACAGCTACGAGCGTTAAGCTTTTATACTGCTGCTCTTTCATGAGACACAAAGCAGTTCACACAAGCTTGCTGTTTACTAGTAATATCATGGCCACAATGTCCAACATAGGGTTAGGTAAGAAACTTGAAAGAATAGGCTTACATGTGTCTAACTCTGTTGGATTATAGTTGATTGTTTCCTTTCTTGCTTTTTCTATTAGTGTTTCTAGGCAATTACATTGAAAACAGTGTATAGAAACAAATTAACCTTTGTCCTTCTTTATTGTCCTTTTGGATGCATGGACCCAATCAGATGAACCAATACATGGAAGCGGTATGTGCTACTGCAATTTTTTTTAAAGGTAACATGCCTAAACCTCCTTCTCACCTGAGAACCATCAACTGCCAAACATGCATTGTGAAAAGACTATGGTCCCTATCTAGACTAAGCTCCCTTTCCTGCAGTCTTTATTGATGGCACTATTACCTGCTTGATAATAACCCTTTCTATTCACAAAGTCTGGCTTTAATTTAAATTAGCCATATTTGTTCCTGCTTCCTTCCCCAAGGTTTTGGGTTAAGAGATTGAAAAGAAGCTATCTAGTACAGTGATGGCGAACCTTTGGGGCTTGGTGTGTCAGAAATTCAGAAAAATTGTAACTCAACTCTGCTGGTGTGTCACCCCCTTCCCCCGCCAGAACAAATGGCGAAAAAAAATTACATATTGAAACATATTGCTCGCTCGCTCACTTGCTCTCTGGCTGTTGCAGTCTCTCTCACTCACTTGCGCTCTCTCTCTCACTTGCTCGCTGGCTGTCTCTCACCCCGCATGCGCGCATGCTCTCCTACATGCACACAGAGGCCAGCAGCAGGAGTTCTGCCTTGTGTGCTTGCTTCCCGCCTCTCTGTGCATGCGCCCCAGGATTCAGAGCACTCCCAAGTAAGTCGAAAGAGAGCAACACCAGCCAGCCCCCCTTCCTCCCTCCCTGTCTCCCAGACACCTCCAGACGCAACCTGTTTTCCCCTGGGATTGTGTAACCTCCTGCACTTCTTTAGCAGAGCCCCTGCCGGCCTCCCAGCTGCTTGCAAGAGCTCGCTTGGGGGCGGGGCTGCTTCTGATCGGCACAGGCTCAGGGAAGCAGTCTTTAAGTGCCGGCAGCTCCAGTGGGGCCGCGTGTCAGCAAAAATGCGTTGGCGTGTCAGCCTTGACACACGTGTCAGAGGTTCATCATCACTGGTCTAGTACCATCATGCCTTTACAGAAACCTATAGTGCAGCTGTATTCGGAACACTGGCCAGTTCTGTTTATCTCAGTAGTTCCCAAACTGTGTGTTGGGACCCACCAGTAGGTCGCAAGCCAATTACCCACCTGAAATTGGCTGCCATATTGAAAACATAGGAAGATGGGACACTGGAAAGGGGAAGGCTGTGTGGTTAATTTGCTTGTGTCAAGATTGTAAGTAGCCTTTTTTTCTTTCTGAATCACTTTGCTATTGCAAAATGGCTGTGAAATAATCCAATTTATGGCTGTTTTTTCAGGAAAGCAGCAGGTTCTGGTGTCACAGTGGCGATACTTCTGACCATGACATCACTTCTGGTGGGTCCTGGACAGTCTAAAAAAAGGGTCCTGGTGCTAAAAAGTTTGAGAACCACTGCTTTATTTCAAGTTGGATAGTATAGAATTGGGGAAGGTCAGAAAAAATGAAGGGAGCTATCGGAGAGGCTTTGCTGTGGCTTCTTGGTGGGAGGTTAAGTGATGTTCATGCTAGGGAAGCTTTTGCTGGTGGCAGCCATTTCCAGTTTGGAGACTGATGCTCTAAGCCAGGGGTCCTCAAACCTTTTAAACAGGGGGCCAGTTCACTGTCCCTCAGACTGTTGGGGGGCCGGACTATTGTTTGAAAAAAATATGAACAAATTCCTATGCACACTGCACATATCTCATTTCTAGTACAAAAAAAAAAAAAAACCCGCTATGGAGTCTGCTTTCTGGGCCACACCACTGTGCCTCCTTCATAGCTGCCCACAAGTTCTCACCATGAACAGCAGCAGTGGGACCACAGGCATCATTTCACCCTGCTCCACCACTAGCTTGTCCAAGCTGCCCCAGAAGTTTTTAAAAATACAGAGATCAGTGGTAGGGGAACAAAACTGGGGAGAGGGCAACAGTGGAGCAAACCATGGGGAGAAGACAACACTTGGGGAAGGGCAGAGAAGGGGGGAGAAGCGAAGGCACTCACTGGAGGAGGGAAGCCAGCAAAGAAGGTGGGCGGGGCGAGGGAGGGGGCGGGAGAGGGAGGGGGCTTCCACCGGGGGAGGAAGGCTCTCCACGTAGCAGGATGGGGGAAGCATGTCAGCCACCAGCTGGGAGAGATGGGGGGAACAGGACAGCTGATGGGGGAAGGGGCAGGAGCGAACAAGGCCTTAGAAAACAGGCACTCGCCGGAGGAAGGAAGCCAGCAAAGGAGGCGTGCGGGATTGCGGAGGGGTGGAAGGGCGAGGGGGCTTCCACAGGGGGTTCTGGGCCCTGGAGGCTCTCCGCATAGCAGGGCGGGGGAAGCGTGTCGGCCGGCTGTAGTAAGTGCCTGTGGCCGATACACTTCCCCCGCCCTCTACGCAGAGACGACCCAGCGACTCCTGCAGTTACGGCGGCAGCTGCTCCATCCCCCAGCTCCCGGTGCCACCGCCACCACCAGCGCCGCTGCCTCACGGCCAAAGAGGACACTGCATTATTGCGGAATCAGAGAAGCAAAGAGGTCGCAAGCCGCACATGCACATCACGACGAACCACTTGGCCGTGTGGGAAGGAAGAGGAGCGTTTCAAGTGGCTGGCTCCGCCCCTGCCATTGGATAAGGGAGGAGGAGGAGGGCTGCTGGGGTGCTGAATTGTGGTGGGAAAGAAAGTGGGTGGGCTCTTCTTGCTCTCTCGCCGTGACTGGGGCGCTTCCTGCGGCGGATTCTGCTCTCTGTGGCAGAGCATAAAGCATGCTTCCTTTTTCCCCACGGTTTCCCCCCCCCCCGAGTCTAGGACCTCATGCAGGCCGGGTAAATGACCTTGGGGGGCCGGATCTGGCCCGCGGGCCGTAGTTTGAGGACCCCTGCTCTAAGCTCTTGCAAATTCATGCTCTCCACCTTGGCAGATCTCACTTGCAAACACTGGTCTTCCTGCTTCAGAGGCGTTTCTACAGGGATGGCAAAGTTTTGCAAGAAGCCTTACCCTGTCGTGTAAATCCCTCCTCTCCCTTGCTGCTGTAGCCAGTAAGCAACACCAAGATTGGCTAAAACGGTGCAGGAGAGGAGTGATTTCCACTGCAAGGTAAGGCTTCTTGCAAGACTTAGAGCTTTGCCATCCCTGTAGAAACGCCACTGTCCTGCTTAATAAATTAATCCAGGTCATATGGACAGACTTTTTAGCCTCCTTCTCCAGGATGTCTCTCCCACCAATAACCTGAGCAAAGGTCAACTATCAATGACCTAAGCCCCCTCCGTGCCATACCTTTTGTCCCTCAGGAACCTCTCTGATTAGGGTGTGTTAAGGCACTCCTGTAAGCACACACCTTAATTCAATGAAGCCCAGGAAATTCCTAGCTGTGCACCCAAGAGCTGTTTCAGACACCAGTATTCACCCAGGAATGTATTTTTTCTTTTGTCCAAACCCTTGGGAAAGTGAATTTCCCTGCTTGTCAAGGGGCACATATTTGGCTGTATTTTTCCTTCCCCCCACCCCGCCCCAGGATCTGTAATTGTGCAGCCTGGCCTTGCTTACAGAATCATATCCCAGTCTACCTAGCAGATTAGAAATAGCTAATTTCATTTCTTCCTCTCAAATACTTTTAATAATTCCTTCTCCCTTTTAAAATCTTCCATTCTCCAATGTCTGTTCTAAATCTCACACTAACTTTTGCCTTTTCTCCTCTTCATCATTTCTGGCAGAGCTTGGCTGGCAGTCCTACTTTCTCTCACTCATTCTTTCCTTCATTTACTGTGTCCAAACGGAGCTATTCACAAGTATTCTTTCATCCACAACCTCTGTGTAACTGATCTTTAATGGAAATGTACCCTTTGCATGTTCCTTAATAAAAAGTATGCCATGTCACTGTTAGGGCCACCTTGATGTGGTTAGCTCTGCTATCAGTCAATATCTGCAAAACAGCCATACATTGCATTTTGATGTTGTCATGTTATTTCCCCAACTGAATTTAATTCTGAGCTTGGCAGACCCTAGTCCAAGACGTGTGTGTGTGTGTGTGTGCACCTGTACATGTACACAATGTAGCAGTGAGTATACAAGAGAGCAGTGCTGATGAACTACAGGAAGAAAAAAATATATACTGAAGGTTAAATGCAAAATCACTGAACAAATTAGAAAATGCTACGTTGGCTTGAAGCCAGCTGAAAAGGCATTTATATGTGCGGAAGTACAGAAGGCGTAACAGTCGTCCTACTAGACTGCTGCATGCTTATGAGTTTGAGTAATACGATAGCAAAATTCTGCTAATTTACTTCACTAAGTGGCAAGGTTCCATAAAATGGCTTGCTTATTCATAAATGCCATATAAGGGGAAAAAGTTAATTTTCTTGGTTCATGTAAACCACAAGCTCATATTATATGCCCTATAACTAGCCCAGGGTCCATATGAGTTGTGAATATTTAACAGGGTGTGTCCTTAAGCTCTCACAAAACAAGGCCCATTGTTCTTGTGTCCTCAGTGGTGGAATATGTTCATTGTGCTATAATGGTGACTGGCCAACAGTGCCACTCTCCCCACATTATTAACCATTGATGCACATAGCCTAACCTACCCTAAGAACTTTGTGACGGATCAAAAACTGGGCTGTGGCCAACCCAGTTTGGGAACCGCTGATCTAAGGCATAGTGATTGATGAAGGTTGACAGAGTTGACTACTTTGCTGCTTTGTGAAGCTTTTGTAGCAGAATGCCTCTCAGGCACACTGCCGAGGATGAAACTGCTTCAGTGGAATGTACTTACATGGAAGCTAGTGGTTTTGCTTTCGTGTTGGGTTTCCAGTTAGCAGTTCTGTATTTCTGGATAGAAATATAATTTCAGGATCCCAGGAAGATGAAAAGCCTGTTGGCTGCCCCAAATGATGCAATTCTAAGAATGAAGAAAGAAGCTCTAATACCCAGTGTTAGAGGTTGTAGCCCTCTGAAGACAGATTTTGAAAGGGGCAATGTTAAAAAGATTGATGCGGAACACTGAAACCATATTGGGTGAGAAGGTAATGGCTGGTCTCAACACCACATTGTTGGGATGAAAACCAAACTCCATGATGGAACCAGAGGTTTTATCATGTTAGAGGTTAGACGTTTCAAAAAAACTTTGACCCCAGTAGGTGAGAGAAGATGCATTGTCTACTACAGAACAGATGATGGCAAAAGACAGAGTGAAGTTCAGATGTGGTGTTGTGTAGATTCTTGAAGGGTTGTCATCTCTGCTCCTCTCTCCATCTGGAGAGACTCATCTCTGTCAGCAATGTTTTACCACCGGTTCATAGTTATTCTGGTTGACTTGAGCTGCTGTTCCAGGTGTTTTTCAGGCTTCATAGGCAGCAGCTTTACCACTCAGCCAGACCTCCTGTATATATAAAATTACAGGCAAGCCCCAGTATCCTCTGGGGTTCTGTTCTGGACCTCCTGTAGATTCCTGAAACTGTGGATACTGGGGAAGCCTTTTTTTTTTTTAATAGATAGGGGAACACCAGTATTGCTGCAACAAGGTAAAAAAAAGGTTTCCCTATCTTTTTAATAGGCATTCCAAACTGTGGATACTGAATCAGTGGGTACTGGCGCATGCCTCTATATTATAAACGTCAGCCACAAGCAGCAACGCAAAAACAATCAAAACATTACATTTCTAAAAAGCATGTGTCCCTGCAACCATCCTTAAGATGTTACAGGTTATCAAAAGCTTTTTGAAATAAAAAGATCTTCAGGACTCGCCAGAAGGTTAAGCTGTTCTCAGTTCAAAGGGGATAGAATTCCATAGTACCGGCACAGTACCTATTTCTGGCGGCGATCCCCCATGATTCATCTCTGCAGAACAGTTGAAAGAACTTGGCTGAAGCTCTTGTAGTCTTTCATTATAACATCTTAATGTTTAACACTTGAAGCTCAACATTAAAAAAACTAAGGTCATGGCAACCACTCCCATCACTTCCTGGCAAATAGAAGGGGAAGAAATGGAAGCAGTGACAGACTTTATTTTCCTGGGCTCCAAGATCACCGCAGATGGTGACTGCAGCCATGAAATTAAAAGATGTTTAACTTCTTGGGAGGAAAGCTATGGCGAACCTAGACAACTTAATAAAAAACTAAGACATCAGCCTGCCAACAACAAGAAGGTTAGATGGACTGGAGTCGGCATGTTGTGATTTTCTTGAAGCTTCCGGGGCACCCAAATATGGCTGACTCAGATCTTTCCCGCCAGTGAGGATTGCCGCGAATTCATGAATTAAAATCTTCCTGCACGTGTGTAAAAGTTAATATCAACTTTTTAAATAATGCCTGCGTGTTCTGCTTACGGGTGTGCGAATCGCTTTATGAAAAATGGGATTTAATTTCCACGGAAAGTTTCATGTATTCACATTACATCGGTATGTAATATTTCCCCCCTCCTTTTCCCCCCTTCCCGTTTACACGTTTTTTCCCGCCTTCCATTTTCTACTATAATATTTTCAAAATTCTGAATAACAGAATTTGTTTTATGGGGGGGTGAGTGTAGAAGTTTAAAAAAATACTCTTAATAGCCTAGAAGTAAAAGAGAATTACTCTCATATTGACAACTACCTGTGTCATGAAGAGATTTTAATGTAATTTTCCTATATATTTATCTGATTTTTGCCCACCCTCCGCTTTTTTTCTTTCCTTCCCGTTCACATGTTATTCCTGCTTGTGTAGATTTCAAAAAATAAGCCTGTCAAAACAGTGCAATCCGTGTTTACATAGGCAGCAAGCGGCATTTTGTCCGGTGTGTTCAGTAATATAATTACGCGGAATTAAACCTTGGAATTGCATATTAACTCATAATTAGGTTACCAATGATGTTTCTACACGATCACACGTTATTAGTTTGGTAGGTTTTTACTGCAGGAGTAAATTATTAAGTGCTAAACATCACGCGAAAAGCAATCTGAAATGCTTGGAATAAAGATTGTTTGGGGCACACAAACATGGCCGCTAAGCCCGCCCCCTGGCTTCACTCGATTCCTATCAATTTAACAGGAATGCCGACTCCAGTCCATCTAACCTCCTTGGCCAACAAAGGTTCGCATAGTCAAAGCTATGTTTTTCCCAGTAGCAATGTATGGCTGTGACAGCTGGACCATAAGAAAGGCAGAGCGCCGAAGAATAGATGCTTTTGAATTATGGTGTTGGAGAAGACTCTTGAGAGTCCCCTGGACTGCAAGGAGATCCAATCGGTCAGTCCTACAGGAAGTCAAGCCTGATTGCTCCCTGGAAGGACAAATCCTGAAGCTCCAATACTTTGGCCACCTCATGAGAAGAGAGGACTCTTTAGAAAAGACCCTCATGCTGGGAAAGATTGAAGGCAAAAGGAGAAGGGGGCGGCAGAGGATGAGATGGTTAGAGAGTGTCACCGAAGCGATGAACATGAAATTGGGCGAACTCAGGAAGCTAGTGGAGGACAGGGAGGCCTGGCGTGCTGTGGTCCATGGGGCCGCGAAGAGTCGGACACGACTTAGCGACTGAACAACAACGTTTAACATAGCAGCGTATTAATTCACCATGTTTTTGTTTGCTTATGCAACAGAAGACCAACTATTAGACTTCCACTAAAATGACAAGCAAATCCTACAGGCCCAGTTAATTGTGTTTCATGTTGGGATAAGAATACGTGTCAGTAAATGTCACCGATTGCTGTTTATGCTGTCAATGCTAACTAAAACAAGAGTTAAACAGATGGATGGTATTGCAACTTGTCTGTTCATTTGTAGTATGTATGGATCCTTCAATGCCACATTTTACTATCCAATACGCAACAGTACTAAACGATGATCTGATTATTATGGGTCTCTGCATACTTGGTGCATAATCAATTTCCATAATTCCCTTGTAGTATGCTTGCTTCAAATTGAGTAATACAAATAACTAGTTACAAATATAGGGTAGATTGTTTATCACAGTTGTCACTGCCACATGTTGGCATGAATACTCATACATCATGAAAAATCATTTCCAATATTTATAAAAGTGATGGTTTTCCTTGCTATCAGCAGACTAGGGCTGATGGATTTTCAAGGATATCCTGATAATCTCCATCTTGTGGTGAAAGATGAAACTACACAAACAGAAACATCCTCTGATCTTCCTCTTAATCTGTTTAAAAAACACAATCCAGCAAAAGTTTATGCATTTTACTTTCTCTTGTGTTTATTTAATATTTCTCTTAGCACAGATATCTTCAGAAAAGTAGCAGATACTTCTTTTTAAGTATACACAAACTGTTTTTTTAATATAAATATTATCTTCCTTGTCAAATTATCCTTTTCTGTATTTTGTTTTAGTAAATCCTTCCAATTATTTAAATTTCATCTGACACATCTAAGAAACAAAGATCCTCATTCCTGCCTAATTCATCCCGTATTTCACAGGGATACTTCTTGCTATACAGTCATCCCATAAAGGTGACCTCTTAGACAAGAGAGCTTCTTTTTGGCATATCTTTGAATATCATCTCCCAGTCTCTTTCAACCTGTCACAACCTCTAACTCGGAAGTTTGCTCAGGTTCTTACATAGTTAATTCTTGTGTTAACAATTCTCAAGTAGTTCTCCATCTTCTCAGAATGTGCTTATCCTTGATTCTTCAGGTCTAATATTCCTAGTTCATACTCTTTCTGTATTTGTTCAGCTTCTATCCCGATTATATTCTATAGTCTGAACATGGTAAATCACCAATTATTCTTTTCATCTTAGGAAAAGCAAACCATTGATATTATGATAATTCTGAAATAAAAGTTCAGACTTGTAATGAAAGGAATAGATTCCTTTCTTTCTAGGGTCCCATACTCTAGTTTTGTATAAGATCGCTGCGCTATTCTTGAAGAGAATTACTTTTCTACCACCTCTTTCCTGTCCATAATTTCTTTCAGAATCTAATTCCATGTGATCTGGTGCTTCAGGTGGCTGTGCTGATATGTCATTCTGCAAACATTTCTCAAGATGCATTGTTCCATATCTCCTTCCAGAAGGAACATAAGGCTGCCTTGGGTTTGCCACCCCTCCACACATTTGTAAACAAAAAAGCCACTTATCGTGGTCCTGGCAGAGTATCTTCAATTGCAGAACTTCTGGTTTGGTTTAAAGAAACTATGTGAATGAGCTCCTTTATTCATGTGGCCCTTTATAAATCAAACTGGAAGTCCTACACTTCTGCAACTGAAGAAACCACACCAAAAACATGGAGGCAGGCAATCCTCATGTTCTAGAAGGTAGAAGGTGGATCAGTACAGGTTGCATTTTTAGAGGCTGTAGGGTGGCAGGCTCAAGGTGAAGGACATCCTCAATCCACCGCTCTCTTACCACCTGCTACTAGTGCCTCACTCAGTGGGCGGGCCACCCCTATGAGACTAGAGTTTGTTCTTCTGTGTTCCAAATAGTGTGGCTTATTCAAAAGATCCTATTTTTTGACCTTAAACTCAACATGAAATCATTGTTGCAAGTGCTTGCTCACTTAAAATACCTTTCTGGAAATGTTTTCTTCCGTTATCCTGTATTTTATAAAGCCTGTTGAAACAAATATTAACAGTTCATTAAAACCAAACAGAATATTTATTTTTTCCAACATACAACATACAGAGCATACAAAGAGCTTTATACTACAATCTACTTTAAGACATAGATGTTCCCCCATATCTGCAGGGAATCAGTTCCACAGGACCACCATTTAATCGATAACCGTTTAATGGGCATGTGGGGAAGAGCATGGGTTGTAGACAACCCCCTGCCTGCCCGTCCCCCATGTGACCATTAAATCATTTTAAAAATTGGCCTGTTTAAACCAATTTTGCCATAGTAACTTTTTAAATGATTTAATGGGTGCACGGGGTAGGGGGGATCTGTGGGTTACTGAAACATACCGATACAGAATCCGTGGATATGCTCCCCTACACTGTGATGGCTCATACATATTGGGGATGATATGGTGGCAATCTTTCCCAAAGCAGGGAAAAACCTGTTTCAATAATCCAATTCAAACTGTCTGGGCTTGAAAGCCATGGTCCAACAGAGTATCTTTCGCCTGACATTTTGCCCGCATCAGCGGAGGGCATTCTCAAAGGTTCCATGAGCCAAAGATCACCACCTCTGCTCTGATGGTGACCTTTGGACCATAGAACCATTGAAAACACCCTCCACAGATGAGGGTGAAACGTCAGGCGAAAGATACTCCGGGCTTTCAAGCCCAGACAGTTTTTATTGGACATTTTAGTCATGAAACCCTCAGTATGTATGTAAAACCTTTTTCAGCTGAGTTTGATAATTAGAGGCTTCATTTTTCTTGATGTGTCATTCTTGTTTATTTTTCAACACTAAATTCTAAACAAAATTTAGATGCATTTTAAAAGCAGAAAACTCAATTTTAAAAAGCAGAAAAAAGTGACCAGAAAACTCCAGTGTATGTAACATGGGCGCTCACTTAGCCTTCTGATTTGAAGCAATTGCAATATTTATAAAGTCAGTTATCAAGATATACTACAATCATCAACACTTGGTATTAAAGTTCTTGGGGTAAAATGCCGTATCAGCTATAGAAGACCTATTGTGAATGGTTTTAATAATCTTTATACAGTAATCTTTACAGTAGTGTAAATAAACTATCTTCTAGAAGGGCAAGTGTCTATATCTAGGAAAGAAAATGGAGTACTGTAATTGTAAAGAGGTTTAAATCTAAGCTCACTTTAAATCTAAACCTACATTCTGGCCTCAGAAAATCCTTTAAGCCATCAGATCTGTGCATTACACTCTTGAGAGGTATTCACAATCAGTTAATGGTTTTCATCTCTGGCCAGATATATGGTTCATAACACTGACTGAAAATACAGGCGGTCTCAAGAAAATATACACATACACTATAGTGTCTAATTTACTATGCTATAATTCACACACTGCATATGGTATACCCAGAAGCAGTTGCCTGATTCAGTTTATATAGACCAAGTGCTAAAAATGTTCCCCATTGGCATCTATTCATTGCTGACATCATTGACTAAGGGAACTGCAGACAGTCACTGAAGTGTGTGCTAGTTCCAAGGGTGTCTTGAATTGCTTCCCTTAAATGTTCAAGTGTTCCAGGTTTTCTACTATGAAGTATATATGAACTGGAGCTCATTAAAATGTGTGTACATTTTTTGAGATGCTCTGTATTTAGTGATATGTGTTTAAACAAATACTAGTGCAATATACCTCTAACCAGGAGAAATCGTGACTATGGAGTTAGTCTGCACCTTTTATTACAGAATCTATGGGAGGAAAAAAGGAAATCCAAGATTAACATTTTAAGAAAAATAATTCTGTTGATTTATCTACATGTAAAAGCAGATTCTCACATAGAAATTTCATTATTTTGTTAGACTTTTCTTAGCTTGTTTAAGTCTAGTTATAATGAACCACAACAACGTCCTTGTTTAAATGAAATGGCATCTGAGTTGCCTGACAATTTTTCCTGTCACTTGACTCTTTTAAACTGCCCGTAGCCTCTACGATAGAACTTGTACAGCTTGTGCCAGTCTCAAACAAAAGTGCAGTGAAAGTCAATTAATGTTACTCATACCTAGAGGTGTTTGTTTCTGGTAAGAAACAGCCCAAGTCTTACTGAACACAATGGGCTTACTGCTGGGTAAAGTGACACAATTTTCAAACGCCTCTACCTATGGCGTGTGCGCACATCCTTTGTGAAATTGCCAACAACATATTAGCAAGAACTGTTATGACTAAAAGGCGCAATCCTAACCTCCATAGGAACAGGCAGGCTGGCGGTCTTGCGCAGTATCCATCGCAGGTTGGGAGCAGGCTGGCGCCTCCATGGAGCAAGAACATATTTGTTCCCTTACCCGGAGTAGGCACCAGCTGCCCAAAGGGGGGCTACTCAGATCTGCACTTGCTGTTTAGCAGGCACAAGTCCAAGCATGCTGTGTTGGCTAAAATTGGGGCCAGGGTTTGGATGAGGTCTAATGGCCAAATCCAATGGGTAGCTTACTGAAATTTCCAGATTTATTGAGCTCTTATGATTGGAATGCAACTATGAGAAATGAACGCAAGGAAAGTGACAAACTGCTAGCTAATAGCTTTGCTAGATTTGTGGATGCTCTGTATACTTAAGATGTTTCCTAGTTGAGATACTGTTGTTCAGGAATGATTTGACTTCTGAGTTCTAATGCTCAATTTATGCTCTGTGAGATACACAGTAGGTCACAAGAGCCTTCTAGCACAACATCTGAAGTAAAGGGGCAGGTTGGGAAAGAACTCATCTGAATATGGGCTGTTTTTGTTCAGAAACAAGCAGGACCGCATGTCCAGTCAAATAAAAAATAAAATATTTTAGACTTTACATTGCGGTTCTGCCCAACTTAGCAATATTTAATTTTATTTCTAGACTGTATAGGGTAGATACCAATTCAGCAATGTCTGTGTTTTACATATAAGTAAAACAGTTGGCTGAAATGGTGTCTATCATATACCGCAATCCTGTCCACATTTTCCTGGGAATAAGCCTCATTAAACAAAACAGGACTTACTTCTGAGTAAATGTATATAACTGTACAGCTAATTAACAAAACGTTGCATAAACTTCACTAAGCTCAACAGCATTTGCTCATTACTTCAAATGAGTGGGATTGCCTCCTAAAATCTCTAGCACTAATCAACAGTGATTTCTTTATGTTTAGTAACATTCTCGTTTCTTTTTTTCCTTGTAGAAGTGAGGTTGACTTGATATGTAGTAGATTTGGGCCACAAGTACTATTTGATTTTGACTGAAAGTAGGCGGAAATGATGTAAATATCGTAGTGGCCATCTTTTCCACCTCCATGCTTGCTGCTCAAAATTCTAGTATAGCCAACATTGCTACAACCTAAAAAGAATGTGACACGAGTGTATTAGAAGCTAAAAAGAAAACAGGTGTCTAGCACTAGAAGCTTAAAAAAACACCGCCATAGACTGCTGCTTTCTGGTTCAGCTGCTCTTCCAGAAGGCATCCAGTTCACAACTATTAGAAACTTGTGCCTAGCTGGGCCTTTTCAGTTGGTCCTGTAGCCAGCAAAGACAAAAGCTGGTGGGGCAGATGGTCATTTGTCCTGGAGGGCTTTGGCCTCTCGCCCCATATTTGTAAGGGGTTCCACAAGGTTCACGTGTTAACATTGCCTACCCGAGAAAGCCCTTTGCTTTGGCCAAAACTAACCTATTTTACGTCACTTCAATGCAGTGAATGCCTTGTATATCTATATATTGATAAATCAATATATGTGTATATATCTTTGGCCTAGCTCTCTCTCTGACGTACTCATTTCCTACTTCCAGAAAACTTAAATGCAAGGGAAGAGGCATTCCAAAATTGGTTTGAAATAGCTTTGTATATCAATATAAAATCAATATATTTGTCAGCGCCAGTGCGGGTGCGGAGGATGGGGGTCGTGCGACGGCGTGTGAGCAGCAACTGCCGCCACTTACTCCCAAGGACAGGCGCGGCTTGTAGCGAGGAGCAACAGAATGACTCCCCACCCTCGCGCCAGGCGAGGACGAAAAACAAATAACTAAATAGGGCGCCTTCTTGTAGAAACGTCCCTCAAGCCTTCTCTTTCATGGTCGGGCCGATTCCACCGTAGCGCACGCCCCAGTTCCGCAACGGCGGCGCCTCAACTTCCAGCCAGACTTTTGTGCCTCCACCCAGCGGGCCGAGGATTACGCATGCGTGATTGCGTCACGAAGGCGCCGTCGGCGGTCGTCGCTTTCCTCCTCTCTGCTCCCTCCTTTACAGGGTCGGCTTCGCCGCCGCCATGCCGAAGCTGAGCAAAGAGGCCAAGCAGCGGTTGCAGCATCTCTTCAAAGGCGGCCAGTTCGCCATCCGCTGGGGCTTCATCCCAGTCGTGCTCTACCTAGGTCAGTGCTGAGGGGCAGCGACCAGGCGAGAAGGCTTAGCCGGTTCGGGACCCGGGGGGAGGGGAAACAAGCAGGCGGGCATCCCTCGGCGTGAGCGGGAGGAAGGTCTCTGAGCCGTCAGTTAACGAGCGTTCCAGCACGCGCGCACTGCGCTCGTTCTAGAACGCGTTGGCGACTGTGACGCGATGAGGGGAGGGTCTCCCGTGGGATGCATGATGGCCCACGTGCCCGGTTCCTTCCGCGTGCTGAGTGGCAACCCACCGTGGTTGCAAGACCGGAAGTTCCTAACCGTATCCCTCATCTCTACATTCTAGAATCTCGATACTCCGTATGAATTTTGTTAAACAAACTCATGTTCTTTCTTGGGTGTGTTATTGGTGTTCGGAAGTTACCACATGTACCAAAACTGGAAGCAGAATTTCAGAAGCTTCTTTGTAGGGGTTTCCCTGGTCTTGTTGAATGTGTTTAAGAAAGTTCTTCTATTACCTTACATTTAATACAGTAGTCACATGACTAGTGGTTGAGAATATTTTTGTTAATTATAACTAAGAACGTATGAGTTATTTCTTTTTGTTGGAAGAAGCTTTTGCTTTGGATATACGTGTGTCAAAGTTGCTATTAGAATACCCAGTGATTTTGTTGTATAAAATGTTTTTAACAAGTTTGTTTGTCATTAACTGGGAAAATAATTTAGTTGATTAGTGAGCTGGTCTTGCTGGTTATCTCTTTACTCAGGGAAGCTGCGCAGCATACTGTTACTTCAAAAATTCTGTTCATCTTCAGAAACAAATAAAACCCTTGATATGGTGCACTTGTCTTGCCTTACAAGAGGGAATTTGTGGGTGGAAGAGTATCCTTTCTCAGATTAACAGCACAAGCCTATGCGTGTCTACTCAGAATTAAATCCCAATGAATTCAGTTGGGTCAGGAAGAGTGCATAGGATTAGAGCTGAATTCTGCCATTATTGATGGGTGGAGTTTTATAGGATTAGTGAGCAATGGGATGAGTTACTCTCTGCACCTCAATTGATTACTGGAGAAATGTTGAGGAATGATGTACTGCACTAAACTGTAAGAATTATATTTAATTCATTGAATAGAAAGGAGGAGACAGAGTGGGAATGTGACTCTGAGGGCACAATCCTAACCTGGAGTTAGGCTGGCACAGTTAGGCCAGCAAAGTTTTGCTGGCACAAAGGCCACCCTAAAGCACATTTGGACCACTCTTGGAGTCAAGGAGGATGGCGCACGTCTGTGTGCTGGCCCCTCTTACTTCGAGAGTGGTCCAAACATACTTTATGGTGTCCCTTGTGCCGCCGGCCTAACTCCGGGTTAGGATTGCGCTCTGAGACATAAAATTGTATATGGGATGGACAGAATAGGTAGAGAAAAGTTCTTTTCCTCTTGCATAACACTAGAACCAGGGGACATGCACTAGAATTGATGGGCAGAACAAACAAAACATTTCTTTATCCAGTGCATACTCCATTTATCCATGCTGTGGAACTCTGTGCCACAGGATGTTGTGATAGCACCTAGCCTAGAGGCCCTTAAAAGAGGATTAGACAGACTTATGGAGAACAAATCCATTGTGCGTAACAAGTCATGATGACTGTATGCAACTTCTGGGTTTAGAGGTGGCCATTCTTTGAATGCAAGGGTGTGGTGACAGGATAAAGGTATCTTGTTGTCCTGTGTACTCTAAGAGGCATCTTGTGGGCCACATAGATATAGGAAGTTGGACTAGATGGGCCCTTGGCCTGATCCAGCAGGACTTTTCATATGTTCTTACATACTATGCATCTAATGAAATGGACTCTAGCTCACAAAGATATAGGCTGAAAGAAATTGGTTAGTTTTCTTTGAAAGTTCTTTCAAGACGGTTTGTTAAGCAGCAGTGTGTTACTTTACTGTCACCAGTCATTGATATACGTGGGTATTGTCCATAGATTTATTGTATGTTGAGACTGTGTACCTATAATATAAAATGACTTGCATATTATTTATAACTTTAGGCTTTAAGAGAGGTGCTGATCCTGGAATGCCTGAACCAAATCTTTTGAGGTAGGTGTTCAGCTATTATATTAATATAATACTTATGCAGTGACAATCCATGCTGAAGAGGAGAAAATATGTTTAATTTGCATATAATAGTTTGAAACTTAGATGGGGTGGTTGACATTAGATAAATGTTATGTGTATCTATTGCTATGTTCTCAGGCAAGATGCGGGCCAGAATTTGATACTACAATTCTTTAGTTTAAAAGGGACCAGTTAGAGTCCCTTTTAACTAAACTAAAAGGTTTAGTTAGAGGGACCAACAGAGAAGGAAATGTTCTCTGATTACAGATATGGTAGCATCCAGAGATGTGAATAACATTTTAAAAATATAGAACTAGCAATTATGAAATGATATAAAGATAACTTGCATTGTGTGAAACTTCATTACCAAAATACTTGTGGGGAATGAAGACACGACTCCTTGGTGCTGCTTCTTGGAGAGTCAAGGTTTCCCCCTGCCTCATAGAGTGGGGGAACGTTTGTGATATTAAAGCGGGGTGTTTATTACGTTTAGCTTTAATCAGATCAAGAAATATAGCTCAATGAGACTTACTTTATGATAGGTCTTTTGGGTAGCAAGAAAAAATATTTGGAAATGGGAATCCTTTATTCTTTATTATACCTGCATGTCATCTCTGTTAGAGGGAAATTGCCATAGTTTGCCTTCAGTTTTGTTTGAATGATCTAGCAGTTATATCCAGGTTAATCATATCATGTACCTTAATCATATACCTGTGTCTGGGTTTCTATATACTTTCCAAGGCTGTTATCACACTACTTAATGTTTTGAAAGAACTGTGTTGTTGCTTACAATATTTTGAAAAGATCTGATCTGGTTTCTTTCTCTTTTCTCTCACCTCACTTTTCTGTTTCAGCCTGCTTTGGGGATGAAGGATTTAACCACTATATTCTGGAAGGAGCAGCTGAACATATAAAACAGCTGAAAATGTGTACATTCCAGATACTAGGAAGGACGTTCGTCAAGCGATGTAGCATTGGTCAGCACAGTTTCCTGACATCATCTAATATACTTACGATATAATGGAATTTCATTTATTTTACTTTCACTTGCTACTGTTGAAATAAATTTCAAAAATAAAACTATTTGATGAGGTTGTTTTTCAAGGTTATGATCTCACTTCCTCTTTGTTTTCTCAGTGTTTCAGGACTGAGGGATTTGATTGTTTCATCTTTATAACAATTGGAGCTTGGGCCAGTCAAAACTTCATTTCAGCCTTGGGTTGAGCAAGGTCGCATCTTAGTTCATACTGCAGAACTAGTTACATGCATCAGAATCAGCAATGTTATACATTTTAATTATTACGGAAGGATTCCTGAATCTTATTCCAGAATCTTAGCAGTGACTGTGGGAAATGGCTGGGCATAACTGCTGGTTTCCTTGCCATGCTTTAGAAAGAATGTTAAAAATTCTGTGTGTTACATATTAAAGATATAGCCAGATAATCTATATTTGGATGCAGCTTGCAACTTCTCCCTAGTGTGCTTTGCTGATAAGCGCTTCTTTGCATCCTTAGCACTAGCATTAGCAGATAAGCCTTTGAAACCCTTAGGTATGCCTGGAAGCTAGAGACAGCTGCTATTGGAGTACAGACCTGCTCAGAGGATGTTAGTAAAAAACCTTTTTAGCCCATGTACCTACATTAGCAAGTTGTGGCACATATATCACATGGAAAGAAAAAAACAGCAGTTTCCTTCTGGTTTTAAAAAACTTCCTGGTTATGGAGAAGCAGTTCACAAGGGAAGTAGCTATTGATAATCCTGCATGCACGATCTTTGACGTGGGGCAGCATTCAGCCATTTTATTAATTATACCTTTGCATCATAGGAACACTCTATGTGCTTTCTCTGGGCTTGTGATTCAGCCCTTGTGCACACAGAATAGCCCTTTTGCCATTGTAAGCCCTTTGGTTACCATTTCAAAAAAGACCAGTTACCACTTCAACCTACATTTCCACTATAGTCATAAACTTGGGGCATCCTTGGGTCAAGAGTTTACTTTTTATATTTACTTATATGAGCAGAGTAGATAGAAAGCAATTTATGAATGATATTCCTCTATTCTCCAGATCTGGTGACCAAAATCTTACAAAAGTTCTAATTTGATTCACTTCTAGTTGCCATCAATCTTAATAAGGTATAAACACAGAAACTGGGTTATTGAAATAAGAAAGCGTTCTTGGTTTGAAGAGCAAATTAAAGCCCAGTTTTAAGCAGTGGATGCAAGGGTCAATTGAGACTATAGCAGTTGGGGACTGTTGAAATTTCTCATAAGTGAGTATATGCCAATATGAAACACGGGACACAGCCACAGCAAGGCAGTTGCTAATTATCCACGATTACCAAGTCCCAGATCACTACAGTCAATCTCCTCTGAATTTAGGGGTTCCTTATCCTCAGGCATGAGATGTCACCCCAATCAAACGTAAAGCGGAGGAGAGATGTGCCAAGCACATAAGATGGCAAAGGAAAAGTTTTTTTAAAGTGATTACGAGGGTACAGGCTTCCTCTTGAAGCTTTTTCAAGCTCCTCTGATGATGAGAGTTCTGAGGAGCAAAGTGAATCTTTGCTGTTGGGGCAGAGGATGATGCTAACATCATTTCCATAGACTTAATGCTAGCTAAGGTCTCTGAACCTCAGTGCGAGTAGTGCTATTTATAATAGGGCAATGTCTACCTCTCAGTCTGTAGTCCCACAGGGTCCAACTGTGGAGATGCCATTCCCAGAGGCCTTTTTCAAAGTGATGGAATGAGAATGGGCTTTGCCTTGTTAAAAAAAAAAAAAGACAAAAGGTTGGTGAACAAATTGTACACTTGTCCTGTTAATATTCTCGATAATTTGCAGGTGGCAAGCATGGATGCAACTGGGGCAGCTCTTGCTACACATGCAGTCATCCCCTCAGAAGAAAAGGATGGTCCAAAGGAATCTTGTGATACAGATATAGCATCTTTTTAAAAGAGCTTTTGAGGCCACCATCTCTGCATTGAGAGCATCTGCAGCAAATTCAGACTTTGCCCGGGTAACTTCTCTGTGGGCAGCTTGCTAAGTTAGATCATGCATTGTCTAAGGCAAGGAAAGACAACCAAAAAATAAAAAGATGGCTTTAGCAGCAGCCTTTTCTACCGATGCCTGATGAGATGCATTACAGTTCTGCTCAAAGGCAATTGCCTCAAATAGGGTAACAAGAAACTTGTGGCTAAGATAAACTGGCTGGAACTAAGAACCAGATTTCTGGCACTCAAACACTTCGTCCAGCAGCTAAGGGGAAGAAATGTGCTGATGTACACATCTAACATGCTGGCCTGAACTTTGGTAAACAAGCAAGGGGGAACAAGGTCAGCTGCACTGCTGAATCTGGTGCGCACTATGTCTCCATGGGCAGAAAGAAACCTGGCTTCCATAAAATTGGAAGGAGTTTACCCAACACTAAACACTGACCCTGCCATGGAATCACTGAGAAGGGCAATTAACGGTAAGTACTAATCTTCCCATTTGCTGTCCTGGGTGACCCTAGCACTCTGCAAAAAATGCAGAAAAATACTTTCATCTTTCCACTTTACACAGAAAAAATTATGAAAACTTGGTGGGGCAGTGTTTTTAACCCCAACTTATAAGCGTTACTCACATGCAACTACTTAATTAGCAATGGATAATATTCTACTCCATACAACTGGAATCTCCAAACTACGGCCCAGGAGCCACATCTGGCCCACCACAAGGTTTTATCTGGTTCATAGCAACTTTTTTTTTGTCAGAGCGTTTGCTAATGTTTAACATTTTTATTCATATGTAATTACTCAGTTTAAGCACAGCATTGTTTTCTTGGAATTGTCACATTTTCTTTTGTTCTGAATCATATGCTGATTATAAAAAAGATCCAGGTAAAACTTATTCATTAATTTAAATGTCATTCATTCATTTATAAAACTGATTTTTTAAACCTGTGAAATGTGTAAAATAGAAAGTGTAACCCTCATACTGAAAGGTTTGGAGACCCCCTGCCCTAGACCTTCAGATGCAAAATCTTTTATCAACATCACTGTTAGGAAACCTCATTTCCAGGTAGGCATTGGGTGCAAAGCTTTGAAAAAAAATTTTAAGGGTAAAGTCCATAAGGGGTTTTTAGTAGATAAAATACCCATTTCAAATGATGTTTTACAATGAGTGCTAATTAAACAATCATATTTGTGACACAATACAAATCTTATTGCTTAAAGATGTGTTTGATATCTGAGCAGCAGTTTTCCTTGGACGGAGGGCAGAGAAACAGAATAAGGCTACAATATACCCTTTCTTGTTAGTAAGCGCCATTGAGCATAGTGGGATTTTTGAATAGACATGCATAAGACTGTGCTATATGAGTCTTAGAGAATGGCTCTAGTGGAGTTCACTCAAGAAGGTTGTGAAGGAGTTTGCAGTTGTCTTTCAAAACATGTTTTTAGAACTGCAGGTATTTGGAAATGAAAAATTCTACCGGTAAGAGGCTACCACTGAAATAGCAGTTTCAACAAATATTAGCCGATTCCTGCCCTTAAAAGAGTAACACCCTTTTCATCACTTGCAAAAGGGACACATCAGCAAGCCTCTGCAACTTAATGCTGTATGTCAGCTGGGAGAATACTTTTAAAATCTATCGTTTTTAGTCTATTGATTTCAGGCACCATTGGTCTTGAAATGAAAAAATCTTAGCAGGGAATGTATTGACTGGTGGACAGATTAAATATAGTGCTAATTGTATCATTTGCCCTGGCATGTTTTTTGTTAACAGTAAATTGCAGCCATGCGATTGGTGAGCTGGGCAATCAGGATCAGAACCGTGATGGGTTTTACTTATTTTTTTTAAATACTCCTGTGTAGCAGTTCCAAGAAATATGGTCTTATATCTACACAATATGCTTTGGAAGGCATTGATTCTAATGCAAGCTTTTTCCCCAAGACAAATAGCAATTGTGGTGGTTTGATTTTCATGTCCTGATCAGTCTCTTTCCCCATGACCTCTATTTAGAGTTCATTCAAAGAATGAACATTCAAGAACATTCAAAGGCCAATGTTGGGCCCATCTAGTTGGTCCCTGAGAAAACTTTCATTATAACTACGTCCAGTTTGTTTTTCATAAACTTTGCGTATAAAATGAAATTCTTGGGTATCCAAACTTAACTTCAATAGACTGGTTATCCGTTTTCCATATGCAAATTTTTTTGCCACTCAATAATACACATTTGGTCTTGATTCAGTTTTATTAATTTAGTATATAATTTACAGCATTTCCAGGGCAGAATGCAAAACAACATAAAAACTAGAAACCAGATATTACAAAATAAATATATATATATGAAAAATAAATGATAATTCAAACAGTTTAAAACTTTATACAATTAAACATTACACAAATATCAGCATTTAACAAGGGGGCTAAAAAGCACCTTCTTGTATTCTTGGTATAAGATTACACTTTTCTGCCAATTCTAATAACTCAGAGGTATTAGCATACATACACCAATAAATATAATTTCTCACAAAATTTCAAGGCATAATTTAGCAACACAAATATCTGTACCGTTCAAGTTACATTTTCAGTGAATACTGGAATCTTTGTGGTACTGATCACAGCCAAAATTAAAGAGTTGTCCCTATTTAAAATAACTTAGTCTTGAGAGTAAAAATACATACATTGAATAAATATTTTAAATATAATAAATAAATCCAAACAATGTATACGTAACTTTAAAAAAAAAATCGAACAAGGTACGTTCTCAAAACAGAACAACAGTAGCATCTGCTTTACCGCAGATAATTTATGTGCCTGATTTAGAGAGCAATCCTACCTTATGCCAGCCTAGTAAGGCCGACATAGCAGGGCTGTATCCTAAAGCCCATTAGGAGGCAGCAGCAGCAACGTCCTGGACAAGGGAAGGTTTTCCCCTTCCACCTGCGTAAGCCCCGGTCGCCCCTTTTTGGGCCTGCTCGGATCTGTGCCTGCTGTTTTGCAGGCACAGAGGAACGTGGACAGGAGCAGCCCAAATTGGGGCTGCCCTGGCCGGGGACAGGCATTAGGCACTACGGTCGTCCTGTGTCACAACCGCCGTCTCTGCCCACTGCACCGCCCAGTTATGCCCCTGGAACACTCTGTTAGGATTGCGCGGTTAAGTAGTTCAGTCACTATACTGAACACAGCATGAAGCAGCCAACACTTAGACGCGCCTGCCTGCCCCAGAGCGCCTGCCCTCGCACATGAAGCGAATAGCCCTTGCCGTTGTCTCCATAAACGAAGTAAAACTTTGTAGTACCAGTTGCTTGATAACTGTAACTTGCCACCCAGTGTGTTCCTGTAGCTTTGCTGAAAGGGTTCTCTGTGCGACTGGATCAGGCATCGTGACAGTATCAGGATCGTTCATCTGTGAGCAGGAAACAGAAAAACCTCATTTGTTACACTCTTCTTGCTTGGAAGAATATTTTTTTGTTTTGTTCATCTGGCAAACAGATTATACTCGCAAGCAAGATGATGCTAGCCGGTGATATTTTCAGATTGTGGGTGGGTGGGGGTTCTTATAATCATATATTTATGTTACTTGAGTTTGTACGCCATCTTACCCTATAGCCTTAGAGCAGCTTACAACATTAAAAGAAATCTATTTGGCATGTACCAATCTCTATAGCTGAAGAGAGTTATTCTCTGCAATCCATCCCTTTTTAATTCTTCATACATCCATTCCTTTCATACTTTAAACTTTGAAAGACTTTCCAATCTCTCTTCTATCATAAAGGTAAAGGTTTCCCCACAACCGAATGGTCTAGTCGTGACTGACTGCAGGGGGCGGTGCTCATCTCCGTTTCTAAGCCTGTAGAGCTGGCGTTTGTCCAAGGACAAGCTTCCGTGGTCATGTGGCCAGCATGACTCTACGCCGCAGCACACGGAATGTCATTATCTTCCCACCAAAGTGGTCCCTATTTATCTACTTGTATTTTTAGGTCCTTTTGAACTGCTAGGTTGGCAGGAGCTGGGACAAGCAACGGGAGCTCACTCAGTTGCATGGTCTTCTATCATAAAAACCAACCATTTCTTACACACCCAAGTACACTTGCCAGGTCATGTTCTTATTTTTAGCCAGCTGCATCTATAAGGTTCTCTCCTCATGGTTAACTTTCTTAAGCTGGGCCTAATTTTCAACCAGCTGATTTTGCTAGAGCAATTTGTATACCAGGTGATCCATAATGGCTTTGCTTGGGGCACTTTAATTCTGCAGTTTCCCTCCCTCTTGCCAGTATAGCTACTGCAGCAATAGCTGAGAAAGCCTTATGATTTACTTAAGGTTTTTTATTTATGATTTTCTGTTTTCTATTTTTATATTATAAAAATTATATTATGTTTTCTATTTTATATTTATGATTTACTGAAATGTGACTCCATTCATATATCTTATCCCCTTTTAAAACAATCTAAGTCAGTAGCCATTGCTACATATTATGGCAACGAATTCCGTAATTTAACTTTGCATTGTGTGAAATACTGTCTTTGAATCGCTTGCCAACTACTTTTGTTACAAGTCCCTCAAATTCAATATTATAAAGGAAACTTCTCTCTACCCATTTTTCCTACATGATCGATAATTTTATACATCTCTACTGTGTTTCCCTTTATCTGTTTTCTAAAACTAAAATTGGGAAGGCGTTAAAAGCTCTTCATACATTTGATTGCCCTTTTTCAATTCCTTGTCTTGTAACCTTCTGTTAAAAGGGGATTGATCAACCCCTTTTATGAATGATTTGCATGGCCAATTGCACAACAGAGCACATCCAGTGGTTTCACTGAGTTTTCAGTATAGCTTTGTGGATCACCTTGCTCAGATGGGACTTGGTGGCAAAGTTTTTTTAGTGGCTATGGACCTTCCTGAAGGACAGGCCGGGGCTCAACTAGGGGTAAGGAGAAAACTATCCCCTTACCCCATCTCCAGGCCTCTCCAACCCTGTTTTGGATACAGTGCAGGCAATGTGGCCTGGTTGTAGGGTTGAATTGCACTGTTCTAGCATCATAATTAAATTATACAGGTGGGCCCTCTTTATACATAACATGGATCTGGAACCAACAGATTTGACTCAGCGTAGGTTCCAAATTCACACTGGAGAGCCTCACCTAGAAGTGTCTTTTGGTCACATCTGGGAGGCTGTCAGAGACCCGGAGAGGCTGCGCACAGTTTTCAAAACCAGAATTGCCACATGGATTTGCAAAAAATGGAATTGCATTTCCAGCATCTCCAGTCACAACTGGAAGGCGCTTCCAGTCATGCATGGAGATCCTCTGATGGACTCACTCTAGTATCCATGGGATTCCATTATCCGTGGGTTTTGGTATCCACAGAGGTTTCGGGAACGGATTCCCCACAGTTATTGAGGTCCAACTGTATTTTAAAGTATTTCTATAGGAGTTGTATGTAAGAAAAAAAGTATAACTGGCTTCTAATTCTACATAACAACTACAGAAAAAAATGAGAAGAAATCAGATTGCTCTTTTTCAATCAACCAGATGTGCAGTTTTGCCTTTTACTTTAAAAAGCCTGCTTCAATAATTTCTGTAGCTGTCATATAAAGCAGAGATAACAAGGTGTTTGAGAAATGAAGTACTGATTCAGAAAATACCAGCTTCTGATAGTACTGATTCAGAAAATACCAGCTTCCTTACTTGCTGATATGTATTCTTAAACAGAATAACATTGTAACTGCTTCTCTTGTATGTAAAGACAATTATGAATGATTAATGGTAAATAGAACTTACCATTGACTTCAAAATATTTGCTAGACGCTGTGAACTTTGCCACATAGCTGAAGTTTGTTGTGCATTACCAGTAGAATATACTTCTATATATTTCAAGTAAGTCTGAAATGCATAAAGGCCACTTGAAAGTTGTCTCAGGCATTTCTCCTAAAACGGGAGAATAAGGAAAACATTATTTTTTGGTAAGATTATTTGACAAAAATATATCCCTCATCTTATCCATTAGCTACTATTTTACAGTGAATTGACATTGTAAGCAATCCAAATACTCCAAAATGAGCAAAATATTGGCAATCAGATGGTCAATGACATACTGTATAGTAAACATTAACATTTTCTATTTAAACACTAATGGATGCTACAGCAAGTTTGCCCATTTACATTTTACAGTAAGGAATTATATTCTTGCCTTGTCAAATTCAGTTTCGAAGCATTCTTTGGTAATCTTTGGAAACTGGAGATTATTCTGGAATAGCATTTCCATGCTGCCCCCACATGCGGCTTGCTCCATGCATAGCTAAATAAAACAAAAGGATTTACATGAACCTTTGTTACATGAGCACTCCAATATTATAAACTAGCCATCAGTTTTACTTCACATATGATGTAAACTCTTCTGTGGTATCATAGGTGGTCCTGAATAGGTTTTCCCATTGTCTTCTGACCATTTCCTTTCTGGCACCCCGGAGAGCTGCTGGTTGGAGTAGACGGTGCTAAACTAGATGGCCAATGCTCCAATCCCATACAGATAGGTTTCTATATTCCTATAGATTCAAGTGATGCAATGGCAACACCGAAAGGTCTGCTTTAAACGCAAAGGGAAATGTATATAGAAATTTTTTTTTTGGGTGCACATTTGTAGCCACAATTCCCACAAGTTATATGTTAAGTAGAACTGATGCATTGGTGCTCCTTTACCCAACACCCCAAACAAATGGTTAGACAGTGCTAATAGGGTGGGGGGACATACTGCAACAACTACCCTTATCTTTTCACTTCAAAAACGTGATCAGCACAATCACAGAACAGTGCTGATCATCTCTTTGTGAAGTGTGGGCAACTTCACAGCAATGGGTGCACAATACTCAGCTAGTACTCATATTTATGATCCAGTGTTATGTGGATCCCATTTGCCAGAACTCTTTCTTCCGTTTACCAAATCCTTAATGCATGTTAACTCCTGAACTGTGAAAAGTAAAGGCACAGTGCACATTGCAGCTCCATGATGGAGGCTGGGTCACGCAGCACTGAGCGTCTGCTGTCATTGATGGGCTAAATCTTTGTGGTACACCTCCTGCTATGTTTTCCATGCGCTTGCAAAACATGTAAAAAGGAAAGGTTTGTAGTTGACTGGGGGAGAAAGCTTGAGCCACAGGTTAAATCACTGTGCCCCTGTGGAGGTCACATAAGGATAATGCCTGAGAAGTAATATAAGGTTGCATTGACATGTGGCAACCACCATTCCTGTTAGGAAAAAAAAAGGTGGGAAGGGCATAAAAGAGTATGCCGTCTTTTTACTATTGTTTTTTAAGTTCTTGTTCCTGCTGTTGAAAGTGAAAGTAAATGTGTACTATTCTGGAGACTGAGCAGGGCCGAAGAAGCTTCTGGCTAAATAACTCCCCTGGTTCCACTTTCTCTCAGGTAAGTGCACATCAGCTTGCCGCTTGTATGTGTGCATGTGTGAAAGTGTATTTGGATATGTGTACAAAATGTTTTGCTTTAGGATAATTACATTTATCTTGCTCCATGCTAATGCAAAAAGTGACTCTCATTGCATTGGCAGTTGAATGCCTCTGATCTGCACCTACGAATTGCAGTCATCAAAAATTATTTTTGTACTCCTATGATACTCTTAACTAAAGGGAGAAAATAACTTTTTAAAAATAATTGAACGTTTCAAAAGACCTGTCTTGCTTTGCCTGGGTTTCTATGGCTCTAGCTTGGCCCAACCTAACATCTATCCCCCTAAAACACTTCTTTTGCAGCCCTTGCTCAAATACCTGAAAGTCAGTTCCTTTAAAAAAAAAAATTCAATTAAAAAAAAAAACTAAATTTGGCTCTTATCATAAGTACCCTGTTAGCTTCTGCAAAGATCAGTCTCATTGATGTGCTGTGAATATTATGCACTAGCTGAAAACAGTATTGCTGCATATGCACTACAAAACTTAAATGCAATCCTTGGCCTTTCTACTAAGAAAGCTGAGACCCATCTCCAGCCTAGGCAGAGAAGTTCTATTTCTCTCTGGATAGAGGCAGATGTCATCCTACAAAGTAGCAACATCTCAGATAAGAGAGAGAGCCGATAAAGCAATGCTGCTTTTCCATTGTAACTTGCTTTCAAACACACCCAGAGACATGATCAGGTTCTTGCCAGCACAACTCACCTCTTTTTTCTTTGCGGCAGCTTGCCTTTGGATCCAGTGAGCCAGCTGGATGTGTGGACATCTATCTGGCAAAGTCCTGGAAGGAGGCCTGGAAGAGCCAATGCTGAGTTCTTCCTCTCCAGAGGAATCCAAAATAGGCAGTGCGTCAGTCCCAAGAAATAACAGGAGAGCAGCAGCAGCCCAGAAACAACCTGATGAAAGGGAGAGAAGAGGAAACAGAGAAGTTGAATCAAAGAGGCTCCCTGACCAGCTGCTCTGCTAAGTTATAGACACTCCCTTGCATGACAAGAGCCAGCAAGAACTGCCGGCAACATCACACTCACATTCCATCAGAAAATGCATGCTCTCTCTTTAGGCTTAGCCTCCTCCCTTGCCTCTCTCAGGAAGGTTTTTAGCTTGTAGGGCTGAAAGGCAGAATGAGTTGTAGGGCATTTCTGAACCTATATATATTGTGAAGGGACTGGTATTATTCACTGCTGGGGAAAATCCAACATTACAGTACAGGGTCTTGGTGTGTATTTGTGTTTGCATTTTTTTTAAATTCTGGAGGAAGGAAGATTATGCTGGGAAATAACTGGAGTTAGGACCGAGGTCATAAGCAGATTGCTTTTTCAGTCAGGCACTTCTAGGGTGGAAGAATGACTCCTAAAAAAAGAGAACATTTGACTCACGCAGAAAGAGACAGTCCACGATTTCTTCCTGGAGAGGGGCAGAGTGACGATGAGGGTGGGGTCATGAGCTAATCAGACCCAGGAACTACAAAATTCCGTTTTACTTTGCAGAAATCCTATTAAGCATTGTAGTGAATATTGAACAATGCATGGTATCACTTCGAGGAAAAAAGTGAACTTAAGTCAGGAAAGAGTGTACCTCTCAAATGAAATAAAGGGAACAAGGTGACATCTTTTTTATTGGGAATGCCATGGTATCAAGTTCAGCCATTTCAAAGTAAAAAAAAAATCTATTTGCAATCCTAAGCACAGTAAGGGCGCAATCCTAACCTGGAGTTAGGCTGGCACAATTAGGTCAGCAAAGCTTGGCAGGCACCAGGGCCACTGTAAAGCACGTTTGGATCAAGCTCAGAGTCAGGGAGGATGGCGCACATTTGTGTGCTGGCCTCTTTGACACCAGGAATGATCCAAACATACTTTACAGTGGCCCATGTGCTGGCCAAACTTTGTTGGTCTGACTCCAGGTTAGGATTGCGCCCTAAGAAATGAGCGGGCCCAGCCCAAGCCATTTTGGTGCTTAATTCCAGCCTCTCTGTGCCCCACACATTTTTCATTTTTCTCATGCCATGGGCATTCATTCCTCCCCCCTTCCCTGCAGATTTATTTGCTTCCTCCTCACCTTATTCCCTACTATCCTTGGCAGACTTACTCTAATGTTGGCTCTGTGCACTCCTATTCTCAGGGCCAGCCCAAGACCTTTCAATGCCCGAGATGGCATGCCAAGTGCAAGGTGCTACATGACCCACCTGAAATGTGACTCACCTAATGACCCACCTAGCAGGTCCTGACACACATTTTGAGAAACACTGGGCTCGAGCACTGAAGAAGAAAGAAAGAAATGATGCATGGCCTTGAGAGATTGTGCTAGGAATGAGGTAGTCCCTGCCTTGAATCTCACCTCTGACATGAATTCAGTAAGTGGCGAGGCCAGGCCCTTCTCCTAAGCATCAGCAACCAAGCTGCAATATGGGGATAATTATACTTTCCTTACAGGTTGTGGATTGTGTTTGAAATCCAGCGTGTTGGAAAGTTAATTTCTCCTAATGCTCCATCAAGACCAAGAAACTTGAGAATTGAGAACTGCCCCCTCTTTGTTAACATTTCGGCGGGGGCTGAAGACCTTTTTATTTCAAAAAGCTTTTAACTGTTGACAGGCTGGCTGGCTGGCTGGTTATATTTTTATATTTTATATTTTATGATCCACTGGGCTTGTTTTTAAATTCTGTTGTTTTGTTTTAATTTTTGTTTTATTGTATTATTTTAATATTGTTTTTAAATTGTTTTTATGTTAAGTTTTATGTTAAGTTAAG
Organism: Lerista edwardsae; assembly: GCA_029204185.1. Lineage (NCBI taxonomy): Eukaryota > Metazoa > Chordata > Lepidosauria > Squamata > Scincidae > Lerista > Lerista edwardsae. The sequence goes on from JAJKFI010000009.1 coordinate 11,777,851, forward strand.
TTTTATGTTAAGTTTTTATATTGTTGTAATTGCCGCCTTGAGTGCCTTCGGGCAAAAAGGCGGGGTACAAATTCAATAAATAATAATAATAATAATAATAATAATAATAAATAAATAAATAAATAAATAAATAAATAAACAGGACCTAGAATAACACTTCACCTGTGGGGTTCCTCAGTGCATCCATTTTCTTTCTTTCGCATAAGTGAATGGCTGACATGCATTTCTAGAGTGAAAACTAAAACTGTATTCAGCAACAATATTGAGTGTGGGGGGGGGGCTACCACTGCTAACACAGATCTCATAGGCACAGGCTTGGTTTTTCACAAAAATGTCCCAAGTCCACCCATTGGAAAGAGGAGTGAAGCAGCATGCAGTGTAGGTGGGTAAGGCAGAGCCACCTCACCAGAATTCTTTAAAAAGCTCTGCTGCTGCTGCTGCTGCCAAAGCTGAACTCCAATGGGGTGGCTCCGCCTCACCTGCCATCCCCACACCACATGCAGCAGGTCAACAGTGCCTTGGAGCCAGAACCAGATGCAAAATGTTGACTCACTGGTTGGAGCCAGTTGCCTTCTGCACCTCATGAATTCTGCACCTCACTGGGATAGCCAGCCAGCATACACAAGAATACATCTTCATCTACAGATCAGAGATCCTATGGTCAATCAAGTGGGAAGTAGAAGCCTTTGCCAATGTACTACAACTAATTCAGTGATCTAGAATTAAGTCATGGTCTACCGGTAGATCCCAATCCACCTGTTACCCATTGTGTAAAAGCATATGCAGCCCAATTTCAACCACTCAGGATTCCTGCACTGTATGAGCCTTCCTGCCACACTCATACCCCACCCATCATCGTGATGGCCATTTGGTTAGTACTTTGTCAATAATGTACTTTGACAATAATGGATCGCATGAACAGCCACAGTGTTCTGCAGTAAAGCCATGATAAAAGACAGGTGACAAGGAATGCTTGCAATTGAAATTTTCTTTTCTGGTGGAAAGCCATTTTGTACTTGGCTCTGGTTAATGCATCTTGTGGCTCCAGTTAAATAACAAAAAACAAAGTAAATGTACATCTTGCAAACCTGATGTCTACCCGGCCTTGCTCTAAAGGGCTTTGCGTAGCATGAACCATGCTGATTTGTCTGCCGATCACTAAAAAGTCTCGCTAAAAAAGTTAGTGGCAACATGCCACTAATTGAGTGTCCATGCATATGACTTATGCAAGGAAAAGGAAAATAAATCGGAACAGTAATTTCCCGGATTGATTCATTTCAGAGAAGAATGCTTGTGAGCCTGATGCCATTGATGGCTGCAATCCTCTGCTGTGCACAGTTACCTGTGAGTAAGTCCCATTTAACACAGTGGGACTTACTTCTGAGTAGATATGCTTAGGATTGTACCGCCTTTGCTCCAGCTGGTGACTGTCACTGTATGACTGGCTATCTCTATGCAGCTTATTTCTGCATGAAGAAACAGGACTTTTGCTTTTGTTTCCTAGCAAGATTCCTCTGCTTAGCTGTCACACCATGCGAGCAGGTTGGGGAATTTCTGTGAACGTTTTTATCTCCCTTATTCTCCCCTTTTGCTTTTAAAACTACAACTATAGTTATATGTCTGCTAAATTGTATAATCAGAGCTTGTCGTCCAATTATGCAAATAGATTGGATATCCCTATTCGTGGGTGAAGTAAAGGGGGAAGTCTCTGGCCGAATTGCAAAACCCTTAGTCAGCTTTGCTGCACACTTTTCCATTTTTCAAATTTTACTTAATCCCTAGAGAAAAATGAGTGTAACATGTTTTGAGCCAGCAAAATATTTCTAGTTGCCCAGTTCTGTTTTGCAAGACTTCAGGATGTTTATCATTTGAACCAAGAAAGCACATCAAACCGCCTATTCTTACAAAATAGCTGAACAGGAAATGTAATGCCAGATGGGACGTTTTATCTATTTTATATTAGGCTTGTTGCATATTCAGAGCCAAATACCCTTTTTAAAATGACAATGCTCCTAGCTACTTCTTTAATCAGTATTTTGATTTCAACCAGTGGTACAAGTAGTACTTGTGGTACTTCACAGTACAGAAAGTGGTACTTTGCAGTGTAGATTATCCTACCAGTGTGTGAAGTGCCACAAGGAGTGCACAGCCCTGCCTTGTCTGGGCACAGGTGGAGTTGGCTGGGGCAGCAGTGTGCTGGCAGTAGGGGGCAGCTGTGCAGGGTCCAGAGCCCTGCCCTTTGAAAGTCGAGGCAAGGGGAGCGCACAGTGGAAGCGCGATCAGGAGGCAACTGGGGAAGCCTGGGCCTTTTAGTAAGAATGATGGCGTGGTGTGTCGCCAACTGCTACAGCTGAGTGCTAAAACTTTTGAGAACCACTGTTTGAGACAATATAGTGAAGGGACAGAGAGGGAGGAACGGATGCTAACCTGGTGCAACTTTCCAGGTTTATGTTGCATCAGGGAAGGAAATCGCTACAGTTGTGTTACCCAGCATAGCTGTAACAGCTTTGAATAGCAAGGAGAAGTAGCATTTCCGTTCTGCAATCTTGTGTATCAAAGGTATTGCTTTTTGATCTGATGCCCTATTTTTTGTTCTAGGGGCCAATTTGGAACCTATATTTACCTGGTTCTACATTGCAGGAGTTTGAAAGTTACTTAATTTGATTCCTTCTGAAATGCCATGCTATTTTTAATCTGTTGGCCCTTAACGTAATAATTCTTATCATTCATAGAACACTTCTGAGTGTTTAAGGCGTTTCACAAATGTTGTCTTGTAATGCTTATAACCCTGCATGAATCATAAAAATTCTTCTTAATGATGATAAATCTGGCCAATGATATCTGATAAATACCTGGCCGATATAGGCATTGACAAAATAACTGTTGAACAAGTACAACAAGCCACACTACCATGCACACTGAAAATTATACAGTGAAGGTCTTAAACACTTGGGTGGAGTTTGAACTAGTGAACACCCAAAAATCCCAATCCAAACATGTAGTGGGCTGATAAACCACTGGTAATATTTACAGCAACTGGGGTTGAGATTTGCCTCAGGCCATCTCCAGCCCAATCCAAAGCTGGCCAGCCCCCATAGGAGTAGCTGTACTAAAATGACTACCGCTGCATCCTATGGGTGCCATGGCAGCCATAGGAGGCTCCTCAAGGGAAAGGTACTGGCCCTGCAATGGGCCTCCTCAAGTCTGCGGTGGCTATTTTTCCAGCGCAGACTTGAGAACCTCTGTAGGGCCACATGGAACGACATGGAGAATAGATAAATAAAAAGCAGAAACCTTTATTGGCATCACAACCGGTTAAAACATGCAAGCAATAATATAACCAACAAGTGACTAACAGTCACTCATCATGAGAATAGGATGCAGTAGTGGAGGCCACTGCTTGTCCCCCACCAAGTTCCTCCCCCCACCCCGAATGAGTGCACTGCCAGTGTTGGTGAAACTTACCACTGGGCCATGTGGCATCAGGTCCTCCTTGTGCTACGGACAAGGGCCTACTTAAGCCCTTACTACTGGTGCTAGAAGTGCCTTACAGCACTTTTGCGGTGCTGGCTGTAAGATTGGGCCTTTAGTGATTTCATGGCAAAGGTTCCAACCACAGGAATCCTAATTTGCAGCTCGGTCACAGAGCTTCTGTGCTGCTCCAACTTTCTGTATGTTCTTCATCTCTGCCTTTTGATCTGAAAATATATTTAACATGCCATCTTCCAATTAAGGTTGTATTCTCCCCCCTTGGGGGGCTTCATTATATAACTATATGGTTTAATTTCATTGGGACTCAGAGATTTTAAGGGACGTGGTGGCGTTGCGGGTTAAACCGCTGCTGCTGGGCTTTCTGGGCGGAAGGTTGGCAGTTTGAGACTGCGCGACGGACTGAGCTCCCGTTGCTTGTCCCAGCTCCTGCCAACCTAGCAGTTCGAAAGCACCTAAAAATGCAAGTAGATAAATAGGTACCACTTCCATGGGAAGGTAATGGCATTCCATGCGCTACGGTGTATAATCATGCTGGCCACATGACCACGGAAGCTTGTCCTTGGACAAACACTGGCTCTACAGGCTTAGAAACAGATGAGCACCACCCCCTACAGTCGGTCACAACTAGACCATTCGGTCGTGGGGAAACCTTTACCTTTTTTACAGAGATTTTTATTCAGGATCTCTCTGGCCAAAATCCACTGAACCAAACTTACTTCTAACATTTCCTAGTTCTCTAAAGGACATGTATTAACTGCTTGTTGGCTGCCACTGATACCCAGTCTAAAAATAGCCCAATTGCTAGTGATTCTTCTCTTTGGGGAATTCACTGTTATTTCTTGCGATTGTAGTTCCGAAAACAGTTTTCCCCAGAAGATGCAGGGTTTAGCAACCCATTAAATTATGAGCATGAACATGTGATTGGGAAACGGAATAATCTATACGCTTGGGATTCCCTCTAGGAGTTCCCTTTTCATTAATCTTTGGCTCACCAGGGCTTAGCCCAGTCATCTGTTTTCCATGTTGGAGTTGAGTCCAGAGCCATATGAAGCAAGAAGATATGCTGAGAGTCTTTCATTCACTGTCGAATAGTCACAATGCTGGAGCAAACTAAGCATGACGTTGGTCATGTCAATGATCTTGCATGCTTGGTTTTGAATGTGTAAATAACATATAGGGTGAAGGAAGGGCTGATCTGCCTACCACAGAACTCCCAAGTTTTCAGCCTCATCCAACCTAGTGATCCTAGTTCCTGGCCAGCTGTTTATTACATATTATGTACAGAGTATATAACAGACTTTTTCTCAAAGTCTTTTTCTCAAAGTTCTCAAACGTTTTAGCACTTGGACCCACTTTTTAGGATGTCAATCTATCCAGGACCCACCAGAAGTGATGTCATGGCTGGAAGGGCTGTCATTGTGAAATCAGAGCCTTCTGCTTTCCTGAGAATGCAGCAATAAGGTGGGTTATTTCTCAGTCATTTTCCAATAGCAAAGTGAATTGAAGGAAAAATCCTATAAACAACCTTGACACAATTTTATGGGCTTACACTCAGGAAAGTGTATATAGGATTGCAGCCCTAGTGAATTGGCATAGAAGAGACTCAGACCAGTGGTCCTGTTGAATAGTTCATACTCCTACAGTAGAAGCCTATAGATGTTCCATAGAAATTCCATTGTGTTCAATAGTGACTGAAGCTGCAATCCCAAGTGTGCATAGGATTGCAGCTTTAGCCGCTATGCCAGTTGTTCTCAAAGTCCTACTTGGAATTTGGGAGCCAAAGTGAATACTTGCGGGGGCAAGACCTGGGGACCGGGTGTGTGTATCCCAATGGCGCCACAGCAATAAAAAACTGGAAGTGCACTCCAATTGCATGAAAACCGGAAGTGCCCACAGACTGCAACATGGAGCAATTTGGTGCTTTGGGGAGGTCTGCAGAAGGGGCTGCGGGCCTCCTAGACCTTGCCTAAGGCCAGCACAACCCTCAGGTAGGCTAAAAAGCCCCTGGGTGCCTGCAGTGCCATGATCGCTATGGTGCCATTGGGACATCAATGACTGGTGTCCCACAACTTTGGGAACCACTGCACTATGCCATTTCTTCAGATACATAATTTGTCAATATATCATGCCATCTAGCTAGTCTATGATTACTATTCCTGTTCAGGTTTTGAAGAAACATTTCCATTGCCCTCTCATTATCGTTGAACTGTATTGCATGTTACCCGCTTTGATTGTAAAATATAAAAAGTATTGCCTCCAGCAGTTATTTTCCCATATTCTTATTGGTCTTTGCTTTGTAGACTTTTTGCTTGTACAAATTTGTGAAACTGAAAGTTACAGGACTTCTGTGAGTCAGGGTTAGATGTGAAATAACACCACTGTATTTTACAATTGTGAAATTTAAGTAGTTACTCTATTGCCAGGCTACATGGAATTTATTGCGTAAGTCAAGAGTTTTGAGCCATAGCCTCTTTCTACACAGAAAGTGAGGATGTGAAGACAGACTCATGTAACATTTTAGAACAGTGGGGCTGCACTGTTCTCTTTTTCCCCGGGTTATCAAACTTTAAGGGCAAGTTAGTTATACATGGCCAATTCCATCGCCATAACAGCATTGCACTTTTAGAAAGAAATAAATAAAAGACGAAATGAATGGATCACTACATGAACATTGATGCAGGAGTCGACCCAGGAGTCAATTAGCTAGTATGTGTATTTGTAATTCAATTTGTGATGACATGCTCAGTTTGTGCCTGAAAGACAGGTTGTGAATTTTCTTTATATTGCATCCATGCATGAATTTTCTTTATATTGTGAATTTTCTTTATAATACATTACACCAATTTAACTGATTTCGGTGCCTGCTCATGAACAAATGCTGACATTGTTGCACACAGGTATGTATAAGAGTCAGTACCCCTTTCCAGTGGCCCTGTAAGCATGGAGAGTGTCAGCATTCCTAACCACACAGAGAGCACAATCCTAACCTGGTTAGGCTGGCACAGTTAGGCCAGCAAAGTTTGGCTGGCACAAGGTACACTGTAAAGTATGTTTGGACCACTCTCAGAGGCAGAGAGGCCAGCACATGGATATGCACTATCCTCCCTGACTCCAAGAGTGGTCAAAAAGTGCTTTACGGTGGCTCTGGTGCCAGCCAAACTTTGCTGGCTAACTGTGCCAGCCTAACTCCAGATTAGGATTGTGCTCAGAGTCTCTGTCCCTGCAGACAGGATTTGTAAGGAGCAGATGGGCAGAATCCCTGCCGTCACTCCCCAATCAACGGAAGGCAGTGATCCAGCCCCAACCTTCTCACTTCCTTCCTTACGTAGGCCTTTTCAACAATACAGGAAGTGTGGGACACACTGGGAGCTCCTGCATTTCCTGATTTCTTTAAAGGGACCTACCCAAGAAAGGCGTGAAGAGGGGGCAGGGAAACATACCTGCCTTCAATCCATGACTTTGTCCATGATGGGCTGGAGGGAGGCAGTGGCAGAGTGAAGGGCACCCCATGTCTGCTTGCTGCAAGCTGTTGCTCCATGTGAGCTGCATTCATGGATGGTCCGCATGTGGGATCTCTCACAGTAGACTGTTGGTGTGGAGACTTTCTTACTTACAGACTGTCTGAAAAGAGTGTGATGCAGTAGAATGCATGAACTAGAATGCAGGTTCAGTTCCCTGTTCACTGCCAAAGTACAGTACACGGATGATCTCGACAGTATCACTGCAAATTGGAGTTTTTGTGAAGCCAAAAAGCTTACTTTTTAACATTCGCTTTTCAAATGATGCTGTAAAAGTTACACTTGAGTTGCCCACATGCCAAAAGACCCTACATGATGAACATGACCTTTCATGTGTCTCAATTGCTAACCCCGCCACATCTGGTTGATAACATCTGATGCTCTACTCCTGGCCATGTGGTAGCTGCTGAATGTATGAAAACAGTAGCGCACACTAGACTTCTTTGAATAACTCAGTGGAATTCCATGTGTTCTCTTGGCTGGCGCAGCAGCCACTGTGCTGGCTGAGGGTGTCGCAAACAGTGATGTCATGCAGGGGGTACGCGGGGGTACGCGAGTACCGGTTTCTAGGATTACAGCTGGCCCCGCCCACTCATTGACTCCGCCCCCTGCAACATTTGAATTTCCTGTACGTTTGAGTTGCCTGCATGTTCTCAGAGCCAGGCAGGCAGGCAGCAAGCGGAGCCTTGCCTTGCCTTGCCTTGCCACTGAAAAATGAGCTGCTCTGGGGTTTTGGAACTGTTGGGTCACTTTAACATGATGCCAGGCCTCCTTAACATGTTCTGGGGGGTGCTGTGGAATACTGTTGCAACTGTTGGGTCAGTTTAAAATTGTCTGAGGCCTCAAAAAGGGCTTTTTTCATGTCACTTCCGGCCACAACATCACTTCCGGCTTATGACTTCACTTCCGGTGGGCGGGTCCTGACATGTGCCAATCAAAAGTGAGTACCTGTTCTTAAATCATTTAGATGACATCACTGGTCGCAAATATGTTCACGGTATCGGGAGAGTAGGCAGTGCCAGTAGGGAGACCTGCCTTGCCTAGCTAACACTATGTTCTGAGTCCAGGATGGAGCACTTAGAAATCACAAATACAGGCATGCCCCAGTATCTGCTGGGGTTCCATTCCAGACCCCACCATGGATACCTGAAACCATGGAAACAGGGGACACCTTTTAAAAGATAGGGGAACATCAGTGGTTTTCATGCAATAAGGTATAAAAAAGGTATAATTTTAGGTATAATTTTAAACATGTTTCATGTTCCCCTATCTTTTTAATAGGCGTTCCAGTATCCATGGATACCGAATAAGTGGATACCGGATACCGGGATAAGTGGATACCGGGGCATGCCTGTACAACTTATCTGCGGACCGTCTGCAGTTATGGCTCCATCTTTTCAGCCCCCAGAGTCATACAGGCTCAACCACTCATACTGACATCTGCTGCAACAAGTGAAACTGCACCTCACATGACTGTCTCGTTCTGAGTCTTTCTGAGCTTTCCCCATAAAGGGGCAGCATGCAACATTTCCCCCCCTGAAGTTCTGGAACTGGTACTATGCCCTTTGGCTCCCCACCCATAGCCCTACCACTCAACCACTCTGGTGATCCTTGTGAAACATTGTGGGGTCAGTCTGCTGATTAAGAGCACTTTTTAACCTTCTTCCCCACCTGACTCCGCAGTCAATGGATGCACTTTGCTATTTGTATCCTTGCAAAATGAGTTGTCTACATGGATGCAGCCGTGGGTTTCTCATGGGAACAGCAACAAGCAAAACTGCCCAAATCCAGGCAAATAAATAAGCAAAACCGAGAGTATTATTTTGAAAAAAAAATTCCCAATTGATTTAGAAGACAAAAAAAACAACCCTCTGGGGAAACGTATCATGTCAGAACTATTCCATGTCCTACTTTTGCCCATGAATGAACTATATGGAATTTCCTTGTCTCAGATATCGTTTATATCTACTGAAATTACTTGTACAAATTGAAACCAGAGTCTGGATTTAGCAAGGAGTCTGGACGTGTTTAGCATTCTACTGTAACTCAAAACGATAACAAACAATTTCTCTTTAATTGTGTGTCAGAGGAAGCTGTTCTCCTGATTCCTTGGAACTATTGCGGCCCTGGTTGTAAGATTTCCCATCAAAGAAATCATGTGAAGAGTCTGTGCGCCTTTTCAGAAGGTGTGCCAAGAATGTTAACTTTCTGTTCTCTTTTGCTGTTTACAACAGTAAATATCTGTCAAATTGTATTACTGACTAGTGTACCCGTGAATTTAATCTGTGTATGAGTAACACATGAGTAAATATACCAGAAATATACTGTACTGATCAATGTCACCCAAAAACTGAGATTAATGTTGATAGGGCTGGCTTAAGACCAATTGGAGCAATTGCTGTCAGTTGGGCCCAGCACTTAAGAGGGCCCTGCGCTAGGGTAAAAATGAAGAATAAAATTAATAGTTTTATTAAATCATTTAACAGTCACTAAAACAAGTTGTGTTTTTTTTACTAGATTTTTTAACTAGATTTTTTTTACTAGATTTTACTAGATTTAGACAGATTGCACATTTCCTGTTGAAAAGTAAAAGAGTAATTCAAAGGAAATTACACATTGTGTTTGTTTACTTGCAGGTTTACATGTATGCAATTTTATATTAAAATGTGGTTAGATCCATTTGAGCCATTAACTCACACGCACTTTTTAAGCACACACCTTGATTGCTTAAAATAATATAATGGGCAGCCCAATCCTAACCTTTCGAATTATGGTGTTGGGGAAGACTCTTGCGAGTCCCCTGGACTGGAAGGAGATCCAATCGGTCAATCCTCTAGGAAGTCAAGCCTGATTGCTCCCTGGAAGGACAAATACTGAAGCTGAAGCTCAAGTACACTTACTTTGGCCACCTCATGAGAAGAGAGGACTCTTTAGAAAAGACCCTCATGCTGGGAAAGATTGCAGGCAAAAGGAGAAGGGGGCGGCAGAGGATGAGATGGTTAGAGAGTGTCACCGAAGCGATGAACATGAAATTGGGTGAACTCAGGAAGCTAGTGGAGGACAGGGAGTCCTGGTGTGCTGTGGTCCATGGGGTCGCGAAGAGTCGGACACGACTTAGCGACTGAACAACAACAACAAATCCTAACCTGCGTTGGTGCAGGCAGGCAAACTGGTCTGCACTGCATCCAACGCAGGTTGGCAGCTGATGGAGCTCTCCCAGGGCAAGAGGACATTTGTCCCCTTACCCTGGGGTAAGCCTCAGCCACCCCTATGGGGCTGCTCACCAACAAAATAGCTGGCACAAATCTGAGCTGGCCGAATCGGTGCCACGCAGCCCGGGGACAGGGGGTTAGAATCCGGCCAAACGGCCAGATGCGGACCCCCCCCCTCCTCAGGCCAGCCTGCCCATGGGGCTGCTTTTCCTCTGCCTCCCTTTTGCCTTCCCCCCATCCTCCCAAGCCCCCCCACAGGCTGAATGTGGCCAGCGTGAACGGCGATTTACCTGCTGGTCTCCAGGGTGCACCTGGGTCACTGCAACTGATTGTGCCAACCCAGCGCAACTTCTGGCTGAGGCAGAAGGCCCTTATGGCACATTTGCGATGGCCCTGGGCTTATGCAAACCACATATGTCGGCCCAAGGACGCACTAGGATCTTGCTGAGGAGGCTGGATTCAAATTCTGTTTGTGTTGCTAAGATTCTACAGACCTTCGAATCTTGGGGCTTTGCAAAGAATGTTTCCAATTGGGCTTTGCAGCTCCTAAGGCCAGCCCTGGATATTGAAGGTCTTTTTTGCATGTTCTTGGCCTTTTTTCTGTCTACACTTTAGATTTGCTGCATTGCTAGTGCAGTTGACTCATGTGGGTTAAAGCCAGTGAAAATTACAGGCTGTGGTTCTTTCTGAAATAGAGGAGAAGCCAAAAGCTACCACCCCTTTACTTTTGTATTCTATTAATATGTAGAAAAATACTGTAAACTGCATTGGGCACCCCCCCTATGGCAAGGGAAAAGATGGGCTGTTTTTTCCTCTTTCAATTTCTTTCATCCAAGGAAAGAACTGTAGGGCAATTATTAATTTGTGCTTTCAGAAGGAGAAGACATACATAATCAAAGCCAGCAGAAACAAAAATGGAAGTTCTAGAAAGAGGCTCTGATGTGCAGATTGGGAAAAAAGGAAGTTAGATTGGCTAGTGTAATCCAGAACTGCTCCAGCAAAAGAAAAGTCATGATGCATCTTGAGTTAAACAGTAGTGGGTATAACACCAGAGCATGGAATTTTAGTCCAGATTAATTCATCTAAAATAAAAGAGAGGGTTCTTGAGAATGCACTTTAGGCCTGTCATTCTTCTGCCTCCCCAGGTAGTACATAAGTGTAGGTGGTCCATGGTTGTGGTTGCTTAGCAACCTACTTTATCAGACAGTGCTCTTTGCAAACAGAGTTTGACAGCCTTATGACTCATGCCAGTTTTCAGTCCATAATATTTCACATGACGCTGTTTCTTTCATATGTTTTGGTTTTCAAAGGTGACACAGGAAATTGTAACCACATTAATGAAAAGGCTCAGTTATCTCAGTCACACATGACATTGTCCCATGATGCTCTGAGAGCATGACAGTGAAAAAGCATCACAGTCTGCCTGTTCTCATTCTAGGTTGTCACATGCAGTTATCCAAGCAGTAAGGACTTATTTCATGTGTCAAGAAGGGAAGGGAAGTTGGTGGCAGAAATTAATGTCACAGGATCCCCTTGGTAAAGACAGTGAGTACAGCAGATTCAATTACAATTTTGTCTGCCTACCCTTTATTTTAGGGCTGATAAAAACATGACAGGGAGATGCAAGAAGAACGTACTCAGTCCATTTTCACTGTGTGTGATCATTGCACATGGAAAACTGTCTTAATGTGATGTCAGATATGTGCAAGCCTGCACAGGTAGGTTCTTCTCAGCCAGCTGAATCACATTTAGTCTAGGTCAAGGTCTTTTGTGAAGTAACATTCTGACAAGTGGTGGGAAAAAGGAGTTGTAATCTTAGTAGGGTCAAAAATCAGACAATGATGTCGATTGATAAATATGGTTCTGACTGTACTCATGCCTTAGTGGGAAGTTCATTGCATTGTGGTCTTGCTGAAGAGTACGTTTTTTTGTGAGAACATGATGCAAAGAGGCCTGGAATAAGCCATAGACTGCCAAGCAGAGGCTTGTGCAGCGGGTTTAAAGGCAATGTATCCATCAGAGGCTTGGCTGGTGTAACCCATAGAACATCCATGACCACATCCTTCTGACTAGCATATTTTAGCCAGTAAATATCACTGTTCCTCAGAAGCAAGACAAATTCAACTACAATACAAATTAAAACATTTTAGCCCTTGTGTTGTATCATAAGAGGGCTAGACTAGGGGCCCAATCCTGAGTCCTCCAGCCCCTATGGTATGAGCACACTGCGGGTGCTGGTGTCGCAAATGTGCGATAAGGCATGTCCAGCATGAGCCATAAGGTCTTACCACCCGCACTGACCCAGCATCTGAGCTGAGTGCCTGGAGGTGGCAACGTGGGACTGGCAGGCAGTGAGTTCACTGATCCCTGGTATTGTGCGCTTTCCAGGCAGGTGAAGAGGATGGAACTGGGCAGGGAGAGAGGTGGCAACCTCTGCTGCTGGATCCTCCGTGTCAGGCTGTGCAGCCTGATGTGGAGGCACTTGCATCTGTGCTGGCAAAATGACTGGCACAGACACAAGGAGACCAATTGGCAGAATGTCCCCTTCTCCTGGGGCACCTCTGGCAGCTGCTCACAGTGCCCAGGCAGCTCAGGATTGGCTATAAACCTCATGGAAATAAAGGAAACAAGCTAATTAATCTGTTAGCTTCAATAGGACAGAGAGCGCAATCCTAATCTGGGCCAGCACAGTTAGGCCAGCAAAGTTTGACTGGCACAAGGGATACCGGAAAGTATGTTTGGATTACTCTCGGAGTCAGAGAGGCCAGCGCACAGATGTGCGCCTTCTTCCCTGACTCTAAGAGTGGACCAAGCTTGCTTTACGGTGGCCCTTGTGCCGGCCAAACTTCTTAGCATACAATTGACTATATCTTAAAATCCAACTATATCATGTAACTCAAAAACAGGTGCACAATTCAAAAGATTAAAATTTCATCACTCAACAGCATATGTGTAATTATGAGGTTAAAAGAGTATCAGAGGAAAATCAAAGGAAATGATTTAACAATGTTCTTTAGAAAGTGTTTCCCTTTAAATCCCACTATACAGTTGACATTTAAAATCCAAGAAGCTTGAAACAAAAACAAAACAAATGGACAGCTTTTTATTTGGACTTCAAATTTTTGTCTTTTGAGCTTTGGAGAAACAGAACGGCCAGATGGAATCTACTAATAGGAAATAGACTAAACAGATTTGGAGGTTGAACAGTTCTGAACCCAAAGGTTAAATGAGGGTCTGGGGTTCCTGTAGTAGGAAAGATTATTGAATAATATTTCTGCATAGCCACCTCTCAGGAGGGCTTTCTCTGAGGACAAAGTAACTTCTCAATCAGAACAACAACAGTTTTAAGCAGGGATGAATGAATGCAGCAGATTTAACATCATACTAAATCTCTCTCTCTTAAACTGTCACCAGTCAGTGTAGAAAAGATCCTAATCTCACTGCACCAATGATCTGATTAGAAGGCAGCTCCATCTTTTCCTTTCCCAGTCTAAAGATGATCGATGTGATACCTTGTTAACATTTAGAATGCATCTGCTATCTCATCCTTGGTTTTTAACGTAGGAAGAACTTCATAATTCTGCCTTCTGCTCTCTTTATCAAAGAAAGACGCAAACACAGATTTCCTTGAGAGTGGGGTGTGAATAGATATCTCAAAATAAGATAAATACAGATGAACAGGTCTGTGGCTCAGTGGTAGAGCACAAACATTGTATGCTGAATGTTCTGGCTTTAATCCTAGGCACTCTCAGAATACGGGTGGAAATGTTCCGTGTCTGAAACTCTGCAGAGCTCTTGCCAGTGAAGAAAACATTGAGCTAGATCAACCAATGGATCAACTTAGTTCAAGTTAATTTCAGATTATTCATTTTCAGGAATCTTTCTTTGATTTTCACACAAACATAGGAACATACACTTCCAATAAAAAGCATATTTTTTTATTGTGGAAAACTTGAAAATATGCAGGTATCCAAAAATATTCCACCGTAGAAGAGTTTTCAGTGGGGAAAATGCTTTCCTGGCATGCAAATGTTTTATCATTTGTTATTTGGCTCCAAGCTTTACAATCCTGGCCGCTTCCCCCGGCTCTGACAGCCACATCCTCCTCTTTTTCTATTATCCCTGACCAAACCCTTGATTCCATAAATTTTCAGTTGCTCATCATTCAAGCAAATGAAATATAATATCTGATTAAGAATGAATCAAATACTGTTTTACAAACTCGTGTATAATTTTAACCCTACTTTGACTATGGTTTTGTAGAAATTGGGCATTCTTTCAGTCTCAGATATTGTTGCAATTGTCTAAAACTCAACTTATCCTACCCAGGGAGTGATCTACTGGATGGTCACAAGGTGGGGTTCCAGCAGCCAGGAGAGGTTGGGAAAGCCTTAGCAGGGCAGGGCATGGGCTGTTGACCAGGTGAGCAGGGCACCTGTAGTAGATGCAAAGACATAATCTGGTAGATACTGGAATAGATGCAAAGCAGCAAGCCACTGAGAGTGACTGCAGGAGCCTTCCCATCTCTCAGAAGAGGAAGGCAACCAGAAGGACCCAGAAGGCAACCAGTCTGGGTGAGTGGAACCAGAAAGGTGGGAGAGACCTTCCATGGCCAGGAAAATATAAGGAGAGGGCCAGGGATGGGAAAGGAGCTGGCTGGAGGACTGGAAACCAGCTAGAAGTGAGGCTCTAGAAACCTGTGAGATGGGGGGGCGGGAAAACCCTGAGGGTGAAGAATAGTAGGAGGGTGCTATAAATCCCCTTCCTGTCTCTTCTCAGAGGCTCAAGGGAGGGGAGAGGAAGACAGCCCGGAGAAGACAAGGCATGTGAGTGGGGCCCTTGAGGCCCCAGATAGGCTGATGACCCCAATATGATCAGGGAGCCCAAGCCCCCCCTTTTACTGTAGATATTTGTTCTTCCTGGAAGAGGACTGAATGGACCATTGAGCAATGGATGCTGTTATCTCTAGAGCAAAGAAAACTCCTATGTAGTATGAAACTTTTCTTGGCAGATGGCAAACATCTTTCTCCATCTTTTGTGCCATTTCTGGTTCAGATTATCCTTCATTATCATGAATGAGAAAGCCTAACAATGATAATAGGCATTAGCATCTGTGTGGCATTTCACAGCTCCAGAGCAAAGCAGAAATGTCTTGTGCCCTGATGTGATATGATAATTAATATGACAATTCTCATTTTCCTGGAAGTCCCCTTCAGCTTTTGGGACAGCTGTTAGATGTAATCATGTGGCATAAATGACATTGCTTAGATGTTATCACTTACACATCAATTGGATATGTATGATTGTATTACCCAGGCCTGTTGCCTGATGTTTTTAACTATCACATACACAGGTGATATGTCCATTCCTCAGCACCAGTTTCTGACTTCCGGATCCTTGCCTTTTATTTATTGCAGTTTCACACAATGAATCACGTTGAAACCCCTGTGTCTAGGTATTGGCTTGATTTATTGAAAACTGCTGATAGTTGAAACTTTTCAAATAGGTTGACGTTTAACCTAGTTTTGGACCAGGAGTCAAAGCCAGAGAATATTTTTAGATGGTGATTAAGGCATTGAAAATAATCTCTGGAATGTGCATACTTTGTGCAATCACCACTCAATATTCTTGGAAGAGTCCAGAAATTTAAAGAACTGATCATAATCATCAGTCTGTATTGCAAACTAGTCCAATTGTTCTGTGTCAAGCTATGTCAAGATAAGCCATCCACTTATCTATTGCCTTCTAAGAAGTGCACCCCTCCTTCCTCAAGTTGGTCTAAAAATGAGGGTGGATCTATAGCAGCCCACTAACCAGTGGTGGTATCTAAAGCGGAAGGAACCGGTACGCTGGGCGGGACTTATGTGTGATTGGCTGCCCATCTGTTCGGTTCCGCTACCTGCCGGCCCGCTGCGTGGGCTGCCCTGACCTCAGTGGGGGTGCCCGCTTGCCTGGGGTTGGGCGGGGTGGGGGGAGGTGCTGGGTGCCTGGGCGAGCAGCGATGGGGCGCGCCAACTGGGGGCAGCCCGCAGAACGGAACAGACGGGCTGCCAATCAACCGTATGTCCCGCCCAGCATTCCGGTTCCTCCTGCTTTAGATACCACCACTGCCACTAACCCCTCTTGTCTCGTCATCATCGTCTTCTACTACTACTACTACTACTACTACTACTACTACTACTACTACTAC
>JAJKFI010000009.1:11794272-11813475 GCA_029204185.1 Lerista edwardsae
TACTACTACTACTACTACTACTACTACTACTACTACTACTACTACTATGTAGCCTTAAACACTGAGGGTCATTCTAGATGAGACCCTGAATGCATGTAAATTCTTCCTCCATGTTAGTTTTTCATTAATAAGGTGGAGTGAAGAATTGGGAGGGGGGCTGAAAGAATGCAAAATGTCAGCAAGCATAGAAAGACTTGCATTTCGTGTCATCTTGGTTCTGATCCTAATCACCAGTGGTATTTGTTTCCAGTGTGTAAGATAGGATTACAGCCCACATCTTACTAAACACAATGGGATTACTTCTAAGGTTATTTACCTTAGATTATTTAGTAAGGTAAATAACACTGCTTTCAAATGCCTCGAAATCACACCTCCCCCTTGAAAATGTTTAATGAAAAAAAGCTTCCATTGGTCAAACTAGATGTGCATACAAATGTGTTTTTTTTGATGCTTTAATTTTTGTCTATTTTTAGAAATAGCATTGGGTTTTTGTGTCTGTACGCAAACCAGCCACAATTGCAGCGTAAGAGGGCAGGGGGGAGCCCCACTATGGTTCCTAGTCTGTTTATGTGTGCCCCTACACACTATTCATAGGGGTGTGTGTGTGTGTGTGTGTGTGTGTGTGTGTGTGTGTGAGTGTGTGTGTGAGAGAGAGAGAGTTTAAAACAGCTATTAATGGTTTTCAAATTATAATGCTTGTCTCACAATGCTACTGCATAATCTAGGTAAGTGTTATGGAAAGAAGACAAAATTAGCTATAAATTGAATCAGAGAGGTTTGCTTGTAATTAACCTGAAAGCTCTAAACTGGGTTTGTTAGCAGACTTTCTTTTTCTGGCCTCTGTGTGCGTCTCTAACTGTGAGACTTGGCTACCCTTCTACATTTTACAGCCCCATCCTATTTGGGTGTGGCCTGTGAGCCAGAAGCTTCCAGGGACTATGCCAGTGTCCATAAATTGATGGTGGGACAGGGAGAGGGCAGGGCAGGGCTGGAGGGGGTGGATTTGGGTGGCAAAAGGGCATGGCTGGAGTACATTTTTCAACCTCCTTTTTTCTCTTTGGACATATACCAGCAAAAGAGCTGGTGTGGGTTCAAAGAGTCCCATAGGCGGCCTGAAGGCCTGTCCAGGGGTAAAAAGCATGCAGCAGAAACTCCATTTGTGTGCCTGCATGCTATAGTGTGGCAAAGAATAGGATTGGGCTGATATATGGAAATCAGAGTCTTAAAAGGCTGCCATATATTGAATCAGACCTTTGTTCTTTCTAGATCAGTATTGTCAATGCAAACTGGCTTCAGTTCTCCAGCATGTCAGACAGGAATTCCTTTTCGCCCTACCTAGAGATGGCACTTGGGACTTTCTGCATGCAGAGTAGGTGCTTTGCTACTGAGCCACAATCCATCCCCTCATAACAGTTTCCTGGCATTTTCATTTGACAGCTGCTATTTCTGTGAAAGAATGTTCACTTCTGGTAGAGATTCTTTCCATTTGAGTTCTGGGTTGTCCAGTACAAATATTTCACTATTATCTCCTGTCTCTATGCAACAGTTTATATCATTTTGCACACAGCAACTCTGGAGCCATCACAAGCCATTTCAAGGGCTGTTGCAAAGAGGATTGTGTCTCATTTGGGCAAAACTAGAGAATGGTATGCAGGTTCATGAAAGAGCTCGTACACAGCCAGTCCCATGAGTTTTAAAACTTTATTTGAGGATACTTTCCTTACAGAAGTCTATGTATCCATTACTATTGAAGTTCAAATTACATGTCGCAGGAAGTATATGCTTTGCGCTTGTGATGAAACAGTTACGTTTCATGTACCTGTTTCTGTTTTATACTTTCTGTTTACTTACTTTGTTAAAGTGCATTTCCAAGGGCCTGATCTGTTACTCTAAGGATGTCCCAGCTGGGGGGAGGTAGAAGAAACATATCACGTGTGAAGGTTGCCAACCAATCAGTTATTTTTCCAGCTAAGGATCCTGGGACTAGCAAAATCTCTCACTCTCTTTCCTGCTGGCTTTGCTACAAAACGGTCACAGAGATAGCTGCTCTGTGAGGAGACAGAGGGGTTGCTGCTGGGAGAGGCCTAGCAGTGAGGAACTTGAGACAGGATCCGAGTGGGAGTTTGAACTTTGAGATAACTTTGAGTGGGTTATTTTGGTTATATGGTTTATGGTTATTTTGTTCTGTATCTTCTTAAGCCGTGTTTTACAACCCCTTTTATGGTTAGCAAACTGTTAAAAGCAAACTTTTTCTTAAATCAATCTGCCTTGTTCTGGATTCCAGTGGAGAGGAGTTTAGCCCAGGAAACTCCTCTGGTAACCTGATACCTGGGCTGGTGGCAGCAGATTAACCTAGCAGATTAATTTAGTATTTCCCACTAAACTGCGGTTTCAAACCAAGTGGGCGAGTGGGTGTGTGTGTCAGAGGTTACAACCCCCCCTCGTTTATGACAGTACTTCTGATTTTTTTTTTTTTTTTTTGGTAGAAAGCAACTTAGTCCCAGGACCCTCTGGAAGGTTTTACACAGCTTTTCGTGGCTTTTCCCCCGTGGCACCCTGATCGCTGTGTCTCAGTTGGGGCACCCATTCATTTTTCTTCTTCAATGGTGAATCACGACCCACCACTTTGAATCCCACTGCTCTATCCCCACCACTGTCTCTATTCATGGTCTCTATTTGCTCTCAGAAGTTGCCATTGGTGCCAGTAGAAATTCTTCTGACAAGGAAATAATATCCACAGCGGGAGGAGAAGAATACTGCCATGCATATCCTTGGGCACTTCCAGATGATGATGATGATGATGATAATAATACTTGTATTTATATACCACCTTTCTTAAGATCACTAAATTTCTCTAATGACTGTAACTCAAGGCATAGGCAGACTTTTATTCACAAACCCAAAGGTTTTTACAATTTACAGAAACGTTCTATCTTTCAAGAACAACACTCATACAGATCTTTCTTTCTGGATTTAGCCTTCTTTCTTAGCCGCCGTCTGTCTTCTGGCTGATGAGGCTTCCCTGCTCCCCCAGAGACGCAGCTGACCAGCACACTCTCCCTCACACGAGGCAGCTGGATAGGCATTTAGTCTTGGATTATCATGCTTTGTACATTCACTTTTTCACCAGAGTGCCACCTGATGCTGTATGAGGTGCACTGCCAATGCAAGTGATTTTCAAACAGTGGCACACTGGAGTGCTGCAAATGATCGGCAGGTGTGCCGCAAAAGTTTGGGGCCTTTTAGTACTATGGCCACTGGGGGATGTGACCACCCCCATCAGCACAATGTGCTTGTGTCAATTGTCAAAAATCTAGTATTGTGCCTTCACCATTTTAGCATCTTGTCAGTGTGCTGTGAAAAGGTTGAAAATAGTTTGCCTATGAGTCGCAAAAAAAACCCCGCACACACCCAAACCTTCACCATGTGCCTCACATGCTGTTGTCAAACCCAGAAGCCACCGACTTCTGCGTGTGATGACAGCATGCAAGGAGCATGGCAAGGAGGGGAATGCAGGAAAGCAGATCATTATGACATGCATCAGCAGCATGGAGGGAGGTGGCAGCAGCAAACTTGGAGTGAAAGGCACCCTAAATCGAACCCCAACCCTCTGCAATCTGCTGCATCAGCTGGCCTCACAGATGGGCCAGCCCCTGATGTTAGGCTCCTAAATTGTGCTTACTTTATTTCTTGGCCATTTCAGGCAGGATATTTTTCTGCAGACAGGATATTTACTTTGAAAGGAGGCCAGAAATGGTGCCACGCTTACTGTACTGCTTAAGAACGAAGAAGTCATGCGCACATATGGTTTGCCACTGCAATTGTGAAATTCTGAAATATCCTGAAGATGAATAGTTGATAGTTGTTTTGATGCTTCCATTCCCCCCCATCAGACTTCCTTTCCCATTCACTGTATGACAGAAGCAGCGTCAAATAAAAGCAGCGGAACAACGTAAGACCACTTGAGGATAAAGAGGCAGAATGTTAAAACGATTAGAGAGCTTGATGGAGCCTGACTGTAATGTACTCTTTTTCTCATGGGAGTTTTAAAAAACTTCACTCACCCGGACTCCAGTATCCTGGGGTGACAGAGTTTTTAATCCTTGCAGCCGCCACATCCTCTTAGTAATCTTAATTTCTTTTAATTTTTTCCATGTGAAATCAGTTGTGTAACAATTCAGAACTAGAGAAGAGGCAAGAAGGCATGGGAGAGAGACAGAGTAGCAGCCAGATAAGTTTCTAGATAAGCCAGATAATGGAGAGCCCACAATGGGGCACCAACCATACTAGAGTCCATTCACTTTTATGGCATCTAGGAACACATTTAATTTCACATGCCTCGCTACTGTTGTTTGTGTCATACCACAAAATTGGCTGGAACTGGTTTGGGACCCGCACAGAATTTTCCATTTGTAATTGTATGCTTAGCTTGGAATGTGCAAGATTGCTAGCCCATCAGGTTTTTCCCCTCCTCTTGTTGGTTACCAAAAGATTTGACTAGAAAGTCCCCCTTTCCCACAAATAATATCTCTATATTTTTCTTCCTTGTTTCTCTATGATGCATTGCATGGTACACTATGATAGAGCATAGATATACACTCAGCAACTATATGAGCTGTTGACTCTAGACTACATTGATGCCAGTGGTGTCATCTACTCACCAGTAGACGGTACGCTGGGCGGGACTTAGAGTGATCGACAGCCCGTCAACTCACTTCTGCTTTCTTCGCGCTCCCCGCGTGGCTTTCCCTCGCCTCGGAGGGACTGCCTGCTCGCCCAGGCACCCGGCGCGACTCCCCCTGGAGAGCAGGCGGTCCCTCTGAGGTGAGGGAAAGCCGTGCGGGGAGCGCGAAGAAAGCGGAAGTGAGTCGACGGGCTGTCGATCACTCTAAGTCCCGCCCAGCGTACCGTCTACTGGTGAGTAGATGACACCACTGATTGATGCCAATCAATCCTATGACTTCACAGAATCATAGAGTTGGAAGGTCATCTGGTCCAAAACTCCTGTCTTGTAGTGGGAAAGTCTCGTATCTCTAGCCTGTTGAACTTCTGTCAAACCTCTGCTTGAAGATCTCCAGTGAGAGAGAATCTACCTCCCCTTCATAACTGATTCCACTGCTGAACTGCCCTTTTACCATTAATAATTTCTTCCTCACATCCACCTGGAATATCCTCTCCTGCAGTTTTAACCCTTTTGAGCTCAGAAGCAACTGACAACAAATTTGTTCCTGCTTCCATATGACAGCCTTTCCGGAATTTGAAGAGCACTATCATATGCTTTTATTATCATATGAAGACCTTTTTATTTCAGCAGGCTTTTAGTTGCTGACAGGCTGGCTGGCTGGCTTTTTTGCATTCTTTTTATATATTTTATGATCCTAGGGATTAATTTGTTGTATGTTGTATTTTTAATATTGTTTTTATTGTCTTTTAATACTGTTTTTAATTGTTTTTTACTGTGTTTTTAACCTTGTAAATGCCGCCTTGAGGGCCTTGTGGCGGAAAGGCGGGATACAAATCAAATAAATAAAAATAAATAAATATGCTGAGCACTTCTCAGCCTTCTCTTCTCCAGGCTAAACATACCAAGTTCTCTCAACTTTTCCTCGTAGAACTTGCTCTCCAGTCCTCTGATCAGCCTCATTGTTTGATCAGCCCAAGGGGGGCGTTGGATGGAGCTGACAATTACTCCCACTGCAGTGTTGCCACTAGGTTGTAAGAACATGGGCACATTATATTCTGGGCAAGGACATCATTTCTGTTTTCTTATTTGACCTTTCTCTGACACGAATCCTGTTCTCTTAACAGCTGAGTGAAAAGCAGAAATTCCTAAGTGCAGCTTTCCCCAACATGGAGGTACAATAGTGGGGAAACTTTATCTGTTGAATTTATGCCTCATTTGACTGTTGAAGGTGCAGAAGCCTAGGTAGAAGAAAATGGCAGTTCTGGCATCTATGAAATATGTCTCATCTCTAATCTAAGCATTGATTCTATGACTCCTAGTTTTTTTTTTTGCAAGCTGCATTTTCTTCAGTCACTCATTCAATCATTGATATATTTTATCAAGAAAATCTATGAACATAGAAATTGCCCATAGAATTGTCTGTCAATCAGAAATGTGAATGATACATTTCCCCCTCCCTTCTGTTTTCTTCAACTATTTCTCTGAGTCTTGCTGTATTAGTGACACAAATGTCCAATTATGTGTTGAGTTTGGTATGTGATTCATGTCCCAGTATCTTGCTGTCATTTGTATGACAGGGTTATCTCAAAGTTCAAACTGAGCCATTTCCCTCTGGCACAAAGACCTCTGCATTTGAAGAGTTCAGCATGTTCTCTCAAGAGCTGGCTTAATATCATTTTCCTGTTGAGAAGTTTCCAGTTGCTGTATGGATGAAAAATCATTTTAGTAATACCGCTATATTTCATCTGATCGTAACAGCAGTGATTAAGTCGGTGAATTTAGTATCAGAATCATTTATCTCAAACCTTGGGGCTCTATTGTCCAAGACTGTCAGGGGCCTGAGAGTTTACCAAATGCTGTGTCTCCCTCTCCCTTACCTGGTGATTTGCCAGTCTTTGTGTCTAGAGATTAACTCTATTTGGACACCTTTCCTGAAAACCACTAAGGAAACTTACAGTGTAGGAAACATGGACAGATCAGAACAACATTGTCAAAAGCCTGAAATACCATGATTGTGCAGCAGTAAAATAAATAAAATTTTGTTCCGATAATGCTGAAACAAAAATGATGTTCAACCAGTATGAAGGTAGATTGCTCAATGGCCAGTATCAATCATGGCTAAATTAAACCGCCATTTCCAGAGGCTGCACGCATCCAAATACTGGAGTAAAAGCAACTCTACTTTTGTGCTTCATGAAGACATCGGGCTGGTTATTAATGGAAACAGAACCCTGCAGTAGATGGATCCTTGGTCTGATCTAGTGGGCACATATATTCAGAATGCCAGAAATAAGGAGTAAGTTGTCGGATCTTTAGCGAAATAGAAAGTTATTAACAGCAGAAGACCAGAACTTGTCAAACACAATTTTTGCTACCTTGAGTTATTATTAAGAATATACGCATTTCAACGAAAAGTAGTTCATAAAGTGGTTACATAGCTAAATAAATGAATGGATCCTTTTCCTCAAACGGAACATCTGAAAAAGATGCAAAAGAAACACTAGCAACAGCCACCGAAGAGGGTGAAGATGGACAATTAATTGCCTCCCCCTGCTAAATATGACACTCCTTTAAAAGATGCTTCTTTGCTCAGTAAGCAGGGTTGAATTCATGCATTTAGCAGGTCCCAAGGGCAGCACAATCTCATGCTGCCCATTGTGCCGACACTACGTCATAGCGCCAACATGGGGGCGCCGTTGTGCCTGTGCCGCGCCTCCTTTGCGCTGCCCGAAACCAGCTGGCGCAGGGGAGGCACTATTTTGGTGCAAGGGAGAGAGTGGGAGTGGGAGGGCGTAACTGGGCTGTGGGTGGGTTGTGAGTGGGCTGTTTGGGAGGCTGTGCGGCCCCAATTTGGGCCACTTTGTTCTCCTTGGATCTGCACCTGCTGTTTAGCAGGCGCAGATCCGAGGAGTGCATAGGGGAGGCTGGTGCTCCCCTATGGTAAGGACATGAATGTGCCCTTGTGCTGGGGAGGCTCCAGTCTCCACTATACGGTGCTGGATATGGTGCAGGCCCGTCAGCCTCGCCATTCCAGGGCAGTATAGGATTGCGCTCTGAATTACCTTGACTGTACACAACCACATTCATTGTTTTGGCAGTGAATGAACTGACATGGTTTGAGGGCAGGAGCTAAAAGCCTGGGCTGAAACAAGGAGTGTTAGAGGTCGCATTCCTGAAACACAGAAAAGTCAGTCTGAATGAAGGCTCTTTTTTCCCAAAGCTATTCCTGGAGACTGTTTGTTTTCCAACATGACGCAATATCATGTTGCCAGGGAAGCCCTGTTAAAATCTCCAGGATTGCTTCAGTGGCCGTCTGGAGATTGATGTGGATTCCTGGAGCTTGCAGGCTAATCCTGGCGAGGTGGCACTGCTAGGTGCAAACCCTGCGAGCTTGAACAAATTGGAACCTCCGCAAAGAGAGAAGGAAGAGCCAAGACCCTTCGTAAGACCAAGTTAAGGGATAAGGACAAGGGAGAGGAACACCTCAGGCACTCCTTAGTAGTATTTTATTTATTTATTTATTTATTTATTTATTTAAAAGATTTCTATCCCGCCTTTTTCCCATAATGAAAGGGACTCAAGGAGGCTTACAACAGTTAAATAAAACAATATTAAAACAACATCTTAACAAATGTTACAATGGCATAACAACACTATGACGGCACAAAACCAGGAGCACCAACATTGCATTTCATTGAAAGACACCAGCCAACTATTCATTTAAGTACCTTTCAAAACAAAAAGGTTTTGAGGCTCTGCCGAACGTCTCCAGAGAGGGAGCCGTTCTTAGTTCGAAGGGGAAGGGAGTTTCATAAATGAGGGGCCACCACTGAGAAGCCGCCACCACCACCCTCACCTCCATTGGTGGTGGCACAGTCAGAAGGGCACCCCTGATGACCTATCAGGATGGGTAGGATTATATGGAAAAAGGCAGTCCTCAAATACCCTGGACCCAAGCCATAAAGAGCTTTAAAACTAGCACTTTGAATTAAGCCCAGAAATGAATTGGCAGACAGTGTAGCCACCTGAGCAGCAGCCCAACTGATTCAGACTGACATGCTCCAGCAACCACCCGGGCCTCTGCATTCTGCACTAATTGCAGTTTCTGGACCATCTTCAGAGGCAGCCCCATGTAGAGTGCATTGCACTAATCTAATCTAGATGTCACGAGGCCAGGTCACTATGGCCAGGTCTGAGCAACCCAGGTATGATTGCAACTGATGAATCACCCATAGCTGAGCAAAGGCTCCTCTAGCTACCACTGCCACCTGGGTGTCCAGGAGCAGCTGTTGATCCAAGAGAACCCCCAAGCTGTGGTCCTGCTCTTTTAGAAGGAGTGCAACCCCGTTCAGAGCAAGATGAGAGTCAAACACCTGGGTCATAGATTTCCGTACCACAAGAACCTCTGTCTTATCTGGATTTAATTTCAGCTTTCCCACCCACTGCCTCCCCAACTAGTCCCCAACTGCCTCTAGGCGATGGTTCAGAATTCGGACTGCCCCCTTGGACTCAGGAGGAAAGGATAGAGTTGAGTGTCATCAGTGTAGTGATAGCCCTCTACCCCAGACCTCCAGATGACCTCTCCCAGTGGCTTCATGTAGATGTTGAACGGCATGGGGGATAGAATGGAGCCTTATGGCACCCTAAACCCAAGAGGTCAGGATGCCAAACAAGCATCCCCCAGCACCACCTTCTGGGATTTGTCAACCAGGAAGGAGTAGAACCACTGCAAAACGATGCCTTCAAGCACCAACTCAACCAACCAACCCAGAAGGACAACATGGTTGATGCAGCTGAAAGCTACTGAGAGGTCCAGCAGGACCAACACTCCCCCTGTCCATTTCCCGGCATAGGTCATCCACCAAGGTGGCCAAGGCACTCTCTGTGCTAAACCCTGGCCTGAAGCCAGACTGGAATGGATCCAGAATCCGCTTCCTCCAGCGCCCTCTGAAGCTGGGATGCCACCACTAACTCAATTTCCTGCCCAAGAATGGGATATTAGAGATGGGCCAAAAGTTATTCAAATTAGTGGGATCCAGGGAGGGTTTCTCCAGGAGAGGGGGAACCACCGCCTGCTTTAAAGTAGGTAATAGGTAACAGGAGCCAGGTTTGTTGGAATGAGATTGGAAACCAGAAACTAATGTGAGTCTATAGCCTTCATTGATAACATAAGTTAATGCAAGTGGTTCATGAAATATGCTACATGAATCTAGTAGTAGATTGTGGTGTGTGTGTGTGTGTGTGTGTGTGTGTGTGTGTTTCCAGAAGGGTGTTATATTCTAAAAATATTCTCTCTTCTCAGCTATGCAAAAATATATCAAAGTTCCTCTTCCGAAGAATTTGTTCTCCAAGTGTTTGGGAGGTTTTTTTTTTAATTACTGTTCTTAAGAAATTGTTTTCTCAGCTGACAAAGCAATATGGTCTGTACTCCTCTACAGATTGCTGAAGTGATGCCAAAAGAGCCCCAGGGGTCAATTTACTATGAAAAAAGGTTAAGTAATGGATGTAGAACTTGTTCATCTTTGTTTCTGGAAGGTTTGTTTTGTTTTGAACTGGAAGACCAAAATAGTTGAATGTATAGCTATAGACCAACAATGGTCTGTTGTAGGTATTTCTAGTACATTACATCCTGTGTTACAATCCCTCACTGGCTTTCAAAGATCTTTAAGAAACTACAAGTCCTTAATTTACATGGAGACGAGACAGTAAGCAAATCTTTTTTTAATGACCAAAAAAATTTGGTGGACAGGGATTGCAGACTAGTGACAGAGTGTATCCAGATGGTTAGATAGTATCTAACCATCTGGTTACACCATGACCTGATCCACATATTACGCAGAATGAGGTGCCAACAGTATGCTGAGGTTCTACAATTCTGGACTGCTCCACTTTAGACTGCATTCAAGGACTTGTGTTTTTGAACATTCTCTCAGAAAATAAATGTCCTGCTTGTAGTCAATCAGCAAATCAGAGAGAGGAAAGCCCTACACTTGTCATCTAAGCTTATTCACTACATTCAAGAAGGTTTTTCTTGGGAGGGGGGTGGAATATGGGCAATTCTAAAACATGACCCCTCTACATAACTGAAAGTGAAACAGATCTGAATGTGACCCAGTGCCTTAGCACTGGCCCCTTTACTCCATGTAATGTGTAGATGAGGTCATCCTGAAATAATTTTGCAGGTGTTTGAAAGGTGCTTGAAAATTGTGTTATTTGCAGCCGGTAACTTTGGGCATTAGTTCAATTAACCATGTATGGTTCAACCAGTGTACCAAAGTGGGTAGGTTAGTTTAGGAACTTTCCAGAAGGCTTTAAAAAAGCTACATTGGCATTTGAGATGTCAAATCCACTATCAGAAAAGTGGACTTGGAAGGATATGAGAGTTCAAGGAAGAGCTGCAAATGCCAACACATTAGTTATTTTTTTTAAAACTTCTTGCCAAAACCCTGAAGATGCATGTAATTTCCTAGAATGCTCTACATAAACATTTTGGTAAAGTGTTTTTGATAGCAGTGTATGTACCTGATGGTAATAACTGGGAGTGGCCCTAATAGAAAATCATAATTTTTGCTGTATAATTCTACCACAAAGAATAAAAGGAAAGTTAAAATGCAGCATCCTCTCTAGCTAAGCTATCAAGTTAAACGGCTTTATCATTTATTAAGCATTTGTAGAATGTTGCATTTTTCCTCCTGACCCCACCATATGCGATGGAAACAGTTTATTTTACTTACTGGACTTCACTGGTCTAATATATAGATAATTTAGATATCAGAGATGCTTAAAAGAAGAGCTATGCTATGACCCATCCAATGCACACTGGCCTGGAGGAAATCCCCTTCGAAAACATCGGGATTTACTTCTGAGGAATTATGCACTGGAGTACACTGGCTATCCTTGTCCAAACCCCAAGGCATCGTATTTGAGGTTCTTCCCAGCCAGTCACCCAGCCAGATATTGACCAGGTCCAGATTCCAACAAGATTGCAGAAGTAACATGTGTGTCTCACTTTCCAGGAGAGCACTCAGAGTACCAGCTCACTAATTCATTTTATTGTCACGAGAAGCCCATGAGGCTGAGAGTTAAGTCTTCTCCTCCATGAATTCACTGAACACATACAGGAGAGAAGGACTACAGCCTATACCCAAATCCTTAATGCCTTCATACCTCTGGCCTGGTCATCCTCACTTTCAGTGAAAGGCCTACAAAGGGGTGCCAACACAGATACATGCAATCTGGGACCAGATGTTTTTTGCAGATGTTCTGATGAATATTCATGTGTTGGCACTAAGCCCCCACTCTCTTCCATGCATTTAGAGGATAATGACTGAAGAGGCTACGGTGACTCTCCCAAGGTCATTGAATGAGCTTCATGGTCCAGCTTTCCTCGCTCCTAGTCCAACACTAGCCATTACACCATACTGCCCCCCCATCATGAACTTTCAGTTTATGCCCTGGAATTCAGGAGTATGTAGAATTATCAGGGAGCCATTCCAAACTCAGAAACATTTTCTCCAGAGTATTAAAGTCAAATGAAGGCTTACATACACAGGGAATACAGAAGGACATTTAAGAAATGGGAATATGGTAGGCATTTACTTTTAAGAGAAGATGGTTGTTGGTAATATCCATCCACATGGCAATGAAATGTTTTACTGGAGTTGCCAGGGAGTTATATACCTTTTTTTTAACAGTATGGGCAGATGTAACGAATAACTGTCAGCCAAAAGCTGTTGTAAGCAGTAATATTATTGAGTTAAATGTTTCGCTCTATTTTACAAAGCTGATTCTGGTTAAAGGTGGAAGAGTAGATATGCCATGGCAAGTTTAATCCTTACAGCTTATGATGCTGTGTGAATCAGAAGCGTTGCAAAAGTCAGGATAAATATTTTGAAATCTGGCACACTTTGCTTGGTCTAAACCAGCCAAAAGCAAAGAACCTCGTTATTTTAAAGGAAAACGAAACTTTGTTGGTTGATTCTAGTCAGAGAAGTGTGGAATGGTTAAATGAAACTTGTTAGGGATATTTTTTAATATCTGCTAAGCCATTTTGCTCATTTTCAAAATTCGAAACACAGTTTAATGTAGATGAAGAATTATAGTTGTCAGCTTTGGCCCATGTTTAGCATAAACAAGATGAGATGCCATTGAGTTACTACAGTAGCCTATATAGCTGTTATGCCTACAGTATTGGTAATGAATGCAGTATATGGATGGGGTGGGGTAGGGAAAGCATTCCAACCAGCTCCGTTTTAGCACTGAGGTGATGCCAAAGCCATGGTCCCACTCCTACATATTCAGCATTTGTTGCTGCAGACAAATGCTTAATGTGTGTGTGTGTGGGGGGGAAGGCTTCAGAAGTGCATCCGCATGCAGCGGTGTCATGTAGCCGGAACGCTGGCGGGAGGAACGGGTGAGCGGCAGCGGGGGCGCGGAAGATGGTGAACCGGAATGGAACGGATGGGCTGCCGCTCACCCGTTCCTCCCGCCCAGCGTTCCGGCTGCATGACACCGCTGTCCGCATGGTACCCCTGTGTTCCGCCAAATCCTGTCCTGCAACAGAGAACTTAAAGTTAGGGAAAACAAGTGTTCCTTTAAATCTCCCTTCCAGGCCTCCCCAAGGACTTCAATGCCCACATTAGGCTAACTAGTTTCCCCACAGAGAAGCCTCAGAGATAGGCAAGAGGGAGGGGGTTCAGTCACCCACTAGGTCTCCTCTCTTTCAGCAGCTTTTGTTTGGGATCACTGGCTGGTCAGCCTCCTCCAGACTGCCCTCATCACTGGCTTAGCTCCAAACAAACCCCACCACCAAACAATAGGCAGTCAGCTTGTCCCAGGTACAACTGCCTCCTCCACTGGTGGCTCCAGGGGCATGGCAGCCAAACTGCTTCCCACAGTCATTCCCCACAATGAGCTTACCTTCTCCAGTCCTTCAGGCCATCCAACAGGTAGTCAGGCCATCCAGCACAGCCAGCCAGCCAGCCAGCCACCTACCTGGTGCCAATCTCCATCTCCTATCCAGGTCCTCATCCAGGACCTTCCCAGCATCCTTTCTCCCTCTGCTGCCTCCAGCTTTACACTATGGGTCCTATATCCCAACCAATCAGTGGGCAGGCTTTAATTCATCAGCCACGCCCAACTGCACCTGTGCGAGGCTTGCAAATACCTTCTGGGATTATCCCAGTTAATCAGATAATCCCTGGTTTATCTGGGACAAGGGGCCTTTGCTGATACCACTTCCTATCCTCAGGGTGGCTCCTGCCTTTTCCAATACACCCTGCTCCTTGCTCCTGACCACGCGTTCATTCTCTACAAATGTAAGGACTGAATAGGGCTGGTGTCAACTCTTCTCAGATTATGGCAGTACTTAGAACAGAACACCAAGAGAAAATGTCTCACTGTTGCTATAGCAACAAACCTGCTCCTTCAGCACCAGCTCTGAGGGGAGAATTGGCTACACCATTCATCAGCATTCTTTTTGTATAGTAAATGGGTTATCTGAAGAGGGTCAGGTTAAGTTGTCAAACCAGAGGCATACTAGAGGGGGATCGCAGCACTACATTTTGCAAGCAGCCGCCTTCCCTCCATTTGGAGCCAAGATAGCCTCAGTTTTGCTCTAGCCGCTGGGAATGGCTACGGAAAGGAAGGGGAGCAGCTGCTTGCAGTTGCTGTGATCCCCCTCTAGGTATGCCTCTGTGTCAAACTCAATCTGGGGTTATAATACAAGAGAGGGACCAGCTGGGAGAAGGCTCAGGGAAAAGGTAAGAGAGGAGGACAAAAGGTATGCAAAACACAGAATGTGAGAAATAAAAAGTCTGATTCCAGCTGGGATATGTAGTGAAAGTAGAAAGCAGTCTTTCAAGTGTGGAGGGAAGACATTGTACGGAACACCAGTAGAGAATTGAAACTGAGGGTAGCAGCCAGTGGCATAGCTAAGGCACCTGCTTCCTAGGGCAAAGAAGATTTTGTAGTGCCAAACAACAAAACCAAATTGACAGCCCAATCCAGAGCTGCACGACAGCCTGAACATAAGAACATAAGAAGAGCCCTGCTGGATCAGGCCAAAGGCCCATCTAGTCCAGCTTCCTGTATCTCACAGCGGCCCACCAGGTGCCCCAGGGAGGCACGAGACAACAAGATGCTTGCATCCAGTTGCCACTCCCTTGCACCCGGTACTCTGAAGTAGCCTACTACTAATGTAAGGAGGTTGCACAATCCATCATGGCCTATAGCCCACGATGGACTTTTCTTCCAGAAATCCATCCAATCCCCTCTTAAAGGCATCTAGATCAGATGCCATCA
This sequence comes from Lerista edwardsae, assembly GCA_029204185.1. Classification (NCBI taxonomy): domain Eukaryota; kingdom Metazoa; phylum Chordata; class Lepidosauria; order Squamata; family Scincidae; genus Lerista; species Lerista edwardsae. The sequence goes on from JAJKFI010000009.1 coordinate 11,809,259, forward strand.
CCACCTCCTGTGGCAAAGAGTTCCACAGGTTAACTACCCGCTGGGTCAAAAAGTACTTCCTTTTATCTGTTTTAACTCTCCCAACCCTCAGTTTTAGCGGATGCGCCCTGGTTCTGGTGCTTTGAGAGAGGGAAAAGAACATCCCTCTATCGACTCTATCCTGGGAGCCTGGGAGCGCAGTGGTAGCCAGGCAGCTACTGCTGCATCCTGTGGCAGCCGGGCAGCTGCGGGAGGCTCCGTGGGGACGAAAGTCCCCTTTCTCTGTGGTAAGGACGCAAGTCGCGTGATGGGTCTCCTCACCTCTGCCCTGGCTATTTAGCCAGCACAGAAGTGAGGGTCTCCATGTAAGAGTCACCGCTGGTCCTGCCCCTGCTCCATCTCTCCCCCTGCCTCAGAATGCCCTCCCACCCCGTCCAGAAAGGACACCCCTCCAACACCGGCAAGCGGCTGACTCACCACTTGCCGGTGAGCGGTGCTCTCTCTGGGGCAACCATGGCCAGGGTTACCATGGCGCTGCCCTTGCGTGAGTGGTGACGGCTTGCCGCCAGTGTTGGAGGTGCTTTACAGTGCCTTCTGCAACACCAGCCCGAGCGGTATGCTCATAACACTCATGCTGAAGGGCTCTGGATTAGGCCTTTAATTTATTAAATTAAAAAAATGAACAAATAAGTTTTCTGGTTAATTGGCCATAGAATACAGATATGGTTTGTTTCATTGCATTCAGAATTAAATTACCTTTCCAGTGCAGAGGTGTATCTAGAGCGGGATCACAGCCAGGGCCATATTAACCAGTGCCGGGCCCCTAGGCTTTCAAATATTTTGGGCCCCCTCCAAAACTCTTCAGGAAAGCTTCTGCCACACTAAATGGAAGCCCCTGGTGGACAGGCAGGCAGGCAGGCAGGCAGGCAGGCATGGTTCTCCTCCCCCCTTTACAAATAAGGCCTCTGCAGCTCAGCTAATGCATCACTTTTCCCCATCTATTGCCATGTTACAAAACGCGCACATGCGCACACACACGCACACACACACAAGCCCATCTTTGCAGTCAACCCCCAACCTTAGGCAATCCAGTCATAGGTGGACTTCTCCTCACAAGTGAACCCAGACTTGTATAAAAACTCCCCACCCACCCCCACTCCTAAACAGAAGAAGCACAGGCAGAAATCTGAGTGGCAAGAACCAGAGAAGAAACAGGCACTTTTAAGTTATGTCCCAAAAGGGGGAAAAAAACCTCACAGACCCAGGCTTGCATGGAAGCTCCCCAGCAATGCAGCCTCCACGTGCAGCCCATCTCAGTCCCTGGAAGCAGAGCTTGCCCTATGTGGTTCTTGGAGAGCTCTGCAAGCCTCACCTTTTCAAGGTCAGACTTGCTGTAGTCTCTTGCCAGCTGGAGGGTTGGCAGGCTGGATGGGGAGTCCCCGGGGGCCAGATCTGAGCAGAAAAAGCTAGAGAAAAATAAAAGCACTGTAGAATTGGGCCAAGGCCCATCTAGTTCAGCATCCTGATTCCCATAATTGCCCACAAGCTGCCCTTGGGAACCGCACAACAGTCGTACTTCTCTTCCATCATTGCTCCCTTGCAGCTGGTATTCAGAGGCAGCTGAACTTGGAGAGAGCACATAACCATTATGACTATAGACCATTGATAGAATATCTGCCATGAATCATCAATCTTCTTTTAAAGCCATCAGAGCTGGTGGCCATCACCATATCTTCTGGCAGTGAATTCCACATACTGACTATGATCTGTGTGGAGAAGTGCTTCATTTTTTCTGTCATAAATATCCCACCAAACAGTTTTATTGGATGACCACTGGTTCTACTACTGTGAGAAGGCCTGGATAAAAACGTATCTTTACCCACTTTTTTCACACCATGCATAAATTTATAACTCTCGATCATGTGCCTCTTAAATCACTGTTTTTTGAAAGCTAAAAATTCCTAAACATTGTTACCATTCCAAAGATATTTTTTCTGCGATCTCCCAATCCTCTTTCAGCATCTCTTTTATTCCTCGTTATCTAACGGTCTGACCGCCTCCCTGGCAGTTTCCTGGTTTTGATGTATTTGAAGAATACATATTTTATCATTTGCCTTACTATTTCTACTATGGGTTCCTCATATTCTCTTCTTGTGACATTTAGAGTGAAATCCTAATGTGGAGTTAGGCTGGCACAGTTAAGGCCAGCAAAGTTTGGCTGGCACAAAGGCCACCATAAATAAAAGTATGTCTGTATCACTCTTGGAGTCAGAGAAGCCAGAACACTCCCTGACCACCGAGAGTGGTTCAAATGTGCTTTACAGTGGCCCTTGTGCCGATCAAACTTTGCTGGCCTAACTATGCCGGCCTAATTCCATGTTAGGATTGTGCTCTTTTTGTCTGGTTACATTTCTTTTGTCAAAGTTTGTGTTTTTTTCTTGTTCTCTTTATTCGTGCAAAACGTCCATTTCCTAAAGAAAACCTTTTGGAACTTCCTTGACTCCACTGATAAGCCATGCTGGTATCCTCATGGGCCTCATGCTGGCATACTTCCTGGTATACGTGCTTGTTGAGTTTCTGTCCCTGCCTACCAAGGTTAGCATAGTTAAAGCTATGGTTTTCCCGGTAGCAATGTATGGCTGTGAGAGCTGGACCATAAGAAAGGCAGAGCACCGAAGAATAGATGCTTTTGAATTATGGTGTTCTCTCAAGAGAAGACTCCTGGACTGCAAGGAGATCCAATCGGTCAATCCTCCAGGAAGTCAAGCCGATTGCTCCCTGGAAGGACAAATCCTGAAGCTGAAGCTCAAATACTTCGGCCACCTCATGAGAAGAGAGGACTCTTTAGAAAAGACCCTCATGCTGGGAAAGATGGAAGGCAAAAGGAGAAGGGGATGGCAGAGGATGAGATGGTTAGACAGTGTCACCGAAGCGCTGAATATGAAATTGGGCGAACTCAGCAAGCTAATGGAGGACAGGGAGGCCTGGTGTGCTGTGGTCCATGGGGTCGTGAAAAGTCGGACACAACTTAGCGACTGAACAACATCAACAACCTCCATGCACTCTGGGGAGCCTAGACTCTTTTGACTTTGCCTGTTGGTTTCCTTTCTACAAGTCACCTCATTTTTCAGAAATCTCCTTCTTTGAAATCAGATGTGTCTGTGCTGAACTTTCTTAGAAACTGTCCAGTTTTGTAAGTGTTGAACTGACACAGGATCACTGCATTAATCACAACTGTGTCCCGGTCAAATGTGTCCTAGTATTGGACCTTTTGCACCCATACTTTTTGCATCCAGAGGCGGAGGAAGGGTATAGTCCGGGGTGACACAAGCCATGGGCGCCGGCAGCAGCAGGGCGGCGGGGTGCCATTGTGAGGAGTCTGCTGACGAACCCGCACACTGTGTGGCCCACCTGCCCTCCCTGGAGTCCGTTCCACTCCAAAATGGAGCTATTCCAGATGCAGGGAGGCGTGGCTGGGCAATGCACGGGGACAGGGCGACGTGCTGGGGACGCGGTTTTGTCACCCTGCCATGGGCGCACTCGGGGCTCCGTTGGTCCCTGTTTGCATCCCACACATTTGAGACTCTATATATGTATATTTATATTAGATGTACTTTGTAATTTTTAAAACACAAAGTTAGTGCTAGACTTAGGGCACAATCCTAAACTGAGTAAGGCCGGCATAAACTAAGCCAGCAAAGTTTGGCCAGCACAAGGGACACCGTAAAGTATGTTTGGACCACTCTCGGAGTCAGAGTGGCCAGCACACAGACATGAGCCATCCTCCCTGATTCTGAGAGTGGTCCAAACACACTTTATGGTGGCCCTTGTGCTGGCCAAGTTTTGCTGACTTAGCTTATGCCGGCCTAACTCCAGTTTAGGATTGCGCTCTTAGAGCTGTGACAAGAGGCTTAACATATATAACATGGGATTTGTTGCTCAGTTATAGTAGGATGCAAATGACTGGAATGCAAAAGAAAAAACCCCACACATGAATGGTCAGGAATGGTTGGACCACTCTCGGAGTCAGAGAGGATAGCACATAGACGTGCTGATTCAGATAATGGTCCAAATGCACTTTATCGTAACTTTGCTGGCCTAACTGTGCAGGCCTAACTCCAGGTTAGGATTGTGCCCTCAGTGATATGCACTGCATGCAAAATGTTCCTTTAATCGCCAGCAAAAGGCTAGGAGAGAGAGAGAGAGAGAGAGAGAGAGAGAGAGAGAGAGAGAGAGAG
>JAJKFI010000009.1:11813485-11826874 GCA_029204185.1 Lerista edwardsae
GAGAGAGAGAGAGAGAGAGAGAGAGAGAGAGAGAGAGAGAGAGAGAGCTAGTGAGCTCATATGTATGTGTGTATTATTTGCCACTCTATTTACTCCCAACAGTAAGTTGATATTCATGGAAGTCATTATATATTTGAAGGGTTATAGACAATGTGTCCACTGCCACAGGCCTTTATTATGTGTATAAATGGTTTTCATTTTGGTAATGAAAAAATGAACCTACCCTGAAACTACTAACACACTCACTTGTAGAGAAGGAGAATGCATGTGATTTCCCTGCTTACAGCATTTTCTTGTGTTAGATCTCTGCTTGCAGGTTGAAAACTATATGCAAACTTGAGAGTGTGTCTAAGCAAATTAGTCATATGATCTGTTCATCGTGAGTTGTAACAGTGGTAAGAAATGAATTGCTACCATCAGTAGTCTTGAATATCAACCCTCAAGGTTATGCACACTTGCCCAGCACTAAACTTGATGGGACTTACTTTCAAGTAATCATGCATAAGATTCTGCTGTTCTACTATTTTTGAATACAAAATGTGTGGCAGTAGTTGACTGATTCAGACTCTTGTTGCATCCTATATATGGTCCAGTTAGAAAACCTCACTTGCTTTGCCTGTGAAAAAAATTCCCCTTAGAAATACAGGCAAAAATCCAAATAATTCACAAACCAGAAAGTCAAATGTCATGACAATAGTTTGCAATGAGTCAGCATCACTATCTGCCAAATGAAGTTATCTTTAAAAAAAAAAGATTTCACTTACTGTCTGCATGTAAATTAAAAGACTTCTGTAGTTTCCTAAAGATCTTCGAAAGCTGGTGAGTTTCTTTACATAGTATCATGGTTTTACTTCCTCTTTATATTATGCAAGGGTTCCAACACAGATAAAATACCCAGAAACAACTTGTGATAATAGTACAGTATGATTTGAAGTTGCTAAATTGGCTTCCGTCCTTTGATGTCACTCCTATTAGATTCGCTGGTGCCGTATGACAACATATGGTTTCCTATGGTTTGCTCTGTCACCTGCTTAGAAAACAGAAAATTATTCTTAAAAAATCGGACAATGCAGAAATGAACATGCCGAGACTAGACAGGATGGAGTATGCACTGTGGCCCATCGTGTGGATGCTTTCCTGTTACTTGTCCTTGGTGTTTTAGGTACCAGCCAATGCCTAGGTGCCCAAGCTGGACCAGGTCAAGCCCACCTGATGCCTGAGGCAGTATGCCAAATGCATCCCCCATACCCAATGATGTGCCAGCCTCTGCTCTTCTGAATCTCCAATGTTCTAGCTCAACACTCTCCTTCCCTCCACATTTCTTCTTCCTTTTTGTCTTCCAACCCAGGGTGTGGAAGGAGATCTAGGACCAATGGAGACAAATAGGTGGACAGATTTGAGCAGCTTACCATCAGTTTGCTACCTGAGGCTTCCCACTGAGCAATGGGGACTGTAAGCCACAAAGGCTTAAAGTGAGTGATCCCACTTGCTAGTTTTGCTGGATTTATTTAATTTAATACAATTATGATCTTTTGAAAACTATCAGCTGCTAAAGATACCTGATCACATAGGCTGGACTGTCAGGGTGCAATCCAAACTTACTGGTAGGCTGGCACAAGTCCCTTCTGCCAGCCTACGAGTATCACAAATGCACTGGCCTCTCTGCACCAGGACCTGGACCCGCGACAACCAAGTAAGGCTGCCAAGGGAAGCCAGGACGGGCGGAAGGTGGAACAAGGCAGGGGAAGGGCTGGTTCATGAGCCAGGATCTGACATTTAGGCTGGATCCCAACCCCCCTCCCCAGCCTGGAAGGCCCTACACGGGTCGCTCGGAGTTGTGCCAGCAATGTTGCTGGCACAACTCTGAATAGCCCTATTTGGGCTGTTGGGGCATTACATGGAAAAAGGGGAATTCTTTTGTCTTACTCCGAGTTGCACTGCCAGCAGCCCCAACCCAGTGCTGGATATGGGGCCTCCCTCTTTCAGAATATGGTTAGGATTGGGCTGTCAAGCACTCAGCATCCAGATTCTGGAGCAGCTTTATAAGCAGCGTTCTAAGAAGCAGTTTTATAAGAAGGAAAATGCAGGATAAAATGGGAATGATGAGCTGTATTGAAATTAGATCCATAAAGTACAAGTGAATGGTTAAAACAAAAATAAAAGTTTCGTTTGTGGCTCATTTCGTGGTTGCATCAGCTGAAATTACTGAAACTAGAAATTTGCCTCATCCACAGGATTTCAAAAGCACGCTCCTTACAGCGTCCTTGTAAGTGGGGCTTCCTACAGAGCTGTGTGTAGCTAAGATCACATGGAGGAGGAGGAGGAGGAGGAGGAGGGAAAGGGAAATGCTGCAATGCCTTTGTGGTTTGGGGCATCTGAAGTGCTGCATGCAGGAAGTGCTCCCTCCTTGAACCATTTTGCTTTCATTCACAAATTAAATGTGATAGATTAATCACATATATTAAACCACCACAGCAGTCACCTTATTATTGCAGTTGTCAGTTTCATTATACAAAGCATTTGTCACATCCATTTGCTTTGCCTTTCCGGAACAGACAATGGAAGAACTGCCAGAGTTTAAAACACAAGAGGAGCAGAATCGGGGCATTGTTGTCTCCCGCCTACTTAATCCTCTATGAAGAGTTATGTAAAGTGCTATTTTCAACATTTTGAAAAAAACATCTGCAAAAGATCAGATGCTTTTCTCCTTGCTGAATAGAGAGATGGTAATATGAGCACTCTGAATATTTTTAGCCTGGCACAATACGTAGTTGATTTTTAATAAATACAGTGCGTCACTGAATTTATGCAAAGCATTCATACAGACTAATTTTTTTCCAGATTCAGAAGGAGATTTGATCACGTTTGGAATGGGTTTATCTCCAACAGACTAGCTTTGAAGAGGGCCATCTAGACTCAAGCAGGCACTCTAGATTGTCTGTTTCTGACTTCAGTGATTCTTAATTTGTGGGTCGGGACCCACTAGGTGGTTTGTGAGCCAATTTCAGGTGGGTTCCCATCCATTTCAATATGTATTTATTTTTAAGAGTGCAATCCTAACCTGGAGTTAGGCCAGCAAAGTTTGGCCGGCACAAGGGCCACTGGAAAGCACGTTTCGACCACTCACAGAGTCATAGTGGCCAGCACACAGACGAGAAATGAGGTTTTTACTTCATTTCATCTGGTGAAGCACAGAGACATGCTCCATCCTCTCTGACTACGAGAGTGGTCCAAACACGCTTTACAAAGGTGGCCCTTGTGCCAGCCAAATTTTGCTGGCCTAACTGTTCCCTAATATATTGGACTTGATGTTACCATGGTGACTGCATCTGGGGAAATGTTATAGACCTGAACTTTTAACGGGTTACTGTGTATATTCTTTTAACAATGATATTCAATAGATTTTACTCCTGGTTAAGTGTGGATAGGGTTGTAGCCTTTGGGATGTTTGGGAATTTTTAAAAACAGATTGGCAACTGCTTATGAGGGTTAGGAAGGTTCTTCTTTATCTATATATATATATAAACGGATGTGGGTGGGTATGTATGCGTGTGGGTATGTTCTCTATAGGCTCCCCCACGGCTTGACCGATCGCCATGAAACTCGGCACACACGTACCTTGTGGCCTGGCAACAAACACTGTGGGGGTCAGACCCCCCTAGCGCCCCCGGGGGTTGGGGTACACGGGGGTCTTCGTGTGAACATCGTCGGAAACGTCTGAAATCGGCGTCAAATCTGCAGTTTTCGGGGTCGCCGGGATGAGTGGCGACCCTCCCGATGCCGTTGGAGTCCGGGTTCAGCCCCCCCCGACGTGGGGGGCAAAAAGGGGTGCAAAACACAGCGTCCGCCATGCCCTGCTGGAACGCCTGGACCAATTGGCACCAAACTCGGCATGCGGAAGCCTACCAGCCTGGCCGCAAATACGGCGGGGGTCGGGGCCCCCTACCGCCCCCGGGGGTGGGGGTACGGGGGGGTCCCGACGTGAGAACGGTCACAAATGGCCAAACTTGGAGTCAAATCCACAGTTTCTGGGGTCGCCGAGATGAGTGGCGACGCTCCCGACGCAGTTGAAGTCTGGGTGTGCCCCCCCACATGGGGGGCAAGAAGGGGTGCGTAACACAGCATCCGCCATGCCCTGCTGGAACGCCTGGACCGATTGGCACCAAACTCGGCATGCGGAAGCCTAGCAGCCTGGCCACAAACACTGTGGGGGGCGGGCCCCCCTAGGGCCCCCAGGGGTGGGGGTGCTTGGGGGTCCCCGTGTGAAAATGGTCAAAAATGGCCAAAATCGGTGTCGAATCCATAGTTTCCGGGGTCGCCAGGACGGGGGGCGACGCTCCCGACGCTGTGCGAGTTCAGGTTCACCCCCCTCGGCATGGGGGGCAGGAAGGGGTGCGAGACACAACATCCACCATGCCCTGCTGGAACGCCTGGACCGAGCATCACGAAACTCGGCACGCATACACCTTGTGGCCTGACGACAAACACTGCGGGGGTTAGACCCCCCTAGCGCCCCCGGGGGTGGGGGTGCGCGGGGGGCCCAAGTGAAAATGGTCGAAAACTGCCAAAATCGGCGTAGAATCCATAGTTTCCGAGGTTGCTGGAGCGAACGCCAATGCTCCTGACACCGTCGGAGTCCAGGTTCACCCCCCCTCGGCATGGGGTGCGGGAAGGGGTGCAAGACACAATATCTGCCATGCCCTGCTGGAACGCCTGGACCGATGTGCACCAGACTCGCCATGCGCGTGCCTTCCAGCCTGGCAACAGACACTCTGGGGGTCAGGCCTCCCTAGCGCCCCAGGGGGGGCAGGGCCCCCGCGTGGAAATGGCCAAAAATGGACGAAACCGTCCTCGGTTCCGTAGTTTCTGGGCTCACCGAGGCAAACAGCGATGCTGTGGGAGTTTGGGTCCGCACCCCCCAATGTGGGGGACGGGAAGGGGTGCACTACGAGATGTCCACCATGCCCCACTGTGATGCCTGGAGCAATTGGCGCCTGACCCAGCATGCGTATGCCTTGCAGCCTGGTGACAAACACTGCGGGGGTCAGGCCCCCCCCAGTGCCCCCGGGGGTGGGGGTGCGCAGGGGGCCCCAGGTGAAAATGGTCGAAAACGCCCACAATTGGGAGATGGGTCAGGGATGGGTCAGGGATGGGAGATATAAACACCCGGGCAACGCCGGGTAACAAACAGCTAGTTTTAAATAAATTTAAAAACTTGTAACATTTTAATTTGCTTAAGGTGCAATCTTATTGCGTCCTTGGGCCAACACATCTCACTTGTGTCAGCCCAGCGTGACTGCAAACATGCCGTAAGGCACATCGCATTGCTGAAGCAGCCACTGGACCAGCTTGGAGATGCTCAGAGGAAGAATCATGTCCCTAAGGAGGGGAATGAAGGGTTTTTACTTCATTTCATTGGATGATGGAACCCATGAGGCTCAGACAGTGAAAGTAAGCAGCACTTTCTTCTGAGTCAACAAACACAAGAGAAACACAACTCTAATGTACCATTTAAAATTATTTGGGATTTTAAAAATCCTACCATCCAATTGTTATTCCTTTGTTTTGTACAATTGCCACCCATTCCAAGCATTTGGAATAAAATGAGCTGCATCTTTAAGTGAATACGCTTCACAACAGAGAAAAAAAGTGGCAGGAGAACACCCCAAAGAAGAAAGGTAGATTCTTTTGCTGTGTTGTCTTAATGGGGTGTGGCAGAGGAGTATGTGTGCCACGATGAGCTCCTGCACTTTGAAATGTACCAATACTTTACACCACTGAACAGAAGCTTGCATGACAGGCCGTTGGGAAAAAATAAACATTAGGGCGAGTGGAGCAACGCTGGAGGTACTTGGAGCCCTGAGCTAAATCAACCCTGAGTGCCCAGCTAATTGGAGTGTGGAGAGGATTCCTATTCCCTTTTGTTGCCCCTCCCTTTTCTTAATTAAGGGTGCAATCCTAACCTGAAGTTTGGCCAGTGCAAGTCCCTTGGGCCGGCCTAGGACTATCACAAACGCACTGGAAAGCGCATTTGCACCACTATCAGAGTCAGGGACTCTGATGGACAGATAACAGCAGCCATAAATTTTTTCATTAAGCTACAGTTGTTCTTGTTCTGAAAACAAGCTGTCATTCTTTTGGTAGAAGCTGTCATGGCATGCATGAAAAAATAACTTTCCTAGAAACAGGAGCTGTATAAAAATTGGGTGCATTTTTAAAAACTCCTCTTGCGTGTTATTGGAGTTTCCCTTGTCTGTCTTTATGCAGAAGGCATTCTATCAGCTCTTCAGTTGTATCCTTCTTGAATTTTGCTCCTGCCTTCGTGATTCATATGAGGTGGGGGGGGGAAGGGATAGAAATGCAAAGAAAAGCCTTAAGCTAATCAAGTCCCTTGATGGTTCTCATTATAAATATGTCCAAAGGTATCATCTTTACAACCTGGGAGTTAATGGCTTGTAAATAATGTCTGGTTCTGAAGAAAAGCATGATTGCAAATGGGCAGTAGGCGAATCAACCATCCCCTGTGTTTTCCCTGAAAGAAAGAAATACTTTCAGGGCAACCCTATTAATTCTGAAACAAATAGCATTCATGCTTCTAAGCCACAGAGCTATTATTGCATGTACCCAGTTCAGGCAAAGAGAGAAAAAAAAAAGGAAAGAAACTCATAGCACTGCTCAATATGTTAAGGGTATTACTTTGAAACAACAAATTACTCACATGGATGCAAAAAAACTATACCTCCCGCAGACCCCAATAGTGCTTTACAAACTTCACAGCATAATGTTCATGCCTGATTCACAATGCGCAGTATGATTCTCTATTGCTAAGTCTGTTTCCATTTGTTCCCTATTCAGAAGGCTAATGGATTATTATTCAGTATGAGTCTGAGGCAAAAAGTGTATTGCACAAGAACAGCATCACTACCGGTGAACTGCAGCCACCTTCTGGGAGAAAGTATGACAACAATTAATTTAGGAACCTGATTCAATGTTAACTGAAGTCAATGTAAAGGCTGTGATTGGCCTCATAGGTGCTAAGGCTGGTCCTTTAGACCTCCTATAATCACCAAAATAATCTGCTGCAACACAAATATGGTACGTCTCAGTAGGAACAGGGCCAGCCCATCGCTAAAGCTTACTAAGGCAGTAGTTTCATGAGGGGGCAACTCTTTCCCTCAATTTGCTCTCATTGCTCCTCTTCCTCCCCCTCCCTGGATTGGAAAGGAAGGGGGTGAGGACAAACTGTGGAAGAGGAGATACTGGGCTAGTGTCTTTGATTATCTAGTCCACTGCTCTATTATCCACACTTCCTCTTCCACTCTATCCGCCTCTTCCTTTTTCAAGCCAGGGAATGGGACATTATCAGGCAAATCACCAAGGAAGGGGGTGGGGAAAGGATTTGGCATACTGCCTCAAAGATCAGGAGATCTTGGGCCAGCCCTGGGTAGCGACAGAGACATCTTCTTGAGATGCTAAAGGTGTCTTGAATTTCCAACCACCTGTCCTGGAAACACAAGAACACTTAGCAACCTGAAGGAAATGTAAGACAATAGTGCATGTAATTTCATGGTGGCCACATGTATTAATGGCTATGCACCATCTCCAGTTCAGAAACAATATCTGAATACCAGTTGCAGGGGAGCAATGGAAGAAGAGGAGTTCTCCTTTCTCTCCTGGTCGTGGGCCTCCAAAAGGTAGTTGGTGGGTGCTGGGCTAGATTGGCCTTTGGTTTGATTAAGTAGGGCTCTCCTTATATTATCTTGAGCTGGTGTATATATCACACCTTTCCTGCTTCCTGAGTCACCACAGTCTTCTGGAATAAAAATGCTAAATGTCCATGTAGGCAAGACACATGTTCAGAGAAGACCCAAATATTGTAGAGATTCCTCAACCTGGATTCCTCTCAGGCTAACCTACCTGACATGTTTGGGGTGCCAATAGTGATGAGGGAAAATATAAACTCATTGGAGGAACAGTACCAAAAAGTTCCAATAAACAGAGGGCCAGTGACTGCTAGGCAAAATGAAAGCTGGCATGCAAATGCCAAACACTGAAGAACATTATCACCTGCACCAAAATGACAGATGCGTTTAATGGCATATTAATTGCATAGAGCAGAGGTGTCAAACATAAGGCTGGTGGGCTGGTTGTGGTTCCTGGAAGCTCTTTATCTGTCCCCTGATAATTGGGCCCTCCCAGTGCCACTCTTTCAGCAGCACCATTTCTGATAATGCTCTAGGAAGAAGAGACAGAAGGAAGCCTCGGAAAGCAAGTAACTCTACAGAGGAAGGGCTAGACCAAGAAGGGTGAGAGAGGGGAGACTCTGTCAAGGTGCCCATGAGAGGTGGTAAAGGGGGTTATTTGTACCTGGCCCCAGGGTCAAAAAGGGGGCCAGGAGCCCAAAGAGGGGGCCCAGAAATTTCTTGGGATTCTTCGTTTTCTGATCTTACCCAGACTCACTGCCTGTGTGGGATGCTGTGGGTACTCCTGTGGTCATGGCAACTGCCGCAAGCCACTCGCACCAGGCCCAGGAATGCACGACACACCTTAACAGTTTCACATCTGGGAGGAAACTGTTCTGCTATATAATAGTAGCTCTTTGGCTTGTGGATCTGCTTACTATGAAGGAGTGTACTGGGGCTCAGGGACCCAGCTGGGGGGCTATAGCTGCCGCACACAGGGCCCTTTCCATTCTGGTGTGAGCCTCAATACGATGCTAATCTGCAATTGTTCTCTATATTTAAAATACTTTATACTATTTAAAATATTATTAAAATACTATAGAGAGACATAAGAGTGTGCCTGATTTTCTACATTACTATATTTAGAGGTTGATGCCATAAAGGCAAGTAGACCTGGGGACCAGAGACCGTTCTGGCTGTTGCTATCCTTCTCCTGCTCTGTTTAGCCCCTTTTGTGCCCGCCCAGTGGCCACCTTCTTCCACTCTGTTTCACCTCTCCCCCTTTGGGAAGGGGCCCCAAAGAAATTTTTTACCCACCTAATAAAATTCCTCTCAGAGGCCCTGGCTGGCAATTATCACACAGTAGAGCCACTTCTGCTAAGCTGTCACTTCACATACCAGCTGCTGAGCTGTGAAGTAATGCTGCAGCAGAAACAGCACTGCTGAAAGGGCAGCCCACATGATAATTTCCAGCCCGCAGCAGGTGCCATCAATGCTATTTTGCCCACTACATGAAACAAGTTTGAAACCCCTAACACAGAGTAAGAGAGAAAATGGCTGCTGCTTAGTTGACTCAACAGCTCTTTTCCCTTCAGACAAAGCAGAAGGAAGGAAGATAGATAGTTGACATCACAGGAAGTTTGTGGCGGGTACACTGTTATGTGGTAAGTCCCTGGAATGAAGAGGTTCTTCTGGCAGCCTAGCATCCTTCTTTCATTGTAATGATCAGATGCTTGCCTTGGGGATTGCCCAGGGAAATCTCTATGTGATTCTGGTGCAGCTCAGTTACAGAGAGTTGTAGTGCAATGGCTGAGCGGTGAAAAAGGACTTCCCCAGTTCAAATCTCCCCTTTGCTTACCAGGGCTTACTAGGTGCTCTTAGGCGAGTTGGTCCCTCTCGGCCTCAACTCCCCAATTACAACATAGGGATAACAATACTTATAGCTAGGGTTACTAAATACAAACTGGGACTGAGCGGCTCATCATGGAAGGGTTTCAAAAGTTGCACCTGCCAATATTCCCTCTTCTATTCAATGGTTAAAGGTATAGGCACTATGTCCCAGTTTGTATCTGGTAACCCTACTTATAGCTCAATCCTGAGCATATCTGTTAAAATGAAGTCCCATTGAGTCCACTGGGACTTGCTTCTGGGTAACTCTGCATATAGACTTGCAGCCTCATTTACCTTACAGGGTTGCTGTAACTTGTTCCTTGTGTCATTTTTCCCATTTATATTTCTTCCAAAGTTATTTGCTCAATGGAAGGAAAAATGTAAGTACTCTAATAACATTCATTGCTATGGGCAGAGCTAGAGGAGAAGGGCTAGATGAAATGGGGTGAGAGAGGGAAACTCTGCCAAGGTGCTCGTGAGAGGCAAGGGCCAAAGGGATGTGAGTGGAGTGAAATGATCAGATTGCCGGAACCTAACCATCTTTCCAAAGTGAAGTTAAAGCAAAAACAACGATTAAGAAGAGACATGATTGACATGAATGTCACTGCCCTTCTGTTATGGCAAGACCACAGGCTTTATTTGCATGTCTGTTTTCTACTTTGGGCATGTTTTAAAAACATTTTATTTTAAAGAAAGAGAAGTGGTTTGTGGGCTAACAAGGTTAGATAGTTGATGGAGAAATTTGAAATGCCAATTAGTGTTACAATATTGCCACCAATTTTGAATAGATTTCCAGGTTCTTCCTCACCTGGCTTCAGACTCAATGCCAATTAAATTTGCATATACACATAATTTGCATATATTTACATAGTCATGCAATATAGCAAATCAGAGCTGCCATTTTTTCAAAAATGGATTTAGCTTTCTTCCCAATTTGGCAAGATGAAACTCTGTGACTTGTAGGTGAATGTGGCAACAGGAATTACACAGTGGATCTGGTCTTGTGCAAAACTAGTAGTGCACGCAATCTTGTAATCCCCAATTTATTACATTTTACAGAATACTGAGTAAGGGTCCATACACAAGATTGCTTTTAAGACTGAGAGTGCTTGTGTTGAAAAATCAATATATGAATATTATAAATATTTAAAACATGATTAGGTTACTTGCACATACTATTTCCCCTCCTTTAATGGTGCTTACATTTTTGACAATGCACATATTGCATGTTGGCACCTATACAAAAATATGTGACTGCAGGTAGATTACCCCTTATCCAGACATTCTAAAATCCAGACATTTTTTATCCAAGTGTGATCACTACAAGGTCTTGTACTCACTCTCACATACAGTTCAGATACAGGCTGTAAGTGCTATTCTCTGCTCTGTGGTGTATATCAGTACAGATATTGTTGAAAAATATCGAAGTGGGCAGAAGACCACAATACGGTTAACAGTGAAACGAGCAAGAGGAAGCATTTCACATTATATTCATGCAAGTCTTCTGAAATCCAGACACCTTCCTGTCCCAAGCAGTCTGGATCAGGGATACTCTACCTGTACTTTAAAAGATGTAGACAATGTCCATTATTCTTGAAGTCTGTTAATCTGAGGCATGTTAAATTGAAGGTTCACTGTATTTCTATGCAGAAGTAAGTCCCTCTGTGGGTCAAACTAGATGAGAACCAGAATATGTAGTTGTCTTTCTGCTGTTGCTGATTTTAAATAGTGTGCCAGGGGCCCTTGGGGCCCTTGGGATTAAGTCATCTACTCTTAGGTACTGTGGGCACAATCCTACCCATGTCTATTCCGAAGTCCCATTGTAAGTAGGGGTTACTCCCAGGAAAGTGTGCATAGGATTGCAGCCACAGGTGTTACTGGCATCAATGCCAAATTGTTAGCAATTTATGGGGAGCAGTCAGAGGATTCTCATGTGCCAGGTCTGGCCCCTAGGACTTACATTTCTGAGACTTTCAGGCAGCTTCTGGCTCTCTGCTAATCTTAAAACCATCCTACCTGACAGGGGATTGGTGAAATTCTTGTTTTTATGCTGGCTCACATGTGAACTTTGGTTGATTGGATGTGGCGTGTTCAAAGCATGTGAACTATGGCAGTTGGATATATATTGGATGTGCATGTATCCCCTTCCAAAATGGCCAAAGATGTAATTAGGCTTGCCATGCCAACTCTGCCATTGAAAAATGGCATAAGATGGACATAAACAAAAATTAAAGATATGAATTGTGATTGAGATGAACTACCGTATCTTAATGCATGTTGAATAAATATGAGCTTCATCAGTTTTGACAGGTTGATCTGAGCTTGAACTACTATTCCTGTGCAAGAAAATTTTAATAAGGAAAGATATTGGACAAAGGTAACTTCTAGCTGTTGAAGAACTTATGCTTTCTTTTTTATTTAGGCAGCCATTAATATTCTGAAGTATAACCCTTATATGCTATGAAGTGGTGTTCTTTAAAAATAGTGATCTTTTTTATCTTTTTTGAAAAATCCACCTCATGCAAGAATAAAAACTGATAGAGCCCAAAGGACAAGCTTTTTCTGATTTTTGAATGAAGGGGACACTTTAAAAGAGAACTAAAGACTGGAAATCTACAGTACCAGTATTTACCCACATGCTCTGTGTGGAAATGGAAGAGTAGGAACAAATATTTTTTTAAAAATACTTAAATGTCTTGATGGTTTTTTTTTTTTTAACAAAACAGCAGGTCTGAAACGGAATGTTAAATACTTAACATTTTGTCTTGTTCAAAGCTTGTAAATTTAACATCATCTTTGTGAACTAGTCCATCTAAAAACAGATCCATGCTGCAAAAAAGGGAACTGGGATTGGTGTCCAGTTTGTCCTATAGGGTGAAAGAAGGACACTTCTTCCTTGGTCATTAATTTTCCCCTCAGTGGCAAACTGTTCTTCCCCTGCCCAGCAGCTTGCTGCTAACAGTTCTATTTGTAGTGGCGATTATGGTTCCTGTTTTAATATCTAAATCTGTACACACCATTAACAGACGAATGACTCAGCATGATTTAACCTCAGTACTGTTTTACTCAGTTCTGTTGCTGCTATTGCTGAGAAATGGAATACGTTCTGGAGGCTGGTGCTGTGAAAACAGAAGGAATTGGCTTTAAGTGCAGGCATTTACAATCTTCCCTAGGGACATGTTCTGTCTTAGACCGTGAGGTTTCCTTCATTGGTTCCATGCACTGCAGGCGTGTCCTGGTGTCCACGGATTCAGTATCCACAGTTTCAGTTATCCACAAATACCGTGGGTGCTGGGAAGCCTATTAAAAAGATAGGGGGAACACGAAACGAATCCTTTTTTTAACCTTATTTAAGCCAAACCACTGATGTTCCCCTATCTTTGAAAAGGCACCCCCAGTATCCACTGTTTCAGGTATCCACAAGAGAGTCTGGAACGGGACCCCAGCAGATACCGGGGCATGCCTATATGCTATGGTTGCTTTCAAGGTGTAGCATGATATATCTGCCCTTCAAAGGTAGAGCAGTTCCTTCTCTGAAACACAGACATTGTGCTCAGTGAACACATAAACTATAGGTCTATCAAGCTTCAGGTTATACATCTTTTGTTCTGTGTTCTACCACATAGGGGAGCATTGCATTTCAAGGTTAACCTTAATGCAATTTCATTTCTCATAAAACCGTTAACAGGACAGAATGCCAGAAGGCATCATTGTGACATTTTCTCCAGATCAGTGAGCTGGTTCAGAGGAAGTATCTTCTCTGATTAATGTTAAGTGTGTGTGTGTGTGTGTGTGTGTGTGTGTGTGTGTGTGTGTG
>JAJKFI010000009.1:11826884-11844533 GCA_029204185.1 Lerista edwardsae
TGTGTGTGTGTGTGTGTGTGTGTGTGTGTGGAGAATTTATATAAATACCTACGTGTCAGATGAATGTTTTTAAAAGATAAAGGATACTGCAACACATTTAAAATACAGTAAACTTCAGACATTTGACATCTGCAATATTTAAGTATCATTTAAATTGCTAATAGCATTGAAACTGCTAAAAGAGTGTAAGTCTCTACCCAGCAATAAGAATAAGACTCAAGTTGAAAGATTTTTCACCCATGACGCCTAAAGTGGTGTTTGCATCAATTTTTCTGTAATCTCATTCACATTGCAAATACCTCTCTTCCGCTTGCTAATCTAAGCAATGATCACATATTCATATAAGGATTGAGCCCTAAGTCTTTAGCATGAAAATGCTTACAGTTGGAAAAATATTTTGATGTGATGAAAAGTAGCAAATGTGGATTAAAACATTCAGAGAAAGCTGCAACAAAGTAGAAAATGGCAGAATAAGCAAACAATGAGCTGTTCTTTGTGATGTTCCCATTAAGATATTTGCAATAGCGCTTTCCATGTTAGATCCTATTTTTATTAATTTAAGGCTGCTTCCTTATGCATGCTTTAAGGAACTAAGCCCCACTGAATACAATGGGAGTTACTTCTGAAGAGACATGTGTATGATTGCTCTGGAAGTAGAGCTTCCCAGATTGGCATTGATTTCTTGCTGTTAGCGGGAGATCAAATATCCTAATTGATCACCACCAAACTGTCCACTATGGCGTGCAAACCAACCTGGAATAAAGCCCCTTACATTCCAGGTTAATTTGCTTGCCCTAGTGGACAGTTTGGGGTGATTCTCAGTCTGGTTGTTCCCATGAAATGTGTCACAAAAAACATGGCTTAAGTTGAATTAAGTGCAACACAGGCTTGTTGGGATTCTGTGTTCCCTAAGGGGCACATTGGGACAGGCTACTTTGAACATTTGTCATGGGAATCCTAGTAATTCTAGTTTCAGAATTCTGTATCCAGGACTTCTAAGGAGCAGCAAGTTACTATTACATCAGTTTAAATCAGCAAATCTATTACATCAGTACCTCCACGCTAGTCCTGAATTACTAGCACAATCTGCACACGCAAAAGCCTTCTTTACATGATCTCTGACACAATAAATACACATGTATTTAGTTTTCTTACAAATACTATCCCACCCCTCCACCTTCCCGAAGGGACGACCAGGGTGGCTTACAACAGATACGCATCAGATCGTAAAAGCGGTAAATAACAATTGAAGACATCATTGTATAGAAAGTATGCAATGAGATCATAAAATGAGTAACAATTAAAATATCATTATATAATAAATCATGGAGCAGCAGATATTTAAAAGAGAAAACACTATATGCAGAAGCTAATAAAAATAAATAAGTCTTGACTATTTGCTTAAAAACCATTGAGGACTGAGTCATTCATGCCCCTTAAGGGAGGGAGTTCCATAGTTCCACTGTGAGATATAGGAAGCTGGACTAGATGGCCTTAGGCCTGATCCAGCAGAGCTCTTTTTAGAGCAGTGACTCCCAACCTGGGGGTCGCAACCCCTGGGGGGGTGTCATGAGCTGATTTTCAGAGGTTTATAGAGACCACGTTTACTACTGTAGATGTGTTTGTGCAACATTTAAAACGTTGCATTTTTGCAACCTTTTTTGGGAATCTACAAACAGAGAAATGTATTTCCTCATAACTGAAAACAACTGTTGCATTTGGTAACCAATGGTAGTCTACATTCATGTGTTTTTTACAGGCATAATGATGTCACTTCCTGCTTAATGACATCGCTTCCAGTTTTAGGGGGGTCCCGACAGGTTATCACACCTAAAAACTGGGTCCCAGTGCTAAAAAGGTTGGGAACCACTGTCTTTAGAGTTTGAGTACTGCTACTGAGAAGGCTCTGTCCCTTATTCAGTCATGTTTCTAGGAGATACAAGCAATGCCTTCAATGGGAAGTGGAGTATGGGCAGATACACGTGGGAGAAAGATACTCAAGTGACTAGATTCTAGGCCACAAAGAGGTTTAAAGTTAACAACCAGCACCTTAAATTGGGGCTGAAACACACTGAAACACACTGAAACGCTCTGAAACACACTGGCAACCATCCATTTGCTGAATGCAGTTAGCACAGCTTCCCTCAAAGTTGTAATTTTGGGATATCATATTTTCATAACGGTGGAGGAAGGGTTCAATAAAAACATGAAAAAAAATATTAAAATTTTTAGCCTGGTAAAATGCTATTCTTTCTCAAAGTACATTCACTATAATTGTGAAATGTGGCTTTAATTTTTATTATTAAAATATTGTTTTAAGAACACACACAAGAAACACTCAAAACAGTTAACAATACAATGAATACAAAAACTGTCAACTTCAGATAACCATTATGTAAATGTTATTTATTATCCATGTCTGCACACTAGATGGTGCTATTTTACTCACTGATATTTTTTGGCAGGCAGAAACAAAAGGTACAAGAGCCAATCCGCCCTAAAAACAAAACAGTTACTAGCAGGAGCCTTTGAATAAAAGACCAGCCTAGCATTTCTGCTATTGTTTGATGTCCACCTACTGTATTTATTACAAGCAGGCCCTACTCTATGACAGTAATTATCACATGATTACTGTACATATGAAGACATACTTTCTTCCATTTTGTTATATCTTATACATTTGTTTCTGTTTCACATTGTGTATAGATCTTAAAGTCGAATATATTTATGGAAGCATAAACCTTGGTGGACTAGAGTTGATTTCAAGAAATGGGTCAGGCGTAAGACTGTTTCATGTGTTTGCTGCAACAGAGTAACAGCCCAATCCTAGGCTGCCCAGGTGCCGTAGGTGCAGCGGTAGCCAAACGGCTACTGCTGCGTTCCAGGGGCACCACAGCAGCCACATATAATAATAATAATAATAATAATAATAATAATAGAATTTTTACCCCACCTTTCTGCCCCATATTGGGGCACCCAAGGCGGCTTACAATATTAAAGTTATAAACAATAAAATCAGATAAGCAATAAAAAGATAAAAAATTAAAATCATTAAAAACTTAAAACTAACAATTTAAAATTTAAAAAAACAACAGGCCCATAGTTAGAGTTAAAAATGCCAGCCAGCATGTTGGCAACTAAAAGCTTTTTTAAATTAAAAAGACCCTGCCGAAAGATTGCCAAAGAGGGACGGATTAGCTTCCACCATAAGTCCCAAACCTTGTCTGCCCCTCCCCACACCCTCTCCACACCCTGTTCCACCTCCCCCCCCCATCCAGAAGGAGCTCATTACCAGTGGCAGTGAAACTAACTGCCCACAGGCTCTACGTCAGTTCCTCTGGGCGCTGGGCCAGCGCTGGGTATAAGCTCTTAACTCTGGCAGTGGCAGTGCCTGACAGCACGTTTGCAACATTGGTGCTGGTGGTAAGGGCTTACTGCCAGCACGAGCATCCATAGGACTTTGTTGTAATGCAGTAGGCATGAATTGAACGTGTTGAGTTTCAAGCATCCGAACACCCATCCCCGGACCGTGCAGCCCTGATTTGGGCCGCTGCTGCGTGCTCAGACTTGCACCTGCAGCAGGCACAGATCCAAGCACCTCCATTGGGCTGTCCCCTTGTCCCATGGAGGCTCCAGTGCAGTCTCAACCTGCGTTGGATGCAGCGCAGGCCAGCTAGCCTGCCTGTTCCAGTGCAGGTTAGGATTGCGCTCTCATATTAACAACATCACTGTGAAAAACATGATACATAGCAAAAGAAAAAATAATCTGCACATCTTTAAATGTACACTTTCTTTATCAGTACTAAACCCTGGGGAACTCTGGCTCTAAATCCTGGCGAGAATTATATTTCACACAGAGATTATCAAATCACAAACTAGGTCAAAGTTTATGGGACATAACAGTAATCGGCAGCATGAAGTAAAGAGGGTAAAAATCCCTTCTGGGCTTATTCACAAGCATTTTTCCATGTGTGTGATCTAAATGAGGTGAAATCAGCCAAAGATAAATGATTCAGGAAAAAATCAGTGGAGACAAAAAAAATGCAAAATTTATTAATTGGGACAAGCAGGAAGAACAGAGATAGAAAATTACATGAATAATGAAAGGGGGTAATTTTGCAATATTTATTTTTTCAGTACTGCCCTCATATCAAATGTCAGATAATTCAATCACCGGGCAGATCCTCAGTAGAATTGGGACTGAAGCAAAGTAAAACACAGGCAGGCTCTCGTTCTTTAACAAGCTAGTTCTATCATTCTTGTTGGCTTCA
The DNA here is from genome assembly GCA_029204185.1 of Lerista edwardsae. NCBI lineage: Eukaryota > Metazoa > Chordata > Lepidosauria > Squamata > Scincidae > Lerista > Lerista edwardsae. Next base: position 11,831,156 of record JAJKFI010000009.1, read on the forward strand.
AGTCATGTATTTTGCCTTCCTGTTTAAAATGAAATATCTATAGGGACTTAAACCAAACTGAATCTGGAATTCCTTCTATTGTCAAGATTTCTAATGATTATATCTAACCTACCTCTCATGTAATAAACCTCTTGAAGATTATTCTTTGCTGATGTTTTTTTAATATACTTTACCTCTTTATATTTTAGATGTCTTCTAGAAATGTTGTAAGCCTTCAGGGGTTTTCTTGCTCCAAGATTGTAATGGAAACATTAATTCCTAACTTGGGTCTGATACACAGGACTATTTAAAAAAAAAAAAAAAAACATGGTTCGACTAAAGTTTCTCCAGGATGCAAAGAGATGCTACCACTTTGATGCTACCACTTTGGCACATGCTAGATAGCTTACAAGTTTATCTTTAAAGATGCTACCACTTTGGCACATGCTAGATAGCTTACAAGTTCAGTAACTATACCAAAACAAGCCAACGCATACTGGCTTTGCCATACAGAGAAAGCCGCAAGCTTTAATCCACTAATCAGTGCAATTAATCAAATTGTGGCCATGATCCAAAGAAATGTTAGATTCTTACAGGAGACAAAACCAACTGCCTAGACAAAACATTTCTGTTGCTGTTGTGACAATTCCCGCAGGTAAGCAAACTACTGTTCAGTGTGTCCAATTGGGTTTGCCTTCCTGCAGTACAATCAGCAGACCAAGCAGACTTGTCTCCTCTGTGGATAATAGCCTGAAGGTTGAATTGTAATATTCTAATTGGGAAACCCCTGATATAGATTCTGTCCTCCTCATAAGAGAGCAGGAACAGCTTGAAATGTAGGCAGCTATGCAGGGTTGGCTTATGTACAACCCTGCAGGAATTAATAGGTATTAATGCAAAGGAAGAATCCTATGTTATGTGTTAAGAAAAGAATCTGAGCAACCTCAATTTAGGGTAAATGATAATATACACTGTTTATTATTATAGAAAATTACATCGGAGGAAATTCTTCATTCCTTCTGCATGTGCCAGGCCACATCTGGGGATGACACAGATTAATGGCCTTCATGGAAGCCATGAAAGTGACCCAGAAGAAACAGCTCCTGAATGTATCCTAAAGTTGTCTGAGATAAGGGCACCTTCACAAAATGAGCTGAGGGACATCTATATGCTGACCATGTGAACGTGTGTGCCCCTGTAATGTGTGAAAGTGATAACGTGTTCCCCTGAACCTGATATCACCCCTCTCTGGATTCTTTTTGAAAGGACAGCAGATAATCAATGGGAATGGAGTAGTCTTGCCTGTAGCACTGCTGCCACCTGGTCACACCTGGTCACATCTCGCTGACAAGTACCTGCTGTCTGATGCAGTTTGTGGATTTTTAAGCATGTGGAATGTGGTGGTGGGGTCACCATCTAACAGCTGTAAGCTGGTGAAGACAGACCTGTAGCTTCATTCCTGGCATTTGTTTTTCTCTTCCACTGGGCTTGATCCCACAACATTTACGGTCATCATTGATTTTAAGGTGAAAATTAAACTTGAAATCCCAGTCTGTTTATTGCATCCTTATTTGTATCCTCCTTTTTCTTGGAATTTGAATTAGAGCAGTGGTTCCCAAACGTTTTAACATTGGGACCCATCTTAACAAAAAATCCATTTTACCAACTACTCAAGCTTCTGTGGCTATAATGATGATTGGGCAGCAGTGCTACCCGCAAATAGCAGGTTGTTTATGCACATAGTCTAATCTACCCTGTCAGTTTTGCAAACTACCAAAAAGTGGGTTGTGACCCACTGGTGGGCCACAGATCCATAGTTTGAGAACCTCTGGATTAGAATGTTTGAAACCAATAATTAGTCAGCATTGGTTAGACATCGCTTGCTTTCAAGGAGGTATGCGTTTGTTCTGCCTTGAAACCTAGCAATCTTTCTTAAGAGGCAATAACAGTAGTTGCAGAGGACATCGGCTCCCCTTGTGACATCTAAAGTATGTGATTTTACTAAGTCTAACTATTACTGACTTCCATTGCTGCAATTGTCCATTAACATTAATGTTTTGTACCCTAAATTACCCAATCAGTAGGCAGAAGAAGGACCAGCAACTGGCCATCTGTGAGCTAAGGCCGTTTTCACTTGGTCAAGGGATTTGGGGTAAAAAGTCAGCCTTTTTTTATGCCTTTGCAAATTGGAGATGTAGATTAAACAAAGGAAAACACAACAGGCTCATAAAAATGTAAAACATGCACCACATGGAACTCAGCTTCCTGCAGCCCACCAACCTTATAATGTGTCCAGGGTAACATTTATGCTACAGATGATTAAACTACAGCTTCAAGTCTCTATATACAAAAATTTCATATGTTACACAATTCAGGGTGCAATACGAACCTAGAGTTTGGCCGGCACAGTTAGGCCAGCGAAGTTTGGCTGGCACACCATAAAGTATGTTTGGATCACTCTCACAGTCAGAGAGGCCACACCCAGATGTGCACCATCCTCCCTGACTCTGAGAGTGGTCCAAACGTGCTTTACGGTGGCCCTTGTGCCAGCCAAACTTTGCTGGCCTAACTCTAGGTTAGGATTGCACCCTCAAATGTTATATAATCTGCTGAAAAATAAGGATAAACAACTCTCTGAAATGGTTGTTTTAATTCCAACATAACAAAAATCTTTGTGTAGCATCAAGGTTAGACTATTACATATATTTTGAATTCTGGTGCTAACATGAGTACTGATGTCACTAATGTTTGTGTTGTCATTCAGAAATTTAAACTCTTTTTAAAAATACAATAAAGGATGGGGCCTCTTAGACTTAACATTGTTTAAACTTAGGTTGCAGTCCTAACCAACTTTCCAGCAAAAGAAGGGCAGCCTTCTCCAGGAGAATGCGGAAGTGACATCACAACATTTCATGGCATCACGGCATCATGACCTGATGCTGCAATGCCTGGGCCCATCCCTGGGGTCAAGGGGCTATGAAATGGAAGATGTGCAGCCAGCAACTACTATTATGTAAAGTACAATACTGTGACAAGTACAGTAGGGGAAGCCTGGCTGCCCTGAGTCAATTAAGTGCTGAGGCAGAAACAGCGGTTTCCTTTTTCTTTCCAGACCTGTGAAGAAAATAACCAAAAATGAATGTGGAATGTGAGAAATGCTGTTCTTATGAGGAATTAAATGTATGAGCTAAATATGGTGAAAATTTACATCTGCAATGATAGGTAATAGTACCGTCTCTCTGACTGGACTTAATAATTTAAAGGGCGCAATCCTAACCAAATTTCCAGCACTGGGGTAAGGGCAATGCAGCTCTGAGGTAAGGAAACAATCTTCCCTTACTTTGAGAAGGCCTCCATGACTGCCCACCAACTGCAAAATGCAGCACATGCCCCATTGACACAGCTATGTCAGTGCTGAAAAGTTGGTTAGGATTGTGCCCTAAACAATATAGTGGGATAGGGAACATTCTTTGTTCAAGCCAAATCAAACAGTCACATTTGTTGATAAATTCCAGTTCTGCAATTATATGGAGACATGATATGTATGGGCTATGATAGCACTCCCAGCTTGGTCTGAATTTCTGTTGGTTTATTAATGTATTGTCAGGTTCCTGCCTTGCTTCATAGCCTGGGCTCTCAGAGCAGCTTCTCAGTGTCCAGGTTTGTCCATCTGTGTTTGCTGAACTTCTGCTTCTGGGCAGCTTATGTACTATTTACGCTGAGACAGGGTAAATGGGGTGTGAACAAGAGGGCAAAACACTCAGGAAAGTGCTTCCTGACATTTAAACTACCCTTTAGAATAACTAAAAATGAGTTGCTTAGACAGGCTGTTGAGTTTCTCATTAGAAATATTTTAAATGGGTTTAGCAAACACAATTAATCCTAATGTGAGGCAAGGCGATAAACTATAATCAGACAATTCCATAAAGTGTGTGTGCATAAGGAGAGAGTTGAACATCATTCTGAAATGCACCACTACAAGGTCACATTTTTGCCCATCCATCCACCTGGGTGTTTGACCTATTTGGCTCTTTTTGTTTAAAATCGTCAGAGCAGCAATGCAGAGCCCAGGATGCTTCAGATTACTGCAGGTGCTGAGAAGCAAGAACGGGGAAAGAAGCACATATTTTTGGAAAGTTCTTTCTCCTCCCTTCCCTTTCCCTTTTGAGGCTCGTAGCCAAAGCTCTCTGATCGTTATCTGCTGCCTACAGAGGCCTTTGAATGAGGTCATCCAGGAAGTTTAATCAATCTTCTATCATTGTCACCATATCCTAGACATTTGTGTCATACAACCCTGCCTCCTACCATGATCCAACATATGCCAGGACAGCTGTTTAAAAACTTACTACACATAGAGTGCAATCCTAACCTGAGGCCAGCACAGATATGCGGCATCTCCCTGACTCCAAGAGTGACTCCAAGAGTGACTCCACAGATATATGCCATCTCCCTGACTCCAAACGCTCTTTACGGAGGCTCTTGTGCCAGCCAAACTTTGCTGGCCTAACTGTGCCAGTCTAACTCCAGGTTAGAATTGTGCTCTTACAGTTCAGTCCTATGCATGTCTACGAAGAGGTACAGCCATTGAGTTCCATGGGACTTACTCGCAGATAAATGTGCACAGGATTGCAGGCTTAGGCATATATGTTTTTAACTGAGCTGCACACTCTGCCTCAAGTTAATATTGCAGAACATCAGTACTTTGATTAGGGGTGAAGCAATGGAAAATTGAATGTAAAAATTAATGGAACAATGTATTTAGCCATTGGTTTGACATATCCCAAAGCCTCTTACACTGGACAAAGTGCCTCTGCACATTAGCCAAGCCAGTCTAATTGTTTGTGCTTTTATTTACATCTTTTAAATATCTTCTTTCATCTGGGGATTTCAAAATTGTTTGAAGCAAAATAAGTTAGTTGAACTGCTATAGCAAAGTAGCTACAAATCAGGACTTTTCCTACCTCTACCATGAAGTCACAGCGTTCTGCAGCTGCCGTCTGGAATAATATAGCCCAGTTCTATTTGGAGACCAACATTGCACTGATGTCGGGATGCTGTTCCATGGATGATGGACTGTGTTGATTTTCCATGGATGTTGATGGAAAGGCCAAAGTAGCCAATGTTGCATTGCCTGGACAGGCTTAAGATACAGAGATCTTAGGATACAGAGGCTTAGGATCAGTGGTGTCATCTAAATGATTTAAGAACAGGTACTCACTTGTGATTGGCACGTGTCGGGACCCGCCCACCGGAAGTGACGTCATAAGCCAGAAGTGATATCGTGGCAGGAAGTGACATGAAAAAAGCCCTTTTTGAGGCCTCAGATGATTTTAAACTGACCCAACAGTTGCAACAGTATTCCACAGCACCCCCAGAACATGTTAAGGAGGCCTGGCATCATGTTAAAACCCCAGAGCAACTCATTTTTCAGTGGCAAGGAAAGGAAAGGCTCCGCTCGCTGCCTGCCTGCCTGCCTGCCTGGCTCTGAGAACATGCAGGCAACTCAAACATGCAGGAAATTCAAACGTTGCAGAGGGCGGAGTCGACGAGTGGGCGGGCGAATGGGCGGGGCCAGCTATAATCCTAGAAACCGGTACTCGCGTACCCCCTGCATGACATCACTGCTTAGGATACAGAGATCTTTGCCGTCAGCATGGTATCCAAAGCTGCTCCAGTTGCTATTTAAAAATGAAAAAACCCATTGCTCTCCATTCCCCGCTCCACTTAACATGTAGTTTGACCCATATGCATAATCCATACTTGCAAGAATCAAGAGAAAGTACAACTCTGAGCTCCTTCCAATGGGCATAAAAGGGAAACCAGTTCCTAAAATACGAATAGCATTTTAACATCATTTTTCAAAAGTTTTGGAATCTAATTTGCATGACGGCTTTTTCCCTAGTGGTGACAGGAACTGACTGCTGAAGAATTTACTTCATCTAAAGTAAGTGACATTTTGCGTCTGCGATAAATCAGACCATATTTCACTTCTTTATTTCACAGCAGCAAGATAGACTTCCAGATGACTGGAAAGGTTTCTGATCTCATGAAATAATGAGTAAAATGTCAAAGTATTCCTAACAATCAACTCATCCTTTTCTTTCGTACTCCCCCGCTGCTGTGTGCGGTTAAAAAATGTATCGTTAAATCAATGTAAATGTAAATGAGAGCAAAATCATTGTCATGTTTGTCTTTATGTGCAATGGTTGTAGATGATGTGACATTTTTGCTTGCTCCTTCATAAATTGTGCTGAAAATATCAGTATCTCTGTACAGTCCTAAGATAAAAAGCCCTGGCATACCAGAAAGTGGGAGGAACATGTGCACTCATGGCTAGACGTGTTTGTTTCTAATGGGTGAGTAAGATAGGATTACAGCCTAAGTCTTACTAAACACAGTTGCCTGAATAAAATAATCACCTTTACTCCTGGCCCACTGGCTCTCAAACATGGGGCCAAAATATCTGAATTGATCCAATGGGATTGCATTGATTTCTGTTCTATTCCCTTGTAAGGCACCTTAGGGAGTTTTGTGTGATGGGGTCTGCAAGCCGTTTACCCGTTGTATCTGTAGGAACATGCAGCTTACCTTTGTTTGAAATTAAGCCTGAAATGTGCTTTAAAGACGAATCAATAAATTGCCCCAAGAAAGAGATGCAATAAAGAGCAGAGGAAAAAGTATGTGTTCATACCTTTTATTGAAAAAAGTTATGGGGTTTAGGAGGTTCCTTTTCGCTGCTGCACACCTGTTAGGACTCACAATAAGAAATGTGCAGTGCAAAACATTGGATTCAACAAATTAGCTTTTGTTGAGTGTGGGAAGGAGAGAGGGCTGCATCATTTTTTTTTCATTTGTCTCCATGGCCTGAAAGGCCTTTTGTTCCTTCCATTACATGGTTGGTTTTATGCTGAAAGTAATCACCCAGGAGTGCCTGGGGCTCTGTTGGGTTGAATGTACATTGCCTGCACACAGTGGAAACACAAGTACCTTGCTGATTACTGATGTTTTAACAATTGCTGGCTCTGCTGAGAACGGCACAGCTGTCCAATGACGGAAATGGTCGGAAGCCCATGGTGGGTTGTCTCCAAATATGTATTTGTGACCTTGAGGGCCAGTTTGCATCCTGTTGCAGATGATTCCCTTAACTGGGTCATAGTCAAGCAGCCTACGTAGAACAGGAAAGGCAACTTGACAGCCATCCTTTGTGAATTGTTCCTCTGTAACATTTTAATCTGCTCAAAAAAAACCTACAGGCCACGTTGTTGCTGCTGTTATCAGCGGCATTGTTCTAAAACCTAGTGAGAACAAGACAGGACTGGATCATTCTGTTGGGAAGCTTACATTTAATTTAGCAGTGCGTTAGTTGAAACACTGGTTGTTTTAACAATGGAGCTTTGGTTTATGAGCTTGCAGTTACATCAGTAATCTTTGTAATCCTGCGTGTTGACCTCTTAATAATAATGCTGAACATTTATATAGTATTTTTGAGCATGCAAAGCATGCCATAGTAATTAATGTCATCCTTATAACATTCCAGTAAGATAAAATACCATTATTTCAATATTGCAACTGGAAAAACTGAGGCTGTGAGGAGGTGGCTTGCCTAAGGGCACCTAGGGCCCAATCCTATCCAACTTTCCAGTGCTGGTGCAGCCGTGCCAATGGGGCATGCACTGCCTATTGTAGTGAGGAACTGTCACAGAGACCTCCTCAAGGAAAGGGAACATTTATTCCCTTACCTCCAGGCTGCATTGCAGCTGCATCAACACTGGAAAGTTGGATAGGATTGGGCCCCTGGTGGGTTCATATCAGAGGCAAGACTTGCCTGGGGAAACCCTATCCATAAGGCCAGCTAAAGCGGTTGCATCAGGCATCAGATTGCAGGGGCCAACCATCTCTGCCAACTTTTCCTTCACTGCTTCTCTTTCCACTCCCTGGATTGGAAAAGGAAGAGAGAGACAGAGAGGAAGAAGAAATGTGAACATAAGAAGAGCCCTGCTTGATCAGCCAAAGGCCCATCTAATCCAGCTTCCTGTATCTCACAGTGGCCCATCAGATGCCTCATGGAGCATCCAAGACAACAAGATGCCTGCATCCCGTTGCCACTCCCTTGCACCCAGTGGTGGCATTCAGACGGTACGCTGGGCGAGACTTACCTTTGACTGGCAGTCCGCCCGTTGCGTAACGGCGGAACGTGCCGTTACACAACGGGTGGACTGCCAGTCAAAGGTAAGTCCCGCCCACCGTACCGGCTGAATGCCGCCGCTGCTTGCACCTGTAATTCTGAAGTAGCCTACTTCTAACATAAGCAGGTTGTACCACCTGTCATGGCTTGTAGCCCACAATTAATTTTTCTTCCAGAAATCTGTCCAATCCCCTTTTAAAGGCATCTAGGCCAGATGCCATCACCACCTCCTATGGTGAAGGGGAGGCAAGTGCTGAGCTGGAATACTGAGCGAGCTGTTCTCTAGGGTTTCAGACAGGAAATTTTGTCTGCCACACCAGGGATTGAATCTGACACTTCAGCCTGCAATGCCTACCTTTACAATTGAGCTACCGCTTTTCTTTCCTGTGGCTACAGGAAAGAGAGAGTCTCTGTTACAGCGAATGTTACAGCGAATGTTCAACATTTGGTAAGCATCACACTCACATGTGAAAATTGACAACCCCAGACAAATGTTGCACATATCCAAAAAAGGCAGATACGTCCAAGGGAATGTAAATGTATGTCTGAAAAGTGGGAGAAAAATATTCTTCTCCTCACTTGGGGTTTCCAGCCAGTTCCCTATTCAGGCACTGATCACACCAAGCCCTACACAATGTTCTTCAACCTGTGGATTGTGATCCCAATGGGGTCGTGAAGCCTCACTTGGAGGTGGTAGGATCTGTGCAAGACAGGGCTTGGAGCCAATCTAATAATGGTATTGCTGTATCAAAACTGAGCTCTTGATTTAATCCTCTTCTTACTGTCACTTTTTACTGCCATCCCTGCAGCTCCTAAGGCGACCCTGCTCAAGCGGCTACCTCACAGGAATGTTGTGAAGGCACAAGAGGTAGGGGGAAATGGGGTGGGGGTGGGGGTAGATGGGGTCGCAGGAGGGGGCAGGATCGGCAATGGGTCCTTAGTCTCATATTTTATTAATTTTATTTGGGTTGTGGCACGAAAAAGGTTGAAGACCACTATCCTGCAGTATTTGAGAAAGGTGGCTATATCATAGACTGGTTCTTCGCAACATGAACTACTAGACCATATATATGAAGTGAAGTACATCTTTAAGAATAAATGATAATTAGAAATGTGGCTAGAAAGTACCAGAAAGAAGGTCTTATTTGCATTGGACATAGTGCAATGAATTTTGGGACATAATTTCAGAAGTGAAGAGGTCCAGTTTTGGGAAAGCTTTTGGCAAATCACAAGGTTCATCATAAGAAGTCAAAGGATGTGTGAGTGTGTTTAAAGAAGACTTGTGTTGAATTGGACAATTCCACAAGTAAAAAAAAACAGCAGCAAATGAAAAAGCTATGCCAGCATCAACTAAATGTAGCATAGGAATATGCTGCGTAAACCTAGGGCATGTCTACACACCACCACCATTTCGTACAATGGAATTTATTCCTAAGAATGTGTATATAAGATTTCAGCCTAACAGCTCGACCCCATTGTCAATGGGGCTTACTCCCAGTGTAAGCTTGCACAGGCTAGCAGCTTTAATGTGTTTTCATGACAGTAGAGACAGCATTTCAACCGAGCAACACAGGTAGGACAAATATTAATTTATGCTTTTTGCTTCATTATAGGAACACCTGCAGCAACTCTGCCTTGGTGACTTAATACCCTGTCAACAATTTTCACCATTAAAACCTATTTGGGGGAGTTTATATGTATGTATCTATAATTTGCTTCAGGCTTCACTGACATCTGTGAAGGGTGTGGAAATAAGGCAGTGTAGTTTTTTTTAAAATAAATTGTTTTGGCTGTTTTGACTATGAAAGATGAGGGGCAAGATGGAGATAACTTTCTGTAAAAAATTGATCCATGTTTACAATATGAAACTTGGCAACTGATTAGTTTACAATCCGGTCTAATTATTTTTGGACTGTGTTTTTAAACAGTCACCTCTTGCAAAATGTCATAATGATTTGGCAGCAGCCCAAGGGTTTAGGGGAAAATAAGAAAGATAGTTGTTGAAAACTAATTATTTTCCATTCAAAGTGAGTTTTGCATATCCTTTATAACCAAATCATCCAATACAGCTTACAAAGAAACTTCTTTGTGATTGTGTAGTACATGTATAAAAGATGATATTCCTGAGAAATTCATATGTCGATTGACTAAGGAAATGAGTCTTGAACTTTACATAAATTCAGGGTGGCTGGAAGCTATTTCTAGCTTTACTTTCTGCTATGCCTGAAGGCAGACCAACCAGCAGATAGTCACAATTGACCTAATTTATTCCTGGCAATTGTTGCTAGAAAAGGTTCTCCACCTGTTCCAGGATTCTGTTTGGTTCAGGGGTTTCCAGTAAGGGAAAGGAATGATTATTTTACATAGGAAAATGGAACAGATGGCAAAGGGCCTATGCTCTTGTTCACTCTTGTATCCAGATCCATAAATAGTTTTTAATAGCACTAAATGCCAAATGGTGGTATTGCAGTAACAAGCTCCTGTATGCAGGATTAAACCCAACCTCATTCAGAGGAGAATAGTGTGCAACATTTGGACTGTCTGAGTTCTTTTCAGTTTCTTGATGGAACAAACCCTAGGTTGCTTGACACATGATATTTAGGGTGCAATCCTACCCTGGAATTATGCTGGCACAAGGGACTTGTGCTGGCCCAGGAGTGTCACAAATGCACCATAAAATGCAATTGGACCACTCTCGGAGCCAGGGACGACAGCGCAAGTCCAGGTGCTGGTCTCCCTGACTCAGAGAGTAGTGGAAATGCACTTTATGGTGTGTTTGCAACACTCCTGGGCTGGCACAAGTCTTTTGTGCTGGCCTAACTCCAGCTTAGAACTGTGCCCTTAATCAGATTCATGGTAGCAAGCTCATTAGTGCAAATGTTCCTAGGTTGAATGAGTTGGGAAAAACTTAAAGATCATTCTGAAGGTCCAACCTCCTGTTGTAATGGAGTATACATGCTCTTCACATTAACCTATATCCAGATCATAGATTATCCCGGATGAACCCACATTCAAGGCTATAAGTTGTCACAAGCACAGAAGAGGAAAGAACAATGTACAATAAACAACCTGCTCTTTCAATCCTTTCAGAACTACCGGTACATGCAATTAAAAAATATGGACTATAAATTACAAAAAGCCATAATAACATTTTCCTTAAACAAGCCTGCCTCTTAAAATTACACCACACACTAATTATACCACACACTATCAAAGCTAGATAGCACATATCTCTCCATTTTTCAAATCCGACATTTATGCAACATTGTTGGCTCTTGCTTTGGAGGAATCCTGGATACACCTTATGGTGTACCTGAACCATGCTTCAGAAAGCACATGCATGGACCAGCTACCACCCCTTATGATACCCAAGAACCAGACATGAACTAGGATCTAATCTTATCATCTATTCCTCACCATCTCCTGGTAAGTAGACTTACCTGGCAAGAAAGACTTTGAGGAACGCATGGCCAGCAACATAAAGGGGAACAATAAAAGCTTCTTCAAATATGTTAGATGCAGGAAACCTGCCAGAGAGGCGGTCGGCCAGCTGAACGGTGCGGGAGAGAGGAGATAAAAGGGGACTTGAAGATCGCAGAGAAATTAAATGAATTCTTTGCATCTGTCTTCATGGCAGAAGACCTTGGGCAGATACCGCTGCCCGAATGGCCTCTCCTAACTAAGGAATTAAGTCAGATAATGGTTACTAAAGAAGATGTTTTAGATCAAATTGATAAATATAAAAACGTCACCAGGCCCAGATGGCATCCACCCAAGAGTTATCAAGGAACTAAAGAATGAAGTTGTCGACCTCTTAACTAGAGTATGCAACTTGTCCCTTAAAACAGCCAGGGTGCCAGAGGATTGGGGGATAGCCAATGTCACGCCAATCTTTAAAAAAGGGAGAAGGGGGGACCCTGGAAACTACAGGCTGGTCAGCCTAACGTCTGTTCTGGGTAAGATGGTGGAAAGCCTCATCAAAGATAAAATCCTAAAACACGTAGAGGAAAGTCAGCATGGCTTCTGTAAGGGTAAGTCTTGCCTCATGAACCTTTTAGAATTATTTGAAAAGGTCAATAAGCACATGGATGTGGGAGAACCTGTGGATATCATATATCTGGATTTTCAGAAGGCGTTTGACACAGTCCCTCACCAAAGGCTGCTGAGGTAACTTCACAGTCAGGGAATAAGAGGGCAGGTCCTCTTATGGATTCAGAATTGGTTGAGGGCCAGGAAACAGAGAGTGGGGGTCAACGGGCAATTTTCACAATGGAGAGAGGTGAAAAGTGGAGTGCCCCAAGGATCTGAGCTATAGGCCATGATGGGTGGTGCAACCTCCTTACATTAATAGTAGGCTACTTCAGGATGCCGGATGCAAGGGAGTGGCAACAGGATGCAAGCATCTTGCTGCCTATTGAGCTCCCTTAGGCACCCGGTGGGCCACTGTGAGATACAGGAAGCTGGACTAGATGGGCCTTGGCCTGAACCAGCAGGGCTTTTCTTATGTTCTTAAGTATCGCCATTAGGATCTGAGACCCATCACCCAAGTGATGGTGGGAAGCAATGGCAGCATGATTTGCACAATGGCACTGGTGGAGGAAGAGGACACTGTGCTGCTGCCACTGTGCTGCTGCCACTGCTCCACACTCCCTCTTAGTAAGCTCAATGGGGAGCTTTACTGGGAGGCTATGGGGAGCAGTGCACTGCCCTCCTTCATTTCCTGGTGGTCTTTAACAATTCCCAGATGTCCCAGCTCCTGATGCATCACCAAGGGACAGAACCTCCAAGAATTTTAAAGTGGCACTGGAGGGAGAAGATGATGGTTCTCTACTGCCCCACCAATGTGCAGTAAGCACCCCAAAAGTCTGTGGATCACCAGGCAGTAGTGGGGAACAGGGGCAGCATTGAGCCAGCACTGTATCAGAGGTTAGATGGGTATAGGTGTGTGAGCAATGGCCCTGCTCATGTCCCGCCAGACCCCACCTGTGTAACCATCCTGAACTTGCAACCAATGATCCGCTCCCCTTTGACATCGTTTCACATCCAAACACATACAGTACATTTAAAGCATAAACTTAAAATTACAGTTCCCTTCCTCTCTGACCAAAAGAATCCCGTTCAAAAGCAACTTACTGCACTGTTACCAGGAGTCTCCTCCTTGTCCCAAAATATCTCACACACACACACACACACACACACACACACACACACACA
>JAJKFI010000009.1:11844543-11892557 GCA_029204185.1 Lerista edwardsae
AGAGAGAGAGAGAGAGAGAGAGAGAGAGAGAGAGAGAGAGAGAGAGAACAGTGGTGGATATAGTTTCCTTTTCCAATATAATGATCAAAATTAGTCTGCTTTCAAAACTGATTTTTTTTTAAAAAAGCGTTTGTTTCTGTTTTTCAAGTAATACCGTGATCTTGTGCATATGGAAAAGATGAAGAAATTGATCTTAATAAACTGGTTATGGATTCAGTGCAATAAGATCAATATCTTTTTTCTGTTGGTATTTTCAAAGTGGATATTAAGAAGAGCAAGAGGAAAGAGACAAAGGTAGATGGGGAAATAAGGGAGGAAAAAGAATAAATGCCAACCGGAATGCCACAAGACCTCAGTAGCTCCAAGTAAAATATTGCAGTCATCAATAGCTCATTTCTGCTGGCAACTTGCAACTTATATTTCCTTATCTTGACCTGAAAAGCTTAATCTATAGTGATTTTAAAACATTTCCAATGTCTGAATAATGGTGTCACAAGAAACCTGTGTTATACATGTTCAAATATTAAGATGACCATAGCTATTAGTCAGGTCTCCAAGAGAAATTTTATCAAGTACAAAGTTTCTTTTGGACCCTTTCCCAAAGGAAGAGGGTAGTGGGCAAAACTGGGTGGGGGGAGGGTGGTGATGGGGGACAGGTAGACAGGGCAGGGAGGTGGCAAAATGGAGTTGGGGAGGGTGGTGACAGCCAGAAAGGTCTCCTGATCAGTCTGGCCTCCGTCTTTCTCACAAGGCCAGCTGAGGTCCCAGCAAATTTCCAGGTATCAAAGCTTACTTCTGCAGCAGTTGTAGTCCCGCAGCTGTGTCCCTGAGCCCCTATACACTCCTTCATGGAAAGCAGATCCACAAGCCAAGGAGCTATTGTAGCAGGCCAGTTTCCTCCCAGATGTGACATTGTGTTACGGAGTGTCATGAATGCATGCCTCAGCCCGGCGCATATAGCTTGCAGACCACTATATAGTGCCCCAGCATGCATTGAGGGAGAGTAGTAGATGAGATCAGGAGGCCTGCACTGCATCCAAAGCCCACGCTGGCCAGCATAGGTCAGTTTACACTGGGTAGTTGCAAGAGGGTGTTTTGGAGGCAGGGAGCAGATCTTTCTAAGTGGAGTGTGTAATGAGGGGAGTATTGGGCCTGGGAAGGGGCGGAATTGATGGTGGCGGTGCATGCCAGATCCTAACCCCCTCTCAGCTCACTTGCCATTATCCTGGACTTGCGCAAGCTATATAACTGGCACGGGTCCGACAAGTCCCATATGGGTTGCTGGGGCTTTACTCAGGGTAAGGGCAAATATATCCTCTTATTCTGAGGAGAATTCAAGCCTGCTCTTAAGCTGCATTGGATGGAGCGCAGGTCATGTGGCCTGGCTGCACTAGCTCAGTTTGGAATTGGGCTGTTAGTGGCTCATTTGTCAAAAAGCACAGTATATTAATAATTTTATTATTAACAATATTCACAAGATTTATCAATCTATAGGTTTTTCAGAAAGGGCTTTTGTAAACACACTGCCTGATTTGATATAGTCCCCTAATCCTCAGAGCAAGCTGTCATAAATTCTACTGATGTAAATTGCATGGGCACGAAGAAGTCAGACTTGGAACCTAACATACTCAACCTGTTAATTACAGTAACCCAAGTCTGCATGAGCCTGCTTCTAACCTAAAAGCAAATCAAAGAAAGGCGTTTCCAATTACCGTTAGCATTTTAAAAAAATTAAACGCATACAGGGCCCAATTCTATTCAACTTCCCAGTGCTGATGCAGCCGCAATAGAGCCCTGAGATAAGAGAACAAACGTTTCTTTATCTTGAGGAAGCTTCCATGACAGCCCCTCCACCAAAGATGCAGCACATGCCTCATTGGAACATTGCATCAGTGCTAGAAAGTTGCAATTCAGCTCAACATACCCACAAATAATACTTTTTCTCTCTTGAGATGGAAGATAGATTGTTTAATTCTGTTTAATCCAGGAACACTGAGAAGGAAGGGGGTGTTCAAAATACATTGATTGGTGTATAAATTAATTCTATCAAATGGCAAACCCTAGGAATAGAACTTCATACACAAAGTCAATACAAAATGCCATGGGATATAATTTCTGAAGGTATGCATAAAAATCGGAATTGGCAATGTCAAATGAATAAATTGATATGGTCTTGATGAGAACGATGGCCAGGGAGAACACAATGTTAAATGGTATTAGGATGTCTTCTAGGCACAGTAGATTTTTAAAAGTACCTTTTTATTACTGCTGTCAAATGTGATAAATGAAATGAACTTTCACTGGTTAAAAGATAGCAGAACCAGATAAAAATAAGCCGTGATATTGGCTGGGGAGCTGAAGTTGGGAGAATCATTTAAGAGAAACAACAATTGAGTTTATCCTGACATCATATGCAACTGTGGGCC
Organism: Lerista edwardsae; assembly: GCA_029204185.1. Lineage (NCBI taxonomy): Eukaryota > Metazoa > Chordata > Lepidosauria > Squamata > Scincidae > Lerista > Lerista edwardsae. Next base: position 11,846,970 of record JAJKFI010000009.1, read on the forward strand.
CAATCCTAACCAACCTTCTAGCACCAATGCAGCCACAATGTGGCCCCAGGTAAGGGGAACAAATGTGAGAGGAAAAAGCGAACCCTCCACTGCAGAATACATACCCTATTGGCACCACTGCACCAGTTCTGGAATGTTCAATTGGACTGGGCCTTATTTCAGCTCAGCTCTGGTTGGGTTCAGAGGGTGGGGGTGGCCCCGAATCTGAGGGTTTCAATATCTGCAGTTTTCTATATCTATGAAGGTTCTAGAAATGGAACCCTTGTGGATATCGAGGGCCACCTGTATAGTTATATCAGTATTTAAACTGTTTTCTACAATGAACAAGCACATCTGAGGAGCAAATTATTCATGGACAATCCTTTTTATCAGGATAAAACTACCCCTCTTTGAATCAAGTATAGCATGAAGTTTCTTGCCATTGTGAAAGCTCTTGAACTATTATAAAGGCTCCAAAGGAAATCAGATAAACCCCATAACAAAATGGAAATATTCATTACTAACAGTAATGCTACATTTATATTTCATGAACATAATTGAGGCAATTTGAAAATCTTTCAGAAAAATCTGTAGAACAATGTTAATATCAATTCTTAAAGTGGTTATTAGAAGCCTGAACATACTACTATTATCCAGACGAGCCACTTCAGTGAGAGCAATTCAGAAAACAGACAAGCATAAATGCCATCAGTTTCAATGGGTTATCCATACACTTGAATCCTATATATGTTTACTCAGAAGAGAGACCCACTGTGTTCAATAGACCTTATTTCCCAATAATAGAGCATGGGATTGCCATGCTAAGTATTTAATGAGCCTGGCCTATTCAGATGCCATGCTGACAGTGCAACAATCCCAGCACAATGTCCTCCATATCTTAAGCGTGAGCAGGTAATGCCACAGTGGTACAACCCTTACCAGTAACACCCCCAGCATCCATGGAAAGCCTAATGCAGTCCATCAGCCATGAAGCCCTATCCTATCTTCATTGCAATGTCAATCTAACATTCAATGGACCAATTGCTGCATCCATCCAATCCCAATGGGGTGGCCATCAGAAGTGCCACCAAGGTAAACTGAGCAGGGATGCAGAGCCAATGAGCTTACCCTGCTGGGTTGATGCCCCTCACCAGCCCCTAGAAGTGAGCAACAGAGCAACAGTCATCCTCACCAACCTTGAGGAGATGCTGCAAGGACACCACAAGGGTGCCGCAGCGCATCCATCCTCTGCCGGAGCTACTGTGGAGCAAGCAACAAAGGGATGAAAGCAAAGAACTGTGAGGAATCCTAGCATGGAGGCTTCCCTTATGCTGCTCTCACAAATACATTCATCCAAGAAGGCTCTTTTTGACCTCAGCAGAGCAAGTGTAGAAAGATAGCTTCCTTGGAAGAGGGCAGCCATGTGATGCACAAATCTCTCTGTGACAAGTGTTTCGAGTCCCTGTGGTGGAGTTCATAAGCTAGAATGAACCCTTTTACCAGGGGAGGGCCTGGGATGAGTTACAAGTGGAAGTCTCAACCAGTGGCATTCCTAGAGGGAGGGCAAAATGCAGGACCCTGAGCTCCTGTGTAATGTAACCACTCCCTATGTAATGTAGCCATTCCCGCTCGCCTTCAGAGCCATTCGTGGCTTAGAGAGATGGCTTGGAGGCCACAAATGGCACTGAGGGTAAGGGGCCGTGTTACACAGGAGCTCAGGTTCTTGCAACACTTAGCGTTCCCCCCCCCTCCATAGGAATGCCACTGACCTCAACAACACTCACGCAAGGCACTCACCTTTTGCATGAGAATAGAAGTGGGCTATAACTGTGTGCTTACAAATGCAATCTTGTGATTACTTATCAGGGAGTTAGCTCCACTAAACAGTGGGATTTCCTTACATTTGCATATGTGTTGGATTGTCCCCCATCAATGTCAACAGGGTTTTTTTTTTAAAAAAATGTTTTCTATACCTTCTTATACTAAGACCAGAAAACAATTTGATAATGGAAGCATCTTAATTATCTGCCAAGCACACGGGAAAAATCACAGAGCTACATAGAGGTAGCAAATAAAGATTTAATTAGAAGGCAGGAGAGAAAAGCAGGCTGCCTGAAAGTACTGAATAGCACCAGGTTAGGATACAAGGAGATAAAACAAATATTTGGAAGGAGCTTCTGCAGCTCTTGTATTATTAAACACATCTACCATTTAGAAAGGCTTCTCTTTTCACATGCTTGAGCTTTCTGAAATTCCCAGGGAACCCAGCTGAGTCTTCTTCGATGCATTTCTTGAAGGCAGACTGTCAAATTGCCATCCTTCCATAGAGCAGATGCTGTGAAAGAGTGGCTGAGGGAGGCAGGTGTATGTCTTGAAGTGTATTATGTTGTTTCTTGCTTGAGGGACTGTTTGAAGGTTGGCACTGAATTTGTTTGAGTATTCTCTTACAAGCAGCATTGTCTGTGTCTCGTTTTAGGCTATACTGGCATGAGGTATTCATAAGGGTACAATCCTGACTCAGTAGCAAGGAAATTGAAAAAAGTACAGTACAAGACGTAACTTCAATACGCATTCATGCCAGCCAGGACTGAGCAACAAGCAGCATATGGCTTCCCCACAGTTATTTTTTTAATGACTTATGGGTTGTTAACGTCCATAGCATCTGAGTATTCCTCTGAGATCACAGAAGTGAAGAAAAGCTTGAAAAAATTATGAGTTTGGGCTTCAGGTTCTGTAAAAAGAAAATATACACAGTCCTATTTTTTATGCTTTCAGATCTTACCACTTTAAAGCCTATTTCATATTTTTGACACCTATACTGGGATCCAGGCAAGAATGGCTGCCAAGGGGAGCTGCATTTTTCCCCACCCTCAATGTCAGGAAGATGCACTCTTGTACACGGTCAAGTATTTTCTGTGAGTTTTCCAGCACTACAGAAATGCGATAACATATCACTATGAAGTGGACATTATTCCTCCTGATTACATTTCTTTTCTCTTCCAAATAGACAGATGTGAAGAAAAACGGGACAGATTTATGTGTAATTATACCTTATTTTTGTTTTGTTGTTTTACTTTTTATGGTTGTTACTGCTTTCTTAGACAGCATTCCATTTTGGAAAAGGAAATTAAAATTATATACAAATGAAACTAATAATCTCCACTGCCCAAGGAAATGAGACCACATAGAAATACCATGCAACTCTTTGGCACCTTCTTCTTGGATGTGATGATGCTGGAGATGGTGATAATTTTTGGCAGATTCTCTTCTCTTTAAACCCTCTCAGTACTCAGATGGTTAGCCAATGACATTTCAAATGTGCTTCATTTTGTTTCACCCTTCAGTGCTCTCTGAAATCAGTGAGTCTTTGGGTGCAATCTTAACCTACTTTCCAGCATCAGAGTAAGGGCAATGCAGCTCTGAGGTAGGGGAACAAACATTTCTCTTACCTTGAGGAGGCCTCTGTGGCTACTACTCCAATGCAGGATGCAGCACATGCCCCACAGGCACAGCTATGTCAGTGTTGGAAAGTTGGTTAGGATTGTGCCCATCAAAACTTAGGTTTAAGCGGAATTGTGTTTTGCCTCATTCACATTACTTATGCCACATTTAGAAAATCACCCCTTTTGCCTGGAACAGAGGTCTCCAGACTTTTCAGTACAAGGGCCACGTGGTATATTGTACAGATTTTCATGGGCCAAAAAAAATTACTTTTTATCAATGAATGAAAGAAATTTAAATGACGAAGGGCCAAATCCTACCCAATTTTCCAGTGCTGATGCAGAGATGGCAAAAGGTCACGAACTGCATCCTGCAGTGGGGAGACAACCATGGAGGCTTCTTCAAGGTAAGGAAATGTTTGTTCCCTTACCTCAGGGCTATATCGGTGCTGGAAAAATTGACAGGATTGGGCTCCAAATATGATTTATTTGGAAAAAAAAAATTGTAATCAGCATTGTATGATTCATTACAAAATATGCACGTGACTGTCAGGGTCTCCTCCCAGGGCCCTGCCTTGTGAGAGCCCCTTCAGGGTAACAAGGTGTTCCACAGCTTGCCTGCAGGTGTGCCTCATGGCAGGGCAACCACAGAGACCCTAGCTGCACCCAGCGCCTAGGTCTCACAGATATATAATGAATACAAATGTGGAATATTTTTAGTTGCTGTGGGTTGGATAAAATCTTGCGGTGGGCTTGATGTTGCCCCCAGGCTGTGTTTGGCGACCCCAGCCTAGAATATGTTCCTTGTTCAGTAATTGCAGTCACTGATGAAGTTTATTTGGAACCCCATGCTTCACCCATAAAAACTGTATGCTTCACCCATTTTTTATGCTTCACCCATAAAAAAGGGATGCAGTAAGGAATCCACCTTTTGAACAAACCTTAACCTCTACGGCTGTGAACACACCAGAGGCTATAAATGGTGTAGATGCAGCAACCTATGCTAAACGATCTTGAATAAGTGCTCCTGATTATCAGTCCTCTAGGCAGGGATCACTTTTCTGGTTTGTAGGCAGTGCACCTGATATGCTGGAGGCTCTACATAATTGTAATAGTAAAAGCAATAACACGAGTTTGCAAATGAAACACAATTGACTGTTCATCCCCTAACTAGCAGGCAGCAAATTTAAAAAGGGAACGCACTGGCTCCTGTAATTATTTTTTTTAAGCCAGCAGCCGGTGTACCCCAGAGAAATGAAATGATCTGGTATTTGAAACAAATGTAATCAGCATGTATTACAAACATTGTAATTGAAAAAAGGGTGTGTGCTTTTTAGGATGCTTTTTAGATGACAAACGCTGAGGATGGATCAGGGGTTTATAGGACTCCTACTGTTTCAACTAGGATAATTTTTATTGTTCAGCCCCCATAGGAGTCAGGCCATGCACCAATTGCCTTGGGCAAATCAGGCTGGTACTGATAACTCATGCTCTTAAAGCAAATCTTCTTTTCGAGCAATACATTGCAGTTATGTCTCTATCCTTATTCCAGCTTCAGAAAATCTGTATGGCTTTATGAAATACATCCTTAATAAAGTGTTGGCACTGCAAAAATTGAATTGTATTGTACTACTACTTATATTCTTGAATCAGGTGCCTTTACCTCCATGGAGGCAGAGATGTGGCAAAGTAGTAGCCCATTAATCTTAGGATTTGAGATACCTCATGTAAAAAGGGTAATCCAATGTTAGTCAATGTAAATAGTCACTAAGTGCTGGAGTACACACAATCTGTTAGAGTTTCATTTGTTGGGTTTATTCCCTGTAACAGTCCTTCTATCCTGAGCGTAAATTAACCCTATAATGCTGGAGCTGAGTGTTAACCTCTGCACTGTGAGAATACACACAAATTTTGACACATGTATACACAGGGCCACACTGCACGAGGGAAAAAACGACTCTGCATTCACATTGCCTACTTATTTTATATTTAGCCATTGGTCAAACACATAGCAAATCCCCTATTTATTTCCAAAAGTTCTGTATAATTTTCAGTGTTTTGAGAAAACAAATAGCTCAGAACATTTTCACAGTTTAACCTTGATCTGCAGGGGGGAAAGCATATATTAGCTGTGGCACTTTTATGACCAAGAGGCAGAGACTCCCAATAAAAGCTTTAACAGCTTTAATTTCCCTGAGGGGGCATAACATCCCCAACCCCTTCCTCTAATATGTTAAAATGACAATATTATTGGTGATGTGAGCCAATATTTGTAGCTGAGGAGAAGCAAATCTTGTGGTCAAAGCAGTTTTCTTGTTTATACCAATGTTCTTGTTAGATATGTGTAAGGACTACCAGAACCAACAACTGCAGGATAGTAGCAGCAGAATGTATGCTATTAGTATCAGCAGAAGACTGGTTTAATAAACATGCACATTCTTGGCTGAATCCATCAATTTTAATACAGTAATATAATTTGAAGATGAATGAATCCAAAGACAATACAGGTGTGCCCTGGTGTCCATTGATTACGGTGTCAGTTATCTACATGGATACTGGGACACCTATTAAAAAGATAGGGGAACATTACACAAATCTCCTTTTTTACTTTGTTGCAGCAAAACAACTGATGTTCCCCTATCTTTAAAAAGGCATCCCCAGTATCCACAATTTCAGGTACCCATGTGGGCAGGGTCTGGAACAGAACCTCAGCAATACTGGGTCATGCCTGTTTTTTTCATTTTCTAAAATGATATGAGGCTTAGGCTTGCCTGGAAAGTTTGTCTTCTACCTCAGAAGTCTTCATTTTTAATCTCAGGTACTATATGTGTGGGTCCGAAGAGGTGACTCACTGGTGAGGTAATCTTCCTTATTGCGACAAGAACTTCACTCTAAGTGAAGCTTGGAAGGGTGTAATTTAAATTCTTTACTACACATTTAATTTCACAGCATTCAAAAAGTGTAAAAATCAGGTAAATAAAGGTAAATGGGGTCAATAAACAAGAGGCATAATCTCGAATCAGGTCACATCTTGCTTATTTTGTGTAGTAAATGGAGCTCAGTCGAGAGCACTGGTTAGGCCCAGTGAGGCCTAGGAACAAGTCTCTAGTCAGTGATGAAACTCGCTGGCAAATGCAATCCTAGGCATGTCTACTCAGAAGTAAGTCCCATTGTTTTTACTGGGATTTACTCACAGAAACGTGTGTATAGTAGTGGTGATTCTCAAACTTTTTAGCATTGAGACCTACCTAAAAAAAAGTTTCACTTTACTGGCAGCTCAAGCCTCTGTGGCTAAAATTGTGATTGGGCAGCAGCACCCAAGCAGATTGTTTAATCCTTGATATGATACACATAGCCAAATCTACCCTGTCAGTTTTGTGAACCACCAAAAATTAGGTTGTGACTCACTAGTGGGCTGTGGAACCACAGTTTTGAGTAGCTGATTATAGGATTGCAGCCTGGGTGACCTTGGCCAAACAAAAAAACCCTTGGCCTAACCCAGGGGTCTCCAAACTATGCCCCTGGGCCCAAACCCAGCCTGCAACAAGATTTTATCCAGCAACTTAAAATATTTGACATTATATATCATTTCTCCATTTAAGCATGGCAGTGTTTCTTTGTAATTGTCACATTTCTCTCTTGTTCTGAATCATGCTGATTGCAAAAAGATCCAGGTAAAACTTATTTATTCATTTATAAAACTGAATTTTTTTTGGTCTGTAAAAATCTGTAAATTATTCAATGTGGCCCTTCTACTGAAATTTCTGGAGATCCTGGCCTAACCTGAAGTATCACAAATTTGTCATGAAGATAAAATGAGCAAGGAAAGAGCTTTGTACTTTGACCCAAGCTCTTTGGCAGACAAGCAGGATAAAATTGTAATGAACAAGTGAATAAATAAATCAGTGGGATTGCTAGATAGTTCATAATTTAAAAGTCTCTCTCTCTCTCTCTGCCACACTCCCATATGTCAAATAAAGTAACAAAGGGCTACTGAAATTGGAGCTAGCTTTGAGTGTCAGTGGCTTCCATACAGGTTTGCAGAACAAAGAATTGTCTGCAATCCAGAACACAGTAAAGGCAAAACCTATTTTGTATTCAAGACATTAAGATTACAAGAAGAAAGGGGCAGAGCTACGGCAATCATGCAGAGTCCTTGACTGCATTTTACTTTCTCCTATATAAAAGTGCATGTTGTAATTCATTCAAAGTAAAGTCCAGCATCCGAAGACCATGTGTCTCATTGCAGGAACCAAATCTGTTCTGCACCCCTGACACGGGTGATCTAAACAAAATCAATAGCGATTCTTTGGAGAAGGGAGGAAAGAACTGCCCCTTCAGAAGAGGGCTCCAGTCAGTGATGTCATTCAGGGGGAACGGACCAGAACGGGCATTCCGGATCCTAACGGGCTCCGTGGCTGGTTCTGGGTTCCCGACAAGTGCCAATCAAAAGTGAGTTCCTGTTCCTAAATCATTTGAATGACACCACTGGCTCCAGTGTTGTGAGTAGTGGAAAGAAGAAATATATTTCTGATGTGCCCCACTATTGCATACCTAAAGCCAGACAGGAGGATGCAACACAGAAGAGATAACAGAGACATTGCCTTCCTCTGCCCTAAATGACAGTACTTGATTGGGAGAGACAGGAAATTATCTTTTCCTGGAGGCCAATGCTTAGACTGAGCAGAAAAAGTCCTGCTTAGGACAATGGCCTCATTGACTGGAAAGGAGTTGGAGGGTTTAGGATAACAAAATAATAAATACTTCATGTGTTCAAAGTGTTTCACATTTATTATCTTGTAATCCTTACAACACTGTAAATCAGTGGTTCAACCTGGACTTGAAGTAACTGTTAAGTTGCTGCGGGGCTGCCACCACCACCTAAGTGAAAAGGGGTTTTCTGGACATCCCCATTTGCACTGGTGGCTGGAAATGCTGCAAAACCAGGGTTCTTGCTGCAACCAAGGACATCTGGAAAACCCCTTTTTTATTTGGCGGTGGTGCCATGAACCTGGAAACACTGTTACCATTGTCCTGCGGCCACTACCAGGCTGCCACTCTCCTTAAGAGGGAATTTAGTGTTTCCTGTTGTCCTGGAAAGTCACAAACCCCAGGTTGGGAATCACCGCTATATTAACATCTGTAGTAAAAAACTCATAGTGGGGAGAGTTTCTTCCTATGCTCACAGTCCCTTTGCAATATTAAGCACAAGTTTGGGGAACTACAGATAGCAGGGCTAGTGTGTGTGCATCAAGAGCAGTAGGCTAGAAAATGTTATTGTGAAATCCTTATGCATTCATCCCCCAATGGCGGCGAATGCTTGAGCAGAGTTTAAATGTCACAGGGAATGTCACCTTCATCAACGCAAAGAAATGTTGTTTTGAAATGAGGAGCATGTATTCATGTGAGGACTGTAGTAGGATCTGGTAATGTCCACACACACAGGTTTATCACCTCACTCGTTGTTGGTGAGAACCAGGTCAAACCACACAGTACAAGAGAACCCTATAGGAAATAAAGTATAGCTTTAGTGTGACTTTTCTATTTTTGGAACTCTGATCTGGCAATAGCCAATGAAAATTGCCTTAGTCTATGTGTTGCTCATCATTTCATAATTGCGTGGCTTCAAACTCTATAAAGTGAACAGTAAAAATTAAGAAAATTGAGACTATAGCTGCTTTTTAAGAATGTGTACACAGACATGTATACGTAGAATCAGGCAGAGACTGGATTTGTAGCCTGTTGCTGACTTATGTGTCAAGAATTTGACTGGGATTCTGCTAGCACAGTTTTGCTAGTCTGTACTACTGAATGTTGAAAACGTTAGTACTTTATAAGGGAGCTGTTCTGATTATCTAAATTTATGACAACATATGTGAAAATGGACTGCCTGGGTTGTAGGCAGATGTTTATTTTGGAGAGCCCAAGGAAAAGTTTGCTTTCCCATTGGAGACAGTCTTCTCTATCCGTGACCTCATTTATCTGCAAGGGGCAGAATTGCTACTTTCCTCATTGTCCACTATGCAGAGACTTTCTGAAGGCTGTAGGGACCTTCACAATGGCACCTGCGACCAGCACTGACCCCATTAAAACGGCCAGCAGAGGCATCCACCAGCCATGCTTAAGCAGAGCCATAACTAGACAAAAAAGCGCCTGGGGCTAGGGAGTAAATGCGGCACCCCTGTGCAAAGGGAGGGGGCCCAATGCAACCCAGAAGAGGCAGCAGGAACCTCAGAAAACTGCCTGGAGAGCACTCCACATTCAGCGCTTTTGCTGCACAACAGTAGGGGAAGCTACCTGGGGCTTTTTTCTTTACTCTTGAACATTTTTAAAGTGGGTCCGCAGGAAAACTGCATGCCCCTCGGTGTAGCACCCTGGGGCAGCTGCCCCTTAGGCTCCACCCCTTGTTACATTTTTTAAGGGCTTAAGGGGTCTATGCAGTGGTGTTATTCAGCCAGAACGCTGGGCGGGACATCCGGGTGATTGACAGCCCGCCCGTCGCGTTCCGGAGCGTTACGCCGTTTGCGTACCGTACGCAAGCGGCGTAATTGGTTACGCAAGCTGCGTAACGCTCTGGAATGTGACGGGCGGGCTGTCGATCACCCGGATGTCCTGCCCCGCGTTCTGGCTGAATAACACCGCTGGGTCTATGCTGCAGCAGCTGAAGGTGTCCATGCTGGTTGCAGGTGCAATTTTGAAGGTCCCTGCCGCCTGTGGAAGCTCTCTGCAGCATTCAGAGATCTTTAGGCACTTCCTGATGCACCTTGCTGGCTTCCTGAGGGTCTCCGCTGGTCTCTTCTGATGGCACATAAGGTACTCGTTGCACCTAACCCCATGGGATCAATTATTCATTATATGCAAGGATTTCCAGGAACCTCATCCTAGCGGATATTAATGAGGATTGACTGTATTTGCTGAGCTTTGGTTGTTGAAGCCAGAGCCAGTTTTGGTATCTAGCCTCAGGTACATGGACTGAGAAACCCAGATGTGTGCAACAATCACACCACATACGGATGACACTGCAATTCCTGCATGGAAGAATCTTTGTAAAGGTACGTTATATAGTCCTGGTTCCCTCACGATAAAGCAACAGCACGTGCGCCCGTTTTCAAAAGAACTGCGAGGCACACAGCGATTCGCGGCACACCTCCCGAAGCACCTTGAAAAGTGGGCGTTTCTTCTCGCAGAACGCGACTGTTCAGGTGAGGCACGTGACCAGTGTCCCAGAAGTATGCAGGGCTCCTTTGTTGTGGAAGTCGAACAGGGAAAAGTGAACTGTATAGCTTACGGCGCTTCAAAGGAGCGCGTGGGCAGGACTGAAGGCGGAAGGAGTTGAAAAAGGCGACGAGCTGTGCCGTGCCTGCTAGAGCTCAATGCATGTGTGCCCCGCCCTTTCCTCGTTACCTGGTCCTCGTTTGTCCCCGTCACAGCAACTGCACGAGGGAGATAATTCCCTAAGCGGGAGGGGCCAACGAAGGAGGTTCCTGGAGAGCTTTTTCTGCACCAGTGGGATGAGTACCTCCTGCCTAGGCCTAGTTTGGCTGGGGAAGCTTTTTTCCTGCTCACTTTGAGTGCCGTTCGTAGTGAGGAGCGCGCAGGTTCTCTTCCCCCACCCCCTAGCCGGAGAGGCGGGGAACGCCGCGGCCACTGCTATGACAGCTGCTGCTACGAACGCGTTCGCCTGGCAGGAGCGTTTTGCATAACAAGCGAAAGGTGTATGTGTGTGTGCGCGGCGCGCGCGCTTGTGCGCGAGCCCTGGCAGCTGGAGCAGGAAGGGGGACGCTGCGAGGGAGCGCGGAGGGCTCCTCAGGAATGCAGCCCGCATGGCTGGGGGCCCCGTCGTCAAGATGCAGCCCCCGTGTGACAGGGCCGACTCGCTGCTCCTCAGCCGGCGCCCCGCCGGCGCCAAAGACCAGGAGCAGCAAGTGCAGCTGCGGCAGAAATTGAGGGAACTGCCGGCGCTGCTCCGAAGCGGACTCACGCTGCGGAGGAAGAGCTCAGCCGCCGGGGGCCGGGTGAGTGAGCGAGCAAATGACCCATCGCGTGCTCCCAGGAGTCCCCGCCAACTGCACGGCACCTGCCTGGCTGCCGTCCAGTTCCCCCTGGGGCCACGGCCAGCCTTCTGCTCAAGGCGAGCCCCTGTAGCGCCTTCTCTCCTCGGCCCCCCCCTTTCTCTCTCCGCTGGTCTTTTGCACGTTGCTTGGCTTGAAAACAAAAACCATTCGGCTGAAGCGTAAATGCAGTTGCTCCCATAGTTCCGCTGACACGGAAAAGTCTAGGATTGGGCAGTCACGGTAGGAGCCATTCCATGTGCAGCCCGCAATCCACTCGCCTCTTAATGCAAGTCTCATTCAAGCCCGTGGGATTTGCTAAGTATACCGTGATTGGGGCCTTCAGTGAGCCAACCGAACACACTAAAATCCCGAGTTAATACTGTATACGTGTGATCCTATTAGGATTTTTTGGTGCTTATGAAGCTGCCTCAGCTTTCACTCTAATAGTGGAGTCAAATGAATATTTCCAACCCTACCTGAGCTGCCAAGAATCGAACCAAGGCAGGTGCTCCATTCAGTGAGCTATGGTCCTGTTGTCAATAGGAGCTCTATTGAAACGCTGGCAAGCAGATTGAGAAAGAAGGGTGTCAAGGCGCCATAGACATTCCTTGTGAAATCATTTCTGAATACATATCAATGAATTATTCCATCATTGATTTGCAGCTGGATCTCATGCACTGTTGCCTACAAATCAGTTTTGTTGAGTTCAACAGTGCTTATTCCTAGACAAGTGTGCCTTGGATTGTAGCACTGCAGGTTGATGAGAGAGCCAGTTAAAATGAAGTTTGAGGGAGCCAGTTTGCACAGGTCTGTACATGCAGATCATCGCAACCATTCCCAGGAATGCCGCGTGTTTGCATAGATGTGGTTTTTGAATTGGGTTGATAGTGGACACAGGTGACAGCAATTTCCCCATTCCTGGCACTGGAAAAAATACTACCACAGTCATGAGAATTGTCCACCATACTATGAGAATTGTCCACTTGGCTGGTACAGAGAATGATTGAGATTCCTCATGTGTATGGAAGAATAATTCAGGATACCTACCTTGATACGTATGTAGTGTCTGTCTTCCACTGGTGAGTCATCAGGAATGTAATAGCCTTGTCTATTTTTGGCATCCATAGGCACATTATGTGCCACATTTGTATTGTACTAATTGGAGGATACTTGTTTAATGACCTGCTGAGCTACTTGCTTTGTCCAATTTGGCATTAGCTCTGAGAGTAAGTCATAGGTTGTATTTGTGGTTTCATTCAATCAACACACATAAACCAGGGCTCGGTCCCATATTACTCCGATAGTGGAGGCAATCATGATTAATTTCAGAAAAAGCTTATAGCATCCATATGTTATATTTGTGGGAATGTTAATGATTAACAACAATTACTACTACTACTTGTATTCTCATGGCTACAACTGTTCATGACTACAACTGTTCATTAGGCTTATGACTTCTAGTACATGTGGATAATGTATGTTGGAGATGCGTAACTCCTGATCATGAATGGCATACAGCATTTAAATACAAGCTGTAAATAAGCCCGTGATTGTCCTATGTCACAATAATTTCTTTACTATTTTATGTGTGCCAAATTCTCAGTACAAAAGTAAATATGAAAATTATACTTTTATGGCATCAAGAGGCCCTGAAATGAGGTTACTCACAGAAAACACATTTGCAATGTCTAAGTTAAGATGGTTCTTCACTCGTCTGAATTACCCTTTTATAATTACTCTTGTCTTCTCCAGTTTTGCAATGGGGCACCAAGTAGAGAGAAGGTAAAGTGCAAGGCAACTGAGTGACAACTAGAGCCAACATTTCTTGCCTTCCAGTAATGCATTTCAGTAACTAGTTATTAGCCTTTAATTATGAGTAGACGAATGATGCAAATTACAAAGCTAGCAACCTGATATGTGTGGGTGACCTGTAGCTTGTGTATGCAACTTGTGTATGCAGTTTTAGGCATAAATTGACATACATTTGGGATCTGTTGATTCAAGAGGAAATGAAAACCTTTTGATGATTTGAGTTGGATAATTGAAGAGCTACGTAAGACCTATGAACAATCAGTAGGAATTGCGGAAGATGTTTTAATTTTGAGAAGAACAAAAGTGTTGGCGAATTAGCCTTCTTGATTAAGATCTTCTGGTATAGACACATTTAAGGGCTATTTGTAGAAAGCAAGGACAGAGTCTCATGACCATCTGCTTTTATTTTCTGAATTAATTTGCTGTCAGCAAAAGTTGCAATTTTTGCATTGGAAATGCAGTGGAAATGCAAATACTGTAGAATGTAGATCCTCTAAAAGGAAAGATGTGGTATTTTGACTTGCCGAAGAGCAAAACAGAAATAAAGGGGGAAACTTTTGGTGTTTTGTTTCCTCTTTATACTTGGGGTGGGGAGGGAAGGGAAGTACCATATCTTTATGGCACATAGATAGCAAAACACTTTAAAAATATTGTGGGAGCAAAAGCCATGATGGATTGGAAGGTTAGAAGCTCAGCCAATAGCACTGTTGAAGGGCATTATTGTAGATAATAATAATAATAATAATAATAATAATAATAATAATAAATGTATTTATATACCGCCTTTCTTAAGATCACTAGATTTCTCTAATGACTGTAACTCAAGGCGGTTTACATAGGCAGACATCCACCTGCATGTCAAGTATGACACACCCATGCTCAGTAATGGAAAGATGGGAGAGTGTAAAGCTATATGCCTGCAACAAATGTCACTGTAATTGAGTGCTACTGGTGGCATTAGTGCTTATAGCTAGTGCAGTGTCACTTACTACATTTGTATAATTGACTTCTGAGTGGTAGCAAATTTGTGCTAATATCTCCAAGATATCACTTTCTACTTCTCATATACTAAGGGGACAAGGAGCTATCCTCTTGGTGCTTTCGTCATTGTGGAAACAGTATCCCCCTCTTCCACTAGCACTGTGTGGGGAGAGTGCGCAGCATCCTAAAAGCAGCAACAGAGAAGATGGCCTTTTCTTGCTCTTGAACAGTTTACTGAGAGTGGGATAGGAGAGACGACCTGCCTTTAGGGTAGTGAATTGGACCAGTCTTTACGATTCCATCAATAATGGAAATAGATGACATAGTTTATACAGAAGTACTGTTTGCTTTTAAACTGTAACTATAGGTAGCTGTTGCTTTTTTTTAATACCACGGAAACACAAAATGCTGCATTTGGCTGTTTATTTTAATTTCTGGAAAATTTATTAGATCACTTTTTCAATTAGAAATATTACTGTGGCTGCATCTGCTGACACTATGTCACCTATATCATCTACCTAATATACTTTTAAAGCATTTAAAATTAATAAAAATGAGAACTTTGAATGAGAGTGTAGGATAAAAACACATCACACCACAATTTGCTGTTTTAAACGAAATTTTGGAAAAGATATAAAAAACACACACCCCTAACTATAGGGTGTCTCAAGAAAATGTACATATGTTTTAATGAGCTCTAATTCGTACACAAGCAGTTGAAGAGATGTGTGGAACAGTCCCAGCGCACATGTTGGTGGATGTTTGCAGATCCCTTAGTCAGCAATGTCAGTGGTGATAGACAACAATGGGAACTTGATCTACCTCATTAACTAATTAATTAATTTAATTAATAGGGTTAAGCAACTGCTTCTGTGTACACCATAAACAGTATATGTGTGAATTATGTTACAGTATATCTGTTAATTATAATATAACAAATTTGACACTATAAAGTGTGTGTACTCCTTCTTGAGACATTATATGGTATATTGGTAGCTTTTTTTTTTTTTGCAAAGTGTGAAAGTTTATTGCCACGAGCTTCAGCTTGGATAATTTATAGTAAGTGTCACTATGGAACTAAAAATATACCCCATGTATAATGCTGAGCTTTTCCTATTGTAATCTGCTGCTTATATATCCTGCAGGTAAAATAAATCAGGATAAGCAACTCTTACAGTTTTCTCTAACCTTTTAGCTTGTCTGTGCTTGAACCATTGAAGTATGTGAACAAATGGGTCAGCTACTACTCTTTCCTCTGATCTCATCAGTAGCTGAGCTCTATTCTTTTTAATTACTAAACATCACTAATGCTGCAATCATATACACACTTACTTGAGAGTAAGTCCTACTGAATACATTAAGACTTATTTTTGAGTAAGCATGTATTGGATTGCACTGTAATATACTTTTGATTCCGCTCACATTTTGGTTCTTTTGTAGTACAGTGTCTACTCAGAAGTAAGCCTGGGGTCAATTCTGTTCTAGTTTTAATAGTTTTTTGTTTTACATTTTTAGTTTTTTTAAATGTAATCTGTATCCATTTTTATTCTGTAAGCCACATTGCGTGCTCTTGAGTAGGCGTTTCCAAACTTTTCAGTACAAGGGCCATATCATATATTTTACATATTTTCACAGTCTGAAAAAAAGTTTTATTTATGAATGACATTTAAATGAATGAATAAATTTTACTTTTTTGTAATCTGCATATGATTCAGAACAAAAAGGAATTTGATAATTACAAAGAAACAATGTTGTGCTAAACTGAAAAATGATTAGTCAATCCTCTTTATATACGACCTCGCTATCTGTGACCTTGCTTATTATATCTGCAAGAGGCAGAATTGCTGCTTTCCGCATTATCCACTATGCAGAGACCTTCCGAAGGCTGCTGGGACCTTCACAATGGCATCATCAACCAGCGCTGACCCCTTTAAAATGGCTGGCAGACGCATCCATCAGCCATGTTTAAGGGGTCCATGCTGGTTGCAGGTGCCATTCTGAACATCCTTGCAGCCTGTGGAAGGTCTCTGCAGCGTGCAGTACAGATAACTTTTGGCACTTCCTGCTATATTTTGCTGGCTTCCCGAAGGTCTCTGCTGAATTCTTCTGATGAAGATAAAGTATCCCTTGCACTAACCCCATTGATCCCATAGGATCAATGATTCGTTATTGCAAATTTGCTATTCGCAAGGATTTCCAGGAACCTAATCCTAGTGGATAATGAGGATTGACTGTATGTAAGGAGTAAAAATGTCAAACATTAGCAAATGCTGTGACAAAAAAAATTGCTGTGGGCCAGATGTGGCCCCGGGCCATTACATAGTTTGGAGACTCTTGCTCTTGAGTGTGGGAGAAAGGCAGGGAATAAATATTTAAGTCCCACTTCGTTCAGTGGTGCTTACTCCTAGGTAAGTGTGTCTAGGATTGCAACTTTATTGCCATTGGGATTTTTGTAACTTCCTTTTAATTGGTCTTCCTTATTCCCATCTTAAGGTTATTATCTTGCATTCTGCTATCTGTTAAAACAGATAGCAGATAAATATCTATCACTAATGAGCTCCTTTCAGTTAAGATTATATTACAGATTTATTTTTCATATTTTTGTACTATCCTTCTTCCCAAGGAACTCAGAAGGGTGCTCATAGTATAGTGGTGCCAAAACAGCCACTGCTGTTTCCCACAGATCAGGAAGGTAGCTGGAGCCCCCTTGAGGTAAGGAACTATTTTTCTCTTACCTTGTGTCAAGCTCTGGCAACTCCTATAGGTCTACTCAGATCTAGACCAGCTCAATAGCTGGTGCAGATTCGAGTTGACCTGTGTAGGGCTTTCAAGGCCCAGAACAAGGGATCGTATACTGTGGCAGACTCTGCTGCCATCCCTGCCCCTCTCCCAGACCTGAAACTGCCCTCTTACCCCTTCCAGTTTAATTTCCCTACTTTCTCCCGCCCTTCCCCCACTATGGAATGCTTCCCCATCGCTTGGCAGGGAACTTACCACCAGTCGTGTCTGGTGCTCCTCTCATCCACGCTGGCGGGCCACCTCATGGCACATTTGTTGCCTGGTAACAAATTGGGCTGTTAATTTATGTGTATTCATCTTTTTTATTTTCAGTCCAAGCTGCTGCAAAATCAGAGTTTGTATTGCCAGAACACTGAAAACTTAGCTCATTTCCATGTGCTTAGTCGTACCTTAGAATAAGTGAATTGAAAGTCATATAAAAAGAAACTGACTTGCTGCTGTGATCTCCTTCTGTTTACGTTTGAGTGAATTCCCATTAAATTCAGTAGGACTGCAGACATACAGTCACTTAAAGGTTGCAAAGGGTTAGTTACTTCATGAATGTGAAGTGGTTCTAATGCTGCTTTAAATTCGGGCCTTGGACTCAATACATTACTATTATATCCCCATTGTTTCCTGTGATTTCAATGAATCCTTGAACATCATTTTCTTCTGGGTGAAAAGGGGAAATGTCTGCGTTAAATCAATCCATTCTGTGGGCAGTTCTTATGTCTACTTGCATTTAACATAACACATTAAAAAAAATCTGATGTCCAATCAGACATTCATAATTGATCAAAAATTTTAAAAACCATTTTAGCTAAGTGATTAGACATCAGATCTTTAATATTGATTGTCCTGGATTAGCTGTTCCTTCACAACTTTTGTAAGAGCAAGTGAGTAATATAATGTATCTTTTTGAAATAGTAGGAAAAAGTGAAAAGGTTTATTAGCTTTATTATTTACCTGTAAACCGCTTTGTGAACTTTGTGTTGAAAAGCAGTATATAAGTATTGATTGATTGATTGATTGATTGAAAAGGGGAATATTGGCAAGCTACAGGGCATTGTATGGGATAGGCAAGATTTCTCTTCCATATGAGAACATAATAAGATTGCCGCGCCCCCCCCCCCCGGCATCTAGTCCAGCTTAATATATCTCACAGTAGCCCACCAGATGCCTCAGGGAGTACACAAGACAACAAGATACCTGCATCCTGTTGCCACTTCCTTGCACTTGGCATTCTGAGGTCACCTACTTCTAGGAGATTGTTAGATAACACACATTCACAAAAGATGGAAGTGGCTGCTGTGATGAAGTTGTTCTGTATCTGTATCATGCATGTAAGTGTGAGGAGGGAATTTTCAGGATAGAAAATCTGTTAAGATAGTGTATCTTAAGATAGTGTATCCAGAATCTAGCATGGTGCTGTTTGTTTTACAGAATATTGTCCAAGTGGTGTTAAAAACTTTATTTTTCTTTGTAAAATCTTTTATAAATCTATTTATAAAATCTTTATAAATCTTTATCTTGTGGTCTATGGTAAAGGGATTTTCTTGAAGAACAGGGGTATTGAACATGAGAGTTCTGGCTGAATTCCAACTTGGCTAATAACATTATGCCTATGTAAAATTCTCCATGACATTTTGGATCTGAATGATAGCCATTAATTGCCACAAAGTACTGCTGTGCTCTGTTAAACAGTTGCTGCAATTCAGATTCATCCCATAGGTGGTTGCACTTCAGTTTTGCATGAGGTGATTTTTGAATGTGGAGATGGCATAAGATATTATGCATCTTTTTTCCCCAAGTGTGCATGTTCTTACATTTTTATGTGTGAGTTCAGTTGCCTCATACCTTGCACACTGTTTACCAAACCTTTCCAAATGGAAAACAGAGCTAAGCTTTGCTTGTTCAGTTGAAACTTACTCAAGTGCAGTATTTCACAAATTAATTACACTTATGGAATTCTAACATTAATGAATTGTTTCAAAGGTTATGTTTTTAATTTGGTGGTAGTGGCGGCAGCAGCAGCAGTGTGTGGTGCCTTTTTACAAAACATTTTTCACCTCATGGTAGTGGCAACATTGGCTGCCCTTAAAATGCTGATTGTGTTCCCAGGGGGGCTTTTTCTATTTTTAAAATATTTTTGTTGTTGTACCCTTGCAGGCAGCAGTGACTTTCACAGTGCTTGAAATTGTGAGAGGACTGCTGGCTCTTGCCAGTTGCCATTTTGGTTTGCTTTAGAATGCTCCAGAAGTTACTGTAAAGCATAATGATAAATTTTTTAAATGGCAGCCAGCAGGAGCTGCTTAATAAAAAGCCGAGACATCACCCTGCCAAAAAAGTTTCGCATAGTCAAAGCTATGGTTTTCCCAGTAGCAATGTATGGCTGTGAGAGTTGGACCATAAGAAAGGCAGAGCGCCTTCGAAAGAATAGATGCTTTCGAATTAAGGTGCTGGAGAAGACTCTTGAGAGTCCCCTGGACTGCAAGGAGATCCAATCGGTCCATCCTCCAGGAAGTCAAGCCTGATTGCTCCCTGGAAGGACAAATCCTGAAGCTGAAACTCCAATATTTTGGCCACCTCATGAGAAGAGAGGACTCTTTAGAAAAGACCCTCATGCTGGGAAAGATTGAAGGCAAAAGGAGAAGGGGGCGGCAGAGGATGAGATGGTTAGACAGTGTCACTGAAGCAATGAACATGAAATTGGGTGAACTCTGGAAGCTAGTGGAGGACAGGGAGGCCTGGCGTGCTGTGGTCCATGGGGTCGCGAAGAGTCGGACACGACTTAGCGACTCAACAACAACAAGCAGGAGCTGGCACCCGGGTACCCTTTCACACACTTTCAGCTATGTGAAAATCCCAGCTGCCTACAGAGAAATGGCAACAAAATAGTTTGAAAAATTATTTTAAAACCTCGCTAATTCACATGCCAAGATTACTGGGTGAATAGTTAAAGACACAGCTATGATTGTTGAACTTGTACTAGAGCTACTGTTAAAGGTTTATATGGCTTACAGCACAATTCTATGCAGCTTGACTGCCCAGGGGTGCAGTAAAGGCGCAGAGTGTGTGACGGGACTACTTGCTTATGTGCTGGCTCTTCTTCTGCCCTGCCCTGAAAGGCAGCATCACTTGCAAACAGCGAACTCACCGCTTGTGGGCGAACAATGCTCCCTTTGGGGCACTACTGGCTGGTGTTACCATGGAACATGGGTTACTGCTGGTGCTGGAGGCACTTTACAGCGACTTGTGCGACACTTGCCTGGGTGATATGATTATATTGCCCATGCTAAGGGGTATAGGATTGGGCTAGACATTCAGGCATAGCTAGCCTTGAATCTGCGTGTCCCAGGTTCACAGCTACAGGATTGCCTCTAACCATGGTTTAGAGTGGATTTAAATGGATGAAATTAGAAAATAGTTTTTTGTTCAGTAAAGCCCCTTATCACTTGCTAGTACTTGTGAGTGGATTTTTCTGTTTGTAACAGTTTAGAATAGTCCCTTATTCTAGAGCTGGTGTATGTACTCTTTTAAATAATGAAAAGCTGTATCTTCTGTCCTGGATTGGTAGCATCAAGGGAAAGAATGAACTGACACATCTATCATTTGTTTGGGGATTAGATTGGCAGTTGCACTGCTCACACTAGCACTACTGACACAGTGTTACTTTGGCAGTAGTTGATCTGTTGTATGGAAGCACTTACTTTCCAGTGATTTAATAGCTAGGAAAACAAAGCATAATTTCCTGAAAAAAGGTTCCTGAAATTAATATTGTGTGTTTCACTGGATGGTATTGAGAATGAGATAATGATGTTGGAACAATCAGTTGTTCACATCAACATTGCAAGGTGGTATTTTATAAATATCACAGTGCTGCTTCCCTTTGCAAAAAAAAAAAATAACTACCATTATGGTTCTCTCCCATATGCTTAGCTACAGGTTGAGCTGTGCTGAAAGTGCTAAATTGCTTTGTTTCTTTTTTAGAAAAGTCATTGCTGTCATGATAACATTAGTAAAATGTACTATAGAACAATCAATCCATTGTAACCTGTTTTTTCAGACCATCTTGTGACTGTCTGAACTGAGCTGTGATTGATTGCACATCTCATTTCTTGAACATTGAATCACTGTAACTACAGGTTTTGCATTGTTCTTGTTTGATGAATTTCTGGCATTAATATATTTTAGCTATAGATGACACTTGTGATGTTTTCTGTTGCTTTTTAAGATCATGTGTACGTGTATGGAGTACATAGAATAAGTACTCAAATCTAAATGTAAAACTAAAAGAATAACCAATAAAATATATAACCAATAAAAGTATTTTTACCAGTTGGGAGAGTGTGCCAAATGCAGGGCTGGCCTTAAGCAAAGTGACCAATGTCATCACAACGGGCCCTGCGCTTTGGGGGCCCCCGTACCAGCACGGGTGCAGCCAGGATCTTTATGTACTTTGTGCCATTGCAGGAAGCAGAGCAGCTTTACCTTGGGCCATCCCACCTGCCCTTGCTTCCAAACAGCCTAAAATGGGCCTCCTGGAAGCAGTTGGTGGTGATGCCGTCATTTCACCACCAACTATTTCCAGGTGCTGCATGTGGCACCACAAGTGTCTCGCAGGTTCCCCTCCTGTGAGAATGCCCTGCATTGGGCTCTGCTGCTCCTACATTTGACCCTGCCCAAATGTATCTCCAATAACAGGCAATTCCTCAGGTGAGGACTACTAGAGAAAAGGCCCTCTTGTATTTCACAAAACAACCAATCTTAGAAGGTGGTGGCACACACAGGAAATTCTCTACGAAAGATCCTATGGGATGGGGCTCATATGATTTATCACCATTTTGATGGCTGTGGCTTCTTGTAGTTTTTTATTTATTAATGGTAACTTTAATCTTTTTGAAATATGATGAATCTCATCAGATAGAAGTGATTGTGAGAGACTGTTTTAAATATATTACTTCATGATAGCCAGAAAATGTCCTTACTATATCTCTTGCACCTAGCAATCTTCCTTACTTGTACAGTATATGGTTTGTCCCTTTAATTATTTCTTTGCAGGGTATTTCCTAGGGTATTTCCTAGGCCATTTCAAATAATACATGCCAGCATAGCATTCATTTTCCACCATGTGTAGATGATCAGGTCATGTCCTCTTTCTTCTCCTTCGCCCCTTTCTATTGTTTGATACATGCCCAGCCTTTTCTTTTCTTTTTTATAACATTCCTATATTTTGCTGTTTTACCTGCCAGGTCTCAGTTTGCTCAGGAAAGAACTGGTTCCTTATTCATTCCAGGCTATTTGCCTTTAGCTACTGCCTGGTTTTAAGGGGACTCTTGGATTTTGGGATTCTGCTATCTGGGGACAGATATTTATCCAAGTCAGCCTTCTTTTATCTGGATCTCTGTAACATTGGGTGGTGGCAACAGTTATGTCCCAGTTTAAACCCAGTCTAACTGGTAAGATGGGTCAGAGGAGTGTTGTTGGCGATCGAGTCCTGTGCACTCTCTCTTCTGGTACATATGTTGTTGAAAATGCGTATTAATCATGCACGCTGTTAAAAGTTAAGCTGTTAAGCAGTCCAGAATTAAAAATTAAAGAATTAAAAAATTCTTTTATAGCCTGAAAACAAGTTTTGGGATCCAGTGTTGAATGTGTTGCCTAGTCATAGAAAACTGAACTTCCTAATTTGAATCACCAGCTATAAAATTCTTTTGAACTTTGAAATATAAACAGTTGTTCTTGCAGTCAGTTTTGTTGGCTTTTCCCAGGACACGGAAATTAGCTAGGAATAGGATGAATACCTGTTGGGATATTTTCAAGGATAGATGAGGTATTTAACATATGCATGTGAAATCACAGATAACGTAGCTGTTTACTGTATTTCATCCATGCTGAAAGAAAATAAGCCACACAGAAGGCAATGTAGCTGAACTATATTTTCTTAAAAATGGGGCCAAGTTTGTTCATGTGGCTGCTGCTTCATGCATATCTGGCAGGGAATTATTTGGTCAGACTGCCTCGTCAGAATGATGCTTGTATGTATAAATCAGGTTCTTCTGTAGCTTGTGCCACCCAGGTCTGTTTCATTGCGCTGGCACCTTTACTTCCTGAACTCTTCAGTCATTATGTGATGTACATATTTTATGGCTGTCTATATAATGGTCCTGCATTTCAGTTGAGTGGGGTTTAGACCTGATGGCCTCTTGTTTTCGTTGAATTCTCTGACTTTGTAATTAGGTAGTTTTATTAGCTTGTTCAAATAAAGCATATTTCCAAAACTGTCAGGCTGCAAGTAGGTGCTTATGCAGTTCTATCCTAATTCAGCTGAAGTTAGTTGTGATTAAGGCTGCAATTCTGTAAACCTTTTGAGTGAAAATAAATCCAATTGAACTCACTGGAAGTTTTGAGTAAGACTGAGTAAACATGCATAGGATTGGACTACAAGTTTCAATGGGATTCAAGTTCATAATTATTAACTGAAAGCTAGTCAAACCGAAAGTGCTGCTCAGAAGCCTCCGGGTGGCTTTGGAGGAGCAAGGAGGTTGCGTGTGGTTCTTCCGGTTGCACCCAGAGGTCCTCTGTGGGCTACCCTGTGGATCTGAATATGTGCAGATTTCACTATCTGTGCAGGGTCCTGGAATGGATCCCCTGAGGTTACTGAGGGCCCACTGTACGTCCATACATAATATGTTGTCCACTAAAGAACAAACTGATCATTTTTACTTCTCAGATGTCAGTTCATTGAAATGTATTTACCTTAAAATAAGATAATCTGCTGTCTTAAATGCATTGAGAGAACAGAACAAACATGAATTTTTAAGTTTTTTGAAACTGTTTACTGACATGTTTATATTGTACTGCCAAAAGTTATACTTTTATCTGTTGTACTCCCTTCAAAAGTATGAGAGGCACAAAATACTGTAGCGTATTATTAAAACACTAAGATGCAGTTGACAGGAGATGCATGCAAATTTTTCTAACTATTTACACTTGCCTGAATCCCACAGATGCAGTGTTTGCATGGGCGGCGGGAGGGGGAGAGGAGGGCAGCAGCCACCACGAACTCCATGATTGTGCTGCTGCTGGGTAGGGAAGGTTTTTTTAAAAAAAAACTTACTTGGGGGTTGCTGTGGCTCTCTCTTGGGATGGGCAGATGATGTGGTGCAGTTGGGTACCTGGCAGAACTTCACGCTTGCCCCCCCCTCTCCATATGCGACTGCTCACACATTTTCTCTCCCTATCAAATACTTACCTTCTCTCAAAGTTAATTCCTCTTTTCAATACTGTAACTGCTGCTGCCCTCTTGGAGATCTTTCTTTCAGCACAATCCTATGCACCTCTACTAAGAAGTCTGCCCCAATGAGTTCCATGAGATTTACTCACAGGAAAGTGTGTATAGGATTGCAGCCTTTGTCTCATTCACTGCAATCTCAACTATTGCAGTGATGAAGTAGGCCATCTTTTTTGCCAAATCAGACCACTTCCAGAAACATGATTGCTTTTCCCTTTCACTTCTTTTCTTAAAATGTATTCCCTATGCCTCTTCTGTCTCTTGCTTCTTTATTGCTGTGTTATATCATCCTCCAGGAACTCCTTCAGCTCTGGGTTACTTAACCTTCTGTCTTTTTCTCTGAGATCATTTTCACCTTGCTGCTTGGTGATGTCAACATTCATGTTGAAGTCACTGATCAGTTGCTTCCTGCCTTCTTTATCAAACCTTCTTTATCTTGTAACTAGAACTGAGTCTTGGGCTCCTGTTTACTGTCATGGGCACCCTTTCAATCTTTTGTTCTCTAAGAATTCCCCAATGATGACATTTGCGGAATTTTCTTGTTGATCTGTTGTCTTGTTGTTTTCAACAAGCAACAGTCTCCAACCCTCCTTGCTCTGCCTCTTACTCCTTCTGTAACCTGCAGTCTCTTGGAAATGTTGTCCTCCTATGTCACGTATGACCATTCCATAGACTGCAGTTTCCATCTTCCAAATGTCCCATTTCCTTTTGTCCCATTGAGCCTTTCACTTTCTCTAATCCTCAGAACTGGCTAGCTCACTACATTCACTAATTATGTTCATGCCCTTGAGCTGCTAAGCATTGTTGGACAAAATCAAGACTTGGCTGACTTTGATTGCTTTAAATTTTTCTTCCATCTCTGCTATTTATCTGGACAAGCATCACACCTGTAAAAGTCCTGTTTTACACCAATTCTAACAATCTATGTAGTTTTATTCATGGTCTGGTGCCCTCTTTCAGTGATATAACTGGGGTATCCATCCCCTTTATTCACCATATCTTTCCTCAACTTCAACCATTTCCTCAGTTTGAATGTTCATATATTGTGTCGGCTTAATATGGTTACCAGTTATTCCAGGGAAGGAAACTGGTTGATATTAATTTGTATAATGTTTTCACTGGTTAATGTAAATGTTTGGACATTGACTTGCAATGAGGTAATGCTGAAAAACCAACAGTGTACAGCTGGTATTCTGGACACTGTGTACTGAACTTCCAGTTAGCAGGCATACACTTGTCCTTTATCAACACTTGAGAATGCTGGCTGGATCTGAGAAAATTACAAACATTTCGCTTTGGGCTTGTTGGAAGGCCCCGAGCATTTATTTTAGAGCCTCAGTTCCCCAGATGAGCATTGTAATCAATACAAGATAAATTAAGGATTATCGTGTGTGTGTGTGTGTGTGTTTATGTGTGTGTTCATTAAAACTACTTTATAAATGGCCAGGCTGCATGTCATGTATTTAGTCTGAAGCCTGTAATAGGGCCTTAAAACGCATCTCAAGTCCTGGTTTGCACCAAATGCAATGTAGAAAGTAGTATTGGAATTAAGTTTGTTTTCCCTTAAGAATATTTCCTTTAAAATTTAAATTGTACACTGTTGTATAATGTCTTACAACAGATATAGCCTTAATGGTGGCTAGTTTTTGGGTTTCCTTTAGCAAAATATAAATGCAGGCAAGCAATGAAATTGTAGAAGCATCAACTTCAACATTACAACTCTGCTACTATGCTGAAAGCTTTCTCTCTGTAATATCTATAATAAGTCACTTAGTGGCAGTATTTAAAATTTAATTCAATCATAGCTTTCTTTTTTGCAGAAAAAGATGCATTTACTAGCATGACTGTAAAATCAGATTGGAAAATGTGAAAATATTGCAGGAGCTTTATCTTAGTGTTGATCCTTCCTAAAAATGCTTGGACATACTTTATAGAGGATGTTACAGTGGATTACACACACGCACTTGCTCTATGTAGTTATACAGTATTTCCCATCTTGCATTACAAAGGGTTTATGGACCTAATTCCCTGTTCATTTTGTTGCAGCTAATTTCTCTTTTATGTCAGAAGAATTGGGTGAACTCACCCATGGCAGGATGTAGAGAACATGATGTTAAAAATAGAGTATTTCTGGATGAAGGCTTTGGAGGTCAGTTCTTGGCAAAATGCATCATAACGTTCCTTGCAATCTCTCTGTAGCCTTTCTCTCTGATGTAGGCATTTCCTTCCAAAGTTTCCCCATCTTCTAGGAAATTACTTCACTGTAATCTTGTAGGAAATAAGGTAATGTACCAAATTCCCTTTTTTGGAGATACTTTACAATTAACACCAAGGAGTGAGGAACTCAGTATTGTAACATGAAATAGCAAAGAATGAAGGCTTTGTAGTACTGTATTTCAGTAACACTGTTTCTCAGACTGTTTTAATTACTAGATGTACAGTTAAGATGCTCACATAAACAAGCTTCTTTTGTATTTGATTTTTTGTGTCTGTTTACAATAGAACAGTGGTTTCCAGACTATTGTAGTACTGGGACCCATTTTTTAAAATGACACGCTGTTGGGACCCATCTAAGTTCATAAGCCTAAAAAAAAGTTTCCCTTTACCAGTTACTCAAGCCTCTGTGTTTATCCTTTTTACTGTTGCGGGGTGTGTGTGTGTGTGTGTGTGTGTGTGTGTGTGTGTGTGTGCTGCGCTGCCTTCACATTAATTGGATTGAAAGCATTCTGGTGGCCTTGCATTCCCCATCACCTGACCTTTGAGAACTGAGGCATATTTGCCAACATGTGAGTAAACGTGAACATGTGGCACAGTTTCACTTAACATAGGGCTCAATACATTTATCTTGTCAGCATGGGAGAGGGTCTCGAGAATTTGCTGGAGCCTGCATTTATTGGGTTGGAACCATGGTCCCCTGCTAACTGGACAAGAGGCACTTTTTCCAGTGGTGTTCCTCTTATATTTAGCAGGGGGAGAGTAACTGTCCCTCTTCACCCCATGCGCAGTCTTTCTAGTGGCTGTTGCTGGCAGTCTGCCTTTTTTTAGATTGTGAGCCCTTTTGGGACAGGGAGCCATTTAACTTTATTATTACTATTTGCCTGTAAACCGCTTTGTGAACTTCGTGTTGAAAAGCGGTATATAAGTACCTGTTGATTGATTGATTGATTCCGGTTGTTGTGTCTTGCCCTAGAGGCTGCTACTGCCTGATTTATGAATGCCAAGGAGTGTGGCCAGTGGTAATTGGACAGCAGTGCTCCCCCAAGTAGCAGCTTGTTTACCCCTTGATGCGCATAACCTAATCTGTTTTGTCAATTTTGCAACCCACCAAAGATTGCATCCCAACCCAGAGTTTGGGAAACGCTGTGGAATACAGTCAGCCTGCGTTATTCACAGATTCAGGACCCAGAGGTTCTTGAACCTGTGGGTAGACCGAAGAATGCATGCTCCTTGTGGGGAGCACTGCTGCCCCATCACTATTATAGCCAAAGAGGCTTGAGCAGCTCATAAAGTGAAACACTTTTTTAGGTGGATCCCAAAGTGAACAAGTTTGGGAACACTGCCATAATCCATGAATTTCCAGTCTTTAATTTGTTCCTGGTGCTGCAAGAAAAACAAATCCAAACCCAATGGGCTTCATTTATCTAAACATAGTGATTACATAGTGAATATATAGTAGTTTTTGGCTGTCTTGATCATTATATCTTACGTTACTAGGTGGTGAATAGCATGTAGATTTTGGATAACAAGTCTTTCCTGTGTGTTGCAAAACTGGGGATCATCAACACATGGTTAATAATATGATGTAGAAATTCATTTTGTCATTAAAATGTATATTGAAAAGCCAAACAGAAAAATAGGACACTGCTAATTTACATATAAATTGTACTCTTTAAAAACTGTTCCGTGCAGTTTTCCACTTTTATTAATGTTCTGTAACTCCCAAGATAAAAACCTTCCTTGTATTGTATGCTTTAAGGAGAAACTGTACAGCAGACTAAACTACAGTTGTAATAAAAATAATTCTAAGACTTATTTTGCTCCCCTTTGTTTCACTGCATTTATGTTTAGTCTTTTCCCCTTCAGGCCTAGCGCTGAAATTAATTGGAAATAATTGTCCTTTATTCAAAGTAAAATTCAACCTACGACAAGCTTTGCTGAAGAAGAATGAAGAGAATTGACTTTCCATTCCTGTCTTCCCCAAACCCCATGCCCTTTCAGAATGTTAAGTAGGTTTCCTTTTTATTCTCTCCAAATTAGACCCTAAATTGGGAGAAAATATAAGACCAATACAGCAATTTTTAGCACATATTTAAAAAGCGCAAAAGCCTGTAGACCAAACTTCCTTCATATAATACTTTGTGAAAATGGAAAAATGCATAGTGCTATGGCAATTATTGAGATACTGAACAAGATTGTCCTTTTTCATACCAGGACTTTTGTCCTAGTCTTAGCTAACCTTTCTTCAACTTCCGCATGCTATCAGTAGTCTAGGCCTGTGCTTCCCAAGTGGTGCACTGCAGTGGCTCAGCATGCTGCGGTGAACTCACAGAGGTACTGTGGGATATTTTAAAGGCACCATAGAACATTTTAAATTTTTCCGATGAACACAACAAGGGGCACAATGCAAAAGTTACGGTTGGAGTAGGGGTGCTGTGAACATAGAAAGTTTGGACTTCTGGCCTAGGCTATTACTCACTGCCATGGTTTATAAAAACCACTGGTTTTAGACAACCATCCGTTCCTGTTAAAAACTGCACTCTAACTCCCAAAATTAGAGATGCTCCCACTTGTTCATATATAATGAAAGCACTTCTATAAGTAAGTGTAATAAAACCATGGGACATGAACCAGTAAAATTCAAGTTACCTGCAAGTTATTGGCTTCTCACCACCCTGTGTTCATTTGCTAGTTTTGTGGGTGGCCCCTGTAATGTGACTGCAGCCATGCGCTATTATGTGGTAATGGTGCAGAGTCATGCTATTGTTGACTTCTTCTGTTATGCTTTCATATACTTTATGCTTTACTTCTTGTTTCCGACCATTCCTTAATGAGCTAAAGAGAAAACCTGAGACCCTTAGGTTCCACCCAGCCACTGCAGGCCTAGATCTGCTCAGCTTCAAAGAAAAGCTACATGTAGCATTAAGCATGTGCTTGAAGATAATGTGGTAGTTTTCCTTTCTAAATAGCAGCCATGTAGAGGGGAGGATGATTCACAAGCTGGAATCAAGATTGCTGGGAGAAATATCAACAACCTCAGATATGCAGACGATACCACTCTAATGGCAGAAAGTGAGGAAGACCTAAAGAACCTTCTGATGAGGGTGAAAGAGGAAAGTGCCAAAATTGGCTTGAAGCTCAACATTAAAAAAACTAAGATCATGGCAACCGCTCCCATCACTTCCTGGCAAATAGAAGGAGAAGAAATGGAAGCAGTGACAGAGTTTATTTTCCTGGGCTCCAAGATCACTGCAGATGGTGACTGCAGCCATGAAATTATAAGACGCTGACTTCTTGGGAGGAAAGCGAACCTAGACAACTTAATCAAAAGCCGAGACATCACCCTGCCAACAAAGGTTCGCATAGTCAAAGCGATGGTTTTCCCAGTAGCAATGTATGGCTGTGAGAGCTGGACCATAAGAAAGGCAGAGCGCTGAAGAATAGATGCTTTTGAATTATGGTGTTGGAGAAGACTCTTGAGAGTTCCCTGGACTGCAAGGAGATCCAATCGGTCCATCCTACAGGAAGTCAAGCCTGATTGCTCCCTGGAAGGACAAATCTTGAAGCTGAAGCTCCAATATTTTGGCTTCATGAGAAGAGAGGACTCTTTAGAAAAGACCCTCATGCTGGGAAAGATTGAAGGCAAAAGGAGAAGGGGGCGGCAGAGGATGAGATGGTTAGATAGTGTCACCGAAGCGCTGAACATGAAATTGGGCGAACTCCGGAAGCTAGTGGAGGACAGGGAGGCCTGGCGTGCTGTAGTCCATGGGGTCGCGAAGAGTCGGACACGACTTAATGACTGAACAACAACAAAGAGAGGAGGTTGATCCAGATTATGGCCATAGCATTGGTAGGGGACTTTAGTCCTTTGCTCCTCATCATGTTCCTGATCCTTCCTCCTTCTCTCCCCCCCCCCCGTGCTATTTGTCCTGGCTGGCTGATTGCAATTAAATTTCTTGAAACCATTTCCAGTTGGACCACAATCCCTATTAGTGTAATTGAATTCTTTTGGCAATAGAAAAATAGACTTATTTGGTGATGGATGAGAATAAATGAGTTTTGAATTGTGGTTCTTATCTTTATTCCTTTTTATTTAGGAATTGTGGCTTATACCTATTAAAACTTTTTTCCTTGCATTTTTTTTTAAATAACCTGTGTCCTCCTTACCTGTTATTTCTGTTAAATCCCCCCTCCAAAAATTAGATGAAATTACCATGAGGGCATCTTCTTTAGTCAATAACAGAATTTCCCTTGGGGCAATTAATCAGTCATTCAATACCGATATTCCTTGTCGGTTAACCAACTCGGACCTTTCTTGTTGACTATCTGTACCCTCTCAGGCTCCTTTAAATCAAACATCTTCTCTTAAGCTAATTTCTTGGAATATAGCGGGTTGGGAAAAAAAGAAAACAGATCATGATTTCATCAATTATTTATCGTCTTTTGACATTCTTCTTCTTCAAGAAACCTGGTCTCTAACTTCTTTATATATACCTGGATTCACTTCTCATCACCTCCCAGCTTTCAAATTGAAACAAATGGGTCGCCCTTGTGCTGGCCTTTGTTGTCTGATTAATTCTTCCTCCTGGTATTCTTTAACTCCCCTTGTTTCCCAATCTAGATTTTTTCAAGCTTTTTTGCTTTTGTGTAAAGACCTTAAGATATTAGTTCTTAATATATATATCCCACCCTCCTATTCAGATACTCCCACACCTTGGGACGAGGTGAAGTCTTTCACAATTGAATACTTGATGACCAAACCCCCTGTTTCCCTTCTTTTATTGGGCGATTTTAACGCCAGATTGGGACCTAACAACTTAGCCCTGGCTCAACATATGAATTGGGATTCAGAAGAGCTGATCCCCCCTGAGTTTCAAGGTTTAAGATTCTCACAAGATCCCGCATTCAATAATTATACTTCACACCTGATAGATCTTTGTCTTGAATTCAATCTACATATACTTAATGGCTCTATTGCTAGTGATATCCCAGGTAGACTAACTCATTTTTCCTCTAGGGGAACTAGTGTTTTAGATTATGCACTTACCAACTCAGACCTTCTGTCCCTTTTCTCAGACTTTACTATCGACCCTCGATCTGATAGTGACCATCTGCCTATTCTTCTTGTTCTAACTCTTCCTTCTTGTAATACATTGTCTACTTATTCCCGCCCACAATTTGCACCTCGCCTTAAATGGTCTCCCAAGATTGAGGAAGCTTTCAACATTTGGTCTAGAAAGAGTGAATCTATAAATCTAAATCGGAAGTTGACTGAGGCCATCTTGCCCTCTACTGCTATTGTTATCTATGAGTCTCTCTCCAAATCGCTAGTCCAGTCTCTTAGAGCGTCTCTTTCCACAAATTCTTATAAACAAGCTCCTTTCTGGTTTGATACAGAATGCTGGATCGCCAAGAAGTGTGTTAGACAGTTCTTTTTCTTAGTTCGCCATGACCCCTCTCCGGCCCTTCTAAAATTATATTTCCAGATCAGGAAGTCATGTCAAACCCTTTTAGAAGAAAAGAAGCATTTATTTGCTCAACGCAACTGGCAATTACTTTATGAAGCGATTCATTCCAATAATTATAAACTTTTTTGGTCACTTGTTTCTCGCACAAATTCCCCCCCAGTTTGTAATGTCCCCTCTACCATCTCTGCTTCTACCTGGGTTACTCATTTTTCCAGAATTTTTTCAGCACCAGTCATATACAAAGTTTCTACTCCGTGTCTAACTGACTCTCCGGAATGGCCACCAGTCACTCCTGATGAAGTCATAGAGCTTATTAGTACTTTGAAACCTGGGAAAGCTTCTGGTCCTGACGAAATTTTAGCTGAAATTCTTACTAGTAACCCTTCTTGGTGGTCGAACCCCTTATCTAACCTATTTACTCTAATTAATCAATCAGGTTTGTTCCCCGACTCTTGGCTTTCTTCAACAATTGTACCCATCTTTAAAAAGGGTGACCCTGCTCTTCCAGACAACTATAGGCCAATAAGCCTACTCTCAATTATCGGGAAGCTCTACTCTAAATATCTACTTAATAGACTTACATCTTGGGCCCTCTCAAAAGGCTTGCCAGGTAGGGAACAAATAGGTTTCCGCCCGGGTGCCTCCACAGTTGACCATGCCTTCACGTTGTCTTTTTTGGCCGAAAAATACTCTGCCTACTATGGAATCAAATTGTATACGGCCTTTATAGATCTCAGAGGAGCGTTTGATTCAATCAATAGGGATATCCTGTGGAAGAAATTGACCAATTGGGGGATTGATCCTCGCCTTCTTTTTTTAATTCAGTGTCTCCATTCTTCTAATTCTTGTCGAATTCGCCTTGATGGCATAGGCTCCATGACTGACGAAATTCCTATCAACAAAGGAGTTCGTCAAGGCTGTATACTTGCTCCCTTCCTTTTCAATCTATACCTTGCTGACTTGCCCTCCTTTCTTTCTAGTTTAGAAAACTCCCCTCCTTCGCTTAATGGTGTTCCCGTACCTATCCTTCTCTATGCTGATGATGCAGTCCTGCTGTCAGTCACAAAATCTGGCCTTCGTCATCTGCTATCTTCTTTTCAAGAATACTGTCTTTCTAATGAATTATTAATCAATTCTGAGAAAACCAAAATTTTGGTCTTCTCGAAATCTTGGGCCCCGATGGTCTGGAAGATAGGTAAATTATCATTCCAGCAAGTTCAGACTTTTAAATATTTGGGGATTACTTTTCATTTCCGACACAGCTGGCTTCCTCATCGCAAAAATGCCATTTCTTCAGCCTTGTTACGCTTAAATGCGATTGCTCGATTTCATTATACCAGAGGCAACCAGTATATTCCTGCTGCTCTTCATATTTTTCAAATTAAAATTCTCCCCCAACTTCTATATGGAGCCCCAATCTGGATCGAGGCTGCAAATCAAGATCTAGATAAAATAGCTGCCTCTTTCCTCAGAAGGATTCTTGGGGTCCCTAATATAATCAGATTGTCTACCCTAATACTTGAGCTAGGTATCCACCTTCCTTCAACTACTGCTTGGTCCTTTACTTTTAAGTTTTGGCTTCGATTGCATCTTAATATTCATCCTGATTCTATACTCAATGATTTACTAAAAGACCCTTTTCTATCCAAGTGGTTCAAACTTCTTGACGCCAAACTCTTATCTTTAGACCTTTCCCCTGAATCTCTCTCAGACATTAATCTTCATAGAGCGCATCAAATTATCAAATCTAAACTTTGGGAACAGGAACTTAATTGATTACTTCCCAATTTAAACCCCACCTGTTCCCCTCATTTTTTTTGGTCTCTCCCCTTCTCTTGGTGGCCCTTCTAATTATTTCAGTAAATTAATTAATCCTAGCAAAAGGAGAGCATTTATGCTAGCGAGACTAAACATTTTTCCATCAGCTGTTCATTTTGGCAGATTCTTAAATATTCCGCATAATAACAGACTTTGCCTCTTTTGCTCTTCAGAACCAGATACCCTAAGCCACATACTACTTCGTTGCCCGGCTCATCAACACTTACGGAATAATTTCCTTGAACCCTACTTGTCTTCTCTTTCTGCCTCCTTTGTTGACCCTTTGCCTATTCTTTTAAGCGATAACTCGGCCATCATTTCCAACTCGGTAGCGGATTTTTTACTAGCGGTATCTAAGTCAAAACCCCTCCCCTAACCCTGTTTTCCCAATATATTTTTTTTTAAATCTGTATCTCTATGACTACTTCAACCTTGTTTAATGATGCTAAGGCATCAATTACTATTGTTGTGAATTCTTCCTTCTTTTGTTTACCATGCCAATAAAAGGTTTTATAAATTGAATTGAATTGGATCCATTTCTGCTTCGAAAGGGGACATCCCATAGAGAGCGTTCTGTGAGCCTGGCAGAGGGGCTAACAGGACACAAGTAGCTGGGGGGCTCCTTGTGCAAGGGAATAGATTAGGAGTCTCCAAACTACAGCCTGGGGGCCAAACCCAGCCTACCACAAGATCTTATCCGGCCTGCAGCACAGTATTGTTCCTTTGTAAATGTCTCATTTTTCTTATGTACTGAATCATATCTTACTGATTACAAAAAAGATCCAAGTAAAACTTTATTCATTTAAATTTCATTCATTAATTTATAAAACTGATTTTTTTTTTTTTGGCCTGCAAAAATCTGTAAAATATACCATGTGGCTCTCATACTGAAAAGTCTGGAGACTCCTGGAATTGATCATGGTCCTCTTAAATTTTTTTTTTTTAAATAAAATAGAAATCCAACAGTTTATAAGGAAAACATGGAGCTAAAGTTTCAGAAGTGCAAATCTTTTAATTTTCTTAGTAATGCTTTTGAAATTTCATCTTGGTGTTTCACTGCACAGATAGCATTGTTATGCTTGTATGTTTGTTTATAATTATTAATATACTGATTGCAATTCATCTCTCTTATAGATTATATCCAGGAGGATTTCAAATCCATATCTAGAAAATCCTTCCAGCAAGGTATTTTACAGCCTCATTTAACAAAACCTCTTAATTAACGTATTCTTCTAAGCAATTTCATTTATGCCAGTGATTCCCAGACTCTTACAAGGGAGTTGGGAACCTTGTAAGCAGGGGCAGGGATGGGGCAAAGGCAGCAACGCGATCCCCAGGATTACACTGCCGCCCTGGGCGAAGGGGCTTATTTTGTACTTGTCCCTCTCAGCGCTGGTCTCCAGGATGTGTGGGGAAGCCTGGGGACATCTTTGCAGGGCTCCCCAAGCCTCACAATATGATAAAAATGCAATGGCGATCCACTTCCGGTTTTCTATCACAACCCGAAAGTGGGTCATGATAACGTTTTTAACATATTGTGAAACTTGGGGAGCCCTGCAGGGGTGTCCCCAGGGCTCCCCACGCATCCCAGATGTCAGTGCTGCAAGGGGTAAGTGTAAAATTACCCCCTTCACCCAGTGTGATCCTGGGGATTGCATTTGGGCAGAAGATTTAGTTGAGAGGGTTAATGCCTCCGTTTGCCTGAAGATGAAGATCTGAAGATCTGAAGGTCACCAGTTTGGGACTACTGGAAGTCTCTGTGAGTGGCAGACCTTGTAAACTGTGGCTGATTAAAAGCTGAGCTGTCTCCGGCTGCCTTGTGAGAGGGGGAGTGTGCTGGGTCAGCTGCTTCTCTGGCGGGAGTAGAGAAGCCGCTTATCAGCCAGCAGAAGACAAACGTGCGGCTAGAAAGAAGACTAAATCCAGGAAGATCCATCTGTTTGTGTGGTTGTTCGTGTAAGATAGAACATTCTGTAAAAATTGTAAAAACCTTCGGGTTTATGAATAAAGTCTACCTATGTAAACCGCCTTGAGTTACAGTTATTAGAGTAATCTGATGACCTAAGAAAGGCGGTATATAAATACGAGTGTTGTTGTTGTTGTTGCCTTTGCCCAGTCCCCACTGGGGATCACGTTGCAGCCTTCCCCCTCTCCCCATCTCTTAAAGGGTATTGGGCATTGCTTCCCAGTGTGGTGGGTTGTGACCCACCACTTTGGGAAGCACTGATGTATGCTATCTGAAACTAAGTACTCCTGAATGACCCGTGACTATGTGGGTTGAATTTTTCTAATGCATTTTTGTATTGCAAATAAGGAATTATGTGTGCAAATACAAAATGCCCAGTGAAGGTGTCTTTCGATTTGTTGGCTGTGTTTTGTAACTTTTATGTATGTTTAATGCTATAACAGTGCTATATCTGAATTGTCTTTTCATTTAGATTTATGGAGAAGGTGCTTCCTGTGCTGGGAGAGCTCTCAGAAATGTTTTCGTTCTACAAGCTTCCGAACTGGTGAAAGACAGAATGTCTCTGACGGGACTTTGCAGGTAACATTGTTTCCTGCAGTGTTTGGTCTTTAGCAAAATATGGCATTCTCTTTATCATTTTTCTTCTCCAACACCCAAGTCTCCTTGTATTTGCACAGCTCACCTGGCCATTGTACTAATGTTTTATTCCTGTGGGTTTTGTTCTGGAACAAAGATGGACCAACCAGCCCTCCTTATCCAAGGATGGACCCAAATGCTTTTTGGGTGTCAGTATTTATTTTCTCATTCTAATGACCTGATGTATGCATGTATGTATCCATGTGAACCAAACTGCCCATGTGATCATAGTATATGTACATTAATGATTCAAAGTGGAAGCCAGATTGCAGAATATCTAGGACACTAATAGTGTAATGCTATTTATGTTGACTCAGAAGGAAGTCCCACTGTGTTCAGTGTGACATACTCCCAGGTAAGTACATACAGGATTGCAACTAGACTGCAATTCACACTTATGTGGCAGTAAGTCCCATTGAGCCCAGTGAAACTTACTTCTGAATAAAAATATATTGCAGTACATTCCAAGCCTGTGATGAATTGTAGAATGTCTTGTAGAATATTTTGCACTTTTTGTTGCAGTGTTATATAAAGAATCAAGACATAAATGCAGGCGTACCCTGGTATCCGCTGATTCGGAATCCACTGTTTCAGTTATCCACAGGATACTAGAAAGCCTATTAAAAAGATAGGGGAGGATTAAACAAATCTTTTTTTTAACCTTGTTGCAGAAAAACCACTGATGTTCCCTGTCTTTAAAAAGGTATCCTCAGTATCCATGGTTTCAGGTATCCATGATGGGGTCTGGAACAGAACCCTAGCGGATACCGGGGCATGCCTGTATTCATAGGACTCTTTCTGGAAGTGGTTATTTATCAAATCAATAACAAAACTGGATTTTTGCTAGGTAATTTTTGGAAAAGGTTACTTCATTTGCATCTGTGGCTGCAACAGGATAGCAGTTTTTTCAGCTGAACATGTGTCCGTTTCTTTCAAAATTCACTTTTCAGGTATGGAAATAACTTCTGGAGATACTGTTTTGTTAGGACTTGAACTCAAAGAAATCTTAATTGACTGCTTTGTTGGTTAAATAAGCATACCTTTGCATCTGAAGGAAAGTAGTTCTAAGAAAGAAAAGCACACTTTGGTTTTTAGATTATATATGCATGTCGCAGCTGTCATTTTCTTAAAAGAGATATTATATACTTCTCTCACAAAGAGCATGGAATCTTTTTTGTGTGCTTCCCACCTGTTATTTTTAGAAGTAAAGTAATTAAAAATAATAAACAAAATCTGCTGCCCTGTTAAGTTAGTGTACCTTCTTAGTTACTCAAAATATTTTAAATTGATTGATCAACCTGATTAATTAGCTAATTTTGCACAATATCTTAGAACCTATGGTCTGGACAACTAATTCCTATCTGATCTTGTTGGTGTAGGAATTGGCATCTGGTCAATGCAGAATTTAGCTACTTTCCTCTCATGAAGAGGACTCATCTTCTATATAGAAGATGTATAAAGGTTATCTCTGACAACAGGTGGAAACTTCAAATATCCATGTTAGTAACCAGATGAAAAACATGGTCATATGAATCTGCCCTCAGGGAGGCAGTGTAACAGTGTTTTGTAGCTTAAACAGTGGCGCTTCCTTTCTGGTACAAATGCTTTCAAAGAAATTATCATGATTCATAGCATTTGATTTAGATTCTTTAGTGTGAGTAGTAGTTTGGAGCTGGGTTTTTGACTATGGAAAACACTTCTTTATATCCCATTTCCCCTCTGCTCTTTGGGAGATGCTGAAAGTAGCTTGCAACAAAATTTAAAGACGGAACGAAATTGTAAGAAGCATAGCCAAGAGCAGTAAAAAGGCATCATCAGGCAGCAACAACAAGATGAAACAAGGTAGCACAACACAATAACCTAAACCCTAAAGGCAAAAGAAAATAAATGTTTTTAGTTGCTGTTGGAAAGTGTCTAGAAAGAGGCGCTCCACATACAGGGTGCCACCACATAGTAATTTTTTCCTGGATTACTGCCAATTTAACTCTGGAAGAAGAATCCCTAAGAGGACTCCCTAGCTAACCTGGGGAAGTGGGTCATTTCATAAGTTAAAAGGCAATCCTTAAGATGCCATGATCCTAAACTGATTAGGGCTTTAAAAGTAACTTTTCTCAGGTTTGTGAGTGTGTTCATGCATGCTAGTAAGAGCATGCATATTGAACGTGAACACGTTGGAAAAAGAGAAATAGATAGAAGATTAAAGAATTCTCATTTCTGAATAAGTCCATTTATCTATGTAGACCAGTCTGGAAACACTGATTTCTAAATCTAGACTAAGGAAATGCTGGATTTTGAGAAAATGAGGAAGTGATAGCTCATATTTCACAGGATGAGGAACGGAAGCTGTTGAACTGAAGGGTTAATTGAGACACTTCAAATGTAAGTGTCAGATTTAAATGAGAGAGAAAAGTGAGTACCTTTACCTTTGACGTGGCACATTAGAGAAACCCATGCTGCCTTTTCCTCCTGGTCCTGTCACCATATCGAGGCACTGGAGCATCATCTTCTCACCTTTAACCTTACCTATCCTAACACACAATTTGTGAGAAATAAAATAGGATACCTCCACAGAAGCAGCTTTGGAGGAAAGGTGGTATGCACATTTTAATAACAATTAAATGAGGGAGCACGTTAAGGATGCACAAGTTACAGAAATAATTTTGGTCTGTGACTGTAATTTTAGTGCATCTTTAATGTCATAGTTGCATATTATATCTACATTTTTCAAGAATTTTGTCCACTTCATAGCTGAGGTAGTGACAAGATTTAGAACCCAAACGTATCCTTCATGCCCCCTACCCCTGCTGGTGCAGTCGCACCAAAAAGGAGTATGCTGTATTGAGAGTGAGCGTGTGTGTAAGATAACCCTCTGTAAGGCTCCTGCTCCACAGTGGATCATCTCAGACCCATGCCAATTCTGTACCTGGTGCAAGTCGGAGTAGAAATGGGCAGAGAGGCTACAGATGGGATCCAGCATGCTCCATTCACCCCCCTCTTCAGCCTTACTTGCTCCAGTGGCTGCAGACAGTTCTGATGGGGAGTATTCCTGCAAGAGGCTGCCTGGGCAAGAGGTACTTTTCATGTGGTGTTCCTCTTATATTTAGCAGGGGGAGAGTAATTGTCCCTCTTCACCCCTGCGCAGTGTCTTTTCTAGTGGCTGTTGCTGGTGATGTTTTGCATATTTTTAGATTGTGAGCCCTTTGGGACAGGGAGCCATTTAACTTTATTATTACTATTTGCCTGTAACCGCTTTGTGAACCTTGTGTTGAAAAGCGGTATATAAATACTATTCGAATGAAAAGAGGCTATCAAATTGGCTGCCGACAGAGCGCTCTGCACACTGTCAGCAGCCATTATGTGATACTGGAAGTGCCTTCTTCTGTTGCAAAGAGCTTATGGCTGGCAGCTCGATCCTGCGTAATAAGATTGAACTGCCCAAATTTGTGTTCTTGTGTTTAGAGATTATTCTTTGGGGTTTTTTTTACAGGCAGCAGGATCCTGTTCAGGTTTGTTCAGAAGAAAATCCCATAAGTGCAGTGGGGTTTATTGCCATATAAATTAGTTCAGGATTGTAGTCTCAACCTTTTATTCTGTCTTTTAGGAGAAGCTGCATTGGATCTGAACTTGTAGACTGGCTTTTAAAGCACTGTTCCTTCATTAAAAGCAGAACTGCAGCGGCTGGAGTCTGGCAGCTCCTCCTGAATATGGGAATTATGTTATCAGGTCAGTTTTATGAAAGTACAACCTGTTATAGGAAGCGATGCAATTTCCTTTGCTGTCTGTTCTTTCACTGCTATTAGATTTATTATGCCTGCAAAGGAACACAGAAAAGCAGACATCTATTGTTTTGGTTGACTCCTCCTAGGCTGCTTTGGTGTGTATCCATCTTTCACATGTGATTATTCATATCCTGAATAATAATGATGGGTGGGGCAGTTCTTTACTTCTGAGAAGTGCCTTTTCTTGGTGGGTACGCAGATTCCAACTACAAGAGTAACATGAAGAGGAAGGGCTTCTCTTTGGTTCATGGGCTGGCCTTGTCTAGTCAGCAATGTTCTTGCATAAATGGAGTTGTTGCAACTCTGTTCAGATTTTATTTCAGCAATAGCTAGGGAGATCCTTTCTGCCATGCATCATCATGTATTACCCTTTTATTCCCTACTGGAGGTGGTTGAGTCTCCTACCTGCCTATGGGATCCCAATCAGTTCAGTGAAGAGGCTGGCTATGAAAGGCTACTGGGGCCCCACCCACCTACCTGAGGGGTGCCAAACATAAGACCCACAGGCTGGATATGGCCTGCAGAAGTTATTTATCTGGCCCCAGGAATAATTGGGCTGTCCCAGAACCACTATCAGCTCTGTCAAATCATGCTCCAGGTTTTTTTTGTAATGATTTTTATTCCCATAATTGAGGTTATCTACTTCATGCTTTTTCTAGCTGCTGTAATAACTTCTGTAGGCTTATATTTGTGTTCGACCCAGTTTGCAGTATAGTTTGAGGTCAGAACATTTAACTGATTTTGCAATGAAAATGAGAGGTTTATTTGCATTTGTGAATTGGCTATTAGGTGATGATTGAAATCAAGTTATTGTTGAATGACTCTCCAAGCACTCAGTAGTTACCTTCAGTATTAACTCTGTGATAAGCTGTTAAACTTTCTGTGATTTAACAAATGCCATTTTGGAAATCTGACTCTGTCTGTCTAGCTCAGTATTGTTTACAGAGACTTGCAGCACCTTTCCAGGGTTTTCGATGAAAGTCTTCCCCTGTCCAATGTGGAGAATACCAGCGATTGAATCTTCTGTGTGAAACACATGCTCTTACCACTAAGCTATCACCTCATCCCCTGAAGATTCTTTCCCTTTTTTTCTCTTTAAGCTGTGGATAGACAGATCTATTTTCAAGACAAATATATGTTCTACCAGTTCTCCACTGATGAATGTACCTATCTTTTCTGTGAATATGAAGG
This sequence comes from Lerista edwardsae, assembly GCA_029204185.1. NCBI lineage: Eukaryota > Metazoa > Chordata > Lepidosauria > Squamata > Scincidae > Lerista > Lerista edwardsae. The sequence continues at coordinate 11,888,383 of JAJKFI010000009.1, forward strand.
AGACGAAGGATGGAAAAACGGCGTGAAACTCTTATTGCAATTAGTGCCCGCTATTCCTCCTAGGATTAATGTATATAATCGGTAAGTTTATCCTCTCAAAATTATTCTTGCTGAATGCCCTGCAGTCAGTCCTCTTTATATGCTTTATGCAAATTCACTTATCTGCAAGGGACAAAACTGCTATTTCGTTATCTTCACCTCTGTCCTCATTATCCACTATGCAGAGACCTTCCGAAGGCTGTAGGGACCTTCAGAATGGCACCTGCGACCAGTACACACCGCTTTAAAATGGCTGGCATAACACCTGCCGGCTATGTTTTAGGGGTCCATGCTGGTTGCAGGTGCCATTCTGAAGATCCCTGCAGCCTCTGGAAGGTCTCTGCAGCATTCTGAAATCTTTTGGCATTTCCTACTGCACTCTGCTATCTTCCTAACGAATTCTGGTTCAGCTGAGACATTGCCTCTGTTCCTTGGCTTTGTATTGCAGGCAGGCCTTTGTAGTCTCTTTATGCCCTTCATTGCCCTTAATATAAAAGAGTTTACTTTGAGCTCAATTCCTCAAGTAGTGCTTAAGGCCAGTCTCTGCATTTGCTGTTGAAAAGAATGCTGGATAACAGTAGCATTCAAAAGATTGCACTTTTTGATTTCCTTGCAGCTTTCCTTAACTGACGCATGCCTGAATAAAGAAAATACCCTCTGATGGAGAATGTTTTTAAAGAAATGTTTCAGCAGCTATATTAAGTCATGAAAACCTTGGGTACAAAACCCTGGTTCCATGCACCCAACATGTCTGTTTCTTTTTTAAAGGACATCATAGAGCAATTTCTGTTCCCCACCCTTGGGCACACCTGTTCTGTGTGTAATTTGTGCGTGTGCAATGTTTCATCTCTTTTTTTAAAAGGAACACTCAAAAGATAGAAGACACAGCTGAAACCAATGCTGAAATTCTTGCCCGTCTCACTTCTGCGGTAAGGCTTACATTAAATCTTTCTTGATCCTATTGAGATGTTACTTATTTGTAATGGACTGTATTATTATTATCAATTATATGTTATTAATAATACAGGCATATAGACAATGCAGTCAATATAGATAGTAATAATAATTGCCTTTAAACAAAATTCACAAAGAGAACTTTTTCTCTTTGTGTAAACACAGGGTTACAGAGAAAAGTATAATATGAGGGACAGTGATGTGAACTCATGCCCTACACCTTGGACAATTTAATAACCATGAACACTGTTATACTATTGGTCGAATTTGTTATCAAATGGAGATACTGTGTTTCTGTGAAATGTCTTACTTAATCTCTGGTAGTAAGACAATGTCACTTGAGTGAGTTTTTGTATAGTAATAGACCACGGAATTTACAATGACTATATACATTGTATACAAGTGCCTTCTAACTTTCATAAAGTGTATGTGATTTCTTCTTGAACAGAACAATTTCTTCTTGTTTTTGTTAGTGCTTTTCAAATACTGATGTCTGATTAAACGTATGCACGAGTTTTGGTTTTGATAGCTTTCTGATTGTTTGGTGTAAGCAGCTCAGTTAATTGGAGGTATGAAGTCTATGTCTGTTTCCAACAGCACACATTTATAGGCAACAAATGATCTGAGAATTATGGTGAAGAAGTCTTTATACTCAAAACAGGTAGAAAATGGGTGCCAATAGTGGTGTGTAAACAGCTAAGTATGTGTGGAAATGAAGGTGCAACTCAAGGCAACATTAAGTTGTGGTGGAGAGCTGGGGCAGATCTGCAGGGAGGATCATTCCAGAGGTGGGTCAGAATTGGGCAGTCTAATCCTAATCTGTGCAGGAGAAAGCTGGCCTGTGCTGCTTCCGTGAAGGGTAGGAGGCTGCTGGAGCTCACCCACCATGAGGCACGGGGATCCCTGTACCTTTACCCGGGGATAAGCCCCAGGCTGCCCAATGGGGCTGCTTGGACCTGCGCCTGCTAAATTGCAGGCTCAAGTCTGAGTGGCCTGGGAAGGTGGTTAGAATTTGTCCAAATGGTCTGGATCTGATCAGATCCAGACTCCTCCCCTCTCCCCCAGGCCAGCCCACCCACCTCCATCCACCCTTCCCCAGCCCTGTTCCACCTCCCACACCTCCCCTTGGCCTTCCCCTCTCCAAAACGCCTACCTCAGCCAGCATGAGGATGACTTACCTCCTGGTCCCTGCAGCGTTGCTGGGTCGGCGCTGTTCCCTCTGCCAATCCAGCATGTCCTGTAAGAGTCCTGTATTGTTATTTTTTGTCACTACCTCCCTGAGTCAGGAGTGGGTAATTTGCACGCCTGCTGCCTTTCTTGGATGTGATAGCCCTTTCTCAGGCTCCCTCTCTGGAATCGAACCGTGATTCCGCTTTACCCGTGGTCACCGTGGTAGGCACAGGAAGTACCATGGAAAGTTGATAGGGCAGACATTCTAATGCGTTGCCACTGCCACAGGGGATTGCGATCAGCTTGAGGTTATCTACAGTCACCAAAGTGGTGTGGGGGGGGGAAGAGCCCCGGGTTGGTTTTGGTCTGATAAATCCCCGGAGGAGCGCTTGTTGGCATATATTACCAGTTATCCAAGGAACAGTGGGAAGCTCCTGCTAACTGGGCAAGAGGCACTTTTTCAAGTGGTGTTCCTCTTATATTTAGCAGGGGGAGAATAATTGTCCCTATTTGCCCCAGCACAGTGTCTGTTCTAGTGGTTGTTGCTGGTTTTTTCTGCAATTTTTTGTAGATTGTGAGCCCTTTGGGACAGGGAATCATTTAACTTTATTATTACTATTTGCCTGTAAACCGCTTTGTGAACTTCGTGTTGAAAAGCGGTATATAAATACTATTGATTGATTGATGTTTGCAACAGCCCTGGGTCACGCCAATAACTTGTGTCAGCCCAGGGCATTCTTGGGATTGCGCCCTGAGTTAGATTGCAGGTCAGAATATGAGTTCAGAAGTCTGAAGAGTTCTAGAATGTGGATATAAGGTAGCAGCTTGCAGGGAACCAAGTTGTTAAAGAGAAATAGGATGCCTAGAAAAGGAAGAGGTAGGTGGATAGGCAGAGATAGTCCAGAATAAAGCTAAACAGAATATTGCGCAGCGAAGGTCACAGAGCTGATGCCCTGGCAAAGGCAGGCCTGACTCAAGAGCATTTCTAACCTGGCTAGGGCAAAAGGAGCAAGGAATGGAACCACACTGGGATCTGGTAAGACAATTCTACTACCCTTGTTTAATGAGTCACTACAGGAGGCACCCTTGAACACAACTTGGTTCCAAGTCCAAACTGGGAATGGTTCAGGCCATTGCTCTGTTTCCTGCAAGATGTTGTCAGTCTGCTTATTACGTATTTAAGGTTTTTTTTTACTTGGATATGGAAGTAGGAGTTTTTAAAAAATCATACAAAATTTCTGCAGGATGAACATAGAGCTGTCTTTATCAGCACTGAAATGCATGCAACAGGATTATCTGCCAAGTCAATACAAACAGTGTAACAATAATCAGCACATAAAATATTCATGAACTAAAGCCAAGGTTAACGAAGAGCTAATTATGCATGCATATGTGATGCAGCTACATTGTCACATGGCACTGTGCTTCATAGCACCAGTTTAGCATATTTTCTTGGCTTTTTCCCTGCTTGCTTCCCATAGGGGCTCAGTGCCTATTATGTTGCTTTTGGAAGATATTCTCAGGAAAAAAAGTAACAGTAAAAGTTTCTGGATGACTCAGGCATGGAACCTGTTCATAAAGGAAATGCATACTTGTTTGAAACAATGGAAGGGCAAGGGAACTTCTGGGTGATAATAGCTGTGTTGAATGGTGCAGACTGCAGGAAACAACTGCAGAGGATCAGTTTTTGGTCCAAAATGCTATATTTTAATCATTAAAAATTAAGCTTAGTGATATGCCTTTCACAAGTAATATACTAGGAAAGCCCTAGTAATATAGTGGGCTCTTTTTAAATACAATATTGTTAATGGGATTAAATTTTGCATGAAGGAGATGATATGCAAATATGTGTTAATACTGTAGTGGTTGTATTTGCTCAGGGTAGCTTTCTATACAGATTTTGAATGTATTAATTTCCTTTTATTTTATACAATTTAAAACAGTTTTTATTTCATATTTGCTTGAGTGTGTGTGTGTGTGTGTGTGTGTGTGTGTGTGTGTGTGTGTGTGTG
>JAJKFI010000009.1:11892567-11913740 GCA_029204185.1 Lerista edwardsae
GTGTGTGTGTGTGTGTGTGTGTGTGTGTGTGTGTGTGTGTGTGTGTGTTATACCATATATGTTATATATGTGAAAGAAACATCACCAACTTGGTGTATTTTAAGTACTGACATTAAAATATGAGTTAGATTTCAACCTTGGTTAACAAAAATGCCTTGATTTATCTGCTTCAGGCACATGGCATGATAATTAAGAACCTAATGGATGTAATTGTTTAGATAAGAACTATTATCTGAAATTGGGTATCATTTAGATGACATATTTACTTTTTCATGGCAAACGTACATGTCATAATGATGGTGCTTAGTAGGCGGAGACGAGCCTATGAGCTTATTTTAAATCAAGATTCACATTTGCAGTGAGACATAAAATATTCCAGGTCTGTCAATAATGCAGGGGCCTGGAGCTTATCAGGCAGAAGAAAATTCATATACTGGGTGAATAAATGTAAGCCACAAATTTTACTTATTGGAGGAGAAGCAAAGGGAATTGGAAAGCACATAACAGTAAGAATAGAATGTACCTAAGTAAATGAAGATGCAGAATACAAGTGCATATCCAAGTGGCAAATTCTTCATTTGAATGAGAACTGTAGAGCATCTGAGCTGATGCATTTTTATTGAACTAATTAGTCTATGCAAAACACTAATACTAACTTTTTGAATGCTGTATTTTTTAATCAGGCTATTACGATAAGAGGAATAATAATATATTTTATTTGAACAGGTGGTAATCTGCCTTTGTCTAGTGTTTTTGAAAAAAAAATTAAAGTGGATATTGTTTAGTCGTGTTTCCACATTATCTAATTTTTTTACTTTTAAATATCTGTTATGCACAACCCAACCGCATCAGAGATGAAACAACAATAGATTTAAGCAAATATTTTAACATTTTACAATGTAAATATTACACACATGCGTTGTCCCAAGACTGTAAGACATTTCACAGTTGGACCTCTCAAAATGAATTTGGAAGATACATTAGGAAAGAGGCTTTACAGTGTAGTCTAATGCAGGCTTACTCAGAAGTATTACCCACTGAGCTCAATAGGGCTTACTTCCAGGGAAGTGTGCATAGGATTGCACTGAAAGTCTAACACATTCATAGAACAGAAGTCTCATTGCTCAGACTTGAGCAATTTCTTAGTGATACATTGATATATAATTGGGAATTAAACATGCATGGAGTCTTAGTTTTTAGATTTAAAAAAATTGTGCGGACACCTCCAGCCTAAAATGAACTTCAGGTTTTCCTGCTCAAGGAGATATGTATGAAATCAAACTGGAATTAATATTGGGTCACTGAAATGGTCGTTAAAGATGCTTCAGTTGATGAAGGTGCCCACACACACAGTTAATCATTTACTAATTAACTTCAAATATATTTTGGTTTGTGTATGCAGGGTCAGTCCTTGGGGGAAAAAAAATAGCTAAACACAAAGCGATGGGATTGATGTCTGCTGAACCTGCCAGTGGTTTCAGTTGATAACTCTAAGATGCTTGAACTATTCTATTTATCTCTGTCATGACTGTGTGGGCTATAATCTTGTAACCATGACATCTGACCTTTCCTTCCATGGTGTTCCAATTGGGTTTTAATCTTGGACTTGAAATGATTAAAGGGTTTATTAAGGTCATAACAAAGAAGTGACGAGTGTGACTATGAACACACTTGTATATAGAAGTATAAGGGATTCTCAAGTTAATTTCAGTGTATAAATGTAATTTCATACATGAGAACAGCCTTAGTGGATCAGGTCAAGTGCCCATAGAGTCCAACTTCCTGTATCTCGTAGTGGCCCACCAGATGCATCTGGGAGCACTCAAGACAACACGAAACCTGTATCTTGTTGCTACTGCCTTGCATCTGGTGTTGTTACTGCCTTGCATCAGGGATAGGCTATCTTTGAAACCCAGAGGTTGCATGTAGACATCATTGCTTGTAACCTATAATGGACTTTGCCTTCATAAACCTGTCTAGTTCTCTTTTAAAGGCATATAGACCAGATGCCATCATTGCATCCAGTGGCAAGGAGCTCCACGGAGTAATTATGCTCTGGTTAAAATAAATATTGCCTTTTAGCTGTTCTAACTCTGTAACTACTCAATTTTTGTGGATGTCCCCAGTTTTCAGGTATTGTGTGAGAGGGAAAAGAATCTCCCTCTAGCTACCCTACCCATTCATATGTGTATTCTACCCATATGTGTATTCTACCCACTCATCCATCCATGCATAGTTTTGTATGTCTCAGTCATGTCTTTCCCCTCTTCCAGTGCCTTCTAGTCTGAACACTTACAAACATGGTTGCCTTTTCTCATAAGAGAAGTGCTCCAGCCCGTTAATCATTTTGGTTGTTTTCTTTTGAACCTTTTCTAATTCCACCATATTGTTTGTGAACTGTGCTGACCAGAACTAGATGCAATACTTGAGACATGGCTTTAGAACAAACTCTCACATAGTTCTTAACAATTAAGAATGACAGAAGCTCTTTGATGCTCTTTTTGAGTTTTCAGAAGAAGAAAGGAGAATTTTGCTTTCAGTACAGTACATTCCCTAGAATTCTGACCATTTTTGCAGACTCTGCTGGAGAAGTGGCTCTTTTCATATCTAGATGCCAAGCATGTGCTCTCCCACTGAGCTACTGAGGGCATTAATTAAATGATAATTTAAAATAATTGTGAGGGGGAGAGTGGTGTACAACTGCATACTTTTTGATTTTACTCAATTGATGGTGGTAATTTTTTTTTTCTGTGTTTTCATGTGACATGTCAAGAAACTCTTGAAAAACTGAATTCTGTCCCATCCTTTTACCAACATGATTTGCAATAACCAGAATAGCCACAGGACTATCTGTTGGTGATATTGGGCTTCACCTCATAAATGAGCAATACATGTGGCCAGGTTCACTGGCTATGTAATAAGGCCAGTGATAATTTGAGCATATCCTAGTGATTGATTGCCATAGGTAGTATTTGGTCATGCACACAATGCCTGTGCTATGGAAGATAAGAAACTTTGCATGTGATAATAAATCTTGTGTTCAATAAATATCTGACTTGGACTCTGGTGGGGTGCAGGAGAGAATGAAACAAGCATTTGTGCCTGAGACCCAGTTCTATCAAATTGTGAATTCACTATCTCTAGCCCTTCCCCTACATACTGGGCCATGTTAATTGATGTCAATAGTCCAGTTGTATTTATACCATTTATTGTAATTATGCTGAAACAAGAAGAAAAAAATAATGGCTGCATTCAGAAATCACATTTCTAACTAGTTTGAGTACTGTCTTATCTTGCAGCATAACAGGAGACTTCCAGTTTTTCTCAACCAGTTTATCAAGGTGTCCAAATTAAACTCTGATTTGGAGGCATCGCTCAAGCTGTTTGCTAGTTCACCTGTCATGGGCATCTGTCCCGACAGAGTAAAGGCGGGTTAAAAATATTTTAAATAAATAGCTGCGATTTAAGGAACCAGGAAGTCTTTTGTTACACCATGGGTGAGGAGGAACGAGTACTCCAGTCTGTACCTCATTCCATATGCTTGAAACCATAATTAGAGGATTAAGGCCCAATCCTATGTAATGGGCCTTAGCACAGACAGTATGAGCGTACCAGCTGCGCTTTTGTCACAAAAGGTGCCATAAGGCACCTTCAGTGGCAGCGGTAAGCTGTTCCTGCTGGCAGTGGGCTAATGCCATCCCCACACCATCCCCACACTGCCTGGAGGTGGCAAAGCAGATGAAGTGGTGAGTGCACCATTGATGGCATTGTGGGCTTTTGGGGTGGGAGGGCGTTCCTGGGGAGGAGTGGGTGTGGGACTAGTGACGGCCCTTGCTGCCAGATCTTATCCTCTGTATCAGGCTGCAGGGTAGCTGCATTGCCTGTCCTGTGCCCTTACTGTGCGGGAAGGAGACGAATGCCCCCTTCTCCCTTGGAGCCTTCTGTGGCTGCCTGGTGCCACGGGATGCAGCAGTAGTATTGCACCTGTGGCTGCCAGGCAGCTCAGGATTGGGTTATAAGAATGTAGTGCTTGATATGTGGCCAGAGAATTGCTTAGGAAATTAAATTACATTTTAGAAGGAAAAAAATGCTTGTGGAATATGTAACACCAGGTTGTTGGTAGTGATTGTTCTTGCAGGCTTAAGAAGCCGTATAGTTAACTCTTGACATTAGCTCCATACCTGGGTTTATCTGCATTATTAGTACTAAAAGTCTGTGTGTGTCTGTAACCACTCTTACAATTTTCAAGAGAATTGTAACATTTTATCTTCTTTGGTATGTTAGGTGCAAAAAGAATTGGCCGCTGTTCTTGCTAAGAAGGCAAGAAAATCAGGTGAGTGTACCAACCTTTTAATCCTGCATTTTGATGCTTTATTCGAAGAAACGTGGTTATTTTTGGAAAAATGGCTAGAATGTAGCACTTACTACAATGGTGCGTTTTCTTCAGATGCCTGCTGTTGTCCTAGTTCAGAGGTTTTCAAACTGGGGCGTTACAATGCCCCAGCCAGAGAACCTCTGGCCCTGTCTCCTTCAGGGGTGGGGAGAAGGCAGCAGCGCGCTCCCAGGATCGTGCTGCTGCCTGAAGCGATAGGGGCTTGGACCTACTTATCAATTGAAGCGCTGTTGTCCTGAGGGTGCAGGAGCCCTGTGGAGGCATCTGCAGGGCTCCCTAAGCCTCCGAATTTTTTTTAAAAACGCCACACACTTCTGCTTTCACAATTGAAAACTGGAAGTGCATTGTGGATCTTTTCAAAAAAAAATTCTGAGGCCTGAGGAACCCTGTGGCTGCATCCACAGGGCTCCCTGCACTCACAGGATGACAGTGCTTTGATTGGTAAGTAGATTTATATTAGGCCCCTGTAGCTCCAGGCAGCAGCACAGTCCTGGGAAATCGCGTTGCTTCCTTCTCACCTCTCCTGCAAGCACTTACAAACTCTGAGAAAGTTTAAAGACCACTGTCCTAGTTAATGGCTTAATAAATATAAGTTATTGAATTGCTGTGTTCAGGTGTTGGTAGATTCTTTCACAAACAAAGTGTTCTTTTGCTTACCTTTTCTACGTCTGGTAGATTTGTTACAAATTTGTAGGTCCTGATTTAGCAGGTTGTGTCATGGTTTGGTTTAAAAATGTCTCCTGCATAGAATGTAAATGTTAAAATACAATTAAAAATAATACTACTTCTGAGAGTGCAAAATGCTTCACATGTTTTACCTTGATGTAACCTTTACAACAATGCTGAAAGGTCATCTGAGGGGACTCTCAAGTGCTGCTTCTGTCCGAAGTTAAAAGGATGTCAGTGTGGGGGCAACCTTTCTCTGCAGTGGCACCACAATTATGGAATTCCAGGGGGATTAAGAACTTAAGAATTTAACTTTATTACTATTTGCCTGTAAACCGCTTCGTGAACTTTGTGTTGAAAAGCGGTATATAAATACTATATGAATGAATGAATGAATGAATGAACTACCTCCCTCCCTCAAAACGTTTCAGCAAAGGCATTTGGGTGCTGGGTGGATGCTTGCTCTCTGTACCTCTGTCGTAGTGTGGTATCTTGACTATTTCCCTGGACTAATTTCCCCCCCCCCAACCCATGGCTTCACAATGTGTGTGAGGATTTGTGTGTGTGTGTGTTTCTCTTAATTGTTCTTATGCATTGTATATTTAGTTTTGGAGCTTTGTAAGCCACCTTGGGCATTTGTTTTGGCATAGGAAAGGCATAGTAAATTTTTCCAATAAAATAAAAGTTCAAGTCAGTAGTTTGGGGTGCCAATTTACAGATACAAATGTATAATTTTCTGAACCAAGTAGATGTTAGCTTCCTGGCAGGGATAAAAAGATAGCAAGTTGCCCATCAAAATAATATTTTACTCATGCAATATTGTATGTATTTGTTGAGTCTTGCGGCAATGCCTGACTAGCTGAAGTGGCATGTTTTTGTAATTCTGACTGTGTATGCGTTTTTTTATTAGACTGAACACTGTACTTTGTATTACTGTGTGCTTTCTGTTGAAGTAATGCTTGTAAAGTGATTGCTGGATCAGTTATGACTGTGAAGCTTAGATTAAAATGTTAATCTAATCATTTTAAGAAGAGAGTAAATTAGGTTGGTTGGCTACAATAGCTGGCAGCTTACAGTACAGTAGCTCTGAAGTTTATCAGTATATGCTGTGACAACTAGAATTGTGACAGCTTTTTCAGTTTGGCAAGGTTTAGAAGCCCGGCTCATGGATGCGATGTTCCTATTGTGTATGAAAAATCCATTGGCTTCAAGATAGGACAAAGTCAGATTATTTGGTACCAGCTTGCTGGGTTTATAAGCACATTTTCTCAGAGGCAGATTCCTGATACTATGATAGGTTGTGCACATTTGCAAGTGCCTCCTATGAAATCATCTGGTTTGGAAAATCAGAGTGCAATTCTAACCTGGATTTAGGCTAACCAAGTTTGGCTGGCACAAAGACCACTGTAAATGGACTACTCTCAGAGTCAGGCAGGCCAACACACAGACGTGCACTATCTTCCCTGATTCTGAGAGTGGTCCAAACATTCTTTACAGTATCCCTTGTGGCAGCCAACTTTGCTGGCCTGACTCCAGGTTCTGACTGTGCTCTTAGTTAGATATTCTAAAATAGAGATGTTAGATGCTCTGTCATCACAGTGATTACAAAAGCTTTTTCGTTCATTCTTTGCAAGTGTTATGGTTGAGGCAACCAGAGTATCAATTTGAGAAGTACCTTTACTTGTTTGTTCCTGAGATTGACTCGAAGGATTTGTAAGTGTTTGCATGGGAGTATGTTTGAGTGAGAGTTGCAAAACTAAAACAAAAAAACCCAATAGCCAATGTTTAAGAACGTAAGAGCCCTGCTGGATCAGGCCAAAGGCCATCTAGTCCAGCTTCCTGTATCGCACAGCAGCCCCACCAGGTGCCCCAGGGAGGCATGAGACAACAAGATGCTTGCATCCTGTTGCCACTCCCTTGCACCCGGTACTCTGAAGTAGCCTACTACTAATGTAAGAAGGATACAACCTATCGTTGCCTATAGCCCACAATGGACTTTTCTTCCAGAAATCCGTCCAAACCTCTCTTAAAGGCATCTAGACCAGATGCCATCACCACCTCCTGTGGCAAAGAGTTCCACAGATGAACTACCTGCTGGGTAAAAAAGTACTTCCTTTTATCTGTTTTAACTCTCCCAACCCTCAGTTTTAGCGGATGCCCCCTGGTTCTGGTGTTTTGAGAGAGGGAAAAGAACATCCCTCTATTGACTCTATCCTTTCCGTGCATTATTTTGTATGTCTCAATCATGTCCCCTCTCAGGCGCCTTTTTTCTAGGCTGAAGAGCCCCAAATGCTGCAGTCTTTCTTCATAAGGGAGGTGCCCCAGCCCTATAATCATTTTCGTTGCTCTCTTTTGCACCTTTTCCAACTTCACTATGTCCTTTTTGAGGTGCGGCGACCAGAACTGTATACAATATTCCAGGTGTGGCCTTACTATCAGTTTGTACAATGGCATGATAATATTGGCTGTTTTGTTCTCAACCTCTTTTTTAATTACCCCAAGCATGGAATTGGCCTTCTTAATTGCTGCCGCACACTGGGTGGATACCTTCATTGAATTGTCCACCAGCACCCCAAGATCTCTCTCTTGAGCTGCCACAGACAGCTCAGAACCCATAAGCCTATAGGTGAAGTTTTGGTTTTTTGCCCCATTGTGCATCACTTTACACTTGTCTATGTTGAAACGCATCTGCCATTTTGCTGCCCATTCCCCCAACGTGGAGCGATCCTTCTGGAGCTCTTCACAATCCCCTCTTCAAACCCGGAAAAGTTTTGTGTCATCCGCAAACTTGGCCACCTCGCTGCTTATCCCTGTCTCCAGGTCATTTATGAATAAGTTGAAAAGCAACGGCCCCAAGACAGATCCCTGGGGCACTCCGCTTTTCACCTCTCTCCATTGTGAAAATTGCCCATTGACCCCCACTCTGTTTCCTGGCCCTCAACCAATTCTGAATCCATAAGAGGACCTGCCCGCTTATTCCCTGACTGTGAAGTTTCTTCAGCAGCCTTTGCTGGGGGACAGTGTCAAACGCTTTCTGAAAATCCAGGTATATGATATCCACAGGTTCACCTACATCCATGTGCCTGTTGACCTTTTCAAAGAATTCCAAAAGGTTTGTGAGGCAAAACTTACCCTTACAGAAGCCATGCTGACTTTCCTTCAGCAATACTTGTTCCTCTACGTGTTTTAGGATTTTATCTTTGATGAGGCTTTCCACCATCTTACCCGGAACAGAGGTTAGGCCTGTAGTTTCCAGGGTCCCCCCTTCTCCCTTTTTTAAAGATTGGCATGACATTGGCTATCCTCCAATCCTCTGGCACCGTGGCTGTTTGAAGGGACAAGTTGCACACTCTAGTTAAGAGGTCAGCAACTTCGTTCTTTAGTTCTTTAATAACTCTTGGGTGTATACCATCTGGGCCTGGTGACTTATTTATACGTAGTTTATCAATTTGATCTAAAACATCTTCCTTGTTAACCATTATCTGCCTTAATTCCTTCGTTAGGAAGGGCTGTTCGGGCTGTGGTATCTGCCCAAGTTCTTCTGCTGTGAAGAGGGACGCAAAGAATTCATTTAATTTCTCTGCTATCTCCAAGTCCCCTTTTATCTCCTTTTTCACTCCCTCGCCATCCAGAGGGCCAATTGCCTCTCTGGCAGGTTTCCTGCTTCTAACATATTTGAAGAAGCTTTTATTATTCCCCTTTATGTTGCTAGACATGCATTCCTCAAACGCTTTCTTGGCCTCCCGTATCACCTTCTTACTTATGTTCTGTTTTATTCTCCTCACTGGGGCAAGACTTCAATTTACGGAAAGAAGCTCCCTTGCTCTTTACAGTTTCTCTAACTTCGTTTGTAGAAATGCAGGCACCCTCCTGGACCTTGTCGAACCCTTCTTTCTTTGCGGTATACACTTCCGCTGGGCCTCTACTACTGTTATTTTAAACAGCCTCCATGCAGCCTGGAGGGATTGGACTCTTTTTACCTTCCCTTTCGATTTCTTCCTAACTAGCCTCCTCATCCGAGGGAAATCTGCCCTTCGAAAGTCAAGGGTTCTTGTGTCAGATTTGCTCTGCACTCTTTCTTGGACATGCATGGCAAAACCAATCGCAGCATGGTCACTGTTCCCCAATGGCTCAGTAACACTTACATCCCTAACTAGGTCCGGAGTACCACACAATATTAAATCCAGAGTCACCTGTCCTCTGGTGGGCTCCATGACTAGCTGCTCTAAGGCACAGTCATTCAGCATGTCAAGGATTCCGGTCTCTCTTTCTTGATCAGAGCAGCAGTTGACCCAGTCGATATGAGGATAATTGAAGTCCCCCATGATTACAATCCTGTCTGTCTTGGTCACTGCCCTGATTTGTTTCCTCATTTCAAGGTCCCCTTCAATTTTTTGATCTGGAGGACAATAGCACCCCCCCCCCACTATTACATCACTTTTATGGCCTGGTAGTTCAACCCACAGTGACTCTATGGTGGAGTCCAGCCCACCTTCAGTTTCTACTCTGCTGGATTCTTTCCCTTCTTTGATATAGATGGCCACCCCACCGCCAACACGCCCTTCCCTATCCCTCCTATAGAGTTTATAGCCTGGGATTGCAGTATCCCACTGGTTCTCTGCATTCCACCAGGTTTCCGTTATGCCTACTATATCAATCTTTTCCTTAGTCACCAAATATTCCAGTTCCCCCATCTTTGCTCGGAGTCTTTGGGCATTTGCATAATAACACCTATATACGGGATTCCCTATATATGGGACTCTTTTTTGATCCCTTTTCCCCACCTCTCTTTCTACTGGACAAACTGTCAGTTACATTCCCATTTGAAGTTCTGTTTCCTACTCCTCCATTACTCAGTGGTACTCCTCCACCCTCCTCTTCCCGTAGGGATGAGGAGTTCCGAACCGGATGCCACTCGGCTCCTGTCGCCTTTCCCCCAGGGATCAGAAACATTAAAGAAGAAACATTAAAGTAAAATCATTACTATAAATAATTTAAACCCCAAAACTGTTCCAACTGATTAGAAAAAACTTGGGTTTTGTGGGATGTTTTCATTACGAAAAAGCCTATCTCATGAGTCAGGGCAGTAACAAAAATGTCACATTCTTGTTAAAGGAAGAGCAGACTTGAGTAGAAATATAGGCTACCATAAATTAATAACTTCTTTTCAGACACCAGGGAAGATGATGGCTTTCTAAACGGGCAGTAATAAGCTACTTTAGAACAGACTGTAGAAGAAACGATAAGAGGATTATAAGGAGACCATGGCCAAAATCCAAAGAGGACCACTTCTAGATGCTTGGGGGGTAGGAAGATCATTAGCAGGCCCATATCATTCGGTTGCATCATGAAACAAAAATGGGGCTTCCTTCAAAAATGGAAATTGACTATGTAAATGGTTTTTTTTACTAGAATAATCAAAATTTCATTGGAAACATCACCTCTGTATAGTTTGTGCAGTGCTTGATATGAAATGTAGATGGAACTGTGGTCATGCCCTGTTCGAAAAAGAAACTCATAAGGCAGCATGTTGGGACGTTAGAAAATTGGCCGCAAATGGATGTTGCTTATGTAATTTGACAGTTAACAATTGCAAAAGTTTTTTATATTGTTCTTAGGTCGTTGAGTTTACTGGTGTTTAAATTGTATCACTATAAAGCATGACTTGCTGCATCTCTGCAACTTACTAGTGATTTGCATTAAGCACATTTCTACAAGGGAAATTAAAGCACTCTTTGGCCAGCATCCATGCATACTACTTTACTTGAGTAGTTAAGGTCATGAAACTTTATAGGGTATCTCCCTAGCTGAGCTCATATCTTAACAAACACACAGTCCTTGAGAGATTTCAGTTGGCAGAAGACCAATTTACTTTGGTAGGACTAGGTAGGACCCGAGACACATGTTTTAACCAACTATGTGTTCAAGCAGGTTTTCTCCTAACTAAACATTAAAATGGGAACATACTATTTCAGCCAAAAAAATAAAGTTCTTAAGCATACATTGTTATGCCTGAAAATTCATGACAATTAAACATGGATTGAAGGAATATGTAGATTACTACTGTTATTGAATAAAACTGGTTCCCCTTTGTCTGCTTGTGCTGACAAAACTATAGTAAAGAGCCATGAATGAATATAGGTTGTTTAAGATATATTCCCCAATTCTTTTCCAAAAGATGCCCAGAGCTACAATTAAAAGAAAAAAAAGAAAAAAGTCTAAACTATGAAATGTTATTCAGAAATAAAACGGTAAACTTTAAAAGGCCTAGAAAAACTTGTCAAGGTGCTAAAAAGGTAATTGCTAGGCGAGGGCTAGCACTGGAAGGCTAGTGCTGGCAGAGTGTTTCTACTGTTGGAGCATCCAACTGAAAATGTCCTGTCTCAATGTCTTGAGACAACCTTGCATTGCAATCTTGCATTGCGTCTGGTGGCAGAGAGATAAAAAAGAGCATCCAAGGATAATCTAAACATGCGGGAGGATTCATGGGTTAGCTAGATCAGTGGTTCCTAAGCTGTGGGTTGTGAGCCAATTTCAGCTGGGTTGTGAAGCACCTAGAGCAGCAATATTTGAAAAGATGGGATGCTGGAAAGGGGGAGGGCTTGCTTGTGTCAAGGTTGTAAATAGGCTTTTTTTCTTTCTGATTCACGTTGCTGTTGGAAAATGTCTGAGAAATAATCCAACTTATTGATGCATTATCAGGAAAGCAGCAGGTTCTGGTGTCAAAATGATGGCACGTCCGGTGGGTCCCGGACAGCTTGTCATTCTAAAAAGTGGGTCCTAGTACTAAAACATTTGAGAACCACTGAGCTAGATGGTGCCTAACATACCATGCTCCTTGAAACATGGAGATTTATGGTGTTCCTGTAAAATGTTTTGGATGTCCACCTAAACACAATGTTTCTAATGAATCTTGAACTATTGCATGAGCACAATTCCAAGAAATGCATGTGATGCAGACATTACAGACAAATGTTATCTATGAATTACTTCTTTCCTCACTTTAAATGTGGAATAAATTAACTAATGACCGGCAGTGAGTTTGTGAATTAGTTTTGGACAATTAATATAAAAATAATCTGTAATTATTGGAATACAGATTAGATCATTATTCAGTATATGTAGTGTTTTAATACTGGTTATTTTGTCTGTATGTCTGGTTTTTTATATTTAATTTTGTGGCTTAACTCTCTTGTGGTCAATTAGTAGAGAAAATGAACAATAATGAACTCTGCTTGTAATGCAGCATCAGGCAGGCCATATTCTAAATTTTAAATGTTTAATTGCAGAGCGCTTTTCTTAATGCTGAGATTTCTTTTTACTTGAAATCTTATATCTGAAATCTGTTGTGTGTTCTTTCTGAAATGATAGGAAATGCCCCTTATATTTTGCAGATATGGTAGATTCCTATTTCTTGTTTGACATTCGAGAAACAGATCCTTTGAGGCTTACCTTCTGTCTGGAAACTAAACCAGCATAATGAGTAGTCCTCTTTGCAAATTCAATATTAGCTTTACACCTCAGGTCAAAAGAAAGTTAATGACCATTTGCACACCAGAGATCGAAAACTGCATTGCATGTCATATTCTTGCCAATTTAAAATATAGCTGAAGTTATTTATTTAAATGTATAATGTATATTTACATTTAAATTATACACCATCATCATTGAGGATGCTAGAGAATCCTCTGGTAAGAAAAAGCTAGCATTGATGACATTTGTCAAGATGGTATGGGCAGCTGTTGTCATAATGAACAGCAGTTCATTGGAGGGCCTCTGTGAGAGAGAGGCAGAGATCTGCAGCAACCCAAACCTCAGTGTGAGGGGGGTAGGGGTTGCTGCAGTGGAGGTAGTGTGCGTGTGTGTGGGTGTCTGTGATTTTAGACTGTGTGTGCGGCTGTAGTTTGGCTGAAGGTCGTCCCTGCCGGAATATGTGCTTGACACCACGAGGGAGCTCAGGGGAGGGGAGGGGGGCCACCATCAGCAGAGTTACGGGTCACGGAAGGTATGGTGGTGGGGGTTGGGCCGGACGTTACAGAAGAAGGAGGGCCAGTCGTAGACAGACTGTCCCTCTTTCTGGCCCTTCTCTCATCCCTCTGACCCTGGGTACTCCTGGCAACAGCCCCCTAGGTCTGAAGCTGCTGCTTCTGAATGCCAGGTCGGTGAATAATAAGACCTGTCTGATCCAGGATCTAATCCTGGAGGAGAAGGCCGACCTGGTATGTATCACGGAGACCTGGTTGGATGAGCTGGGAGGGGTCAATCTTTCCCAGATTTGTCCACCGGGTTTCCAGGTACTGCAGCAGCCACGACTACAGGGGCGGGGAGGTGGGGTTGCAATGGTCTATCGGGATTCCATCCGTCTCACCAGATATTCTGTCCAGCAGTCCACCGGGTTTGAGTGCCTTCGCGTTGCGTTGGAGGGGCGAGACAGAATAGGGATTCTGTTGGTGTACCGCCCGCCTTGCTGCCCAACAGTCTCCCTGCCTGAGCTGACAGAGCTGGTCTCGAGCATGGTGTTGGAGTCCCCCCGCCTTTTGGTGTTGGGGGACTTCAATGTCCATGCCGAGGCCCCAGGAACAGCTGCAGCTCAGGACTTCATGGTCTCCATGGCAACCATGGGTCTGTCTCAAAGAATATCTACCCCAACGCATGATGCGGGACACACGCTGGACCTGGTGTTTACTGCTGGGCAGGTTGATGGCGATCTGGAGGTGGAGGAGATTAAGATCACTCCTTTGTCATGGACAGATCACTTTCTGGTGGGATTTAGGCTTGTTGCAGCCTCCTACCTCTGCAATGGCGGGGGATCGCATTCTATGATCCGCCCTCGGAGGCTGATGGATCCTAATGGATTCCTGAGGGCTCTGGGGGATTTTCCTGTTGCCAGAGTTGGAGATCCACCCGGCGCCCTGGTCGACCTCTGGAATACGGAGATGGCCAGGGCCCTGGATGAGATCGCTCCCGAGCGTCCCCTGCCTAGTCGCAGAATCAGAGCGGCTCCTTGGTTTTCTGAGGAGCTGCGAATGATGAAGCGGCAGGGCAGGCGTCTAGAGCGTCAGTGGCGAAGGACTCATGCCGAATCTGACTGTACCCGGGCTAGAGCCCATTTAAGATTATATTCTAGGGCGGCGGCGGCGGCTAAGAGAGCCCACTTCTCTGCCACCATCGCTTCTGCAGAGAATCGTCCAGCTGAGCTTTTCCGTGTGGTCCGTAGCCTTCTACATCTGCCCCCCCCTATTGGAGGGGAGGATCACACGGAGGCTCATTGTGACGAATTTGCGAAACACTTTGCAGAGAAGGTCGATCAGATTCGGCACGACTTGGACGCCGCTGTGGGCATTTCTAGTGATGTCCCTGGGGAACCTGTCTATCCCATTATTTGGGATTCTTTTCAGCTTGTTGAACCTGAGGATGTGGACAGGATTCTCTGCAGTGTGAGACCTGCTGCTTGCCCGCTTGACCCTTGCCCAGCATGGCTACTTAGAGCTGCCTGGGAAGGGCTGGCCGAGTGGACGGGGAGGGTGGTGAATTCATCTCTGGGGGAGGGGGTGCTGCCGCCTGCTTTGAAGCAGGCGATAGTTCTCCCCCTCCTGAAGAAACCCTCCCTGGATCCCACTAATCTAAATAACTTTCGGCCAGTCTCAAATATCCCATTTCTGGGCAAGGTGATTGAGCGGGTGGTGGCGTCCCAACTGCAGAGGGTACTGGAGGAAACGGATTATCTGGACCCATTCCAATCTGGCTTCAGGCCGGGGTTCGGGACGGAGACTGCCTTGGTCGCCTTGGTGGATGACCTACGCCGAGGAATGGACAGGGGGAGTGCGACCCTGTTAGTCCTGCTGGACCTCTCAGCGGCCTTCAACACCATCGACCATGGTGTCCTTCTGGGTCGGCTGGCTGGGTTGGGGCTTGGAGGCACTGTTCTGCAGTGGTTCCGGTCCTTCCTGGCTGACAGATCCCAGAAGGTGGTGCTGGGGGACGCTTGTTTGGCACCCCGACCTCTTAAGTTTGGGGTGCCGCAAGGGTCTATCTTATCCCCCATGCTATTTAACATCTACATGAAGCTGCTGGGAGAGGTCATCCGGGGGTTTGGGGTGGGGTGTCATCAATATGCTGATGACACCCAACTTTATCTCTCCTTTCCCCCTGATTCTGAGGAGGCAGTTGAGGTCCTGAATCGTTGTCTGGAGGCAGTTGGGGGCTGGATGTGGGCGAAAAAGCTGAAATTAAATCCGGATAAGACAGAGGTGCTCTTGGTCCGGAAATCCACAGCTCGGGTATTGGATTATCGCCCTGCTCTGAATGGGGTTGCACTCCCTCTGAAGGAGCAGGTTCGCAGCTTGGGGGTTCTCCTGGATTCACAGCTGCACCTGGAGTCTCAGGTGTCGGCGGTGGCCAGGGGAGCCTTTGCTCAGCTTCGGCTGATCCGCCAGCTGCGACCGTACCTGAGCTGTGCGGACCTGGCCACAGTGACCCATGCCCTAGTGACATCTAGATTAGACTATTGCAATGCGCTCTACGTGGGGCTGCCTTTGAAGACAGTCTGGAAATTACAACTAGTACAGAACGCGGCTGCTCGGGTGGTTGCTGGGGCACAGCGGTTTGACTCTGTCGAGCCGTTGCTTCGGCGACTACACTGGCTGCCGGTTCTGTTCCGGGCCAAATTCAAAGTGCTGGTGTTGACCTTTAAAGCCCTTTACGGCTCGGGCCCAGGGTATTTGAGGGACCGCCTCCTTCCATATAATCCGACCCGTACTCTGAGGTCATCTGGGGGGGCTCTTTTGACTGTGCCGCCACCAGGAGAAGTGAGAGGGGTGGCGGCCAGCAGGAGAGCCTTCTCGGCGGTGGCACCCCAACTTTGAATACCCTCCCCTTAGAGCTAAGAACTGCTCCCTCGTTGGCGGTATTTCGGCGGGGACTGAAGACCTTCTTGTTTAAACAGGCTTTCAGTTGCTGACAGGCTGGCTGGTCTTGTATTTCTTGTATTTTTTATTTTTTGCACTCGATCCAGGGGATAACAGTTGTATTTGTATATTGTATTTTTATATTGTTTTTAATCACTGTTTTTAAATTATGATGTTTTTATTCTGTTTTTTAATTGTTTTTTGTATTGCCGCCTTGAATGCCTTTTTAGGCAGAAAGGCGGGGTAAAAATCTTTAAAATAAATAAATAAATAAATAAATAAATAAATAATGATCCCAAAGGATAGAAGAGATACAGTTGAAGAGATGACAACCAGAATGCACAAAGTAATATATTTGTTCAGGGGGCAGGGTAGGAAGTGCAATGGTTCCCAGCATCAACCTGCAAAGTGAAAGCCTAATCTAATCCAGCAGCAGAAAATGTTATGGAAAAAACAACAAATCCATGTATAACAGATGGTTTCTATGTGCAAGTTTGAGAACCCCTGGATTATGGCATTGTGCCAAGGACTTCGTGGAAAAGGTGAATTTTAAGAGGGAATTTGACATCACACAGGTATTCTAGGAGGCAGTTCTAAGCATCAGAGGCAGAAAGCAAGGGTAAACTTGCTTGAAGGAACAGAAGAATTTAGATTATTGTGGTTGGTGTAGCTGGAGGAGTGAAGGCTAATGGGCAGAATTTTAAGGGATGTGGAAGTTCAGTAGGGCATGATTATGGAGGGCTTTGCAGGTAAAGCCCAAGAGTTGTGCTGAACCCAGGAACCTAGTGATGGTGTCTTAACCATTTTCCTGCTAAAGTTTTATTGAGAACTAAACAGCTGTCTGTAATACATCCTCCCAGTGATCTCTTTGTTAGCTTATAGAGGGAGTTTTGCATGGTTGGGATAAAGGAATGACCACAGCTCAAGCGTGTGTAGTAATGATAGAATGGTCTTGCCATCCTTTTTTCTATCTAATTATCTACTGTTCAAAGAAAACTTTGTATTCTCATACCAGTGGGTTGGTTATCCCATACCTAAAAAGTTATTTGTAAGCATTTTTTTGTATAATTTTTGTCCTGTTTGGTTTGTGGTTTTGTAACTCTTATGGCATCAGTGATATGTCACCAGCTTTATAAGTTATGTTATCAAACTGACCGACAGTGCAGGTCTAGCATTTCCCATGGGATTTGGGATGCTTCCCCATGCCGTGTGTTGAGGTTCTTGCAATATTGATGTTGTAGGAAAATCCTCTCCTTCTCTCAGGATTTTCAGCAACGAAGGAACTTACTAGAATCTATCTTCTCTTCCCTAAACTATGACAATCTATTCTGTCATTGTTGAATACAGTACAGATGTGACACGGTATCCATGGTTTCAGTTATCTGCGGATACCCTGGACACTGGGACATGTATTAAAAAGATAGGAGAATGAACATAAAACAAAGGGGACAAATTAAATGCTTACCAAATTAAACTGTGAGCCCCACAGTTTAATTTGTGGTCCAAATTAAACTGTGGTCCAAAACAAACCCTGGTTATGCCAAATTTAGTACATGTTCACCAAATTTAGTAAATGTTCACCAAATGTATAACAATGCATTTATGCGACAATACTATTATTTAGCTAGCAGAATTATTTGCCCCAAATGCAGGGTTAGGGTTATATTATGAAAATTTACTACTTTTGGGAGACGAACACATTTTTTAACTGTCAAATACTTTACAAAAATGACGAGAACTCAATATGTGGTTATCACCTTAGGATTATTAGGTGGTCTAAAATTTGGTGAACATTTACTATTTTTGGAAAACAAAAGTATTTTTTGAGGCATGTTTTCATTAAATTTGGTAAACATGAGCCTTAAACAAATATTTTTTTACCTTGTTGCAGCAAAACCACTGATGTTTCCCTATCTTTAAAAAGGCATCCACAGTTTCATGTATTGACTGGAGGGTTCAGAACGCAACTCCAGCGGATACCAGGGCATCCCAGCAGATACCACTTCTTGTAGCAGGAGGAATATTGTTAGTGTTTTGTGAATCAGTGGAAATGGGAGGGCTGCCTCAATGTATTATTACCAACAGGGCAATTGGCTGTGTGTGTGTGTGTGTGTGTGTGTGTGTGCGCGCGCGCGCACTGAACCATTCAGCACAAAAATGGTCAATGGTGACATTAATATTTAACGCCCTATAAAATTAAAGGGAGGAAGTTCACACCTTCCTTGTCTTTATTGTTCCAGTCCTTTTGGCTGCAGTATGTGTTGGCTATAACTCTTTGGTTGTGAAACTTATCTTTCCAACCAGTAGTACAATTCTTGTTTAAAAGAAGTATATATTTCTGCATAATGCCGCAAAACCTTGGAGAGGGGCTAAACAACATGAGTTTATGGCTCTTGATTTATTGTGCTCAGGGAGTAGCATTTCAGGTTTTAAAAAACAAATTTAGATGATACTTCAATGAAATCAAATAAGATTTCCATGTGTGATATACCTGGTGCATACATAATAAACTTCTGTGTCAGAGTGCTGGACATTCCTGATAGCTGCCTTTTTGGTCCCATTAGAGGTGGAAGGGAGTATCCCAAACCACCCATAAATACCCGGAAGCTGTAATGTACTTGCAAGAAAGCTCTAAAATATAAGTATATTGCTGTGATCGGTCACTCCCTACTTTTCAAAGTACAGTCAATTCTCTTTATATGCTACCTCGCTTCTCTGCAAGGGGTAGAATTGCTACTTTCCCCGTTATCTGCGATCTGAGCTTCTATCCTCATCCACTAAACCTTTCAAAGATTGCAGGGACCTTCAGAATGCCACCTGTGACCAGCACTGACCCCTTTAAAATGGCTGGCAGAAGCATCTACCAGCCATATTTAAGGGATCTATGCTGCTTGCAGGTGACATTCTGAAGATCTCTGCAGCATTCGGAGATCTTTTAGCACTTCCTGCTGCACTCTTCTGGCCTCCTGAGGGTCTGTACTGGATTCTTCTGATGGCAGGTGAAGTAGTCCTTGCACCTAATCCCATTGATCCCATAGGATCAATCTGTGAATTTGCTATCTGTGAAAATTTCCAGAAACCTAACCGTTGTGGATGATGGACTGTATTTTTTTACATAGCTCCTTCCCCCTGCTCATATCCTCACAAAAACACTGTAAGGAAGGTTAGACTTGAAGATAGTGACTGGCCCAGAGTCCCCTTATCAGCTTAATGGCTGAGCAGGAATTTGAACCTGTCCCATCTTGGTTGAAGTCCAACACTTTGCCCCCCCCCACTTTGTTTGGCTTTTCTGATGTGTTTTCATATTGTTCACTACAAGTTGAGTTGAAAATGGGCAAAAATAATCTCCAGTATATAATTTTTCAGTATTCTTTGCATTTTAATTTACACTTGATCCATAGGAATAGCCATCCTTCTTGGGTACCTTATGGTTATCATAGCCAGGCATAGTTTTACTCAAACTCTGCTTTCTGTTTCTGATGGTCATTGTTCTTTGGAACTATGCAGCCAATAAACAAAGAAGACAGTACAATCTCCATGCCATGTGTCTTAACACTTCAACCCTAGCCCATAATTGAAATTAAAATCGTGGAAAAAAATTATGGCAAGTCAGTAATACTGCAGGTGCTTAATTGGCATTGATTTAGTCTTGGAAATGCAGGATGCACATAACCCTGACTATAGACCCTCACCCTTCTGTTCATCGCCTAAAGCCCCCTGAATGTCATCTATATGTGAGGGTTCTGTGTTGCTAGATTTCCATTTAGAACAGAATTTCCTCTGGATGAGTAGTGACCTATTGGAAAGCAGGCATTCATAATGGAATTGGTGAACCAATCTTAATTTTAATTGCACCAAATGATACGTGATTATTTTTCTCTTAAAATGAATCTTTCATTAAGGTCAAAGTAGGTTATTTCTGAAATACTTCTGAAGAAATTAAATAAGCCTTGCTTAGCAAGAATGGTAATCCCCTTTGTGTATAAATACACCCAGCCTTTTTCCTGTAGCAAGTCTTTGCTCTATTATTGGTTTTACAGAAAATCTTGAAGGAAAATTCTTCCTGTTGCCCACAAGGGAGAAAGGAAATTAAATCAAGGCATAGCCTCCTGATCTTTAAGTGACCATTAAAAAAATTCAACATCCTGAACTCCTTAGGCTTATTTGCAGATGGATGCATTTGAAATTGCGCTTCAGCAGCCTAATGCTCATTTAACATCTTTATATTCTTTTGTTTGACCTTTTGGTGACCTTTACCATAGTTCAATAATAGGAGAAATAGGAGACATCTTATAAGTAGACACTGGGAATGATGGTCATATGCCTGACCATGGTTTTTGCACTGTAGTTTCACTACATGTACAATATTGAGCAGATGTGTAGCTCCAATAAACGTAGCTTTTGTGCTTAAAGTAGTTTCCTTTGCCCTCAACTGGGGAGTGAACGTAAGAGTACAGTTTATGTTGGCATAGTTGAACGTTTTATTGCAAGTCTTGGCTAAGACCCAGAGATTGTAACTCATGTCAGGTTTTGAAGGAACTTTCAGGGAATCAACATTTTGTAGTGTTTTCCCATCCCACCCTTACATTATGGTGGCTTTCCTGGTACCAGTCGTGGATGTTTGTTCTCTTAGAATAAAAACATGTAAAATTCAGTAACAAAAAATTGGACATTATTGTCCATTTTGAATACTTTTAGTAAAATTCAGTTGAATACTTGCAAAGTACATTTCTTTACCATCTGATCTTCACAGCCCTATGTTAGTTTAATATGCACGAATTCACAGGGATGTTCATGAATTGTTAACGACAACATAAAAATGTCACATTTTTTCCTCAAGATTCTGAATATATTTGAGCCAAATATACTGCTTTTTATTGGACTGATAACACTTGCTGAAATACTGTGCAAAATTTTATTTTTGCATTTAGGGTTATTAAAAAACCTAGGAATAAAAAGCGCTTCATGGCTGAAATAGCTCTTGGTTCCAAAACTGAGCAAGTCTGTCTTTGTTGAACTTACAAGGGCCAAACTGCATGTGATGGAAATGATTTGCAACTGGATCTTTCAACAACTTTTAAAACTTAAAATAAATTTTCAGCCTTTCCTCATGCTGTTTTCCTGATTTAAAGTTGCCCCTTTCAGGCTGCTATGAACCATGTGTTGCAGTTTCACATCTCACAGTCCAGAACTGGTTGAAACTGGCA
>JAJKFI010000009.1:11913750-11932194 GCA_029204185.1 Lerista edwardsae
GGTATCCGAGCCTCCAACTCTGCTATTATTCACACAAATACACAACACCATGCTGGAGGGAACAAGACAATGGGCTCTTGGTTTACCACTGTGTCCACATTAACCAATAGACTCTTTGTTCTATGACCTGTATAGATACCAAAATTTGCAGATACTGAGATCTGCGGAGGACCAGAGTTGTGGCGCTACAGTAACTTACCTGAAGTTCACACCAGCTTCCTCAGAGGGCCTTCCCGGGGCAACTGGAAGCCACTTTCAATTTGTGTTGGTGACTTCTGATCACGTGGCATAAAGAGGGGTGGGAATTGGCACATTGCTTCAGGCAATAGGAGGCCTTGAATCAGCCTTGGGTGGTGCAGGGCAGTCATCCTATCAGATGACTCTGATGCAGCCATCCCAATGGGGCACAACCTTGAAAGCCGCCTCAAGGTAAGGGAATGTTTGTTCCCTTACTTTGGGGCTGCATTGTAGCTACATCAGCACTGGAAAGTTGGATAGGATTTGGCCCACAATCATGGATCTCCATTGTGTTTTGAACTTAAACATGGTAGATCTCCTTACTGTATCTGAAATGTTGAGCACAATTTCTAATGCAAATCCTCTGAAACACATGGCGCTCCCATACCAGTTGTTTCCAGGGTCATTTGTTGCTGATACTAACAGCACCATCCTATATGGCGCGTAGCGCTGATGCAACATCATTGCATCAGCGCTACAGCATTAGCACCGACACGGGGCACCGAGCAGCACCCCTGCATTGGTGCTAAAGCTCTCAAGCAGACGCAACGAGTAGCTTTGGCTTGAGAGCACCGACAGGAAACCTCCCTTGCACTGACTGAAACTGGCACAGGGATTGGTGGCGGGGGGAGGGAGGGAGGTTGGGGTGGGACATGGGCGGGCTTGGGAGGTGGCCATACAGCCGCATCCTAAGCCCGATTGCGAGGCCCCAATTCGGACCACACAGTCTCCTTGTATCTGTGCCTGCTGTTCAGCAGGCGCAGATCTGAGGAGTGCATAGGGGAGGCTGGAGGCTCCCCTACGGTAAGGGAGTGAACGCTCCCTTGCCGCGGGGAGGCTCCAGCCTGTCCTAAGCAGTGCTAGGATATGGCGCTGGTCCGTCGGCCTCGCCTGTCCGGCGCTGTTTAGGATTGCACTCTGAAACACTTCGTGCAATCTGGAAGTTCCATATCCATGTTGCCTAGCACTGTGTTAAGGAGTTACGTACAGTATAAGGTAAAATACAAATTGGCCAATTCTGGGAATGGTTTTGCTAGAAAGTACCATTTATCACTTGGTAAGGTGATTTGTGATAATGTATTTACACAAACCCTGTGTGTGTGCGTGTGTGTGTGTGCGCGTGCGCGCACTCATAGGTGTAAATGCATGCATTTTTTACATACTTGAAGAATTAGCTGGATTCTGCTTCTTTGCTTGTGCCACGTAAATGTTGTTCTGTGTTTTTAATTTTCTTCAGCTTTCAAATACTGTATTTTGCCTGTCTTGTCTCAAGCAATTTCTCCCCATATGTCTTCGTTGAAACCGTATTGATTTTCTTACTTGGATTGTAATGCCCTGCACCCCGTGTGTATGCAAGATGGGGCTAGCAGATTCATTTTAGCACTCCTGTGCCTTTTTAGTAGTTATGTGGAAGAAACAGTGTTAGCTACAGTTTCTCATATTGTTCTTCACTCAGTTTTTCCTCAGTTATTCAGAGTTATTAAAATACACCCATCCTATCCCATCTTGGAATGGGAGGTGCTAAAACATGTGCCATTAAAATTACTGGAACTTGTTTTAGTGTAACTGACTGCAAGATTGTGCCCAGCAAAAGCCTTCCAAAAGTGTAGCTCATTGACTTTCTGTGTTGATGCCTGAAACCACTTACACACTGTCTCATTTCTTCTAGCCTTAGCAATGAATCAAAATGATGACAATGACAGTGAAGATGCAACAGGCCAGGAAGATTGCAAGGAAGTGTATGATACACAGGTAAAGAACCATGGGGGTTTGGACCTTCTCATGGAAATCAACTACTTGCTAAGACTTGGTTTTGAAGAAAAAATAGACCTCTGTCCCACCCTTACTCTCATACAACTAAGCTTTTTATGGAAAACTACTTGAACTTGCCTGTTGGTGCTGTTTTGAATTAAAGAAAGCAATATCTTTTGTTGGGAAGAATGCCTGTGCCTGTATTTCCACTTGATCTCTATTTCTATATTTCTACACGTACCTTCCCGGGGATGTGGTGGCGCTGCGGGTTAAACTGCTGTTGCTTAACTTGCTAACCAGAAAGTTGGCAGTTCAAGACTGCACAACGGAGTGAGCTCCCATCACTTGTCCCAGCTCCTGCCAACCTAGCAGTTCAAAAGCACATAAAAATGCAAGTAGATAAATAGGTACCACTTAGGTGGGAAGGAAACAGCATTCCATGCGCCTTGGTGTATAGTCATGGCGGCCACATGACCGCAGAAACTTAGAAATGGAGATGAGTACCGTCCCCTACAGTCGGTGATGACTAGACCATTTGATCGTGGGTAAACGGTTACCCTACCTTTACACGTACCTTGTGCCATTATATACTGTATTTAGTGGCATCTTGATTGAAGTTTGATTTTTTGAAATTAGATAGTGTAAAGATCTTGCAGTGCAGTACACCATGGACCATATTGATTGTGGGCATGCCCACAAGTACCCACCCCCAATGGTTTATTAGTGTTGCCATTGTTGATGTCAGATTTGTGTCCACTTACTCTTTTGCATAGAATATTATTTGTTATGCTTCTCAGTGTTAGATAGTTGCTGCTGTTAGTGTGCTGCTGGTGGATAACCATTGTAGGTGGGGGGTTGCTTGTAGGTAAGGATGAATTTAGAACCAATGGCCTGTTAGAGAGAAGTATCATTGTCCAGAATGGGCCATAGGTCATTGATAATGCATTGGAAGGGTTTTAACTGGGAGCTGTAGGTTACAAGAATGGTATGCCACTTTCTTTGCTTGTCCAGTAGTAGGCAGCTTTGAAGTCTACTGGTTTGGACTTTGTTCTGTTGTTTGTGCGGGTATTATAATATTATGTAAATCCTTCAAGTGAGCAATAGGAGCTGGAACAAATGTGATAGTTTTGTAGGGCTTGACTGTAAGCAATGGATTACATGGTGGTGTTTGGCCTGGCTGATGGGTGTAAGTATGTCTGTAAGTGTAGTTGTCAATGGGTTTGGATTATAAAGTG
Source organism: Lerista edwardsae (assembly GCA_029204185.1). NCBI lineage: Eukaryota > Metazoa > Chordata > Lepidosauria > Squamata > Scincidae > Lerista > Lerista edwardsae. The sequence goes on from JAJKFI010000009.1 coordinate 11,916,975, forward strand.
GTGTTTGTGTGTACAGTATAGTTTTAGTGGCATCACAGCTACATCTTTGGAATTTGCACACTACGATTCACAGTTAAACATAGAAAGTTTCTGATTAAATGTAGATTTGAGTGCCCATTGTCTGTCAGTCCCATCAGTGTTGTTTTTCTTTCTGCCATACAAAGCTTATTGCATTTGAATCTCCACATCTAGCAACCTGGCTCTTCTACTAATTTAGATACAACATTGGCTCAGGTCATTGGCCAATACACTTGCTGATTGTGTGGTTGGTGCCCTGTTGTCCAATTGTTTAAAACCTAACAATTGAAAATCCTGCATGCATATGTACATTTTTTGCTACCTTACACCAAATAAAACCATTAGTCTACCTAAGTCAGTCACTGACTAACATTAGCACTGCCTAATCCAGCAATAGGGACGTGGTGGCGCAGCGAGTTAATCCGCTGTTGCTGGGCTTTCGACCGCAAGGTTGGGAGTTCGAGACTACGTGACAGTGTGAGCTCCTGTTGCTTGTCCCAGCTCCTGCCAACCCAGCAGTTCGAAAGCACCTAAAAAAAAATGCAAGTAGATAAATAGGGACCACTTCGGTGGGAAGGTAACGGCCTTCCGTGCGCTACGGCGTAGAGTCGTGCTGGCCACATGATCGGACAAAAATGCCAGCTCTACAGGCTTTGAAACGGAGATGAGCACCGCCCCCTACAATCGGTCACGACTAGACCATTCGGTCGTGGGGAAACCTTTACCTTTATCTTTAATCCAGCAATGGCAAGCCTGTGTCAAAGGTGAAACGCCATGACATTTTGGGTGACACTCCAGCATTCACCAACACCTTACAACAACTGAGCTTGTTTTACTCATATTTCATTTTTGTAATTGACATTTCCTTATATAATTGCACCACACATGATTAGACTGTATTTTTTTTAAATAAATGAATACCTAAAGAATTGTTTCTCTGGGGTGAGGTGGAGTGACACACCAGCAGAGTCACATTAGGCATTTTCTGAATTTTTGATATGCTGAGCCCAAAGAGTTCACCATCACTGGCTTAATCACAGACTTGCCTGAAGATGTCAGAGTTTGAACCTAAAACGTCCTACATACAAAACATTTGTCATACCACTGAGCTTCAGCCCCTCCCAAATTAGATGTGCTATAGGAGATACATAAGGGACATGGTGGTGCTGTGGGTTAAACCACTGCTACTGGGCTTTCTGACCGGAAGGTTGGGAATTCAAAACCATGCGACAGAGTGAGCTCCTGTTGCTTGTCCCAGCTCCTGCCAACTTAGCAGTTCAAAAGCACGTAAAAATGCGAGTAGATAAATAGGTACCACTTCAGTGGGAAGGTAACGGCGTTCTGTGTGCTATGGCATATAGTTATGCTGGCCACATGACCACCGGAAGCTTGTCTTCGGACAGTTCTTCAAGCTTAGAAAAAAACCCTGCAGTCAGTCACGACTAGACCATTCGGTCATGGGGAAACCTTTACTTTTATAGGAGACTAGCTTGTCCTTACCCGGCGTTGCCTGGGTATTTATTTATCCCAAGCTTCTATTAGACAGGAAAAGGAATGAATTCTATCTATAGTGTAAAATCGAAGTAATTTTATGTACAGGTAATTAAAGGTATAAGTACAGTATAAAAATTATAAAGTAAAATCTTTTACAAATTCACTATAATACTAATTTAACTCAGAATTTGATTATAAACAACATTTTTAGTTTCACCTCCAGGAGCAAGAATAAATAAATTCTTGGGTGAACCCACCCTTGAGCAAGCAACATAAAGTTGTCCATAGGAGAAAAATGGCGATCTCAAATCCACTCCACAGTAATTAATAGACTGCCCCTGTGACTTGTTGGTCGTGATCGAGAATGCAAGTCTCACTGGAAATTGCAATCTTTTAACGTTAAAAGGGAGATCTGTCGGAATGAGTGTTATCCGTGGGATAAAAACTATTTCACCCTCTCCCTTTCTTGTTAGGATAGTCGCTTCAATTACATTACCCAGCATCTTCTTGACACACAGCCTTGTGCCGTTGCAAAGTTTTGGCGGGTTGAGGTTCCGTAGTAAAATAATTGGAGATCCCACTGTAAGTAAAAGACGATGTGGTGGCAATCCAGCCGGATCAAGTGAGTTTAGGAAGTCTGATGGGAAATTGATGCCCTCATAGGCATCTACTACGTATCGATAGACTTGTATTCAGTGACTATGCCTGGTCACATGGCAAGTATTTGATTGGAGTCCAAGACTGGGGCATAATGATTTCTAAAAATTTCCAGAAGGTTCTACAGAGTTCTGTTTGTTCTATTCTACTACACTTGGGCTTAAATGTCTTCGGGACTGTCACCAATCAGCTTAGCGACCCCAAAAACTATGGATTTGACAATAATGTCAGTCATTTTGGACATTTTATTTTTCACCCCTTCTCACCCCCCATGCTGATGGGGGCTGAACATGGACTTAAACAGCATTGGGAGTGCCACTATTCATCTCAGTGACCCCAAAAACTATGGCTTCGACACTAATATCAGTCGTTTTCGATTATTTTTACATGTCACCCCCTTCCCACTCCCACCCCTAGGGGTGCTAGGGCTGTCTTACCCCCACAGTATTTCTAGAAGTGGGATGAGTTTTGAAATCTGAAATAAAATGGTGTCCTCTACGCCACCATCAGCGTGCTGCGGATATTCTATTTCCAAGCACTGCATCTTGCACCCCTTCTCACCCCCCCCCATGCTGATGGGAGCTGAACTTTTGAACTTAAATGGCATCGGGAGTGTCACCATTCAGCTCAGCGACCCCAAAAACTATGGATTCGACATTAATGTCGGCAATTTTCAATCATTTTTACAGGTCACCCCCTTCCCACCCCTAGGGGTGCTAGGGGTGTCTTACCCCTGCAGTATTTCTTTCCAGAGTGTAAGGCATATGTGTACCAAGTTTGGTGTAAATCGCTCCAGGCATTCTAGAGTTATGCTGGAACATACACACATATGCACGCGCGCACACACATTCATATATAGATAGATCGATAGATAATATGAACCTCATGTGACTTTTAAGTTTAAAAACAGCTGTGCTTCTCCTCTACCATGTAAAAAAACCTCTATGCCATTTCCCTCCACAAATGTGTTATTTGCTTTGCAAGGCAAATTGTATAGTTATCTGAGTTGCCATACTCCCAAGAAACTCCGTAGGTAATGATAGAAATGGTGTGTTTCAATCAGAAATAAATTGAGCCCACTACAGCGAAGTGTTTACTACAGAACAGCTGAAATGACCTATCATTTAGCTGCTGTTCACGTCTGTAAATTTTCCCGTCTGGTTCTACTTGGTATCATAATTAGTTTATATGAATGCTCATTTCAAGGTTTTGTTGTTCAAGATTCAAAAACAAAAGAATTCATTAAGTATTCATCTGCTCTAATAAGCAGCATGCTAATAAGATTATATGGGTGGATTATAGAAAACAAGAGTAATTTAATTTAAGTCATTCTAGTCATTCAGCTTGTTTTTGAAGTGACTTTGAAACTCTCACCAATATTGTAAAATGTATCCGCACTACTGCTCCATTGACTTGAAGGAAATTGGGGTGCTAACAGAAACCTTCCCCAGGTTTCCAATATTTCACCTTCATGCTACTTCTACCTTATTCATTTATCAGTGTTGTCTTTCCTCTAGGGACATCTTTTTCAGTTCTTGCTTTGCAGCTGAAAGTGCAACATCAACATTGTGGGCCATGATTATTGCAAAACCCAGAGTAGCTAGTGATTCTCTATCTCTGTAAGAGAGAAGCTACTTGTGCTATTTCTGCACAGGGTGGTTGTTTTTTGGGGGACAACAACGCTATGGTTCCCTGCTGAATGCAAAATGCCTGATCCAGGAATTCTTAACTGGAGATATCCATACCCATTGGAACCAAATGGTGTTGGTGTGGGAATCAATCTCTAAACAATATGGATTAAGATGTTTAGAGATTCCTAGGTATCCATGTAAAGTAAAACCAAACTATTGACATATTTTGAAGTGATAGCTAGTAGGACTGGTGGTGGTAATTATTTTGGCAGCCTTGCGAAATGGGTACGAAGACATATTGGGCAATCAATTGGGGGTCTAAAATCATTAAAAGGTTCAGCGCTGCTGATCTAGTCTCTGTAAAGCATTTTGTACACGTAACACTAAATAATTAAGAAATAATAACACAGACCTGGGAAATTGAGGGTCAGAAAAACTTTTCAGAATTTATGGTTTTATATGAATTTGGGGTGCTGATTCCAAAAACGGCATCAGTTTTACCCTATCATATCTAATTTTGGAGATACATTATAGCTTCATTAGTGTATGGTTCAAACCATTCACTAATGAATCAGCACCTCAACTATTCCCAGAAATAGATCTGACTTTTAAGACAGCAAAATGTTTGTGGGCCTATGTAATAAATAAATCTGGTCATAGTTGAGTAGATGTCCTCAACTTGGGAAGAGGGTATGAAACCTGCCAGTCAATTTCAGCCCAGTTTTTTCCCCTGGCTATAATATGTACCCAAGCTTGCAAACATACTTTCATGAAGTGAATAAAGATGCTTGGCTATCTTACTTGAAACCTTCTGGTGTTATATTCATAGGATTAATCAAAACATTTTCTGCCTCCAGCTTGCATCTGAAGCAATGTAAGACGTATTTAACATTTGCTGCTATCATTTGTATTTCCCATACTTCCAACCACTGTATTTTATGCATACAAAAAAGGGTGGAGTGTGAGAAGTAGACGATTGTGCTGTTATTTTTAGGGATGACTCTCCTGCTCTCCATCCTTTTCCAGAGCTGTTCTTGGCTAACTTTCCCATGGATTTCTAACCTCTTGCTACAGTTCTCTTATGTAACAGGAAATAGGTTGTCAGGAACAAACACACTGCTAGCATATCAGCTGCACCCATAATAGCAGCTGGTTTTAGTTCATGCTGTCTTCATTTTGCTAGTCAGATAGCATAGCACGAAAGAGGTGTGATCTGCGACGTTTGGTGCCCTTTTGGAAGAAGCAACAATATGGTTCTGTTCCACAAAAAGTGCAGAGTTTAAGGCAACTTGGTGGGGACGATGTACCTCTTGTAGAGTTAACAACTTGTGAAGGTCATGTCCTGGGATTGTGGATTTAAGTATCTCTTCGCTTTCCCTCCAACTCTCAAGGCAGGAGTTATGTGCAAACTTCAGGAACGAGAGGACATGGGGCGCTTTGAACTTGTTCAGAAACTGGCAAGAGAAAACTGTCACCTTCTGCAGGCTGATATAAAAGAGCCAGAAAGGACAGACCAGGTAAGATGATCTTCACAGTTTGTGGTTTTTCAGTAAAGTCATTGGACGTTGAGATTTGAATGGCAAAGAATCCCAAGGGAAATTATCAGATTATTTACAACTAGTCTTTGTCTGTTTATTTGAAAGAAATGTAGTAATGACTAACTTCTGCTAGAATATATATAATGTAGCTGCCTTTTGCTGAATTAGAGGATTGGTTCATCAAATTCAATATTCTGTACTCTGATTAGCAGTGGCTCTCCAGGGTTCCAGGCAGAAATCTTTCTATGCCCTTCTTGGAGATGCCAAGGATTTGCTTAGGACCTTCTGTATCCAAAGCAGGTAGGCTTTAACTGAAATATATAATCTTCAGTGAAGGTTTGTGTCTTTTTGTGTCGAAGTGTACCCTTCAAAATAAATGAACTTTAATATTAATCCTACAAATAGGACAATGAGTAGAGGTGTTTGGAAAACATTGTTGGTGCTTTTGCTCAGAAGTAAGCCCATTGTGCTCAGTAAGACTTGGGGCAGGTTGTAATCTTACCTTACAGGAAACAAATACCTCTAAACATGAGGAATCTGCGTGTAATCCTAAATAGGTATTAGTGTTTAAACTACACCTGTTTAATCACAGCAGACTTCCATGGCTAGTATACCTGCCATTAAATTGTATGACAGCATACTAACATTTAACTAACTAAACCGGGTGCATACTAACCGGGTGCAAGGGAGTGGCAACAAGATGCAAGCGTCTTGTGTCTCGTGCCTCCCTGGGGCACCTGGTGGGCCGCTGTGAGATACAGGAAGCTGGACTAGATGGGCCTTTGGCCTGATCCAGCAGGGCTCTTCTTATGTTAACATTTAACTTGAATAGGTTCATAGAGGCCTTATGTTCCAAAATGTATGTATTCTTTTGAAAATACGTTCTTGGCAATTGACAGATTTCATTAATTGTTATTGGAATGTGAGATATAAAAACACCGTAAAGTAACACAGATGACTTTGAATTTATTTTAATTTTTTATATACAGGTTTTCCTAAACTCAAAGCAGTTTACATAGAAATGTAATAAATGTAAAAACACAATTAAACGCTACACGTACTTCTCACTAGTAACTTGAGAAAAATAATTCAAAAGTAAAATTAAATCAGAGTAGCCCTTGTATCAGCTGCCAGAAGTCACCCAGAATATGTGGGTTTGACCACTCCTCCAGAAAATCATAAGACAAGACTGTTCCCTGGTCTCTTTGGAAAGAACTAATTCCATAGTTAGTTCCAAGAATTGCAGTGAAGGCCCTGCGCTGAACAGTTGGTAGCTTTAACATGTAGCAAAGTGATATGGTACGGGACCTGATTGGATTATCAACACTAGTGTTGGGGTTCATACTGGTAGAAAGAGCCTCTAAGATATAGAGACTAGGCCATGAGGTCTTCAAAGGTTAAGATGCCTTGGATTGGACTCAGAAATTCACAGGCAGACAGTGAGACACAATAATGTCAACAGGTTTTGCAACAGCTGCACTATGTGTCCTATGTTGTCCTGAAGAGGTAGCCAGCTACTTTTGTTAAAAGGAGAGAAAGGGGAATTTTTAAACATGGGTTACAGATGATGGCTTTCAGGAGAAATGTTTCAATTTCAATGCTGTGGATGGGAATGCAACTCTCATTGTATCAATTAAGAAAACAGCATTCGTTCCTTAAAGTAGTTATTCAGATAACTGTTGAATGAAAAGGCTTTAAACTCCCAATTTCTCTACCAGATAGCTCAATGTAACTTATTTTGTTCTCACTCAAAGATTTCTTATTGTTTTTTGGGCAGTGGAAAACTTTGCATGTTTATTTAGAACTTCTCAGCACTAAAAAAAAGTTTGTTTGCTTGTATTCTGGTATGAATAGCCGAGGTTTCTAGTGTGTAAGAGTTCTGTAACAATGAAAGGACTGTATGATTGCTTTCAGTTTTCTCGATAGTGTTATGTATCTCTTCACTTCCCTGAGTGGTAAAATGTTTTAGGAGCAGTATTGACCGGGGTCTGTCTTCCTTTGGAGGAGAGACTTACGGTACTCTATAATGTTTACGATCTGTAGGTTGAGTTTTGGATAAAGATAGGAATGAGAACGCTTTCTAAGAACCAATAGGTTACATCAGAACAGTACATTTTCTCTCATTCCGAAGCTTTCAGAGACTCTACCTCTTTTGTTATATATCCTCTCCTGGAATTGGAGAGGAAGGACAAATCGCCTTTAATAGCTTCCTCCCACTCAGATGTCTTTTCCACTCTCCAGGAAGATCTTGCGTAAAGGAAGCATCTCGGATCATTAACAGTTGTTAACTCCCAGGCACAATGGCTAGGCATTGCCTTGGGGCCTAGATCATATACAGTATTGATTTACAAATTAATAAATCAGTTTCTGGTTTAATAAACCAGTCTAATATATCCAAGGCTGGAAGCATTCGGTGATTTAGTACAGGTTGATTTATCTTTTATCCGGACTGCTTGGGACGGGAAGTTGTCTAGATTTCAGAATAATTGCATAAATATAATGAGAAATCCCTCTCTTCCTCCTGCTCTTTTCACTGTTACCCATTTGAGTGTCTGCTGGCCTCTTTAACAGGGGAAATGGTGGGTCGTGACCCACCATTTGAAGAGCGCTGTGTTCGACTGATGAGCCCTAAGAGGGAGGCATTGGAACCAGGGCTCAATGCCCTGCAGTCATTACACTAGTTTCTGAAGTAATCTGAAAGGTCTGTAAAGATGAATGGTGTGCTTGTGTAATCTCTCTGTGTATATATAGGAAATTTGTCCTCCATTCTCTGAACTATCTCCCTAAACTATCACCATTCAGACACAGCTTTCAGCTAGCAATGTAGCCTCTCCAAACTTAATTGCAAGAAACCTTGTGCCCCAAAGGTATTATTACTCTGAAGAACACACTATTTTTGTGTGTTTTATGAAGGGAAATAGTAAATTCCAAAACTGCTTGCATTGGTTCAGCTGTGCAGAATAAAAGTAGCTGTGCATATTCTTTGCTTAGTGCCTACTAGTTCTGTTGTGATGAGCCAGCTGACCTAGTGATTGCGTAGAGCTGTCTCTAGCTCCTGTGTCACTGTTTGCCTGTGCCAGAAGAGGAAATTATGTTTACGTTCACTCCCTATATGACTCAGATTGCCATCTGGCTGTAATATCCTTGCTCTTCTGTTACTCTCTCCTCACCTTCCTGCACCCAAGGTCTTGTAAATAAAAATAAAAAAGTTAACATTTTAAATCTTAAAACAGAGTTATTGGATTAATAATGGATGATGATGTACAGTAAAACGCTGCTGTAATGCAGCAAATGGGATTAAAAAGTCAGTTGCTAAAATGTAGGGTTGTGTTATTGCGAAGCTAATGAAAAACTATATACAGTGAGACCAAGTTTTAGGCATGATTCTTAAGGTGATTTTGTGTACGTTTGATCTGCAAACAAAATACCAACAGTTAATTAGCGCAGGCAATTCAGCTTACTGAAAACACACCCTGGAGGGAGCTTCAGTTCAGAGAAAGAAGCTGCTTTTGGTTTTAGTTCAGCCTGTGGCTCATCTTATTTAAAGAAACAATATACATCTTCGGGATGTCGGGACTTTTAATGCGTTTTTGATTATATGCAATTTTTCACTATATACAATGAGCCTAGAAGGTAACCCTCTCTTAAAACTTGGTCAGACTAAACTTTTACTATATAATATGCAACCGACTGTACACTGAACTAAGGAAGTCCCAAATGATAACAAGGCAGTCATTTTATTCCTTCAGACTTTCACCCTCTCCCCAACTCTGTTCCTAACTACTGGAGTTAGTAAAATGGGAAGTGGTGTAGCTGGCTGGATGTCCAGGGGGGCAGGCAGGCAGGATGTCCAGGCAGCAGAGTGGCAGGGGTGGCATTCTGAGCACCCCCCACGGACCTGTCCGGAGCACTGTTCTGGTCAGTGTCAGTGAGACGAGGTGGGCCCTGTGTTTTGTTTTGTTTTTTGAATTAGTGGGTTTTCAAATCTGCGGGTAATGCAGGCCCACCTGTATCTTACAAGAATTTACTTTAAAAATAATTATGGCTGTGTTGAACACATTAATGGAAGGTTTCCCAATAGAATTCAACAGAACCCCATTTTTTCCACTTGTCTTTGTGCGTATTGGGAATGTAGTAGCATAATCTATGAATCTGGGATGCCTATGCATGCCTCTTGTTACCCTATTTAGCCCATTTCATTAAGTGGAGGGAGAAGGTTGGATGAGGGTACGGGCAGTATGGATCAGTCTCTTGCTTCCTTTAATAACCCCATTGATCTGTTTGCACTCATGGCAAGGGGGAGTGAAAAAAATGGGGCTCCGAATCCTTTGAGAATCCCTCTTCAAACAGATACTATGCATACTCAGGAAAGATTAATTCCATAAAATGGGAAATAGCCCTAAATGTGGATTATCAACCTCCTTTAATCTTTCTTTTTCATCCTCTGTGAAGCATCCTGTGCTTTGATGGTGATACGTGAATACTAATCAGCTCATTGAAATTGGGTAGTGATTAGGCTTAATCCATAAATAGACAATTAAATCAAAATTCCCATGTTAACTATCAGTCAATTTAGATTATACAATACTGATTTCCTTTTAAGGTTTTTTCCCTTTTGGTTCAAACAATCCAACAGTTGAATTTTAAATGGTTTCAACTAGATGTTAGAACATGTCCAAAGGTGTGCAATATCTGTTAATGTGGTCTTGTATTGATCTGGCATTGAATTGCCTTCAGTATTTTTATTTTTTATTTATTTTGAAGAATTTATACCCTACCTTTCCCATGCTGAAGCAAATGCCCAATGTGGTTTACATGGGCAGGCTAGTCTAAACCACCATTTTTCATGGGTTGTTTTTTTTTCAAAAATACAGTATTCTGCGATTCACCAACTCCTCAGTCCCAGATGTAGCCTTCACAGTGTGGTTATCTTCTCTGGCCGTGTGGCATCGAGCTGCAGCAGGTGATTGTAAGTTCAGCCTGGACAGGTCCTCAAGGTCGTACTCAATATTGTGCTGGCTGGCCTTCTCACAACATTCCCATTGTGGCTAATCAGCTCCACAGTGAGCCTGTTCTGCCACAACAGGTATTGCAGCTTGTCACAGCCTGGCGTTCTGTCTCCCATCCAAAAATAGACCACAGATTCTCCTGCTTATCTTCAGGCAGTACTAGCAGCGCAACCGTTAGTCCATACCTAACCTCCTGCCTATCAGTTTACCTTGCAAAATAAGAATTACCCTGTTTCCCCGAAAATAAGACTGGGTCTTATATTAATTTTTGCTCCAAAAGATGCATTAGGGCTTATTTTTAGGGGATGTCTTATTTTTTCATGTACAACAATCTACATTTATTCAAATTCATCTTCTTCTGGAAAAATCATTATAACTCTCCAAACCCTGAATTTCGGCCTGAATTTCTTGCAATTTCCTGTAGAACCATTGGCCCCAATCTCTCATGTCCAGCAATAAAGCTCTCCTTAAATGAGCACTTCTTGTCCATGTAGCCTGCTCGTAGTGAATTGGCAACACAGCAGTCAGTGATTTTATCCCCGCTACACCCTCCCTCTGCCTCTGCTAACGTACTACGTAAATGCGTCCGTCCGGCTGACCATCTTAACTGGGTCTTATTTTGGGGGTAGGGCTTATATTACGATCATCCTGAAAAAAACATGCTAGGGCTTATTTTCCGGTTAGGTCTTATTTTTGGGGAAACGGGGGTAGTACATCCACCATGTCTGGCAAAAGAGAGTATATGAATTCTGGGGCTTTTGTGGCAGTTGTCAGTTAGACCACCTTGTAGATGAAAGTTGTCCTTCATCTACTGCACACCCATACCTTTACATGAACACCATATGATGTAGCAGTTCCAGTGCCCAGGATAAGAGAGGACTCTTAAAATAGCTGCATTGTTTCTCAATTTAAATAATTGTGGGATCCACATGCAAACATTACCATCTTGGCAAAGAGAATCAAAGGCTAAAACATAGCATAGGAGCTTTTACCATATGTGATACACATATCACTGAACAAGCTCCAGATGTAGACTTTCTTAGTAATGATAGCTGCAAATAGAAGAGGTACTTCTGATCATTTTTGAGGTACTATTTGCATTTTTGGTGTTGGGTTTTTCTGGTGGTTGCTAATCCTGATGGCAGTTATAAGGGCCGCTTTTATGAAAACTTCAAAACTTTTGCTGCTTGAGAGATCTGTAGGCTCTTGTTTGACAGGTTCAGAGATTTCTTCAACACATTTCTTAATCATTAAGGAGCACATTTCCTTGAGGATAAGTTGAGGTGGATTCCTTCGAAGTAACTAGATATTTGTTGGCTGTTCCTTGATCTCTGATGCTCCTACATTGTGTAGTCACACTGTAGCTTTATTCCAGAGGTTTTCAAACTGGGAGGTAGTTGTGCTCCAGCCTGAAAAGCTCGGTCTCTTGCCCTTTATGGGACGGGGGGGAGGGGGAAGGCAGCAACACGACTGGGAAGATCTTGCTGCTGCTGAGTGTAAAGGGTCTTTTTTAGAACACCCCAAGAAGCTCTGAGGGGGTCTAGGGAGTCTGCAGTCCCTCTGCAGGGCTCTTAACTGGCTAAAAAAAGGTTTTTAAAAAAGGGCACTTCCAGTTTTCATTGCAAAACTGGAAGCGGCTGGGGTTTTTTAGCTGTTAGAAAGTGTGGGGAGTACTGCAGAAGAGCGTGTAGACTCCCTGGACTCCCCAGGAGGCCGGTGTTTCATGGGGTAAGTACTAAAAAAGACCCTTTACCCCCAGCAGCAGTGAGATCTTCCCAATTGTGTCCCAAGGAGTTTGAGAATCACTGCTTTATTGTAACGCCAAAAAGGGGGTGGAGATATGAAACTTCCTGTACAAATTGTGATCCTTCCTAACTTACTCATTTGGAGCACAGTTTTTCCTACAAATCAGAGGTCTTTAACTGGTGGTTTAGAACCAGAAGTGGATCACCTGACCTCAGGTGGGGTCATGACAGTACTACTACTGCCATTTTGTTTTGAGACTCAAACCTGCATTCAACAGTGGCCTTAGCAAGCAGATTAGATCTAGTGAAAATCTAGTGAAGATTTTAGCTTCATCAGAGGGGATGCTTTGGAGCTTCCCAATCTTTAATAGCCTCTTGGTTCCTTCTCATCTGACTGCTCTACCTTGCTGCATCACTTCCTACCTTGCCGCATCACTCCCTATGATTAAAAGTGTTTGTTTCCGGTGAGTAAGATAGGATGACATCCTAAGTCTTACTGAACATAATGGGCTTACTTCTGAGAAAGGTAAATAACACAATTTTCCAACTACTTATGATTTCTTTTCCCTTCCCCTTGCATCCTCTTTCTCTCCCTCCAAATTTGAGTGCATGTTGTTGCCATGCCACACTCTGCCTGTCCTGTCCTTTTAATTGGCCTGGAAGAAAAGAAAGGGCAGAATGACAGTCTTCACATGCTGATTTGCCACCACTGGGAGTGAAAAATTAGGAACCAAAACCATGACTGTGTGGCTGCTCACTTGCCTATCCCTCTTGTGCACTAATTTCTGTGGCTGTGTCCCATGTTACAGATTAGTGGTTGAAGTGGATCCCATAATGGGTTGTATCCAAAGAAAATGAATTGCATTAATGGGATATATTATCTCTTTTGATTTCAGTAGCCCTTTGTCAGGATTCACTTGCTTTGGATACAACCCAATATAGTTGTTTCTCTTAATGATAATGCTTTGGTCTTTAAGATGGCCAACTTCGCACATACATGCATATATGCACTGTAGATCACTCTTGTGCAGCAATCTGCATAATACAGCAGATTTTGATTAATTACTTAGTCTCTAAAAATAGAGCTTTGCCGAGGCATAATGTTCTTTATACAGTATGTTGCAATGATATTGGCATAACTGGAGAGCCAAAGAATCTGAGAAGTGTTGGTGTATGGGAAAGTTGAACTATTTTCTCTGCATAAATTCTTCTCTCGCATTTGTTCCAGATGGTTGCTTATCTTTGAACCAAACAAATCTTTTTTTTAACCCTCTTGTATTAATTACTTATATTAGTAACTTATTCCTTATGGAGTAACTGCTTAGTATAGAAGGAAATTCCACAAGAGAATAGGTCCTTGCTTATGTACATGAATGACTCATTTTTTTGGCTGTTCAAAAATAGCTCAAGTAAGATTATATTTTAGCAGCTTTTAGGAGAATTTAGGAGTTAAATTGGAAAATGCAAGACTGAGCTTCTTCCCACAAGACCTCCAGTAGGAAATTGAATGTACCATGTGGCCAGTGCATAAATGTTTATTTCATCATGCATATAGGTAATTTTCTCGTAACACTGATTACAGAACGCTGGATAATTGATCACTAAACACTTGAACTGGCTGAATGGTAATATTATGTGTGAGTTGGCCTCAATTGATATGAAAGTTGGTGGGCCACTGTGAGATACAGGAAACTGGACTAGATGGACCTTTGGCCTGATCCAGCAGGGCTCTTCTTATGTTCTTAAAGTTATATTTTGTAGTGGTTCATTCATACATGGAGGTTGGCATCAGATTTTGCAGTGGCCAACTGAGGAACATGAACCAGCTTAATAGTTTCACTAGTGGGAACAGTTGGCTGCATTTGGAAGCCAGTGAACCTGCTTGTAGGGTGGAGCTTTCCTCCCACTTCTTTCTGCATCCAAAAAGCCAGGTTTATTAGGGGCCCCTTGAATCTGCAGCATTGGAAATTGTGGAACTTCCCCATGCTTGAGAAAATACTTTTCCTCTCATACAGGATCCTGTTGGTTTCAGATTTTTTAAAAATACAGAATATAACATGAGTGAGCTGACAACTTGTCTGGACCAATAAGAGTCAGCATGTACACAGATATTTATCCATGTAGTCAAACTGTTGGGCCAGTTAAGTGTGCTTTTTATCTCTTCCATTTTGCCCATATGTGTGGCATGATATATCTCAGAAACCTTCTTAAAAACTGTGGTAATTTAATGCCAAGTTCTGTAGGATTGTGGATTGAAGATAAGTGGGATTTTGTTGCATTTTGAGTAGAAAGTCAGAATGCCGGTTAGAAGGAACAATAATTAAGAGGTTTAATACAATACATAAAAGTTATGCTCGCCACCATTGGCTTTTTAGCCTCTTTAGAAACCCATCACTTGTTTGCTTAACTATTCTTTGGTGCTGAATGAAGTACAGGCAAGTGCCAGTATTTGCTGAGATTCCGTTGTGAACCCTCCCATCGATACCTGAAACCATGGATATTGTGAACGCCTTTTTAAAGATAGGGGAATATTAGTTTCACGGTTTCAGTTATCTATGGATACCATGGATACTGGGACGCCTATTAAAAATGATAGGGGAATATTAAACAAATTTCTTTTTATCTTATTGTAGCAAAACAATAAGGCAAATAGATATTTGTTTAATATTCCCCTATCTTTTTTAATAGGCGTCCCAGTATCAATGATATCTGTGGATATCTGAAATCGTGGATATCAAATCAGTAGATACCAGGGCACACCTGTTCCTAGTTGAGTGGGACACACACACACTCCAAGTGCATCCGTGTAAATATTTACACTGGCCCAAGTAAATGGGGTTTCTGAACTGTCTTTCTTACGTAAGAGTATGTTAAGAGTATTCTTAATATTCTTAAGAATATTACATACTTATGTTTAATACTTTCATACCTTTTTAATATTTAAAAGATTATAAAAGGAATCAGGCAGGAAAGGGGTGAGAGGTATACAAAAAGATCAACAAACGCAACCTTTCCCACTGACACAGCACTGACACTTGTAAAATAGTTAGAAAAATAGCATGCTTTTCTTGATGGTATTGATATATTATATTATATTATATTATATTATATTATATTATATTATATTA
>JAJKFI010000009.1:11932204-12007080 GCA_029204185.1 Lerista edwardsae
TATATTATATTATATTATATTATATTATATTATATTATATTATATTATATTATATTATATTATATTATATTGCTGAATTGCTAAAATGTATTAGTTACAGTTGAAATACGGTATGAGAGTTGAGGAACACATTAAATAATGTATGATAACAATGGGCAAAAAATATTTATCACCAGATTTTTAATTGGAACAGTGGGAAAGTTTGTGTGTCAAATGATTGAAATTTACATTAAATGTAAATCTTAAAGAGAATATTTATAAGATGATGTCTAGATGGTACACAACACGTTAAAATAGCAAAAATGTATAAAAATGTGTCTAATAAATGCCAAAAGTGTAAAAAATAAGAAGGTACATTTTACTATATATGGTGGACTTGCACAAAAGCGAAAAGATACTGGGCTCAGATACACCACCAGATGCAGTGGATTTATAAGGTAAATATACAAATGAAACCAGAAGACTTCTTGCTGGGTATACTAGATGTTCAGATTTCAAATAAGACTTTGAAATCTTATTTTTTATATACGACAACTGCTGCAAGGGATACTGTATGTACAACAATGGAAAGTTCCAGAGGTACCTTCAATTGAAGATTGGTGGATAAAATTCTGGACTTAATGAAAATGGATAAACTTACTATTTTACTTAAAGAGAAGTCAGTAAAGTAATTTATGAATAACTGGAAACCGTTCATTGACTTCCTGCGTGAGAAGGGAAACATTGGTGCAACAAATTATGAACTTGGTGAATACACGGATGATTTAGACCTAAAACATTTTGCTGGGGATTAAAATAAATAAGGAGATTTTTAAAAAAGGAGTATTAAAGAAAATAATAAGAGGCATGTTAAGAGACACAATTTTTAATTTGAGCAGTTATCAATATATTGTAGGCGATGTAAGTAATTTAGATGTATTACTCCACGTTTGCTTTATATATTCTGAACTTAGTTTTTTTGAAAAAGAAAAATATGCTTTTCTACATAGTGATCCTATTAAAATGTACTTCCTATCAAGGCAGAGAAAGATTCTTTGGGATTTATATGTTCGTTAGACATGCCTCATTTCCTTCATCTGCTTTGTTCAATATATTGAATTGTTGCTGTGCAAACTGGTTTGGGAGGAGGCTAACTTATGCAAAAATCCCAATTCAACAGATTTTGAACTCTTGAGGCAGTCTTCATCTTGCTATGCAGTTTGAAGTATTGGTTGAGAGCGTGTTGTGTGTCTTGTCTGGAAACGTTTTTGTAAATAAAAAGCACCTTTAGGTCAAAAAACTTGGAGTGAGTTCTATTGATTAACCTCTGCTAACTGGGCAAGAGATACGTTTTCAAGTGGTGTTCCTCTTATATTTAGCAGTGGGAGAGTAGTTGTCCCTTTTCACTTCAGGGCAGCATCTTTTCTATGGCTGTTGCTGATGGCGTTCTGCATTTTTTTAGATTGTGAGCCCTTTTGGGACAAAGAGCCATTTTTTTTTTGCCTGTGAACTGTTTTGTGAACTTCTTGTTGAAAAGCGGTATATAAATACTTTTTGATTGATTGATTGATTGCATCATATGATATATTTTATGCATAAAGTCTTGTTATGTTCCTTTTATATAATAATTGATTTAGCCTGCATCCCAGTATATCTTTACCTGGGAGTAGAGCCAATTGAATTCAGTGGTGTTTATTTCTGAGTATACATGCATAGGCTTGGGCTGTTAGTAATAAGAACAGCCCTGCTAGATCAGGCCAAAGGCCCATCTAGTCCAGCTTTCTGTATCTCACAGTGGCCCACCAGATGCCTAAGGGAGCACATGAGACAACAAGATGCCTGCATCCTGTTGCCACTCCCTTGCACCTGGCATTCCGAAGTAGCCTATAACTAACGTAAAGAGGTTGCACAACGCATCATGGCCTATAGCACATGATGGACATTTCTTCCAGAAATCTGTCCTATCTCCTTTTAAAGGCACCTAGGCCAGATGCCATCACCATCTCCTGTGGCAAGGAATTCCACAGATTAATTACCTACTGGGAAAAAGTATTTCCTTTTATCTATTCTAACTCTCCCAACATTCAATTTTAGTAGATGTCCCCTGGTTCTGGTGTTGGGAGCACATCCAGCTCAAGTCCTACTATAGCTTTTCTCTTTAGTTGTGCAGTCCTGTTCTGTTGCCATGTGCCAGCTCTCACTAATGGTTGGTTTGTTCTGAGAGAAATGCTATGGCTGGCTGGATGTGGCCCTTGGGTCTTTAAGTTGTCTGTCCCTGATTTAGAATCCTCCCAAGTCTGTGAAGTGGACTTGCAACAATTAGTTTTAATCAGCTTTGAACTTCATTGCGTGACTATAAAGTTTTATGACACCAGGTGCAAGTCTATGAAGGAATCGGTTCTCAGAGATGTCAGTAGGGATTTCATACTTGAATTCAACGCAGATATGTTCCTTGTCTTTCCTAATTATTATGTCTAGACCCATCTGCACTGTTTTTGCATTGACAACCCACATAAGGCAATAGAAGTCCAGCTTATTAGTAATAAATAGCTGTGGCCTTATGGCTACTATGGAATCTAACAGAGTTTTATAATACCTTAAAGACATTATAATAAACTTGATAATCTTTCAGGTGTCCCAAGACTTTGTCTGTAGCAGCAGCATATAGCAACAAACTCAACTACCCCTCTGTGGTTAAGTACTCTGGAATCTAAGTGTTCTGAAATACTAGGAGTTTTTAGTCCTTCCTTTAGATCTGTTACAGCAAAAAAAAAGAAAAGAAAAAAAGAAAGAAATTCAAAGCTTAAGAGCCGTCCTACTGAATCAGGCCAAAGATCTGTCTGGTTGAACCTCATACTTTCAATGGTGGCCAGATACAGATCAAGGGAAGCAAAATATGCCCTCTTGGGCCATATATCCCATTTCTTTCAGCTGTTTGTTTATGGCCTAAGAATTCTTGTCCTCTTATAATTTTAAGACTCTCAAGGTTCAACCAGAGCTGGTCTTAAGCCAATGTGACCAATGTTGTCACATTGGGCTCTGCACTTTGGGGGGCCCCACATGTGTGAAACAAGCATATCATCTGCTGCTACAGCTGGGATCTCTATGGGCTGAAGGTCAGTGGGGTGAAAAACTTTAACTTGGGCCCTCCCACCTTTCCTTGCCTCCCAAACAGTCCAAAATGGACCTCCTGGAAGCAATTGGCGGTAATATTGTCATGTTACCACCAACTATTTCCAGGTGCTGTGCATGGCACCACAAGGGCCATGTGGTCAGGCAGCCAGGGAAGGCTCCTCAAGCAAAGGGGACATTTGTCCCGGTGGTGACAATCGCCCCTGGTTCCCGACCTTCATGTAAGGCCATTACTGAGGCCCTCACTTCTGTGCTAGCTATTTAGCTGGTGCAGAAGCGAGTAGATCACTCACTTGCCGTGCACCCTTACTGCAGGGAAAGGGGACAAACCTTCCTTTTTTTTTCATCCTACCTGACCACCACAAGATGCAGCAGTAGTTGCCTAGCTACCACTGCGCTCCTAGGTGGTCGGGCAGCTCTAGATTCGGCTGTAAATCTTTAAAAAAACCCTCTGAATTGTATCATTACAGAATTTCATTGAAATGAATGGGGCTTAAGTTTGTCATGTCTGATCTACTATGGTTTATTTCAATGGGGTTTAGTCAGGATTCATTTAAGAGGCAATCCTCTATTTTGACGCTAGGGGACTCCTTTTCCTCTTGAGTGACTGCGTTCACTGCATCCCAACTATTGGTGGTGACTACTGAATTTTTCATGCCCAAGATCAAGTACTCTCGGGAAAGCTTCCAGGGAGTCCCATCCTGCAGGAGAGTTAAGGGTCCAGTTAGGGCACTGGGCCATGGTATCATATTCTGGGCGGTGGCCAATTGTATATTGTTGATCCAGGCCAATTCCTCATGGGCTTTAGCAATGATTCTGTCAATTTCCACCTCTGAGAAGGAGTGGCAGCATGGTACAAATATCAGAGCAGTCAAGGTTGGAGGCCTGGAATGTGGCTTCTACAAATTTAATCATGCCATGAGGATCTGTCCCAAAACTTCTTGACTTCTCTTTGAAGGTTTGTAAGTCAGTGGGACTCCAGGGGCAATGCTGCTGGACGCTGAGCACCTGAGGGCCCCCAGTGGTAGAGTGTGGAAGGGAAGACACCACAGAAGACGTGTGCACTGGATATGCTGAAGCCTCAGGGCTTGGTGGAGGTGGGGGCAGAGGCCAGTCTGCAGGTACACAGGGCAACACATGAAGGGGAGGATAACAAGAGGAGCCTGGGGGGGGGGGAAAGCCTGGGTTAGGTGAGGCAATTTTAGCCTTCGGGTTAGACTTGAGGTTTACAACTGAAGCATCACAACAATCAATACCACATTTTACAAGCAATTCCCTTCTGTTTCTTAAGGTAAAAAAACAACTGCAAGTACTCAGTATCCAGAGACTTGCCCACCCCAAGGAAAAATTCTGACAATGTCAATAGGGCATCAGGGCGGAGGGTGCCTTCTGGAGGCCATTGGAAACCAGGCTTGGGGGCGTAAAGGGTCCATTCAAGTGTGTAGCTTCTGACCAAGCCTTGTTTAGTCGTTGGATTCCCTCCCCCCAAGAGTTTTGAAGTTCTGGAGTATAATTTTAAAGGGTTTCGGTCCTGAGGCAGGGACTGATGTCCTGAGGCCATCCTGATGTTCACTTGCACACAGCCTGGGAGACTGACCTCAGAGAGGTCAGCTGCCCAAGGACTGTGCCTCAGTCACAGCCAGTTCTTCAAAACAACTGTGTCTGAAAGCCTGTTGACCTGACAGCTGCAAGCAGCTGTGCCAGAGCTCCAGACACAGGTGCCTCTTGCTGTAACCACAGGATGGGAACATTCATACCAAATGGGGGAAAGGGGAGCCTCCGTTCATACACACAAGGCACTTAGTTTCTGTACTGACCAGGCCCCTTGCGGGAACTGCTGGAAATGCAGCCTTAGAAACTCCCTTTCACTTGGAACGCAATTGCTCCTATCCAGCATACAACACACAGGCCACCACAGATAACACAAAACACGACACTGGAACCCAACCCCAATAGGGTCCCCTGAGAATTCTCACCAAGCATGCCGCCAGTCGTGGCTCCTCGAGGACAGTCACATCTGCCTGGCCCTGCTCGCAGAGAAGGGACAGCCGGGTCTTGCTAGACAGGCCAGGGCTGAGCACTCGAAGGAAGAGTGGTAGCCGGCGTAACCTCAGCTGTGGTCTGGCTCCTTCCCCGTTGCAGATCCGTTATGTTCTCTCAGGGCTGTCTTCTGGTTTCCCGGTCAAACCTCAGGCCACAGGCTCCCCTAAAGAGCAGGTGCTTCCTCATGGTGGTTCTCCAGGAAAGACACCGAAATCAGCAGGCAGATTTGGACTGGTATATTTGTGATACGCCCGGGCAGAGCTGAGGAACAGGTCTGCGCCGAGAGAACAGTTCAGCTTACAAATATACTGTAGTTTCAGAAGGGAGGGGTCGCACAGAGAAAGGGGAAGTACAGTAGAAGTGTTATCAGGCTTATACTTATTGAAATCTTCTGAAAGTATCTCGCAATAAGCATTTCACAACTGGGGTGCTTTCCCATTGGGTACACTTGCTTTTCGCCTGGTTATTCTGCTATCTGGTCCTCTGGGGTTCATCCCTCCTTGTTACCTAAACAAGCATCCTATTTATCACTTTGTGGTCGGCTATGCTTGTCAAGGCTAAAGCGAAGCTCAAAGCAAGGCACTTCCTTTGCCAGTGCCTGCAAGCGTAATACGCTTCCCTTTTTAGAGGCCTGGGTAAGGGGGGCTGACAGGGACTGGGCATTCAGGCTCCTGAGTTGGGGTCTTCAGTCTTCAGACACAGTCACATACATCAGAAAAGGCCCAACAAGTGGACAAAGCATCCCTACGATACTGGTGACCTTCTGGGACTGTCTGCTAATAATACCCAATGTCATCACCATCTGAATTTAGGGTTGTCCAATCCTGTGCTAGCTTCCACCAGTAGGACATGCATGTGCCTTGTTGCAAATGTGCCAAAAAAGCATGCTGCCACAGTGCAGAGACCAGCTGGAGGAAAGGCCTCTTCTAGCCTCCTGATGATGGGGATGGATCAGAAGGAGGCAAGGAGGGCGGAGGAGGCCTCCCCCATATCCTATCCCCCCTCCCAAGCCTGAAAGCCTGAAACAGGATAGCCCATATTTGCACCAACTATAGAGCTGGTATGGATCCAGGTAACCCCCTAGAGGCTGTTGGGGGTTTAACCAGGTTAAGGCTAAGTGGATGAGTCACTATTTCGAGGAGTCCTTTGGCAGTCACAATTCCTGTGCTGGATGAGGCACAAGCTGTACCAGCTGCTCTGCAATGCAGGAATTTGGGTGGGATTGGGCTGTATGTGCCACTGAAAGTAACCATGGGTTAGTTATGTGTTTGATAGTATCTCTTTCAAATTATAATCCGTGCATTGTAGGCATGTTAAATTTTCTGTGGAAATAGTACTCAAGTCTGCAATTAAGATGTTTTTTTGCTTTGCTTTGTTGAATATTCAGTAAAACAGCTGGTAACTTTTTAGTATATATTCTGTGTATTTATATTGTACACATAATAAAAACAAATTATGATTTTTGCATTCTAATAGGCATATGCTCTTCCAATCTGTTATCTTCATTTTTCTGTTAATAATGCAAAAAATTACTGTAACCTTCATTTGCTTAAAAAAAAAAAAGAGGCACCCTATGATTTTGCATAATTTATTGGAGGAGCCTCTTCCTGAATTTTATATACTGGCATGTGGAACAGATTTGTATGGACATGTGGAGTGTTTTTCACACGTGGGAATATACCTTAATTAAGCTACAAAACATACTTCATTATGGGAATTTATCTCTTTGGCAGTTTAACTTATTTTCTGTGTGACACAAAGAGTAACAAAGGCATTTCAGGCTTGGAGACTGCTTTCACAAGCATAAGCTCTGTTGAAATACATGGGGCTGGTGCCAGTTCAGCACTTTGAGGATTGGATCAACTCAAACCAGGAAGAGTGCATGTGTCACTTTTGCTTTTATGACAATTAATTATTTCAATCCTTTTACAGTTGCTTGCCTCCAATTTACCATGTACATGTTAAGTGCTGGCCACTTGCAAGTGCCTCTCTCCTTTCCATTGTCAGTATATCTAATGTACATCAGCTGTATTACATTGCTGAGGAAGGAATCAAATGTTAAACAAGGAAGAGCTTTTACAAAAATGAAAAGGGGGACAGGGGAAGGAGAAACTGCTTCAACATAGGAAATTGGTTCCAATGTCACATGATCTCATACTTCCCTGGAATGCATATTACATAAAACACTGAATTTTGCTTGTTTGAGCCATATGCAAAATCTTCAAATTGAATCCATTTGCCCTGATTTAATATGCTGCCATCAGTTTATAAATAGATGGTTATTATTATTATAGTATGCCATCAGTGAACATGGTACTTGAGCGGTTCCTACTGCAAGGGGCTTTCAGTCTGGGTAGACACGAGGGAAACAGGACAGAAGAGAAGTGGACGCTGGAGTGAGCAGAAAAAGATATGTGAGTGATGGTTTCACATATTAAAGCTTAAAGGAGGAAAAGATTACATTTGCAAATGTCTTAATGGAAACGTTGGATTTTAAGAAGGGTGTAGGAGGAATTGGGGCAAGCATTGGGTTGTGGTGGCAATGTTTTCATTATAAATCAAACAATAGATCTCCAAAAGTCATACAATCTTTAAAAAAACAACCCCACTTTATTTTCATCCTGCTTCTGCTGAGGACAGGTATAGCCCAAGGCTTCCTGATGCCAGAGATGGTCTGCCAAGTGCACCCCCCCCTTTACCTGAATGTCCAAGCATTTGCTTCCCCCACTCTGTTATGTTCTAGATAAGTATTCTCCTCCCTCCACATTTCCTCTTCTCTGTCCTCTTCTTCCTTTTTCAATCCAGTGAGTAAAAGAAGATGGAACAGTGAAGTCCAGTAGGCTTCAGTTGGTCTCATTGTTGATCTGGCTCTGGCTGAGAATTTACAGTTTGAGATCATAACCAAATCAAGCAAGAAAGAAAGTCGGGAAGACTCTTTCCCCTAAAGCATCTTTCCGATTTACTTGTTGCCCAGATTTATGCCTTTCCTTCCTCTTCCGTAAAATGTGAAACAGGGACTTGTGACTCTTGCAGCATATGAAATCTGTGGGTTTAGTTATGGACCTAAATGTGGTCTAGAAGGGAACATTTGTTCCCTTACTTTGAAGATGCATTGCTGCTACATCGGGGCTGGAAAGTTGGGTAGGATTGGACCCTGAATCTTATTGTTAAGAATAGTTATTGTAAAAACTGTTTATATACCAAAATAAGTAAATTGCTCCCTTTTTTATTTGTGCTGAAGCTGTAAGATAACCTCAGAAATTTCACATAATTTATTTCTTGCTATGCTAAGAAACTGCTGTAAAAAGTTTTTCTGGATATGCCCAAAAATAATTAGAGAAATCCCTGTTCACAGGCAGATTTTAAAGCGCTAACTGAACTGCTGAAAAAAGCACATTTGCCTCACCCAATGAAAGAAAATTTTTAGAGATTGCATGGTATGACAAAACAAAACATATCAATGTTTACTTACGATGCTTTGCATTTCATTGCAGCAACCATGTGACTTAGTTGTTTCCATGGTAGCTATGCATTTTTCATTCCATAACTTGCATAAATGCTCAGATCACCCTTGTTGGGATAACTTATTCCCTTATTGAAGTTGTATACCACTGTGCAGTATAATGATAATGAAAGCAATTCCTGGAGAGAAAAAAAGGAACTTGTGCTATTTAAATTGATAGAACCACAAATGAGAGAGAGTTGAAGAGGCAGTAATTTAAATTTTTATGGGTGGAACAATTGTAGGCATGCAGTACTTACATTTTTTTCATGAGAGAAAACTATTAGCAAGGTATTCGAAGTAATAGTACTACTAATAGTAATAGTACTACTAATAGTAGTACTAGCTGTAAATTGTTTACATTTTATGCAATATATTCATCTTTTCCTGCATAATGTCCATTTTTCTTTATACAACAGTTTCATGACAAGCACAATGCGTGCAATTTTAAACTGAGTGGTTTGTAGATTATGGCTCTCTTGTGCACAAGGCCTGCTGACATGGATGGGACTTTTTAATTCTCATTTGTTCCGGTGGAGCATGTTCATGAAATAGTCCCAGTAGATTATGCTCGGTGCCTGCATTTGATTCAGGAGATGATGGCAACCAAGTACAGAGTTGCCATGCTACTTGCCATGCCAAAGACTGCAACCATTTGCTGATACTCATCTTTTCTCCTGCCTACAAATCTGTAGATAAACTAATAGGAAAAAACATGCCACTATGTTATAAATGATTCAAATTTTGTTTGCTCGTTTTCCTCTGTGTCAAGATTGGTCACACAGAAAAAAGGAGAGCAAAGCTGCTGAAATGGCAAGAGCAGGTGCAAGCAAGGCAAATACGCAGTTTGTCCCTTTTGTGTATCTATTGTGCTGAGACTTATTTAGCATAACTATATAATGAAGAATTGAATTAACCTCTACACAGGGCATTCAAAACCCTCACAACCCAGATGACTAACTAACAGAGACGTGGAATTGTCTAAACCCACAAGTAATGTATAAAACATTGAAGTAGAATTTTTTCCAGCTTTATCAGCAGAAATATTGGAGAGAAAAAGCTTTTCTTTTCAGAAAAGCATTGCAAGACTCAGTTTTCTATTATGTGTAGCTTGTACTATCATGTTCCAAGAGGGTTTTTAAAAATTATGGCCTGTGAGGCTATTATAGTGTCGGGAAACAAACCATTGGCTGGCAGAATACGTGACAACTGGCAGGAGTACATGATAAAGGCTAGATAAAATAATGTTCCTCTTGTGTGTTGGATGAGCACATTTTAAGTATATATTGAAATACTTACCAACACCTTCCCCCATCCCCTGAAAAATTGCAAGAGAGATATGGATCCCTCATTGTTATGCCAGATCACACGGTTACATGAGTGAGCATTTTTTTACTGATTAAGAAATGACAGACCAAGTCCCAGTTATGAGCAGAGGGTGGTAATGTTTTGTTTCTGTATTCAATCCTTGTTCAGGCAGCACCGTGTAGGTCTTAAACTTGCATAGTTCTTGAGTTATTGATAGCCTGATTCTCTCTGCTCCTGTGGCAATATGAGGAGCACTTGAGCCTCAGCAGCTAAAACAGTAGTTTCTTTAAGACCAGAGATATACCGGGGCTTGATTGTGCCCCAGGCATGCCATGCCATGACATCATGTTGGGGAGAGCATGGCTTCTTGCAGCCACCACTCAGGCAATTTTGTCCAAGCGGTGGCGATGAGAAGTGCTAGAAGCCATATACTATACCTCTCTGGCTTCTTTGCCAGCCGTCTAGAGGAGTGCCTTGGCAAAAACAAAAGGCTGTGTGCTGATCTGCAAGCTCAGGGGATAGGAGGGGAGGAGAAGAAAGGGGTGGGGAGGAAAAGAAAGGGGACTTTGTGCAGGTAAGGGTGCACTGAGCAGCTAGTTTCAGGGGAGGTGGAAGTAAGAAAGGCTAGCAGGTAAGTGTTAATGAGCTCTGCAAAAGCCTGTCTGGAGCAGCCTGCCACATGTCTGTTTTCACAACCAAGAAGAGGCTCTGAAAGCAATCCATAGTTAGTAGGTACAGCCAGCCAGTGTCTGTTTACACAAGAAAGAACAGGCTGTTCACATAATTACCTAATAGCATTAAGACAGAGATCTGAGAAGCTATGCATGCTTGTATTTCAAAGAAGGGGGGTTGCTTTGCTAAATAGGAAGAACAATCAAGCTTGATTTTTTTTATTGTAGCTTACAGACATTTTTTTGTACCTGAAAATGAAGCATGGCTAGTTTCCTTGTCCTATCAATGGGGTAGGGCAGGAGAAGCAGGAGCCAGCAGAAGCCCAAAGGAGCACCAGGCAGGGAAGAAAATGCAGTGCAACCATGGCAAAATTGCTTCTATTTCCCTGTTTTTTCTTCTTCTTCCCTGGCTGCCATGTAATCAGGCAGCCAAACTGCCTCCTCCTTCCCTCTGGGCTATTCCACTACACAGAAGGGAGGAATGGCACATAGTACTGCACAAGCACCTTATAGATCTCTGCAAAAACTGTAGTGCAGTTCAGATTCTTTACCCCTTTCAATCAAGTTCCAGGGTAATCAGTTTCCAGGGCAAGCTCCTCCTCACAAGCACCATTCCCCAGGTTAAACCCCCCCATCTCATCCAGTGGTCATGGAACATTCTATTATTTTTGCCTGAAATCTTGCCCTGTTAGATCTATGAGATTTTGTCCCACTGGAGAAAGAATACAGGTAGACATTCAGAAGATGGTAGAATACAAGTAGAAGTATTCAGAAGAATTCGGGAAGAATTTAAATTGGAGGAATTGTGGGGAGACACTTAAGATATTCCTCCCCCAGACCTGCTCTCCAATCTCAACAACATGTACCTCCCTTCAGCTATTTCCAGACCAGAATAAATCTGTTCTGGAATAAATCTAGATTTTGGAATAAATCTATTCCTAAGTAGGGAGGTTGCCTTGCTAAATAGAAAGAACCAATTCATTATGTAGTGACATGAAGCCTGTTTTGTGTGTTTTTTTGGGGTGTGTGTGTGTGTGTGTGTGTGTGTGTGTGTGTGTGTGTGAGAGAGAGAGAGAGAGAGAGAGAGAGAAATTGTAGCTTAATTTTCTGCCTCTATACAAAGCTATAGCCCCTCTCTTTGGTCAGGTATTCATCAGAGCAAGAATAGCTCCGTTGGTAACTCCTGCAGCATGAAAGATCTTGAGGTTGTTGGTTCAAATCCCTGATGGGGGGGTCAATAAAAAGGGGACAGGTTGCATCAGGTAGGAACCATAATGCAATGCAAAACTAATTCAAACGCATGGGGAACCCCCGGAAATCCCCTAAATAAATGAAAGATGTCTGTTTCAGGGCCCAGCCATGTAGAGACCAGGAGCAAAATTCTGCTGCTGGAGTGCAGAGAAGTCAATGCGATTGTTCTCACTGAATCGAGTTGCTGAAATGACTCTCATGAGAGTCAGGCCAAAATGATAAAACTGGAGTCACAAATCTTTTTTCCTCCAGCACTAACTATTAGGAAATAGGGACAAAGACATAGTGCCAAAATTCCTTATAAAATATATATTAGTGGTTTTGAAGATTAAAATGCTCAAGGATGACGGGATCTTCTGCAACAAATGAGCACAACTATGCATTTATTGAGGTATAAACTGAGAATCAGGAAATGCTCTTTCTTGAGCACCATAACTTGCTATAAAGTTACTGCATTTCTACATTAGGCTAGCTCAGTTTTGCATTCTTCATAGTTTTTTTTGTAGTCTCCAGGATTTATTTTTATAACATCCTTTCATATCAAGGAGCATGTACTAGAGTTTATTGATATTGTAATTGCTGTGAGCAAACAAAGTCCTTACGCAATAGCAATATTTTTTATTTCTTAGAATGTATCCTAGGCCTAGCCCAACTGCTGCTTCAGTTGTTTGCTAAACATTTTTATCATGGAAAAATTAACCTTTGTCCTGCAGACGGTTGAAATCTAAATTCCATGTGGGGGTGGGTGAGTGTCATTGGGTCAATGCACATCTGTTGTAGGTGCACCTCAAGGTGAAACCTTAAACTTGTATATTTGAGTGTAAGTTATTAAGTTTAGAAAACTGAAGTGAATGGGACAGAGATCTGGCCACTTTAAATAGTATACTTTCCTACCCATGTGTATCTGAAGACAGTATGCTGTTTAACCCTGTGAGTAGAGACCCTTGTTGGATCCTTGTAGGGGAGTGATAGATGTTTGAGGAGATTGAGACAAGAGATTTAAAGAGAGAGTGAAATAGAGTGAGGGAGAACGATCCAAAAGACCAGCTGTGAGAAGAAACAGTGAAGGAGGCCGGCAGTTTTCTGAGGGCTAACTACCTGGGATGTGAAACATCCTCAGTTTAATGCCCTGTTAGATTTATTCTGGTCTGGAAATAGCTGGTCTGGAAATAGCTGAGAGGTCTGGGGAAGGGATATCTTTAAGTGTCCCCCAACAATTTCTCCAATTTAAATTGTATGCTCCTGAATTCTTCTGAATACTTCTACTTGTATTCTACCATCTTCTGAATGTTCTATCTGTATTCTTTCTCCAGTGGGACAAAACTGTCACTTTGGGGCATAGTTCACATAAGTACAATAGTGTAGGCCAGCCATTTTCAATCAGTGTGCTGCAGGAGTTTGGGTGAAGGTTATTTATTAGTAGGGCCATTGGGGGATGTGAGCCCCACACCAGCAGTGTGGTTGCCTTGTCAGTGATCAAAACATTGATGGTGTGCCTTAAGCATTTTAGCACCTTGTCAGCATGCCATGAGATGAAAAAGGTTGAAAATTGCTGGTGTTAAATATGAGGTTAAATATGCTCATTCCTGGTTGCTACTACCTGATCCCATTTGTCCTTTTCTCCCCATTTGCTTCTAAGTAAAAATTCTGTTAGTGTGTTATTGAAATTCAGTTTTAGTCAGAGATTTTGTGTATTGTGCATGTTGCCATCATCCAGGTCACAAGCTGTAGCAGTTCTACAGCTAGTCAGCAAAAAGAGACTGATAGACCAGTGGCCTTACACTTACTCCATCAAGACTTCCTAGTAGCCACAAATATTCCGGGTCAGTTTGGATTATATTGCCTGAGCTAGCTCCTCTAACCTGCAATTAGGGATCTAAAACTTGGAAGGTTTTTCTGGCTTGTCTAATCTCTGGAGGGGTTCAACAGAATCGCCCCCTTCACATGCAGTTTAAAATGTATTGCTATACGGTGAGTGTACAAGCCAGTGTTTGTAGGCTCTAATAATATGATTGCTTCCCCACAGTGAAATCTGGGAACAAACCTGAACCTACATGCTTTGGACTGTATACATGCAGTCCCAAATGGAATGTTAAAGCTGATGCTGTTCTAAGAAGGGCAGGCATCCTGGGTGAATGTGCATGCAAAAGCACATTCTTGCGCATCATGTGGACTGGCAATTACACTGCTGGTAGCTCTACTTCACTGTCTAGAAGTGAAATTTACTGAGCTGGAGGCACTGAATTAATTTGGGGTGGGGTGGAAGACCCTGGAATTATCTTTCTAACCCACCTTGCCTAATTTACAGACCCAGATCCCATATTTACTGTGAAACACTGGCTGGTGGGGAATTAGTGGGCTTATAGCTATTTGGCTTTTCTTAAACAAAATATTGGAATTAAAATTTGGTATATTTGCAAATTAGAGGGTTAGCCCCTTTTTCTTGCTCCATATAAAATATTTTAACTAAACATGCATTTATGATAATTTCACCATTAATATTATAAAATCAGCAGTTTTTGAAAGGTGCTTAGTGTGTACATTACTTCATTTGATCTTAAAAAAAATCTTGGTAACAATATTTTTAAATTATATTATCTAAGCAAAATTTTCTTGTCTTGACACCATTTGATGAATATTTGTTTCAAGTTACCTAGGTTTTCTTAAAGTAGGATGAGGGCTATTTGCTGTATATTTGACATGAAGCGCTAGTTTTATATTAACATCTCTTGCAGTTAGTATCAACAGACGTGAGAATCAATTCATTTTACAAGTAGGATACTTCAACCGTCCCACCAAAGTCTGAAGTGAAGCAGATTGATTGTGTCACCGTGCCCTAAAATAGTATTGTTACAACACATGTCAGTCTGGTGTTGTGGCTGGGTGCTAATTTTTGGCATGGTGGTTGAGCTTAGGAACGGCTTTACTGCTAAATTACATTCTTTATGCTTCCATCTTTTCTTTCCACTTCCAAACATCAAAATAGCCACAGGGCACCCAATCAGAATTGGGACTGTGGCACACATGGAGAAGATATTATAACGTTTTCCCATCATGCCACTGTCTGATTGAACCCCCCTTTCCATTAAGGAGTCTATTATACTATTGTATCTCTCCAACATAATCTAGATGCTTTCAGTATTACTTGCAAGTATTCTATACAGGGGGTGCCTGTTAACTAACAAAGTGGAATACCTCTCTGTACCATGTCTAGTTGGACTGCAGTTCTTTAGACACTCCCTTAGACTTTTTGCCAAGGCTACTCATATATCCAGTCGGAAAATTCAGTAAGCTCTCCAGGCCACTAGTTCCCAAACTGGTGGGCCACAACCCACCAGGC
This sequence comes from Lerista edwardsae, assembly GCA_029204185.1. Lineage (NCBI taxonomy): Eukaryota > Metazoa > Chordata > Lepidosauria > Squamata > Scincidae > Lerista > Lerista edwardsae. The sequence continues at coordinate 11,947,431 of JAJKFI010000009.1, forward strand.
AAACCAGAAAAAGGTGATTTCCCTTTAAGGGGAATGGCCCAGAAATCAGCAGCAGCATGATTGTGCTGCTGCTGATCAGGGAAGGGATTTTTAAGCTTACTTAAGGATTCGCTATCTCCTGCCAACCTAGTAGTTCGAAAGCATGTAAAAATGCGAGTAGATAAATAGGTACCACTTCAGTGGGAAGGTAACAGCATTCCGTGCGCCTTGGCATATAGTCATCCTGGCCACATGACGGCGGAAACTTGTCCTTGGACAAACATTGGCTCTTCTGCTTAGAAACTGAGATGAGCACCGCCCCCTACAGTCGGTCACGACTAGACCATGAAATCATGGGGAAACCATTGCCTTTACATTTAGTGGTAACTATGGTTCTCTGAAGGGTCTTATAAGCCTGCGACCACCTCTGCAGCCTTCCTGGCAGTTCCAAACTGCTGGGAAAAAGAGAAAAAAACAACCCACAGTTTTTCAAAGAAAGCAAGGAGTGTTTTTTTTCTTTTTTCTATAAGTTTGGAGACTGCTGGAAAAATGCAAAGACTAACTCCCTTGTAGGAGTGAGGGAAGCACTGCTCTAGACCATTGATGGCTCTTTTTAATGCTAAAACTTTCAGATGATAAATTTAGATGAAGAGCACTAAAGAGGAACAATAGATGACAGGATATTGGAAGTACTGTGTTCTGTGGTGCCACCTTACACAAATATCAAAAGCAGGTTCCTTGCAAGTCCACAAGTTTGGGTCCACCCTTAGCAAAGTTTATCTTTAACACTGAAACTTCTGTGCAGTCTCATTTGCTTTTATATACCAATGTATTTGAGTGCTGATTATGGAGGATTTCATAGAGAGGTCTGATTTCCTAAGGTGCATTTCTTCTAAAAGTGTAAGTCATCCATTGAAAAATAGTGGGGTTTGAATAACTGGGCAAGAGGCACTTTTTCAAGTGGTGTTCCTCTTGTATTTTGCAGAGGTTGAATAATTGTCCCTCTTCATCCCTGCCCAGTGACTTTTCAAGTGGCTGTTGCTGGTGGTGTTCTGCATTGTTTTAGATAGTGAGCCCTTTTGGGACGGAGCTATTTAACTTTATTATTATTTGCCTGTAAACTGCTTTATGAACTTCGTTGAAAAGCGGTATATTAGTACTATTGATTGATTGAATAGACATTGGACAATATGAAAATTCTGTCTGTATTAGCTAAATTGCACATGCAAGTTAATTTGATCCTATTGTAAAAAAGAAGTAATAGATATGCATGTGTGAACTAGCCTATACTGTAGGTAACTGGAGAAAGATACATTTACAAACCAGGATTTGAATTACTGGGGACCAGAGAGGGTCAAGCTCGCTTTCTCTTTGATATGACCTTCACAGGATTAAATTTAGGATGAATCAGGATTGAGTAAAGCAGCTATTCTCAACAGGAGCCATGGGTCCCTCTGGGATGCCCTGGTAAGTTTGAAGGACACCACAGACTGAAAACTAAAAATTATAAATGATTTTATAGTTCTCTGTTTGCATTGTATCCTTGTTTGACAAGGGGGCCTTGGAACCTAACAAGAATTCCTAAGGGGAGGCCCCCCACACACACAAAGGTTGAGAATGGCTGGGGTAGCATCTCTGCTTTTTCTTTCATAATTTGAGCACTTGCAGTTCCCACATTTCTATTATTCTACAAGTTTGTCTTTTAAATAAGACAGTCGTTTACATGTATTTATCCCTTTCCAGTCTTATATCTACTCTTATATTTACCCAAATAATAAATCTTGAAGACACAGAAATATTGTAATTCCACTTAGAGATGTTTAGGATCACTACCACTTTCTAGTTACCTGAACATGCAGTTTCTAGATAGGGGTCTTCTCTAGTTTAGTGGGTACTGCCAGCATTTATCCCTGAATGTATACTTTGCCTTATCACTCAAGGTCATGCCCTGGTACCAGCATCAAATTGTGGGAAGATTGAAGAGCAGATCAGCATTAGATGCATCAGCATTATCTAGCTATGCTGTGTCAGTTTTAGCAAATGCAGCTGTGAAAACAAAAGGTTCCTCCTCTGCATGGCCTTGTAATAAAGGTATTTCTTTCGTTGATGATGAATGTGATTTTAACAGTCCATATATTACTGAACATTTTGCTCTAGTGCTTCTAATTACAAAGAAGAGCTCCCTTTTGTGCATTAAATTCCTGCTCATGATTCAGAAAGTCAATGTACAGGCTTGAGTAGTTTGAATTGCCTTATTTAGCTAATGTGGTTCATTTGAATTAGACTTTTATCTGTCTTTTGTTCTTGCTGCTACTTAAACTAGCAGGTTCAGATCTCTGAAGTTGTCCTGGTTCTCAGGTCATTTTGCTGAGAGCAATACTTACTATAATAGGAAAGAGAAATGTTCTAACTGGCAAATGCTATTGTAAGCATGTTTGTGTTTTTTCAATCAGTGGCAATAAGAAAAATAAAAACCGCTCCAACTTCACCTTTTTGATAAATCTGTTTATAATCTGTTTCTTCTTGAATAGGCTTTAATGTTCATTTAATAACTGACTCATATCCCCACTTATTTGAAGGAGTCTTCCACAGGTTGAGACCTGCTCTAGAAGGAGTTCTGGTTCAGTTTCTTTTGGGTATGCACATACAGACATGTTCTGACATCCACTGATTTGGTTTCCAGGAATTATCCATGGATACCCTGGATACTGGGACACCTGTTAAAAAGATAGGGGAACATTGAACAGTGCTGAAGATGGTCTATAGGTCAGTGGAAGAAGAGCATGTGTTCTGCATGCAGAAGGTCTCACTGTCAGTCTAGGTAGGACTGATGAAAGCCCCTGTTTAAAGTTTGGTGAAGCCCTGCAAATTCAGTGTATACCAACATTTCCCAGTCAGGGGTATTTGTACAGCTAGGGTACTTCACCGGTGATATGTGAAGTAATAGCCAGTGAGTCCTCCAGACCCCCCCCCACTTCATGGCAGCAAGACCAGCGATGTAACATGACAAGCAGCAGTAAGAGGCTTGTTAGGCTGAGCTCCAGCATGTGCTTTTTGCATGCTTGAAAAAGCACTCCTCCCTGAACCTCTTACTGGTGCTTATTGCACTCCATTTGGCCTCCCAGTCTGGAAGTAAATGACGATGACATCATCACCAGTTACTTCCAGTGGTACTTCCAATAGGTGGACCATGCAAGTGGTACAGTTGGGGGACAGGACACTAACATTGAGAAACGCTGGTGTAGACAGTACTGAGCTAGATGGACCACTTGTCCAACTGGTATAAGGCGGCTTCCTATGTAAGCATTTGTAATGGTGTTTGGGTTTCAGAAAGGCATATCATGCACATGGTGGGGTGGAGAGAGGTCTCTTTTCCTTCCTACAATAGATCATCATGTCACATCTGCAGGTGCCTAACCATTGATTTCTTTTTTAGGGATTATGGGGGAATCTAAAACACTCTACGCGTGCAGACTTAGCTAGTACATTCAGTTCTCTTTATCTGCTACCTCGCTGTCTGTGACCTTGATTATCAGCGAGGGGCAGAATTGCCACTTTCTCATTATCTGCACCTCTGTCCTCATTATTCCATATGCAGAGACCTTCAGAATGGCACCTGCTGCCAGTGCTGACCCCTTGAAAATGACTGGCTGAAGCATCTGCTAGCCATGTTTAAGGGGGTCCATGCTGGTCATAGGTGCCATTCTTGTTGCCTGAAGGCTCTGAAAGGTCTCTGCAGCATTCAGAGATCTTTTGGCACTTCCTGCTGCGCTCTGCTGGCTTCCTGAGGGTCTGTGCTGGAAAGTGTTCTTTCTGACTTTTTAAAAAGTGGTGTTATCAATGTTCATTTCAGTAACATTGAAATATTATGTTAAATACAGTAATAAATACAGTAATATTTCTGTAATATGCATCACTGAAAAATTTTCTTAAGAACAATCAGGACAAGTGGTTCTCATTGTTTGCATGGTTTTTCTGAATTGAGGTTCAGTAGGTTGAATTTGGAAAGAGATATTCCTTTCAGACCTAATTCACTGTCTATGAATTTAAAGTAGGAGTTGAGCATATGGGTACTTTAAAAAAAGGCTGTGTGCACAAACTTCCCTTTTAGATTGTAGTCTACTCTTATCTCATTATTTTATGGCTGTGCTGTAAATGTGTAGGCAACAAAAGCGTACACCGTGAAATGGAAGATTACAATTATGCATCAGTGCAACATGATGTCTGCTAATGTCCCCAGGGAATTTTTCAACAAATACCCTGTGTTAATTGGCTCAGTACCTGTATGTCTGACATGGCAAAAATTTAATAATTACACTGACGTGTGTGTGTGTGTGTGTGAGAGAGAGAGAGAGAGAGAGAGAGAGAGATGGGGGAATTTACTGGATTGCCCTTATTGGGGCAAGTCAATATCTTTGTGCAGATTCTTCTGGCATTTATCAGATCATGGCCTTGGTGCTGATTAGTTTCTGAATTCCATCATTCCATTAATAGATATAATGGAGAAGAAAAAGGTTAACCATCAAATGACATTGCCCTGTAATATTGCTGAAAACATAAATCTTCTGTTGTAGGAGGCCAGTTTAATTGCATTGTACTATTTAATAGTTTTATTGTTTCAGAGTGTACAAGGAAGCATCTTGCATTTTAAATTGTACTATAAACCATATTAGTGTTAGGCATTTGACTTAAAATATCAGAACTATTTCTTTTTTGCCTAGTGCCTTGGCACATTGGAGGCTTTCCCAGAGCTTCTCATACAAAATAAATGGGAGCTCATTTTCAATGTGTTTCATTGCAGACTGTTCGGTCAGTAACAAACCCTCCCTGTGCACTGCATAGTAACTGGCTTTCGCCCCTTTGAGATTATGGGCATATGTAAGCTATATGTGCAGAGGCAGGAGATGACCCAGAGTAGAAAACTAAATTGGCACAGTAACCCGTGAAGTCCAGATTCCACTTTTACAAGGGATACTGGTTTGTGTATTTCTCCCAAACTTTTTAGTAGTCACTTTTGGTTATCTTAATCAAAGGGCAAGGGACAGTTTTACACTGTTCCACCTCCACTCAGTTAATTGACTGTTCCCAAAAATAGATTTACAGGATAGTATGTTTTGTTTGTTTGTGTAGCACACACTCTCTTGTTAATGCTGTAAAGTGCTCTATCACTACTGTAACTCGCTTGGCAGTTCAAATTTTTTTTAGTCACTAGCTAAATCAGCAGATCAGTACTAGTGAAAACGGAACATGCATTAAATAGAAAAAGCAAGCTCAGTAACGGTAAGAGCTTGATGCAACATGCTGAATGCTGATAAAGAAAATATAAAATAGCTCTATTATTAAGCTTCCTTTTGAATATCATTTTTATAAGGAACAGCATTCTCTCCCTGCCTCTGAGAAAGGAAAGGTCTGTTAAAAATCTGGTGCACTGTGAATTTTCAGAATGTAAATTGAAAGCAGTGACTGCTGCATTCGGCAGTCCTGGTAGAAAGAATGTAGCTCTCTAATCAAGGCTTCCCAATCCTTTCCTTTCCTCGGTCCCTGGAGATTTTATTCATTTTTCTCCTTCTTTGTTGTTTGTCCCTCTCTCCAAATTAAAGCTGGATGATGAAGTGACTACAATTCAAGTGAAGGAACTGGACCAAGATGTGTTGGTGCTTAGGAAAGTGTCGTCACGTAGCCCAGCCCCCACATCAGGGAGTGCCGAGAGTGATTGGAGGTAAGAGTTTTTTCCTTGGGTGCTCAGCCAGCCACACACACACAAGCTGACTGCAGAGCTCTCGGCAGTCAGATGAACTCGGTTACCGGCATCAAAACTGAGATGGCAAGATACAGCAACATGTAGGGAATGTCTTTGTTGTTTGCCCTACATTATGGGAAGCTCCAGGCTGAGAATCTTTGACCCGCATGTAGAGAGGAAGGAATCTGCCTTGTTTCTAGGCAGGGAGCTGCCTTTGCCCACATTTGATGTGCCTTATTTTAAATACATTGATGAAGAAGACGAAGAGGATGAGTGGAGCAGCCGTTCCCAGTCATCAACAGAGGATGACTCTGTGGACTCTCTGCTTTCTGACAGGTACGTGGTGGTATCCGGAACACCAGAGAAGATTTTGGAGCACCTCCTGAACGACTTACACCTGGAAGAAGTACAGGACAAAGAGACAGGTAAATTGCAACTGCACCCTCTCCTGAAAAGCAGCTCTCTCTATATCCACTGGTGCTCTTTAGCAATCGTTTGAGCAGCCACAATACGAATATTGTACAGTGTGGCATTTTACTACTATACCAGTATTTTGACTTTAAAATATTGTTGTGGCATTGTATTTAAAATGGATTTTGTTATGTTCTGCATTTAAATTGGCATTTGATCATTCTAAGGTGACCCATATTTGACAAGATGATCAAGCCTAAGAAAGAAAAGTTACTTTTTAAAAGGCTTTTATTCATGCCAAGCTTTTAAATAGCTTGTTTATATCTTGATAGATGAAATGCAAAGAACCATGCAGAAGGGGGTGTGTATGATAATACATAGGAGGTGGTAATCTTTGCTATATAGTAGCAGATGTGTCAGTAATACTGAAAGTACTCAACAGCTTCTTGTTTAGTATCAACTTCTGTTTGTTTTTTAATTGTTTACCTATTGCTTCCATAGTACATGCTCTAGAATACAATACTAATTACCCTTCTTCTGGACTGTAATCCTCTGTTGCCCGGATCTATTACTATATTGATCAGGTTCCTTACTGTGCATTTTGCATAGCAGTAAATTTTCTTATAAATTCACATTTTTGCTCTCAACTATGTGCCTGGGCATTGACATGGCATTTCAAGATAGCTTATAGATTTCTCTCATAGCACAAGATTGCAGCAGAATAACCTTTTGTAGCATCGCCTTTAACCAAGGATTGTAATTTTGTTTCAGCCTGGAGCAATTATTATATTGATCAGGTTGCTTGACATGCAGGTTATTTTTCAGCTTGATCTCCTGGCTTTAATGTACACTTTGCTGTCACTAGAGCGCCTTTGGTACTTTATCAGGATCACCTGCAATTTATTTACAGTTTTAATTAGAGCAGTCTTGCAGCTATCCTTCAGAGTTTTTCAGTAATTGCAGAAGGACTATGAAACGTAGTAGGCTGAGAATGGAGTTGGTCTCTTTTTATTGTTCTCAGTGGAGCTACAATGCACATTCTTTGTGCTCTTTTCTAAATGAGATTACTAAAAATAAACACATTTACAAGGATTAAAAGGATTAAAGCATAAATAACATCTGTGAATTCCTATAGGACTCGTGAGCCAGAATCTGGGCACAAATCAGCAGAATATTGCTGGACATAAGGCATTTGCGATTCAGCTGCACTGTGTTTTCCTACAGAATAAGCCCAAAGGAGAGGCGAAATATCTGATTTTTGCACTGCCCATTGAGCTGCTTCTCTGTGACCAGAAATTATTTTGTGCAGAGAAAGCACTGCTGTCTGATTGCTATGCTTCTTCAGGTATAATCATAGTAAGACTGAGTATAATTTTACTGGTGCCAGATCATAGCCTATGTAATAAAGGAGGTTCATGCAATGATACTCTTAGCTAGGCTGCATAGATCCCAAGAGGAGAGGGGAATCTCCTCCAAATACTTATGTGTTTCTGTTTAGAGCAATTGGCTAAGCTCTCCTGTAGACTGTCAGCTTTTAATCATGCATCTTTGGAACCCTACAATGATGGGCTTTCCAGTGATGCAGTGCATTATTCTTGGATGCTTTTTTAACTTCTGATGAGAGTACCTTCAAGTGTTCAATGTCTCCTGTTTTATTTCCTCTTTTCCTCCCCTTCTCTCAAACTTAAACCCAGCTGCTCATTAACATTTCATTGTTCCAGACTATAGGTGAAAAATGGCCATCTGAGCATGACTGACTGAGATGATAATACATTTAGTGCTTGGTTGATTTTTCCCTCTAAATCATCCTGCCCTTCTAACACCTGCTTGAAAGCTGACTGTTTACTAGTGTGTGCTGTGTAGGTACAATAAAAGAACTCCAAGATTGTTGTTCATTTGGTATGTTTTGTGTTTTAAAATAATATATCCGTTAACACTGCAATTCTAAACATGCTTACCTGGAAGTAAGTCCTATTGTACAAAGTAGACTTCTGAGTATCTGTGCATAGGATTGCAGTGTAACAGAATGAAGTGGTTTTAAGATAATCCATTGCATGGAAACATATGATTTTTCATACTCCTTGTAGGTTTTGGTTTGCCTTGGTAAAATAATGTAAAGAATTTCCTCCAGGAGTTGGCCTGCTAAGTTTTCAGACCTAGACGTATCATGTTGGACTGTAGAAAACGCAGAGTACTCTATGGCTGTGGCAGTGGCAGTATTGCCTCTAAGCCATCACTGGGGTCCCGTTTTGTTTCTGCGACCTTCAAAACTTCTCCAATAGGGTATGGAGTTGATCTCATGAAATTGCTTACCGAACAAATATGGGACTCCACCTCCAAAACCTTCTGCGGAGTGTTAGAGTTCTGCGGAGTGTTAGAGGGCTTCCCATGGCCTTAATTTGCAGATGGGTCCATATAATTCACTAATGGATTAGATCAGAGTGGTCCTACACATGACTGTAGACCACATGCAGCCTGTGAGGCCCTTTTTGGCAGCCCCCGAAAGCCCTGCCACAGCCACTCCCCGCTGCCGCCTCCTGCGCCAGCAGCTTTTCTATATCCCTGCTGCACCATTCCAGTTTCTCCTTTGGGGAAAGAGAAGCCAGAACTGGCAAGATTGAAAAGCCCCACCACTGCCTCCAGCCAACTGAGCCTACTGAATGACTTTGGTGGCTCAGAACCTGGGATTAATTGACAATGTCATCACATCATCACCAATTACTTCTGGTCAGCACAGTCTGTAGGGTGTGTGATGCCAAGGTTGTGTAGCCTGATTAGGAGACGTTGGACTGCCCTGGACTAGATGCATCCACTTTTAAAAATAGCCTATGCGATTTACTTTCAACCAGGCCACCACTGGTCGTTGGTACCTCTAGCTTCTGCTGAACTACTGGCGTAGTCTTAACGTTTGCCCGTGTGCTCACTTTCTGCTTCTGCTGTGCACCTGATTACTGATCATGTAAAACTCTTTCTCCTTTAACGCTTTAAGTCTCTGCAACCTCATGGGTTTTTCTGGCTGTCAACTGACCCTGCCTCAGAGCCACTTAATTCTCTGGCAGTACTCCAATTTATTCTCTCATCGCCTTCTCACCTTGGAATTTGTCAGGTTTTGCTTTGAGTCGGCTTGCTCAAAACTATTGTATTGAACTCTGCCACTTATTTTGTAAATTCCAGTGCAGCATTTAGTTTTTTTTACACATCTGCAGAGAGTGGTGTTTCACTGAGACCTGAACCAAAATTAGACATATTTTGAAAGTGCCTGAATATCCTATCCACTCACAACCAAGCAAGTTCTTAAATAGAATGCAGAAGAAGCGACAGGTGTACAGAATCAAACTATTGGTCTGTAAAGCTGACATTCACTATGCCTGGCTTTCCAAGGCCTTTCCCAGCACTGGCACGGATACATTTTTAGCTGCAATTATTTTCTAGCGTGTGAATATACTTAGACAGCAGGTGTCTGAGCATGCTAAAAAATAAGAATCTCAGAAATGTGACAATTAAGTGCTTTCTAGTAATTATGAGCCAAATTATATTATAGAACTGCTACTCTGGTTATATATAGAACAGCTCAAAGTTTGTCCCCTGCCATACCACTTTGCATGGTCCATCTATTAGAAGTACCACTGGAAGTAACTGCTGATGATGTCATTGCCAGTTACTTCTAGATTGTTGCATCATGTCTGGCCTCACAAGTGTACCACCCACGTTGGTAATGTAAATGTGTCATGAGGGTTTACTGGTGGTAAGGGTTTACTTGCCTGTGCTGCTGCTGTGCCCAAGTGCATTGCCCGGAAGCCACAATGCCGGCAAGCAGTAAGTTCACCCTCAACGGCATTGTGCTCCTTCCAAGTGGGGTGGGAGACTCCTTCACCGCCAGATCCCAACCTCCATGTCGGGCCACTGCACCCTTCCTGCGGGAAAAGGGGACAAATGTCCCCTTCTCCTGCAGAGCCTCTTGTGGCCACCTGGCTGCCGCGGGATGCAAAGGTAGCCGTTTCACTTTCGCTGTGCCCATGGCAACCAGGCAGCTCAAGATTGGGCTGTTAGGTGGATGGGAGGGCTTTTGAGCATGTGAAAAATGCATGCCAGAGCTCTGCCTGCTGAGCCTCCCACTGTTGCTTGTCACATTGCATTGGTGGTCTCGCTGCCAGGTGGCAGGGGTCTGGGGGGTCTGCACTTATCACTGGGCATCACCTCAAGTACCACTGGTAGTACCTGGACCACTGGTTGAGATACACTGATATAAAACATTCTCCTACGGAGAAGTCTGAACATTTGCAATGTATATGCAGAAATGGACTCACTGAACATGCAAAAAAAGAGACATGTTGTGTCCCTGCAATGCCTTGGCACAATAGGGAAGTTTGTTGTCGTGCCAAGTGAACTATTTGGGGGCAGTTGCTACATTCATTGACCATGACCCAAACTCTGGGTCAAAATGCTCCTTTCAGTTTTTCCAGATGTTGCAGGAGAAACTCTGATATCTCTAGGCATGTCAGTCATCAGTGGAAGTTAAATATCTTCAACATAAACATAATTGCATTTTAATGACATGGGGTGGTTTTTGTCGGCCACTTCCATGTCTTTGTTAGATTACTTTGTCATTATACATAATGTACAATGCAATTTGTAAGCATTCTAGGACATGGACCCACACACACCTTATACACTCAATCCACCCACACAAATCTAGAATAAATATCTAAAATCTCCAAACAACAATGCCATTCACTCAGGGACGCAACAAGCAGCAAGATAGACAGTGAATCTCAACACCATAGGAAATGCCGTAGGAACAAGAAATCTTGTTCCTGGCAATTTCCTGAGTTCGTCATTTAACATAATTACAGCCTTGGGATAAAAGCTGTTCATAAATCGTGTGGTACATGTCCTAATAACTGTATACAGTTTCTCAGAAGGCAACAATTCAAATAGGCTGGATGGGATGAATCTTTAAGGATACGATGTGACTTCTGCAGACAATGGGATATACAAATGTCATCTAGGGCTAGAAGATGTATCCCAATGATGGTCTCAGCCATCTTTATGATTCTCTGCAATGCCCTTTTGTTCATTGCAGAGCTGCTCCCATACCACACCAAAATGCTGTATGTCAGGACACTCTCAATGGTACTACGATAATAAGACACAAGCAGATGTTGTGGCAGGTTTGTCTTCCTGAGCATCCTCAGGAAGTATAACTACTTTTGTGCTTTCCTTACTAACATAGTGGTCTGTGGTGTTAACATTCCAGGAGAGGTCCTCTGCGATATGAATACCCAAAAATTTAAAACTCCCAACCCTCTCTACCTCCTTGCCATCCATGTATAATGGAATATACGCTTCCCTCTTTTTCCTAAAATCAATTATAAGCTTTTTTTTTAATATTAAGTGTAAGGTTACTCTTTACACCACTGCAACAGCCCTTGTACTTCCTCCCTGTAAGTAGACACATTATTTGTAATTCAAGAACTGGTTTAGCGCCATGTCTAAGAGACTGAGCTGCAAATTGAGACTTCAAATTTTACTTCTGTGAACTTCTCCAATTGGCCTGGGATGAAGCATTCCTCTTGGCCTTGGGTTTCCTACCTGCACTATGGAGATAATAATACTTATCTAACAGGGTGATTGTAAGAACTGCATCAAGATGATGCATGTGAAATGCTTTGCAGATTCATAAAGTGCTATACAAACAGAAACAGAGCAATCTTATGCATGTTGATTCAAGAGTAAGTCCCACTGTAGTTGAGCTAATTCCCAGGTCTAAGCGCACAGGATTATAGTCTAAGTCTTTTTAGGATAATGATATGCAGCTCAGAGAATATTTTTCTACCTTCTTGAGATTCAGAAGTTGCTAGGTTTACATCCAGTTGTGTATAATGTTCTTAGTTTGCTAAATGTGCACTAGAGTGACCTACAGCAGTCTATATATAGCCTAACAATAACATACAAACTGGTCCACAATCAATAGTCTCCGTTATGCCCTGTGCAGATTTTATCAGTAAGGTTTTTGATCATGTTGCTTGTCTCGCTATACCAAGTATTAAATTCCATATTCTTGCCAAGCAGCATAGTAGACTTCTTTCCTCTTTGTGTTTAATTTCTCTGTTTACTGTTACCAAAAGCAAATATTCACATTTCTCAAGCCTTAAACTGCTTTTATCAACTATTTTAATTAATTTATATGCTGCCTAGTTTATGGCCATTTGAATATTTCATATTACTTAGTATATGAAGAGGTAAGAAACTAACATGGAGTCAGAACTGCAGCTCTCCAGCTTTTCTGGTAGAAGTATTTTCTAGAAATGCTACTGGAGTTACCAGGAATCAAACCTACAGTGCAGAAATAAGGTCAGGGTTGGCCTTGGGAGATGTGTGGTCCAATGCAAAATATTTTCACCAGGATGAGGCACCTAGCAGTGGCATCTCCACCAACTGCTTCCAGGGAGATTGATTTCAAGCCATTGGACCAGGGCAGGGCGGGACAGAGGGTTGTCTAGTGGCAATGCTCTGCTCTTCCCATGACACCCCGGCATGCAAGTTTTCCATGCTGGAGCGTCGGCTACAGAGTATGGTGCTGGCTGCGGCTGCCTTGCTCGCTGTTGCAGTGTGGGGCCCCTCCAGGCACTGGGCCCAAATTGGTCAAAAGGCGGGCACTGAATAAGGGTACATGTGTTCATTGGTGTGAGTTGCTGAAAGAATGAAAGCTTCACCTTGATGTTGCTGTTGGACCCAACAATTGCTGTTGAACCCAAGGTGGGTGAGGGATGGCAAACAATAGAAATAGTGAGATATGAATGCGGCGGTCCATGTGATAGCTGGAACTAGGTGGTTTGACTCTGTTGGGCCACTGCTTTGGCGGCCAATTTGTTTCTGGGCCCAGTTCAAGGTGCTGGTTTTTACTTTTATAGTTTGGGACTAGGATATCTGAGAGACTGCCTACTTCTGAACAATCAAGGTCATGAGACCTTTTAAGACCTATGAGACCTACGGAAATGCTAGTGGTGGCAGCAAGACATAAGGCCTTCTCAGTAGTGACACCAATCCTATGGAACCCCTTGATTTAAGAACTGTCCCCTCCTTAGATATTTTCCAATGGGGCCTGAAAAACATTTCGTTTTAGACATGCCTTTTGAGTTCTCAGCTTTTTTAAAAGTAGGATATCTGGCGTTTACAATATTTTTTAATACGCTGTTTGCTGCTTCCCTTGTATTTTATTGTACAGGCATGCCCCGGTATCTGCTGGGGTTTCATTTCGGACTCCACCGCCTCCAGTGGATACTTAAAACTGTGGATACTGGGGATGCCTTTTTAAAGATAGGGGAACATCAGGGTTTTTGCTACAACAAGGTAAAAAAATTGTTTAATATTCCCTGATATTTTTAATAGGTGTCTCGGTATCCAAGGTGTGAAAAAATTTCATTTTTTTTCTCTAAGCAATTTCCTTAGTTTGCTATGCACATGACAATCATTTATGTATTTATAACATTCCTACCTTGCCCTGCCCTGTTTTTTAGGCACAGAAGCTGCCCTGACTGCTGAAAAATAAAGCAATACAGTGAATCCTAATTATTCAGGACATAACGATCTGCCTCCTAACTTCAGTCAGCAGCAAGCGAACCCTTTATATAATAAACTGGAAGGTTGCAAGAGTTTTCCCCTTTACACCCTTCAAATAGTCCCAGGGGGAATTTGCAGTAGGAGTTAGGAATGTATCTCTGCTTGGAGAATGCAAGTTTACTTACTTGCTATATATAAAATACTATAGAATATAACTCCAGGGTATAAGAATAGTGAACATGCCCACATTTACAGAACAAAATCCTTAGTCAGAGAACACAACCCAGCCACTTTGTTCATTGTGTGCATTCATTTCAGTGTTTCCAGTGCAGTCCAAGCTCAAAGGTTTTAATACAAAGATTTTCTTGTTTGATGTAATGTTTTCTGTGAAATATAAAAGAGTATATTCATTGCTCTACCATAGCAGTTACCCCTGCTAACTGAGAAAGAAGCACTTTTTCAAGTGGCATTTCTCTTATATTTAGCAGGGGGAGAGTAACTGTCCCTCTTCACCCCTGAGCAGTCTTTCTAGTGGCTGTTGCTGGTGGTCAGCCTTTTTTTAGATTGTGAGCCCTTTGGGACAGGGAACCATTTAACTTTATTATTATTATTACTATTTGCCTGTAAAGCGCTAGTGAACTTCATGTTGAAAAGCGGTGTATAAGTACCTGTTGATTGATTGATAGCATATGAAGGATGGCCAAGTTAAAGAACAGCAGTCCTTTGCAACATGTATAATAACAAAGCAATTCATTCTATTTGCTTCCCCACCTCCTCTGCCACACATACGTACTTCTCATAAACCAGTAGCACATGATATTTGCATTGGTGGAGCACTTTATGGATTGGACTTCTCATCACCACTTTTCAAGACAGAACTAGTTCAGTGGTGCTCATGGTAGTGAATGGACTCTTATTCCCAAGCTCTTCCGTGTCCTGTAACATGACCCTTCTTCACATCTGTGATAGGGAACTACTGTTCTTTAGGAGTACAATTTATTTAAACCTGAGCACTGGCTAGCACTGGTTTATTAGAATATGTATATTTAAAAATAGTTGTCCGGAGACAGAAATAATGTCCTAAAATTAGACGCAGTACTGATTTTTCGACTATGGACAAAGATGAATCTTTATCAACACAAAACCTTTTCTCAGATTTCTCAGTGGGCCTGGGGAATGAGAATCATTCACAATGCCATTTCTACTAATTATACAGGGCTGTAAATATGATGGTTAATACAAGGCTATTGAGCAACCTACAATGAAGGGTCTGGACTGGCAGATGTTAGCATATGGAAACTGCCATGTAATTGGCAATTTTGCATGTTCTTGGCATTCTCGGAGGAATCAAGTTACCTATCTCTCTGCATGATGTCCTTCAGAACAATATTCAACTATACCACCTGTCAATAAAACTGATGATTTGAATGCTTGTTGTGCTATAGACACATGATATGATTCAGCATGTCCATTACTATGACTTGTTATATCATAGTAACATTCTTACCAGGGGTGGTGCAACTTTCACTATGCTGATACTGTGGCGACTTCCTTTGCCATGGAGCTGTAGAAAAGAAAAATAACCTTGCTGCTTGTGCAATTCAGTCAAACTCACAAATGCAAGACTTCTGGGTTGTTTTAAGGGACGGCAGAACAAAGTTGTGGGAGGGGCAAGACTTGTCATCAAGAGCATGATTTAGTACAGAGGTTCTCAAATTGTGGGTCAGGACCCACCAGTGAGTTGCAAAGCACCTAGAACAGCCATATTGAAAATATGTGAAGATGGGATGCTGGAAAAGGGGAGGCTCTGTGTGTGGTTTTGCTTGTGTCAGGGTTATAAAGGTCTGATTCACTTTGCTATTGGAAAATGGCTGAGAAATAACCCAACTGATGGCTGCATTCTCAGGAAAGCGGCAGGCCCTGGTGTCACAATGAAGGCACTTCTGGCCATGACATTACATCTGGTGGGTCCTGGACAGATTGTCATTCTAAAAAGTGGGTCCCGGTGCTTAAAAGTTTGAGAACCACTGGTTTAGGAGATGTCTCCCCATGCCACACTGAGATATGTTTCCAGTGTAGACAGCTTGTTACCTTACAGCAGAATCTTTCCTTCATGTTTTACTGTGTTAATAGATGCAAAAGGCAATTCTGGGAGAAGGCCAACAGACCTCAAAATAGTATTTATGCTTATATTCAGAGGTTGCAAAGTAAGTCTCTGCATTGTGCATAAATTAAGAATTGGAGAACACAAAAACGTGAGGTGGTATTGAAATGAAATGTCTTTCCTATATGGCAGCATCTGCCATGCTTAATAAAAATCCATTTAAGTTAAACCCATAAAAAACAACTCTTTAGTAATGGTAGTTTAGTTGCAAAACTGAGATTGCACCTCTCTAAAGATGGAAATGTAACTTGACCAGCATCACAATAAAAGAACCCTTTCAAGAAGGTGTGGCATTAATCTCTTGCACAGAGCAGATGGCTGAACAATGGAAGCCGCACATTGGTTCCTTGCACAGTAATACTGTTCTTTTGCTGTCTGAAATTGCAGCTTTGGCATAGCTTTTGAATAGCCTTAGGCAACTAAAAAACAAATGTTTATCTTACATGTATTGTATCTGTATATCTTTGAACAGAACAAGCCAAGACTTTTATTGTTCCTTTTTTTTTATTGCAGTGTCAACATGAGGCCTGCAGTTGTCATGGTTTTCTTGTGTGAAAGGAAATCTCATATTACACTTCCCTATCTTTATCATTAATCATGGAAGCTGTCTTTTAATTATGTATTAGCATGCACAGATAAGATATATTTGCATTTGTGTGCCATACTGTTTCATGTTCTCAAGAATAATTAGGCATGCTATACCGTCATTAAAGTTCTGAGGCTTAAGAGAAATCAGAGCAATTTGGACATACAGTATGTAGAAAAGGAAAAAAAACTTACTTCCTTGGTAGAATGTTTTGATTATACTAGGACAAGATCTGGAACTCTACATGTGTAAAATTGCTTCCTCAGTGAAGTGAATGAAAAACTTTCTCTGACCGGAAGGCTTTGAAAGACAGAACAGGTGTGGCAGCTTAGCTTTTACATGGTACAGGTATAGTGTTGATCTCTTCAGGACTGTTGAAGGAGACTGCACATGTATGCAGTAACAAATATTTGGCAATATGAATCTCGGGTGTGTTGTTTTCCCCAGTTACTGGAAACCTTGGATCTGTGTGGCCCACATTATTGAGCTGACTTCATTTCTGATCCAATATCAATAAGTTGTAACTGCCATTGATTTCATTGATATACATGAGAGCTATAGGGCCACTTCTAATACTGGAAGATCCTCTATTTTCTCAATATTCTTTGTGAGTTCTCAAGAAAAATGGGGATAGAACAATCTCAAGTTCCTCAGTCAATCTTTGAAGATTTTCTGATGGATGGGCAATAGCAGAAGCAATCTGGTCAAGAGACTACTTTGCACCCTTCAGCCCAATACAGGTGTATCAAATAGCATTGGTACAGGACTCACCCATTTAGTTTCTCACTTGCCCCCAAGGTTTTCCCCATGGTATCAATGGCTCTAATAATGTATCTGAGGATATGGCAGCAAGGCATATAGCTACCCCACTTGTTTTTGTGGATATTTGCTTATAGGGCCCTTAGCAGATTCTATAAAATATCTCTTCTTCTCCTTCTGAAATCCCCAGCCACATGCCAATAAGATTGTAGCTTAAATGTGACGATCCACAAAAAAAAAAATTGAGGTTTCTTGCTACTCTCAAAGAGGAAAAGAAGGATAAAATGATGCCTCTATAGGAATTTTTATTACCTATTGAAGCTTCCTAGATGCAGAAAAGGGTAGCATTTTTCTACCTTTTTTACATTTTCTTACAGTACATTTTTCTATATTTTCTTACAGTAGCATTATTCAACGTTTTTCATCTCACAGCACACTGCCCTGCCAGTGGGGGGGGGGCTCACATCCCCCAGTGCCCTACTAATAATAAATGACCCTCCCCCAAACTCCCATAGCATACCAGTGTGCTTCAGCACACTGGTTAAAAAGTATTACTAGCTTCAGTGCTTCTTTTTCAAGCAAGAATGTGAACTGGAATGTGTGGAAGCTTGTGCATGCATGCAACACACACACTTGCACACACTCTCTGATTTGAAATGGGGAGAGAGAGAAAAGAGAACTGGGGAGATTGAAGCTAGAAAGACAGATGATTAAGGCTGATTGGTTCAATGCTGAATACCCAACTCATGCATAACATCATAATCTTTTCTCCCCAAAAATGGCATCCAGAGGGACTTATTCCCAGAGAAATGTGCATACTGCAACAGTTTGTGGCAGGGCTCCTCATGAGATCTAATTCCTTAGCTGTCCATTGCAGTCTACAGGCCATGATGGGTAGTGCAACCTCCATACTTTAGTTGTACTTCAGTAGTAAGTTACCCCAGAATGCAAGATGCAGGGGTGTGGCAACGAGATGCAGTTGTCCTGTGTGCTCCCTGAGGCATCTGGTTGGTCACTAAGAGACACAGGAAGCTGGGCTAGATGGGCCTTTGGCCTGATCCAGTGGAGCTCTTCTTATGTTCTTATTCACCCACATTTGGCCTTCAAACATTTATCTATTTTTTGTTACTTTGTAATCCTTTGACTACTGAAGCCATGTCTTGAAACTGGAAAGGTTCTCCCCTCCAGATAGGACTTCAAATGTTGCTCACCCTGCCTTCTGTCTGAAGAGAACCTGTTGCTGTCTACTCTCTTGCTGAACGAAAGGGAACCTTTGTGATACTTCTGACTTTCCATGTTGGCAATGCCAAGCCTCCAAATACAACAAGCCAAAAATACTGCATTACGAAACATCTGCTACTGATGCTTCCTTTTGGAAGCAAAGCAAGGCAATACTGGCACGAGACGGCATGGTTTATTTCCAGCACAACACAAGCATGGTTACATTTTTCAACTACTGAAAAAAAGAATGTGGATGCCAGGCACCACTCGGAATGAATGCTGAACTTGGATTGTACAGCTGCCTGGTAAACTCATCCAGGTGTTAAGTTGATGAGTTTGGAGAAGATATTCAATAGCAGTCAGGGGAAAGCAAATTGTATGACAGTCCCTTTATCTATTGCTTGCTGAGAGCAATAACAGTGCAACTATGATTGTAGGACAAAAAAGTGAGTGTTGCTGGATGTTGTAGTAGGAACAACAGAAAGGATGCTAAGCATCAGTCTTGGAACAAAGATTCAGTGTGTAGTTGTGTGGTCACAGCTTTTTTGTCACAGCAAAAAACTTGAGATTTTATTTGAATGGAAAAGGTTTTAGTTATCTTTTTTTGCAAACAAAATTGAGAGGGAAAAAAACAAGTTTTGTGATTTAGTGATTAATAGTGATTAAATAGTAAATTTAATTACTAAATTTTGTGATTTCACCTAGCATTATTTCTTACTCCATTAATTACTTATCATTTTTGTTATATAATTAAAAAGAAGCAACTTGGAGTTCAATTGTAGTAATTTCATCTAGCATTATTTCTTACTCCATTCACTATGGTTATAGAGATTATTAAAATTTTGAAGATGATGAATTATCTTGTTATCAGTACACTTAATACTGTGGAGCAAGTTTAATTTCAGCAGATGTGAAACTGCTTTGCTTATGAAAATGATGCTTACCTTATGATAATCACAATGTAACATGTAAAAGTATGTCAAGACTTCTCAAGTTATCAGAATTGCTTGCCAGTGTGTTGGTGTTGAATTTCTTCCCTATTCTTAGAGTATGCTAGAAACTAATATGTATAGTCATGCTCATCGTGCTTTTTGGAGCACTCATGGTAACAAACACACTAATAGCTGGAGATTGTAAAGAAACCCTAGTCCATCTAGATCATTTTAAGCATTTTGATTTTGGTGCATATGTAGTGCATATATAATGCCATAGAAACAAGTGTGAGCAGTAGCACACTGACTAACCAGCAAGTTTATCTGTTGAAGTTGTAGCAGGGCAATATAAAATGTAGTTATTACTTTGTTTTCTGCATCCTTGTGCAGATGAGACCTGGCTAGCTTTATAGCTATTAGTTCCAGTCAATAAACAAAAAGAATATGGAAATAATATATTTGAGCAGGAACATGTGATTTCATCTAGTGTTGGTTGCAATACATAGTGATAACAGGATGTCTGGTTAATCTAATTTCTGTAAATCCTTTTTGTATTCATTGCTATATAAATGTTCAGATAACTTCACTTTGACAGCTTGGCAATTGGAACGCCAATTTTAGGAAAGATCTTTGTCATTGTCCCCCTCGGCTTCAAAACAATGACAAAAAGTCTTGGATTCCAGTTTAAATATTCCCAGATATGTGTTTTGCACTCTAACAGATTTTTGATAATGCAAACTATTCTAATTTGGGTATCTTAATAACTGAAATAAATTACTTTTTCTTTGTGCATGTTCTCAGTGCAGTAGATGTAGCAGTACAATAATTACTTAACGTATTATCAGCCCTTGCACATGGGTACTCTTTTGTCATTGGCCTTTTTTCCCCTCAAAGTAATTTTCATTTTTTCCCCTTATGCTGTATCTTTATGTTGGCATAGCATTTTTCACATTTAACAGTACTTCATTTTATGGCTTTCATTGAATAGAAAAACTATGTGCATATAAAATACAAAGTTACAGGCATGCATATACATGCAAGAAAGCTAATAAAATTATTCCACAGTCATAAATCTTGCTTAATCAAAAACAAAAGCTCAGTATATCTAGGGCAGTAGTTCCCAAAGTTTTTAGAACTGGGACCCAGTGGAAGTGATATTAACCTGAAATGATGATGTCATGACTTGAAGTGACATCATCAAGTTGGAAATTTTTTAACACCCACATATGACAAAATTAAATAAAAAGTATAAAAATGTATTTTAAAACAATCACTCTCCTAATTCTCCCAAGCAGTTGCTGATCTGTTTTTAAAAATTCCCCAAACATCCCAAAGGCTGCAATCCTATCCACACTTAACCGGGAGTATGTTCCATTGACTATCATTGTTAAAAGCATATACATAGTAGCCTGTTAGAAGTACTGTAACATTTCCCCAAATGTGGTCACATTCCATGGCAGCATCGAGTCTAATATATTAAAACACATGAATGGGGACCCACCTGAAATTGACTTGCAACCCATCTAGTGGATCCTGACCCCACAGTTTGAGAAACACTGAACTGTGTAATACCACAAGATATAGAGGGCTGGTGCACCAGGAGTACATATGCAATCAATCCACCTGCTTAAAAGGAAATTTCCCTGTCCCACCTTAACCACAGTCAACATTAAGTGTAAGCAAAGCCTTTTCTCTTAACCAGGATTTGCACCCAGGATTAAATGGTTAAACTTGATCCTTATGAAATGAAGCCTGGGTCAAATGAATTCTGACTGATTAATTTTGATGCCAGTCTAATATTTTTTGTGAGAGAAAGGGATGATTCACTCTTGAGACAAGAACAAGTAGTGGTGTGTAGCATAGTACAGAACTCCAATATTTGGCAACCAGTTGTCTGGTACCCCTGGTAATCTGGCATCAAAATTGTCCAGGACTGATTCTGGCTCAGATGAATATTCTGAACCTCATTGACCCCTGTGCAAGAGCATTTGTGCCTCGCTCAGTGATGGTGGTACTGAGATGGGCTACGGAAGCTGCTCAGGGATAACTCCAGGTGTCCTGGCAGTAATAGTGACCCTCTTTCTAGATCCAGGCAGTAATAGGAATGGTGGTGCTAAATCTGGGGTCCATTTAGGGCAGAATAGCACTTCCTGATACTCTGACAATATGGACTCACTTAAATCTGAAAGTCCTAAACTGTTGGTGTGTTACTGTACACTCCCGTACTCTGTCAGCCGGATCAAGAGTCTTTCTCCGGTGGGCTCTCATTGGTTGGCTCAGTCATGTGGATCAAGTTTTTTATTTGCTCTTCAAGCACGTTTGGTTTTTTCTCTATTCTTTGTTTTTATTTTTTAATTTTTTGTTATTTTTACTGGTGCATGGCCCCTTTAAGAGGCTGAGCCGCATCCCGCCGGATCCCAAGCGGTCTGGAGTGCAGCCACGTGCGAAAAACTCTTTGATTGATCACGTGGCTGTGCAAGAAGGCACGCGGCTGCACTCCGGAGCACTTGGGAACTGGCGGGATGCGGCTCAGCCTCTTAAAGGGGCACCTTGAATTGTGCCTGGAAATGACTGGTGGCGGCTAAATAGCTGGTGCAGAGGCAAATAGACTGTTCCCATGGCCTTACCATGGGGAAAGGGGATGAATGTCCCCTTCTCCTGCAGAGCCTCCCGTGTCTGCCTGGCTGCCGTGGGATGCAGTGGTAGCCACCTGACTACCGCTGCTCACTCGGGTGGCTGGGCATCTCAGGATTGGGCTGCCCATTTCAACTTGTTAGCCCTAATCCAATTTCCAACTGCTTCCATACACGATAGGATTGTCAAAACTATTTCATCTAAGGGGTCAAATAGCATACATCATGCCAGCGGAGGGCCAGGAGTAATGTAATTAAGCAGGAAGTTATGTCATTAAGTAGACCATGACCAGATATAAGCACTTTTTCTCACTTAGGAACTCATTAGCTGCAAGGGAAAAAAGAGAAAATATGCAAATCTTGAACATATTCATTAAGCCCAATTATTATGTAGGCTGCCCTTTCAGCAGTGACATTTCAGCACAGCTCAGCAGCTGAAAGCAGCTAATGGTGGTGCTGGGAAAGCCTGAGGGCTGGATAAAGAGCTTCGGGGGCCTTATGACACGCCTGCTCTAGGACCCCAGCCACTACCCTCAAAGTTAGAGGAAATGAGAGAGAGAGAGAGAGAGAGAGCTGCTTGGGCTACAGCCCCACCATTTTGGGGCCATACGTACATGCATGCATTCATACATAGGTATTTATATACCGCCTTTCTCTGTGTTTACAAGAACAAGCAGGTTCTGACATCTGTCCCTTCACAAGACTTTATGGAGTAAGAATACTTATGCAACTGCTACAATTTCAGTCTCTTTATAACAACATCATTATTCAAACTACTTGTGATTCAGGACATTACACTTAGTATTACATGTTCATACTTCATTTTTTCCTATTACCGCTTTATGTAGTTTTAGTGAGAATTATAAGTCTGCATCTCCTATGTATTGAACTCGTCAAGCCTTGATTTTGATTCAGAGTGCCACTGAGTTTTAAAAGAAAGCTGATTAGCATGAGCTATTGTTCTGCAGAATGTAATGATGGTACTATAAAACTCTCATCTGTCACCAGCCCAGGTGGTCTTTAAGATAGGGTTGCCATGAAATCGTTTAATTATGGAAATTCCATTTTTATAATTGAACTTGTATTACTGCAGCAAAAACACAGAAAAGAAGGAAAACGCCTAAACAGAATGGAAGAGTATATAGGAACTCCAGGTTGAATGGAATTACTCAAAGTAAATATTCTTTTATCAACTGTCAAGACATGTTTCGAGGCCTTTCGTTTCATATTTTGTTACTTATTTATTCAAATATATTGGCAAAACAGGAACTCTGGTCATGTGTCAGATTCCTTACCCTCCCTTGTCAACTCCTAGTATGTCCTTATTTCCACTTCCAGTGGTGATGAGGCATCATGGTATACTCCTCCTCACTCATAATTTTCTGTCTTCCAAATCTCCTTATTTGCGTGTTTTCATGCTGGCTGCTAGAGATATAAGAACATTAACATAAGAGAAGCCCTGCTAAATCAGATCAAAAAACCATTTAGACTGTAGTGGACCAATCCAGCCTCTGCAGAATCCTCAAGCCAGACTTGATAGCACCTCTGCCTCCATTGCTTACCTGCAACTGGTATTCAGAAGAGTCCTACTGCTTAATCTGGAGGTATCATTGTTTGATAGACTTGGTCACCCATGGATTTGTCATCTTTTAAGGTGACTATCTTAGCTAGTGGCTGTACTTCACCTGGTGGCGCATCTAGTGAATTCCACAGATTAACTATGGGCTGCGTGAAGAGTTCCTTCTTTTGTCCATTCTAAATCATTTGCCACTCAGATTCATTGGATGTCCTTTGGTTCTGTGTTAGTCCATTTCTAGCCTCGATTCGCTTAAGAACCAAAGGGCTCAATCCTAAACCCCCCTTCAGTAGATGCAAGCCACTGGTGGTGGCAGAGTGCTGTTGTGGATGTGCTGTAAAGCACGTCTGTGCCAGCACTTCTGGCACAGCACCGCCGGAGGCACTTGCGTCGATGCTGCAAGTGCCAGAGCGGGCGCCTGGTGTGCTGCTCCTGTGTTGGCCAAGTTTGGTTGGCGCAAGAGCTGTTCTTGGGGGGGGGGAGGCGGGAAGGAGGGCACTCCAGCAGGCGAGGTGGCCTGGGGAGGGCCCTAACCTTTAGGCAGCATCCAAACCCGTATAAGTGAGTAACAGCTTATTCAAATCAATGTGTCTAACTTGTAAAACAGTGAATCCTATCATTCCACCACCAAATGAGTGAATTTCAGCCAAAAATTGCAGCAGGAATGGCACCTGTGCCAAGGAGGTGTGCAATGGCTAAACAAGCTCCTCCTCCCTTCGCATGACTCTGCCAATTGGCCAGCATCATTCTCCCACCTTGTCCCATGCCAAGGGGATGAGTCAAAGCTGCTCCTTCTTTCAGGCTTCTTCCCTGAATCTACAAATGACGGTGGAGCCCGATTCTGAGGTTGGCCAACCTCAATTGCACTCATCATTCTGATGGGGAGCAGAGAACTAGAGTGAGGGAACCTGGAGCACTTAATCCGACCACTCAATAAGTATTAATTTTTCACTTTGAGTCCATTTTCTCAATTGGGTGTTTCTCCTTTTCTTTTCCTGCTCTCTTGGATGGAGTGTGTCAGGGAACTAGAAGAAATGGATTGGAGCAGAATCCTGACTAGGTTAAACTACCAGGCAGTGGTTAGCATTGGTAGCTCATGTGGCTTCATTTTCCATTTTCTTTGCCTATTGAGGAGGAGAGGAGCCAGGAGCAGAAAAGCAATGTGCTGAACAAGGCCTCTTGGAAGAACAGGATGTAGCAGCCAGGACCGGAAGTGCCTTTGCACATTTTAGCTACTATGACAGTTGTGGCAAGTCTAACTACACCTGACCCCAATGTTGGAAATTCACCCTTTTTCAATTCCTAACAGTGTTGGAAGATGTGGCAGTGTTCCTCTGGTATGTATCAACTGAATGTAAAGAGAGGCCACATTGAAGAGAGAGAGAATCTTTTGATATGCAAACAGCAAAGAGGGATCACAGGAGACGAGAGCATAAAGTAATAGTAGACTTCAGCATGCTAAGCCCTTCTTCTTTTATGTGTAGACTGACGGCCAGCTATCATTCTGCCATGCCATGCCGTTCTACATTAAACTTTAATTCTGTCACAATCCATCATAAAGGATAAAAGCGCCAAGTGAAATGTATGTACATAGTTCTTACAGAGAAACATGCTTGAAACCTGCCATGGATAAAAGAAATCCCAGCATGGTTCCCAAAGGCACTTCCAGGGACACACAAAATGGTTTTTCTTTTTGTAATACACTTGCTCCAAAATGACTTAATGTTTATTTCCTTGGCTGAACAATGATTGTCCATGTATAGTACTGGTTGCATTGCACTTGGATTAACTATAATGCGCTTTGTGTTGGACTGACCTTGAAGACAGTTCAGAATCTGCTGCACAACAATTGATCCGCATGAGGATAATACAGATCAATTATTGTGTTTATTGAATTTATCAATTTGCTTTATGTTTCATCAGAATATCTTGCCAATAGAGTTGCTAATATTAATTGGATTTTGGCAAAATTTTATTCTATACCCTTAGTAGCTTTATGTTCTGTTTTTGGAAGATCTGTACTTTTTACGAAAGGTGGAACGGAATGTTTCTCTAAAACAAATCCTGCAAAGAGACTCCTAAAATTGCATTGACCCCAGCTTTTTCAGTAGGTACACAAATGAGAACATCAGAAGAGCCCTGCTGGAACAGGCTAAAGGCCCATGTAGTCCAGCATCCTGTATCATACAGTGGCCCAGATGCCTCAGGGAATGTTCAAAATATCTGTATCCTGCATCTGGCCTTCAGACAGAGACTATTTCTGAAACCCAGAGGTTGCATGTAGTCATCATGGCTTGTAAGCTGTGATGGAATTTTCCTCCCTAAACCTTGACCAGATGCTACCATCCCATTCTGTTGCAAGGATTTGCACAGAGTAATTGCTCACTGGGTAAAGAAATATTGTATTTTGTCCTAACTCTCCTGCTGCTCAATTTTAGTGGATTTCCCTTAGTTCTTGTATTGAATGAGGAGAGAAAAGGCTGCATTCTATCCACCCTATGTATAATTTATATTTCTCAATCATAATCTGTATTTCTCAGGTACCTTCCTTTTAGAGTGAAGAGCCCCAAAAGCTGTTGCCTTTCCTCATAAGGGAGATGCACAAGGCCACTAATCATTTTGGTCGCTCTCTTCTACTCCTTTTCCTGTTCCGCTATATCCTTTTAGAGGTAAGGTGATCAGAACTGGACACAAAGTCCAGATTGTGTTACCAACACCAGCATAATATTGACCATTTTTTCTCAATTCCTTGTTTAATAACCCCGAGCATGGAATTGGCTGCCTTCACAGCTGCCACATACTGGTCAAGACATTCATTGAGCTGTCCACCATTACCCCAAGATCTCTCCCCTCATCTGTCACAGACAACCAAGAAACCATTACCTTATATGTGAAGTTTTCATTTCTTACCCCAATGTGCATTTAATTACTTAAGACTTACACTGAAGCACATCTGCTATTTAGCAGTCCATTCCCTCAGTTGAGAGAGATATTTTTTGGGCTCTTTACAATTGCTTCTGGACTTCGCCACCTGGAAGTTTTTAGTGTCACCTGCATACTTGGCTACCTCACTGTTTATCCCCAGCTCCTGATCATTCATGAACAATTTGAAAAGCGCTATACTAGTCCCAGGACCAATCCTTGGGACATCCCTGCTTTTCACCTCTCTCCATTGTGAAAATTGCCTATACCCTCTGTTTACTGGTTTTCAACCAGTTCCTAATTCATAAGAAGCCCTGCTCTCACCCCCTGATTGTGGAGTTTTCTCAGGGACCTTTGATGAGAACTGTGTCAAAGGCTTATGAAAATATAGGTACAGTTGAGACAACTTGCATATTTTAGTCGGAAGATAAGAAACTTCATTCTTTAGTTCCTTATGAACTCTAGGGTGGATACTGTCTGGGCCAGGTGGCTTCATGATGAATAAGTCCTGAAATGTCTTCTCTTTTAACCTCTGCTTGACTTGATTCTTTAGTCAGACAGGGCTGTTCAGGTATTGGTATCTGCTCAAGATCTTCTGCTGTGAAAATACATGCAAACAATTCATTTAATTTCTCTGTTAATTGCCAAATCCCCTTTCATCTCTCTTTTCTCTCCCTCGTCCAGCAGGCCAAATGCTTCTCTGGCAGGTTTCTTGCTTCTAACATATTTGAAGAAGCTTTTATTATTCCCTTTAATGTTGCTGGGTATATGCTCCTCAGAGCCTTTCCTGGCCTCCTGTATTGTCTTTTTACATTTGCCAGAGTTTGTGTTCCATTTTATTTTCCTCATTAGGGCAAGACTTCCATTTTTAGAAGGAAGCTTCCTTGCCCTTCATGGCCTCTCTGACTGTGCTTGTTGTGACTGCTGGTCATCCTAGAGGTGCACTTGGCACTATGTTTTCAGAAGACAACAAGAATACTATTTAATGAAGTCTGAAAGATCGAAATAGTTTCAGGAATAAAATACAGTGGTAGCTGCAAGCTAACCATATGTTTCCTAATAATTGGCCATCCAAATAAAGAAAAATTGGATAGAATGGGAAACCCCCCTGAGTGATTTCTACAGGAAAACAGTTAAATTAAAAATGCATGAAGAAGGGAACTGAAGAAGGCATGTTGGGCTGTAGTAGAAATGGAGAGTAATTTCAAAGCCTTTTTTGGCATTGGTATGAAATTTATGTGATTCCTTTGCAAATTTGACAGGCATTTTGTTGTGAGAGCCTGGGGAATGTGGAAGCTCAAATAAGACTGCACTATAAAATATTTTAATCTCTTATAAATGTATGAGGTGGAACAGAGATGGAAAATTAAAAGCCATGGTTGCACACTTAAGATTGTTATTTCTGAACTTTACTCATGCAACTCATCCTTTGTACAGCTGAATGCATCATTTGCAATGTATAATTTGTGGTGAGTTTAGCTTTTCCTTGTGGAATATCTGTCAGCAGAATGTTTATAGATGTGGCTCAAAAGCACTCAAAATACTTTACATATATTCTTTTCCATTTTTACTGTCATGTCACTTTGAGCTTTCTTTTTTGAGCTGTAGTAATGTATCCCATTAGAAATATCTTTGCCAACATGTTGTTATGATAAACATGCTGTGAATGTGTGCAGAAAAAAGCATTAGAAGAAGCAGGGTCACACTGCATTGTGCTATAATTTAATCACTACCTTAACTGCCACAGGCAGGGCAAAAGATATGTGACTTCTATATTGCTGGCTCACATTAAGAAATACAACCTTGTAGTGGCAAGTTACTTTCATGAATGTTTACTGTATCTAGTTCAAGTACAAAATCATACAAACTATGAATGGCATCATAGTATTACAGGCTGGAAGAGTATGGGATGCAGTTAATCTCCCTAGCCAAGGCAAGAATAGACCCACATGAGATTATAGTGTGTCATCCAGACCACAGTGTGGCACAAGTAAATGCCATTTGCAGAAGAGGTGTACACTGTATGATACCTCCGAGGTAAATAATAATATATTGGAAGTGTTCCCAGAATAGATTGTTTCATAAACATATAAGATAAACATATAAGATAAAGTGATCTGTATGGTAAATATAATCTAAGCAATTAATGACTCTCAGTTCAAACATAACTGGAAATGATAGTTTCTCACTACGTAAATGAAGGCACCACCCAAAAGGCGCCCTGGGGTGATGCAAGCTGCTTGCATCAGCTCAGCACTGTCGCAAATGTGCGTGTTCACATCAGCACAAGGGGCCCTGGGCCAATGAAGGCAGCAGCGTCAGCCCAGGTGCGCTGCAGGTACGCTGCCCCCACACTGGCCAGGTTTGGCCAGTGTGGGCGCTTTTCAGGGTGGGGGAAAGTGGGAGGGAGGTGGAGTGGAATGGGACAGAGGGTGGGTGGTCTTGCGGGTGGGGCGGACTGGGGAGGGGAAAGAATCAGGGTCTGACCATTAGATGAGAGCCTAACCCCCTTCCCTGCACCGTGCAGCCCTAACCCAGGCTGCTTAGACTTGCCCCGTCATGAGCTCCGGATACTCCTAACCTATATTAGGATTTCGCTGTGAGCCCCTGTTGGCTCTCCCTCTTGTTCTTTCACACATTAGAGATAGGGAGAGAACCTTTACTTCTGCTTTGAAATAAACAGTTCCATATTGCATCTTAGCTTGGGAAATGTGGTTTACTTCAGACCACATGTGGAAAAAATGTTTTTGGGAAAAAACATGTGGAGAAAAAAAACATGGTTTTTTTCCTGTGTTTTTAGGAAAAAACAAATCAGGATCAAAGCCATGGCTTGATCTCTGCAACTACACTTGAAGTCCAGATGTAATGGGGAATTCTAATCAGTCTAGATGTAATGGGGAATTGTCATTTATGTCATAAAAGCTTTCTTCCCCTTACACACTAAAGAATAGGAGAGATCCTATTAGCCAGTGACTCTCCAAGTCTCATGCATGTTTCTGTCATGCCTGAAATGTTCCTATCGCTTCTCTGAACATCTGGAATAAGAAAACCTCTCTCCACTGCCTTAGAGCGTAATCCTAAACTGGAGTTAGGCCGGCATAAACTAAGCTAGCAAAGTTTGGCCAGCACAAGGGCCACCATAAAGTGTGTTTGGTCTTCTCTCGGAGTCAGGGAGGATAACGCACATCTGTGTGCTGGCCTCTCTGACTCCGAGAGTGGTCCAAACATACTTTACGGTGCCCCTTGTGCTGGTCAAACTTTGCTGGCTTATCTTATGCCGGCCTAACTCATTTTAGATTGCGCCATCAGTTAAACTGCTCTACAGTAATATTCTAGTATTCAGCTTGTATAATCAGCTATGTATTGCTCCAGTTAGAAATGATGTGTAGTCCTATGACAGTTGTCACATTTTTGGTATACCAGTTTTGGCATAGTGTACACACATCGTTTGCATGATTATGCAATAAATTTAGAATACACTGGTATGAAAATATAATTACATTTAATGAAATCTTCAACAAGGCCAATTATATCAAGTTAGTAACCAATGTCCAGAAATAAGTTAAGTTGCTATAAAGTATTGAAATATTTCTTGAGTGATTTAAATTATTTAATTGAGAAACTATTGAATGAGCTATAATCTATACTGGTACCAATTCTGTAATTACTGCACATTACAATTCTATAATTGCAATCTTGTATAATAGATGTTGTTTATTTTTGGCTATTAAATTTTATATTCTACATTGCTGCATGGAGTTCATAAATCATGCTCTTTGTGTATGTAGAGACTGTGTGTTTGGAGCTGTAATTGTACCTGTTATTGGATCTTGTACTGAGAAAGTATTCTGAGGTACAGACTAAAGTGTGTGAGCCGATACTAATATAGAGATTGCTACTTTACTCCTTTTGGGGAGTCAACTTTTTATTTTCATGTAAAATGTAAAATTCTTGGTAAATATTTCAAAATAATCCAAAACTTTTTTAGAGGGGGAACTAAGAACAAGACAAAAGAAAGATCTTAATCAGGACTAGTGTTAATGCATTACTAAAGACTACAGAAGAGGTAATGGTAAAGAGGTCTTGATAACCGTGATTAACCAATGGGGAGTCAGTCAACCTCTGGAATGATACTTCAGCCCTGCAAAGGCCTCTTTTATTTGAAGAATCTCCTCTTCCTTTTCTGCTCCCCATTTTTGAACCAATACATCAGCTGCAGTTTAGAATAGCTGGTCTTACTGAATAGCATTCAGTCAAGTAGAAGTAAAACTGGGGTGGAGAATTCAGGTCATGCTTGCCTTCTCTCATCCCCTGGCTGCTATGGATTTGAGGATCCCTTGTGCACAGAGCCTATGCGGAATTATTGTCCTTCATTTTCCAGGGAACAGTACAGATCAAGCCTCGGCTCTGTGCTCAAGGGCTAATGAACACCTGGGAATCAGGATGGAGTCAGTGAATGTGTTCCAAATTCAAAAATCACACTTTAACTAAATAAAACCAACAGTAGTCTTTTGCATATGCAAAAGATTTACTTGTACACAGTTAACCTGATCCAAAGATCCTTGTGGGGTCATGCATCTCTTTTGTTTTGGAAATGAAAATGCATTTCCCTGCGAATAATTTTCCATATGGAATCACTACAAGGAATGATTTACAATACACTGTTCTTTTGCTAAGTTTAGGAATGCAGGCATGCCCCAGTATCTACTGGGGTTGTGTTCTGGACCCCTTCGGGGATACCTGAAACCATGAATACTGGGGAAGCCTTTTTAAAATAGGGGAACATATGTAGTTTTGCTATAAGAAGGTTAAAAAAGGAGATTTGTTTAAGGTTCCCCTATCTTTTTAATAAGTGTCCCAGTATCCATGGTATCCGTGGATAACTGAAACTGTGGATACCGGAGCACGCCTGTACACACTGAAGTTGAGTTGAGGAATATACACTGTTCTTTTGCTAATTTTCTCTAAAAAAAAAATACATTTAGCTTTTGGATATAATTATACAGTACTATCTTCATTGCATTATCAGTACCCTTTTCTTGACAAATCTGATGTTTAACCATGGGAGCTGTTTCATATCTTACGGTTTTCCTGCACAAAGAGATAGCTATAGACATTTTGTTAGGTGTGAAATGCTGTTTGTGCATGGTGCTTTGGCACCTACTGTGAAGCTAATAGCCAAATAAACACCTGTGCCATACTTCATACATGACAACATGCACCAGTATTGCACTCAGTGTAAAAAGAGTGCCATGTGTGGCACTGAAGTAGACGTTCCATCTAGAGAGCTTGAGGTGACCCTAGGAGGAGCTTTCACAGCATCAAATACTGACAATTGGGAAAGTCATTTTTTTTCTCCATTCCTGTGAGAGCATTTGCAGTTGGTGTCCGTAAGCCTGTTATGCTTCGAGGTCACTCTGCTCGTTGGAAAAGGACGTGCCCTTCCTTTTTAGCGTAGTGATTGGGAAATCCTGAACGGTAAACCTCCTGAGGTCTTATTATCCAGTCAATTTCACGCATACATGTAGAGTTCAGTAGAAAGGAGAATGTGCAAATGATGCGGAAATTGGACCCATGGAGCTTCATGGCTCTAACATGTGCCTCTTAAAGCAGTTTGCTTTTGATTCTTTAAAATAGGAGACTCTGCTTTGAAGTCCATAGAATTGAAGAGACTGCCAGAGTAAAATGTATGCTGAATTAGTATACTTTTGAATGCTTTGGTTAACAATCACCTATTTGGGGATGGTGAAAAGGCATGCTAGATTATTTTAAAACTTGACATAATATATATCATATTCTTTAATGTTAATACCTTCAGTAATTGAAAAGGCTTCTGGTTTTATTTTGATTATTAAAAAAAAATCACGTGCATTGATCATATGCAAAGTATGTGCTTCACAGCAGTAAATTGAATATCAGACAAAGGCTATTAAAACCTTAATCCTAAAGCTGTCAACCTACTAGAGATTTCTTGGTTGACAAATTAACTGACTTTTAACTAATTAAATTCAGATACATGTACAGACTGCAAAATCACAATTGCAAAAGTGTTGGAGGTACTGAAGGAAATGGGCAATTTTTTATCTAATTTACAATTGAGTAGACAAAAGCTATTGCTCATTGTTAGAAGTACATCTTTAATTTTTTTAATGGGATTTTCTTTAATGAATATTCTAATATAGTATCATACCGTAAGGTCTGGTTCAGATTATCCAAAAACCACAATTATGTTGTGTTGCACTTGTGTTGCAAGTGACCCAACAAGCCTATCTATACCCCTTTCCCTTCTATTCATGTGCCTATAGTTTTCTATGATGGAAACTGGGAAACTATAGTTTTAAGCAATCCCAGTATACCAGGATATCAAACTATCACAATTCAATAAACTTTAGTTCATTGGATCATCAGCATGTGGCCACCAAAATGGCAGTAGTTCCCAACTTTTCAGTGCTCTGACCCACCTTGCTCTTCGTGGTGGGTTGTGACATGATGTTCCTGGTATCCTGAGTGCCTTCGGGCAATAGGCGGGGTATAAATTCAATAAATAAATAAATAAATATTCTACAAAGCCTTAATAGGAGGTCCTGAGGACCTCTTTGGGGTGGCACTGAGCTGTGACCCATTCTATTGGCCGCTGCAGGCCTCAGAGTGATCCACAGGAGTGACTTTTGGTCAAACTGGAAATTGCATCCACAAACTGGAAGTTGCTTCCAGTCACTTCTGAGGCCCATGGAGGCCAACAGAGAGGATTGCAGGCCAACATGACCCAGAAGAGGCCTCTGTGGCCTTCTATTGATGCGTTCCAATTGAGGACAACCAGGAGCACCGCACTGGGGAGAGCACGCATGGGGTTGCGACCCACAGTTTAGGAATCCTGGCTTAAAGGAAACCCAATTCAAAATGTTGTGATATTTGTGAAAGATATAGATCAGTGGTCCTCAAACATTTTAGACTGGGACCCACTTTTTAGAATGGCATGCATGTCAGGATCCATCAGAAGTGTTGTCATTAACCTGGATGTGATGTCATAGCTGGAAGTAACTTCCTCAGGCAGGAAGTGCCAGAATTGTGACATACAAAACCATGAAACTACCCTGACAGAAAGCAAGAATAGGACAAAATATTATGTAAATGCACTGAACTAAAAACAATTTTTTAAAAATCCTCACTTGAAAATTCAAACTGTTAAGACTCACAAAAGGAATATAGCAAGAGTAAGGTCTGCAGCTTCCAAGAGGGTGTGGCTTCCAGCTTTCAGCAACCCACCAAGTGCTCCTGACCCAGGGTTTGAGAAGCACTGATCTAGATTTAAAAGATGTGTTGACATTAAATTCAGTGGAGTGCTGCCTTTTGCAGATTTTATTTGCATAAATTTAATTACATGCAGTTGGGAAACAATAAATAGTGCAGGTGATTCCACCTGCCATTCTGCTCACAAATACATAAGTGAGCCTGAGACTGGAGAATGAAGTTGCTGTTCTCCCAGTCAGTCTCAGTTGCAATCTGCTTCTCAAGGTTTTTTTTTTTTTTAAAGACATGATATGTATTTTTCAGCTGTAAGAGATTTGCAAGATAATTTTGAATATACACAATTTTGGTTTTGGGCACTGACTCAGGAATAAGATATGCATAAGATATGGGCCAATTGTACTGTGTGTAAGCTTTAGATACAAAAAAATTTCAGGGAATAAAGCATTTGGATCTACCCGCACAGTTTGCTGGCACATAGTTTAAAAGTTTGAACAAACATCCTTTCTGCTTGTTGACATAATCCATTAATAAGGAGCTGGATTTAAATGTAAAAATGTAGTGTTTAAGTTGACTAATTCTTTGAAAGTTTGCAAAGTTTTAGCCCATTTGTATGTAGAAAAAACTTGAACACGTACAGTGTCTAAATGTTTCAACACTATTGATTCCACAACCCAACAGTGGAGATCTGCACTTGGGTGTAGGTTTCTGCCATGAGTCTGCTTTTTGGATTGGTATCTAGAAGTTATAACCAAAAGATCTTAGTCATGACTAAGGCCCATTGAAATGAAAGGGACTTGTTAGGCATGACTAAAATGGTCTAATTGAGTTCAGTATTCCTTAATAATCACTTTCTTTTAAATTTAACCTTTATATATGCAGTAGGGAGCTGTATACAATGATACTCTGTCTAGATGCCTCTGGTTTGGGCAACTTTGTACTCTAAACAATTATGGGTTAGAATTCTTGTGCCCCACTAGTGGAAGAACAGGCACTTCACAGACATCCATCTCTGTAGATGGGATGTGCATATTCTGAAGTTTAATAAAAAAAATGATTCATCAAACTCAAATCATGCACCAAGAAAAATTGCATTTTTGATGTATTCTGAGTTGCATATTCTAGTATACTCAAAATATAAGAGAAAAGTAGTTGGGTAACTTGCAACTTCTGCCTTTAATACTAAAATGAATTTGATTAGCGGAAAACAATTTTCATATATGTTTATGGAACATCCATGTTTTCTACTATTACTGTATTTTAAAATATAGCCTACTGAACGTATTTCATACTTCTCACAATTCTGTCACAGTGTGAGTGACAGCAATAGTGTTGTGTTCTTCCAACACCTTAGTTGTCTACTCTGTTTTTTAAATTTTGCTTTTGGTAATTTTCTTTTCAGAGACTCTCCTGGATGATTTCCTTCTCACATACACCGTCTTTATGACAACAGATGACTTGTGTCAGGCACTGCTGAGGCAATATCCTTTCTTCTGCAAAAAGAAGGAATACACAACTTCCCTTTCCTCCTACTTTTCCCTTTATCTAGTAAGCTCTAGTAAACCAAGTGGGATGGATTACTCTCTGCATTTGTCTTTGAGTTTGCAGAGGCACTTTCAGTTCAACTCCCCTCCACAGTTCTCCTGAAACTGAATAAGGAACCTCTACACCTTAATTTGCTATACAGGGGTGCAATTTATTTTTGCATGTGACCAATATACCTTATTAGTGATAGTTTTGGTATTCAATATCAGTGGAAAATCTTATGCTGGGATGGATTCAAGCATCCCTGAGAACATGGTGTGAAGAGGCTGAAGTAGGCTGATTCTGGAATAGAGAGCAAGTACTTTTGTCTCCTCGACAGAGATTATGTTGTTGTGCCCTTCTCAAAGGCAGTGTCTCCTTCACTCCATGCACAGGAATATGGACTAGCCACAGTTTCATTTTTCATCATGGAGATAGCAATATAGTCTCTTTTGAAAATTGAATTGTGTAAACATTGCATGAAGTGCTTTCTACTAAGTCAGCGGTTTCCACTTACTGCAGACTACTTCGTTGCAAAAAAGCTTTCCCCATCATGCATGGCACTTATCATTCAGTGCTGCTTCTGTTTATCTTTCAAACTAATCTTCTCAGAAAGTGGTTCCAGGCAGTCATTTCCATCCCAAAATCAGTGCACTGAGCCTGCCCGGGGCAACTGGCATTGGAAGCAACTTCCCAGCATGACTTTCTGAAAAGATTGGCTTGAAAGATAAGAGGCATCAGCGTGGAATGATAAGCGCCATGCACAGCAGGGAAGGCCTTTTTCAGGCACCACCTCTGGCCTGCAGGCCAGGGTTTGGCATCTGCTGCACTAACTTGAAGTATTAATACGAGAGCATGCGTCCTGGTTCCAGTGCCAGCCGCAGGAGCTGCAAGGCGTGGCCAAGAGCTCATTGCTGTGGTGATAACACCATAGGGCACCAGGCAGCTTGAGAAAGAGAAGTGGAGCAGGAGGAGCCAGCAAGGTGCTAGCAGGGGGTAAGAGGAGGAGTGGAAAGACAAGAACATACAAGAGGGGACAGGAGAGAGCGGCAGAGGAGGAAAACCAAGGATAAAGAAGTGGAGGAAAGCCAAGAGGAGACAAGGAGAGTGCTAGAGAAAGAGGGGTGATATAGGACAGGGGAAGATCTTCTATGCAGAAGCAAGAGGTGGGGTTCTAGTGATGGCTTCCCCAGCTCCCAGCAAGGAGGAGGAAGCCACTAAGGGATCCTGGCTTTATCTCCCTGGCAGGGTCACGGCAAGGCATTGTCAGCCATGCTAGGCCCAGGGGCCAGGCAAGTGGGAGGGTCCGACACTGGGCGATCCTGCCCTGTTCTTGCAACTGGCTTGCCAAGCGGGGAGGAGCAAACTAAGGGATGTGCAAGTTTTGGAGGGCATGGCAGCAGTGGTGTGGAAAAGCAGCCCAAATACTTCAGCTAGACTCCACATGGTTATTTCTAGGGTGTTGTTTTTTTTACAGTTCCTAGGACACCAACGCTCAATAAGCAAATGTGTAATAGGTGAGGAGAGGCTTCCAGATGAATCTCTTGCATTTCTTAGTTTTTCAAATTTGATGTTCTCGATTCCTTAACTTGCTGGTACTTATTGTGCTAAAAACCACCAAGGCAAAGAAGAAAGTCTAGATGTTCCCTGCAGAAAACGAAAAGTCTTGCATTTAGTTTCTCAGTGGACTTCGCTTTACAAAGACTGGTTGCACGAAGACGAGCATTTAAAACAGTTTCTAAAGGTATGTCGTAAGAGCTGCGTTTCAGTGCCATATGATGATTTTATTCTGGTTTGAGAAACAAGATTAAAGATAATGATCAAAATTAAGCTTCCAAAAGTTTCCTGTTTCTTGACTTCCTATCAGTAACAGAGTTCAGTGTGACTGCACCTAACTCATGAGAGGCACTTGGTCAACCAAGGTCCATTGGATCCTCCATACCACCAAATGTTTTATGCAGTAAATTTGAAGCATTGCAACAAGGTGGAGGAAACTTTTCATGGTGGATGAATCTTTCTCTGAAGAGGAAAGAATAATTTGTATCTGTACTGCAGTGGAGGGAGAGGGTGTGAGAGAACTCAAGACTTCTCCTGAGTTGAGATTCCTTCCCAGGACCATCTTACCTAGAAGCCGTTGCCTCTAGCCATGGACTGGCAGGAGATCAAGATGGTAGGATTGACGATGGACTGTAATGTACACAGTCTGCACTTGTCTCTCACCTTCACCTGGCACTTGCTTTTTCAACTAGCCAGTTGAAAGAATTGGGAAGCAGACAGAAAGTGTTTTAGGCAGTGGTGTCATCTAAATGATTTAAGAACAGGTACTCACTTTTGATTGGCACGTGTTGGGACCCGCCCACCAGAAGTGACATCATAAGTCGGAAGTGATGTCATGGCAGGAAGTGACATAAAAAAGCCCTTTTTGAGGCCTCAGATGATTTTAAACTGACCCAACAGTTGCAACAGTATTCCACAGCACCCCCAGAACATGTTAAGGAGGCCTGGCATCATGTTAAAGTGACCCAACAGTTCCAAAACCCCAGAGCAGCTCATTCTTCAGTGGCAAGGCAAGGCAAGGCTCCGCTCGCTGCCTGCCTGGCTCTGAGAACGTGCAGGCAACTCAAACGTGCAGGAAATTCAAACGTTGCAGGGGGCGGAGTTGACAAGTGGGCGGGCGAATGGGCGGGGCCAGCCATAATCCTAGGAACCGGTACTCGCATACCCCCGCATGACATCACTGGTTTTAGGCCTACCACACAACTGTGCTCTCGGCCAGTTGAGAGAGTGAGGTAAGCCAGCTTCAGACAAGGTCCTGTCACAACTCTCTCCCTCCCCCCCCCAAAAAAAAAGGAAGCAGGGAGAAGTAGTGGTGGTCACTCTGGCTAGAGCAGTCAGTATTCTGCTTTTCTCTACTTCCATTTTCTAGTCTCTATCAAGACATTCTACCTTTTCAAAAGGCAGAATGTCAGGAATGGTGCTATGAAGAGGCACTGAGGGAGGATGAACTCGTTGGGGAAGTTCATGGTCATGGTGCTGGCTCAGGCTAGTAGGGTTGATTCTTCTCAGAAAAGTTTCAAAAACTGACACACACGTTGGTGTGGTGTTGGTCAATTTTAAGTTTTCTAGAATGTTTTAAAGATGTAAACAAAGGCTGCTGAGGTCTGAAATTGAGGTTAATGCATTTTAAATAGTGAAACTATAATTAACTTTAGTATTTAACCTATTTACTAGTAGTGCTATTATCCTTTTGATTGTCAAGTGGCGGAGAGATGATGAATTCAGTGTATTCATGCTGAAGGGAGAGATGCTTGCAAGCTTATGGCAGGCTTTAAGTAATATCCTGAGATGTCGCTTTAAAATGTTCACACAGACTAATGAGTGCTGACACTTAACACCATTACTTAGGGATGGTACAAAGACTGCCTCTGAAGACATCAGCTATCATTTCACTAGTGGCTGTATTTTAAACAGAAATTATGCATTGAGAAATTTCAGCTTGAAAGCATTTGTGAAGTTTTGTTTTAACAAGCATTTGTGAAGTTTTGTTTTAACAAGCGAACAACTGATTTTCTGAGAGTTTTCTGATATTTTATACTTAACCATAGTTCAGTCTGGTTGATTCTTTCATTCTGTCTTTCTCCTTCTCCTCCTCCTTTTAAAGACAATATACAGGAATGTGTTAGATGATGTATATGAATACCCCATACTGGAAAAGGATCTGAAAGAATTTCAAAAACTACTTGGTATGCACCGTCGCCAGTAAGTTGGTCTTCTATCAGTCTCTTTCTTGGGGAGTTACTGGTTTCAAGTTGACAGTTTCTTTTCTTTTTCTTTTAATGAAATGATGCCAAATGCAGCATAAGTGTAATTTCACGCATTTAATATTTGTTCAGGCAGGCTTGGCTTTTCTGCAACTACAAAGGAATAATTTGAAATGACATGTTTGACATGCATAATGTTAACAGAAAGTGAAATTCTGATACCATCCAACATTATTTTAGCTTTCCATTGCAAGTAGCATCACAAACAGAATGTTGCATTATGAAATCATTAATAATTGTGGGGTGGTTCTCTTGAAATGGAAGAGTTTAGACAATAGGGATATAATTTAGTTTTCCCTGCAGGAACAGACTTTGAGAGTGGCTAATTCTTATCAGTTTTGAAGTCTATTGCATCCACTAAATTTTACTTAGTTTTCAAAAATGCGTCTGATGAAATGCAAACTTTGAAAGGAACTTATTCACCAATATTTTTATTTATTTATTTATTTAAAAGGAGTGCATGTGTATCCGTATTTCAAGGTAGTGTACGACATGAAAATACAACATCTGAGTAAAAAAATTAAAATAAAACTATTAAAACTGTAAAAATTAAACAATGATACAAGAGCAGAGCTGTTTGTTAAAATGGCTATAACAAAACACAAGCAGCAACAGGAATTAAAAGGGCTTTTAATACAGAACTTCGCGGTATAAATTATTTTTTGTTTTGTAAGGTTTTTCAAATAATAGCTAAGTTTTGCTTAGTTTATGTATGGATGTGAGAGCTGGACCATAAGGAAGGCAGAGCGCCGAAGAATAGATGCTTTTGAATTATGGTGTTGGAGAAGACTCTTGAGAGTCCCCTGGACTGCAAGGAGATCCAATTGGTCAGTCCTACAGGAAGTCAAGCCTGATTGCTCCCTGGAAGGACAAATCCTGAAGCTGCCCCCCCCCAAAGTATGTGGATTTAAGTATCCGTGGGTTTACTTATCCGCGGGGGTTCTTGGAACAGAACACCCATGGATAATGAGAGCCCACCTGTAATTGCTTAGTTAATGTCGACATTTTTTGTTTTTGAACAAAGAATAATGTATTGTCTTTTTGTTTTAGCACTGTAGATGAATATTCACCTCATAGAAAGGTAATGCAGATTTGTATGGTATCTTGATTACTGGTGTGTGACTTCATTTTTCACTGTCCTGGTTCCCTTTAAATCATTAAAGGCTATTGCCAAAAGCATGAGCTGGGCTAGACCTGTAGCACTGCTCTCAAAAGTGTTTCTTCCTGACAGCAGTGTTCTCCTTCTAGCCATGTAAGTTAAGCTAAAGTGTCTGTGGCATTATTAGCATTTAACCAGTATGTGCTGAGATGCCAGAATTCAGCAAGAGCCAATCAGAATGTCCTTGCCTGTCTGCAAAGAGGCAGCTTTGAATCTGAATAAGACGTGGGCAAGCAGATTCGTGCAAAGAAACTGATTGCACATGGCAGGTAGTTTATCGGAGTAGATGGGGTTGCGGGGGAGAGGGGGGAGATTTAGCTAGTGGAGGGAAATGACAAGAAGAAGCATTGTCCTACAGCTTAGTTTTTTGTTTGTATATCACATTTCAGGCCAAGGCCTTTCAAAGTAGTTTGTGTGAATTGAAACAAAAAAAAAAATCAGGTGTTCTGGCTACTGCTGTTGGTTCTTAAGGCTGTCGCAGGCCTGGTTATAAATGGCCACCCCTGAAAATAACCACCAGGAACAACATGACAGCAGGCAACATGACAGAGACAACTCCCAGTTTATTAAGCCAACTTGGATTCATATATAGCAATAAGAAAACAGTCATAGCACTACTGTGCATTTTCTTACACACAGTTCTAAGCTGCTATAGCTTGCACAAATCCTAAACTGGGTGGGTAGGTTGGAAGGAACCAACCAACCAATTCACTCCCTCCCAAAGCAATTGCAACATGGAAAGGGGAGAAAGAGGAAATGCATTCCCAGCCTGCTATACAGGGGTGAGTGAGTGAGAACAGAAAAGATGACAAAAGCCAATGGGAAGGGAAGAGACAGCAGGAGCTCAGCAAAGCAAACTGGATGGAGTGGAAGAGAGCAGGTCAGACAAGAGAAGGGGAAAATAAATGTGGTGGGGGCCACAAAAGGGCCCTGGTCAGGCCAGTACCTCAATGCCTGGTGCAACCAGAATTTGACAAGAGTCCTCACTATGTGTTATGGCTGCTGTTGTAGGTTCTTAAGGCTGTAACATGCCTGATATAAATAGCTCCCATGCATTACTGTGGTCAGGAAATAAACCAGATTAAAGCTTTAAGGAGTTTCAAAATACTACTGGGAAAGTACAGAAAGTACTGTAGAAAATAAGATTGCACTGAAATTTCTCACAAAACCAATTTGCTGCTTTTCTAAGTGCTCTTTCACCCTGCATTTTTTTTTGCTGTTGCTTGAGACAACTCCCAGTTCATTAAGCCAAGACAGGATGGGTGGATTTCCTTTTTCTTTCTTTTTAAAGCCACCCAACAATTTTGGGCCAGATGTATCTTGAGCTTTGCAGTTATTGCTTTGTTTGTTATTCAGTGTTGTGTTTGTTTTCATTCTCCCATAGCATAAAGCCATTTTGCATCAGTTTAGTCTCAAGGAAAACTGGCTCCAGAACAGAGGGACTGTGAATGAAACAGAGGAAGGTAAGAAGTGAAAGGGAGCAAAGGGAAGAGGGGGAATATTGGTGTGCAATCTTACCATTTCTACATAAATGGTGTAAATAAAGAACCAACTTAAAATCGCCACAAAATCCAGTATTGCTGTAAGAGCTGGTGCTAACTAGACTGAACTGTGGATCAGGACTTCTCTAGTTCAGATATCA
Organism: Lerista edwardsae; assembly: GCA_029204185.1. Classification (NCBI taxonomy): domain Eukaryota; kingdom Metazoa; phylum Chordata; class Lepidosauria; order Squamata; family Scincidae; genus Lerista; species Lerista edwardsae. Next base: position 11,989,311 of record JAJKFI010000009.1, read on the forward strand.
CCTCTGCCACTAGGTTGCCCTAGCCAGTTGGTCTTAGCTTCCAGTTTCCAGCTGCAGTTTGGGAATTCTTATTCCTTTTACAGATCTGTTGTAAGGATTCCTCCAAGATACTGCTTTACACACAATCAGCCCTATGAAAATGTTGAATAGTATTATTATTATTACTATTCAACAGTTTATAAGGGATAATAAACCTGAAGTAGCATTATTACAAGTTGAGAACTTAGTGAAAATCCCTTTCTGTATTTTGCAGTATACGCTTCTTTTTCATTTTGTGGCAGGTTTGTATCCTGCTTTTTTGCTAATAAAATAATATCCACAGTGGCTCACAATAATGAGCAATAACACCACAGTAAAAATAAAATGATTGAAAATACTTTGCTCAGCATAATATAGTGGCTTGAAATAGGACTGTGAGTGCAAGAAAAGCTCATAGAAGCTGACCTTCCTTTCCCTTGCAGCCCCCATCATTTCCCTAAAAACTGCTTCAGAGGATTAGGGGGACTCTCAGGAATTGCATGGGAAAGGGAGAGCCACCACCCAGGGGCAACTTGTGTGAGCGTTGATGTACAGCGTTCACAGTGACAATGTCATATGCAAACGCACAATGTCAAACTCAGTCTTTGCAACAAAGATACATTTATGTACTACGCATATTGCATCAGTTGTTCAACAGCAACAATTTCCTGCTACAGGGAGGGTGTTGGACTGCATGACCTTGTAGGTCGCTTCCAACTCTGATTCTGTGAACATTCCATTATAGTACAAACATCTCAATTTGCACAGTGTTCCAGGTCAGCCGTGATTTTCTCTTTGCCAACAGAAAATAGATTACTCTTTTTTAAATATCAAATTCATAATTTATTTCTGTTCAGAATATTTAGATACTGCTTTGCAACAAAAGAAAGTTCACATTGCTAAATAAATAATTCCCTGTCTCCAAAGGGCTTATACTCAACACCAGCAAACAGCCACATAGTGTAGAAGATACATTATGCTGAGTTCAGTAGGGACAATAAGGACCATACTGGCTTTCTTCAAAGGAACCCAAAACAATGTGTGTGGGGTTATTTCATTTTGTCCGCACCATTTTATGCTGTAGGTTAGGCTAAAAGATTATTCTGGGCCACCAAATGAGATTCTTGAGAAACAGAAACTTGAACCCTGGTTTGCAGAACTCCAACTATGTTTAGTACTGCAAGATTCAACAGCATGAGTAGAAAGAGGGTGACCTTTGGATAAAGGTCACCTTGGGTAAAGGTGTTGCAACTTTTCATTGAATATTATAGACTGCATACCTGTAGCTGGTTCATGGTTTGCCAGCTATAGGTGTGCTATTCTCTGCCAGCACCTTGATGGAATGTAGAGGTCACCTGTAGACACACAATCAGCAATCTCCATATGGATATTGTTCATGTTGCATTTATGTATAGCACTGTGTGTAGCACCATTACTTGCTTGATGGCGTTATGATTGGCAGGTTTAGAAGCACATAGGGCCTAACAGTAGCCTTGCAAGTTATGCTCAAGTGGAGCAGCGCTAGTGACATCTGGTACTTATGTAGTTAGTAGTACATCGTGAGAAGTCCATCGTGGGCTATAGGCCATGATTGGTTGTGCAACCTCCTTACCTAAATAGTAGGCTACTTCAGAGTGCCGGGTGCAAGGGAGTGGCAACAGGATATAAGCATCTTATTGTCTTGTGCCTCCCTGGGGCACCTGGTGGGCCACTGTGAGATACAGGAAGCTGGACTAGATGGGCCTTTGGCCTGATCCAGCAGGGCTCTTCTTATGTTCTTAATAGTAGTTTTCAGGTGTGAAAGGTCTTCTCCCGATCAACCTGCTGCAGGGGAGCAGACCTTGTCCCATTCCATTTACCCGCTCCTCAAATGGAATGAAGCTTCCCGTAAGCACAAGAAGAAGATGCACAGTGTAGTAAAGCTCTCTCCTGTGCAGTAAGGCAATTCACCCATGCCTGTTACCCCATGAAAAAATTTTCTTTTTTAAACAATTAAAATGTGGCTATGCACTGGCGGTCTTGCTGTAGTGCAGGACCTTTGAAAGAGAGAAGGTAAATTCCCCCTCCACAGGGGAGCAACAGCAGCAATGATTGTGGCAAAAACTCTTTATGGAAAAAGAGGTGGGACAGGTCAACTTTCACCAGTAGCTGCAATGGCAGGTGCTGTTGTTAGAGGGAGCGCAGTTGGGATAAGCTGTCCAGCAGCTGCTGTGGCAAGAGCTGTGTTATCAAGGTGAAGGGGATGGACAGATGGAACCTTGCCAAGCAGCTACCGCAGTGCTATCTTTCTGTAGAGTAGAGAGGGAATGCATTAATAGTTAAATGGGTGAAGTTTACCCAGCATAACTATACTCCTTGAGCAGGGCTAGCAGTAATATTGTAACTATAAAAGCAGCCAAAAATGCACGTTTTTGTTCTAGGCTGGAAGCACCATCTGTCAGTGCTGTGTTGTCGTTGTTGTTCTTGCATTTTTCTAGGAAGAAGAAAATGTGCCTTTAGGTCAGTGTACAGCAGCTGTGGCTTCTGCTGTCAAAGAATGACCATCAACCCAGATGTTAACCTCAGTATTTCCGTGGTTTATGAAGTTTTTCCAGCCTTTAGTAAATTTGGTCTCTGTTTATTGATGGAATTATTTTTTTCTCTCCCCACCCCCCGTCTGCAGTTTTTTGTCGTGTGTATATAACAGAACATTCTTATGTCAGCGTAAAAACTAAAGTATCCACTTCCGCTCAGGAGATCTTGAAAATTGTAGCAGAAAAGCTCCAGAATTCACAGGAAGATTTGGCTTTGGTTGCTGTCTCATTCTCTGGAGGTAAATTATTTTCAGCTATCAATATTCCCAGTTTTTCCCCCCCATCTTATCTGAAAGAGAGCACTGACATTTTCTACTGCAAAGATAGGTCTGTTCCCCTATGGGTCCACAGCTGGATGACCATAGTTACAATAAGAAGCTGCTTAGCAGAGAGGAGTTTCCATGACAACTGCTAATTCTTTGGTATTGTTGGATAATGCATTGCCACATCAGGACTGGATTGTGAAGGACTTTTCATGTTCAGAAATGTGTTTTACAGTTTGCCACTACAGATAAGTCTTTGGGTTCCTAATTTAAATTAACTGTCAGGGCATTGAGGTTGGGCATCTGTAAAAGAGATGGGATTCCTTTTGGATTGGGAAAAAAAGCAGTGATGTGTTTTAATGTACAGGGGCAGGAAGAGGGAGACAATTGGACTTACAAATGTTTTCTAAGAATGTGCAAGAGCAGTAATACTTTCACTGTTTAGAAGATCCCTAGCCTAGAGCCTAATCACCATTTTTAGAAGAGAGCTTAATTTTTACAGCACCAAGGTTTACCACCCGACTTTTGAAATAAAATTGCATAGTTTATATGTGGCTATGCTTGATCTGTGTGATCTGCCTTGCTGCAGTATTTTACAGCAAGCTATTTGGGTCTCTGGAAATCTGTTTTGTTTTGTTGCATCATAATATTATATGAGGAAACCTCAAAAGAAATGGCTTAGCCATAAACGTGATGGTATTTATCAAAAGGCTACTGAGTGAATTTCGAATATAAATTCAAACCTGCTCTTTTTTGAAGTAGAGAGCATGCCTAGCATATATTGGTCTGTGTTTTAACATGAAAACAAAGCCACTTTGTAACACTTCTGTTTTGCTATAAGGGATCCTGATTACCAATTAAATATTTTAATGACTTAACGATAATGTCCTTGTTTATGTGTGAAATCCACACGTGAAAAAAAATTGTAACATCGCAGTATGGATGTTTAAATGTTCAGCATCAAAAGTCTTTCACAATCCTCTGATTTGTAGTTTTGCGGTTTGTTCCCAAGTACTACAAGTTAGATTGTGATTTTGAAGCCACTTCTGAGTCTGTCTGTTACTGCAGGCACCTGTCCTGGTTTGAAACACTCTTTTGCTTGCGATTAATTTTTGTTGGCATGCAAAATATATCTAGAAGGGAACTTGGTCCTTGATGCCAAGATCAGGCCCCAGCTGTTGTGCCAGTGCAGCAGCAGCTTTCAACACTATTGAACTATTTCTGACAGTAAGCTTCTAGCCATTGCACCAGTACTGCAGAAGAGGAGTTTATAGATGGGAGGATTGAAAACCTTTTCCACTAAGCACTGCTTGGCCAAAATGAGCTATAAGGGTGGTTAGAGGCAAGTGGGCAGGGCCAGCTCTAGGAGCAGTGGGACCCAATGCAGGGCATTCCTGGGGGGGGGGCACCTTCCCTGCACCAAGAAAAGCACTTCTGGTGCCATGCATGGCACATGGAAATAGTTGGTGGTGACATGATTATGTCACCGCCAACTGCTTCCACGAGGCCCATTTTGGACAGTTCAGAGGGAGGGGCGTGTTGGAGGGCCCAAGGTGAAGCTGCTCTGCTCATCCACTGACTTATAGCCTATTCAGATCCCGACTGCAGAAGCAGGCGATATGCTTGTTGTGTTGGGGACCCCAAGGTGTGGGGCCCAATGTGATGGCATTGCAAGGCCGGCCCTGCAAGTGGGATGCATCTAGACAGCAGTATCCTCTTGTTTCGTATAGGATTCTGAAAAGATGTTGAATTTCTGGCCTGTAATGTAATTCCTAGCTATGGCCAATGGAGGGAGGGAACACATGAATAAGACTGGGCAGATTGATGAGATCTAGAGAAACACTTATTAGGTTCAGAATTAGGAGGCATGTGTGGTTAGCTACTGTCGATAAGGTAGATTTGTTTTCTACTTTGACGATGTGCTTATGTGCCAAAATATGAAGCTAATCTGTTTCTTTTTTGTATCCTTATTAAAGAAAAACATCAATTACAACCAAATGATCTGGCAATCTCCAAATCGCTTGAGTCCTCTGCTCGTATGTTTGTATTTCGGAAAGATCTGACTGATACTCTGGTAAGGCTATGTTTTCAGCATCTTTAAATAAGACTAAGTTAATTTCTTTCCCATAGCTTTATTATAAATAAAAGTGTATATGTTCGTTCCTTAGTTTTTTCCTTTTGAAATCCACACCAAACATGTACCTGTGCACATGAGTGTGTGTATGTTTAAGCATCAATTATGACACTCATGTTTTTTAATTAGTTGCATAATTAAATCTTCCAGACTCCATGTTGCAGTGACATTTTAATAGTCTTCACAACCAGAAAAACCATATTTAGCAAATGAAAAGTTAATAATGTTTGTCATGATTCTACTGATACTTTACTAGAGATGCATTCCTTATATAGGTGCACCCCATATCCATGGATTCTGTATCCACAGTTTCAATTATCTACGGATTGGGGGCCTTACCTTCCTTTATTCTTTCTTTGGGTCGCTAAGAATCCTTTTTGCTCAGGGCGGCAGGGGAGAACCCAATACTTAACATAGGTTCCCTCTTATCCGCAGTTTCAGGTATCCACGGGAGCCCCAGGAACATAATCCCTATGGATACTGGCCGGGGCATGCCTGTACATACTTATCTAAAAGGAGGTTCAAATAAGTCCCTAATTAATACTTAAAAGGACTGGGAGTTATCAAACATAATAAGCAAGAAATACTAAGGAATGAATTCCATAGTATTAAAAAGCATTTCAGTCTTAAGACACAAAACGTTTTCAATGCAATTTTCAAATTTTAATTTTAGAGACAGTATGTGTAACTAGATAGAGATTGCTATATGGCTGGAATTTCAGATGCATGTTTGTTCAGAAATTATTGCTTTCTGTCCACTGATTTTTTTTCTAAGAACCCTTTTGCTGAAAATGAAGAAAGCCAGCAGCGATCAGTGAGAATTCTGGGGATTAACACTTGGGACCTTGCTTTGGAATTAACAAACTTTGACTGGAGTCTTTTCAACTTGGTTCATGAGGTAAGAAGCAACACTTGAACAGACTGCCTATAATCGCTGTTGAATTATTTTATTTAAATTTGGGTTAATTTCAGCAAAATATTTGGTGCGGATGCAGTAGTTTCTTCAGGGGATTCCTGCAGTCTATAAGGTTCATGGATTGGTCCCAGAAAAGGATGTAGTAGGAATTTAGAGCATACTAGTACCACTGGTGGTACTTGAAGTGGTGTCCTGTGGTACATGTGGGACCCCCAGACTCCCACCACCTGGCAGCGAGTCCAGCAACACAACAAGCAGTGGTAGGAGGCTCAACTCAGCGGATAGAGCTCCAGCATGCGCTTTTTGCAAGCTCATAAAAGCCCTCCCATTCGCCCTGAGCCACTTACAGAGGTTGGTTGCATCATATCTTATTACCATCACCAGTTACTTCCAGTGGTAGATGGACTATGCAAAGTGGTAAGATGGGGGGAAAACATTGAGAAAAACTGATCTAGAGTTGTATCCTAAGAAAAATTAGAGATGACCATTAAAGATAATGAAACAAATCAGTTACGTCTAAAAGTATCATTAATTTCAATCTCAACTTAATCATGATTTGCTTTCTTAGAATATAACTCAAGATTCCCAATTGCAAAAAATTGGGCAGCCCAATCTTAACCTGTACTGGAGCAGCCAGGCCTGTAAGCAGTGCAGACTAGGAGGCAGCTGGAGGTCATCTCGGGGTGATACATTTCCCTTTTCCCTGAGTAATGCCCCAGCCTGCCCTATAGGGCTTCTTGGATTCATGCCAGCTATATAGCTGGTGCAAATCCAGAAAATCCAGTGTAATGTCAGGAGACCAAAGAGGGGGTTCGGGTATGACAGAGGAGGCCTCCGCTGATACCAGCCCCCTCCCAGGAGCAATCCAACAACCCCTGTTCAGCCCTCCCCCCAACCAGAAACAGACCCTCCCCATTCCCCTGCGCTGCTCAGTGTCTTGCCTGCCTGTGCTGGTGGCTTTGAATGCAGTATTGGCGGGGCTGCACAGATCTCCCTGCTGGCACAGCCTACTGTCCGGGTGCCACGAATGTGGTTTATGGCACATTCATGATACTTTTGGCCAGCACAGCAGCCACTGTATCAGCCAGAGTTTGGATCTCATTGTAAACTTGTGTCAAATGAAGCTTCGGAATCCACTGACTGCAATCCTAGTCATGCTTACCTGACATGGGTCTCACTATAATCAGTGACTCACTTCTGATTAGACATGCCTAGGATTGAGCTGTCAACAAGTGTTTACGTAAAAATGGAATGTATTCTGTGGCTTCTTGTTACCATCCTTAGAAATATAAATGTACATGTGGTGTTGATAGAGGAAAATAAACAGATTACATCAAGATATCCAAAGCAAGGTCATTAGTTCTTAGACTGAAACCTAGCAGCAATTACTGGATGCCATAGCTGTGACTTGTAGAACTAATTGCTAAAGTTATCACAACATTAGTTGTGATTCTGATCTCTTTCTGAACTGTTTGAGGTTTGTTCATATATTATTAAAAAGAGCTGTCTGACAGAGTACTGTCAGGTCATTAAAATCTGTGTTACATTTTTATTTTTATTTTTAATCCTAATTGCGCTTTAAATGTCTTCCAGCAAGAGCTGATATACTTCACCTTCAGCAGACAGGGCAGTGGAGAAAACACTGTGAATCGTAGTCTTTTGCTGCAAAGATGCAATGAAGTTCAACTCTGGGTAGCCACAGAAATCCTCCTTTGCAACCAACTCTGCAAACGTGTCCAGCTAGTGAAAAAATTCATTAAAATTGCCGCTCAGTAAGTAACAAGCAGTGTGAATGTTAAAGCTAGAATCCTCTGTTGAACATAGTCAGCCTTTTAACAAAGAAAAATGGAAGGAAATGTATTGCTGTGCTATCCAATTTGGTTAGGACATTCTGATGTGCAAGTAAAATTTGTGAGACAAGAACAGTAATGTATTCTGTCTAAAAATAGGTATGCACTATGTGATTCTCTCTTTATTCCTCCAGTACTGTCTGAAAAAAAATCTGTGCTAGCCCTTTCCCAGCTGCATCTCATCAGTTAAAGCTGACATGATCGTTACAAGATGTAGATCTATATTCAATATGAACCATTTACTCAACATTTTCTGTAAATCTGTAAATTTTAAATCTTTAGTCTCTGTATGCAGAACACAAGTAGTTACACTAATCCATGTCTCATTAAACCAGCAGTTCCCAAACTGTGAGTCGTGCGCTGATTTTTGGTGGGTTGCATAGGCAGAGCATCCAATGTAAACATGGGTGATGAAAATATCAGATAACTGATTTGCCTCAAGTACTGAAGCGATTCAAGAGTCATCTGCTAATTGCCTGGCAGAGAGCTCAGCTCCTGCAGTTTAGAAGATTGCCCTGCAAAGAACCTAGCTCCCTAAATAAAGAAGCAAAAATATTATTACTTGTAAATAATAGTATTTATTTCGAGATCTTTTTTTTTTAGTCTTATAAATTTAGGTGGGTTCTGATATAGTTCCATTTTAAAAAGTGGATCCCAGTGCTAAAAAGTTTGGGAACCATTGCATTAAACTATTACTATTTATTAGTATAGTGCAATTTCAATTGTGTGCCTAAAAACTTGCAAATTTTCAGACTGCCATGTTTCCTGTGGAAGCCATAAGTCAGATCGGCTCAGCCCCTGGAAGGATTTGGGCCCCCAGTACCTATCCATATAAGCTTGTCCTTTAATCCCACCTCTGGCTGGAACAGTTACTTGTAACTTCTTTTTTTATTCCAATACTATAAGGTTGTCTTTGAACAGAAAATGACACCATTTTTTTTTCTCCATAGCTGCAAAGCCCAAAGAAATCTGAATTCATTCTTTGCCATTGTTATGGGCCTCAACACTGCATCTGTCAGCCGGCTTTCTCAGACATGGGAGGTAATAGGAATATTGTGTTATTATTGTTGTTGTTAGTTTCTGTAGATCAGCCATTTTCAAATTGTTTTATGGGCCACTGACAATCAATCAATCAGTCAATAGTACTTATATACCGCTTTTCAACACAAAGTTCACAAAGCGGTTTACAGGCTAATAATAATAATAATAATAATAATAATAAGTTAAATGGCTCCCTGTCCCAAAAGGGCTCACAATCTAAAAAAAACTGCAGAACACCACCATCAACAGCCACTAGACAAGACACTGTGCTGGGGTGAAGAGGGACAATTACTCTCCCCCTGCTAAATACAAGAGGAACACCACGTGAAAAAGTGCCTCTTGCCCAGTTAGCAGGGGAAATTAAAGCAAGGCACTAAATTTGTCAGGAAAAAAACCCCTGATGATAACACATACCATGCTCCTGGTGGGGGAGCTTCACATACCCATAAATGCTCTATCAGAAGCTTCCAAGAGGTCTTCTGAGGCATGGAGAAGCTGCATGCAACCTCCCCACACCTTAAAAGGTTCCAGACACTTTGGAACAGCACTTCCAACTTACCCAAAAAATGGAATTGCCTTTCCAAAGCAGTTGGGAGGCCATTCTGCAGGACATGGAGGATCCATGTGACCTCTCCACACCTCAGAGCCACCAGAAGGTACTCCATGAGGCCCTCCACATGTGAGCTCAATACCTGCGTTGAGCCAAGTCCATGGGTGCCGAACCTGGGGATAAGGAAGGGTCCACTGTAAACAGAAATATAAGAAAAATAAACATACAAATGGCGTGGAAGGTTGTTTGAAATCAGATGAAAGACGAACGCTCGTGGACAAAATTTGAAATGTGGTTATAATTGAAAAGGGTTGAAAGAGCTATGAAAGTCAAGTGGATGAAAGTCAAGGTATCGCTGCATTTGACTCAATCTGAGAGGACTGAGAGATTGTTTAAGCTGCATTTCAGTTCTTGAATTAAAAATTCATTTTTGTGTTGCTGTTTCTATCTGCAGCTGTTATTTAATTGTTGTGGAAGTTCCAGGCATTTTGCCCAAGGGTAGTGTTTTTGTGGCAGTGATATTGCATTTTCAAGCCTTAATATTTTGTTGTTGGGAAAAAAGGTGTGTTTTCAAGAGCTAACAATTCTCTAATGATGTGGGATATAGTTGCATCAGTATAATAGCCACACACCATCTAGTGCCTGTTGCATCAAGTGGCCACAGTCATCATGCTTAAGAACTGCTGAACACCAGGTAGGTTACTGTATCCATTCAGCAATGCCCACTGATGACTGTCCCCATTTAAAATTTAGCATGGAATGCATATTATTTCCATAATAATACATTAACAAGCCAATGTTCTCCCGCTATCTGCAGCTCCATCTAGTTATTCCCATCCACTCTTAGAGTACAGGTATCCACTGATTTGGTATCCACAGTTTCAGTTATCAGTGAATTCCATGGATACTGGGACACTTACTAAAAAGATGAGGCACATTCAACAAATCTTTTTTTTAACTTTGTTTCAGCAAAACCACTGATGTTCTCCTATCTTTAAAAAGGCGTCCCCAGTATCCATACTTTCAGGTATCCATGGTGGGGTCTGGAACAGAACCCCAGCGGATACCAGGGCATGCCTGTACTGCAACACCATTAGCGTACTGAAGCTAGCAGTGGTATCATGATTTTTAAAAAAACAAAACCTTTTTGACATTTAATCATCAGTCTTGAGACAAACGAAGTAGGCAGAGATGTTGGTGAAGTGTTCCTAACTTCCTAACATATGTTAGGAAGCAATTATCATAAAAGAATTATGAATGGAGGAATCTCAAAAGGAAAGCAGGTTTGCATCAGTCTTAAAGATTATTCATCATGGGGGATTCTGGTACTGCAGAAAGAAAGGAATTGCTAGGCCAAGGGTCTCTTGATTGTTCTTTTTAGGTTTAATAAAGAAATATTAAATGTTTCTGCATAGTGGATTCCCCCCCACAAAAAAAATCCTATTTTGTTTGATGTTTTTTCTGTGTCACAGAGAATCCCTGGCAAGTTCAAGAAGCTCTTCACTGAACTTGAAAGTTTGACAGTAAGTACAATGCTCTCCATGCAAAAGAATTTATTTCCCCTGCTATATCTCTTAATGGAAATATCATCATCATCATCATCATAATCCAAAGCTGGGCTTGTTCTTGAGTTTTTAAGTTCCAACAGACATACCTCATTGGGTGTGGTAGTCCCGAAAGTGAACATACCTTTTGTATGTACCTTTTGTATGCAAGTTTACTTGGAAGTAAATCACTGATTTCAATGCAGCTTGATCCTAAGTATACATGCATAATATTGCAGCCTTAATGAGCCCTTTTGCTTTAGGAATCCTTTTTCTGCCTCATTTTTCAAGGAAACCACTTATTATCTAAATCATGTTGCGCTTGTGGGCGTATAATGGATTTCAAATTATCCTTTTTAAAAGCATATTGATTTTCTTCTTTCAATTACAATCAAATTGTTTTGGCAGGATCCTTCCCTGAATCACAAAGCCTATAGGAATGCATTCAAGAAAATGAAGTCTCCGAAAATTCCCTTCATGCCTTTGCTATTGAAAGGTAACACTAAATTCTGCATGGGTCTTTGTGTTAGTTACCAAAAATAGAATGTATCCTTTACAGTGGTATTTAATATGTACTGTGCATCAACAATACGTCTACATTGTACATGAATTTTACAGTGCATGTTTATAAGAAGGATCAAAAGGGAAAGTGAGTGTGCTGACAAATGAGTGGCAAGGAAGGCAGTCATGGGATCATGGAGTGGCAGACAAGATGAGGTTTCTCGGAAGCTTTTCTGAAGGCAAGAGTCTAGAATTGAGAGTATTTCATTTGATAGAGCTGTATGTGCTAATGAATAGCACATGTGATAATGAGCTAATGAAGCCTTATTTTAAATTTAATTAACAAAACACACCTTTCAAGAATTACATTCATAAAATATTGAGTGAAATACTTCTGCCCAAGCTCTCATAAGAATATAAGAAGAGCCCTGCTGGATCAGGCCAAAGGCCCATCTAGTCCAGCTTCCTGTATCTCACAGTGGCCCACCAGGTGCCCCAGGGAGGCATGAGACAACAAGATGCTTAGATCCTGTTGCCACTCCCTTGCACCTGGTACTCTGAAGTAGCCTACTACTAATGTAAGGCGGTTGCACACGATGGACTTTTTTTCCAGAAATCCGTCCAATCCCGTCTTAAAGGCATCTAGACCAGATGCCATCACCACCTCCTGTGGCAAAGAGTTCCACAGATTAACTACCCGCTGGGTAAAAAAGTACTTTCTTTTATCTGTTTTAACTCTCCCAGCCCTTTAAACCCTTTAAACCCAGTTAAAACTAACAGATGCCCCCTGGTTCTGGTGTTTTGAGAGAGGGAAAAGAACATCCCTTTATCGACTTTATCCCTTCCGTGCATAATTTGTATGTCTCAATCATGTCCCCCCTCAGGCGCCTTTTTTCTAGGCTGAAGAGCCCCAAACGCTGCAGTCTTTCTCCATAAGGGAGGTGCCCCAGCCCCGTAATCATTTTCGTCACTCTCTTCTGCACCTTTTCCAGCTCCACTATGTCCTTTTTAGGTGCGGTGACCAGAACTGTACACAATATTCCAGGTGTGGCCTTACCATCGATTTGTACAATGGCATGATAATATTGGCTGTTTTATTCTCAACCCCTTTTTTAATTACCCCAAGCATGGAATTGGCCTTCTTAATTGCTGCTGCACACTGGGTCGATACCTTCATTGAATTGTCCACCAGCACCCCAAGATCTCTCTCTTGAGCTGTCACAGACAGCTCAGAACCCATAAGCCTATAGGTGACGTTTTGGTTTTTTGCCCCATTTTGCATCACTTTACACTTGTCTATGTTGAAACGCATCTGCCATTTTGCTGCCCATTCCCCCAACATGGAGAGATCCTTCTGGAGCTCTTCACAATCCCTTCTGGTCTCCACCACCCAGAAAAGTTTTGGGTCATCCGCAAACTTGGCCACCTCGCTGCTTATCCCTGTCTCCAGGTCATTTATGAACAAGTTGAAAAGCAACGGCCTCAAGACAGATCCCTGGGGCACTCCGCTTTTTACTTCTCTCCATTGTGAAAATTGCCCATTGACCACCACTCTCTGTTTCCTGGCCCTCAACCAATTCTGAATCCATAAGAGGACCTGGCCTCTTATTCCCTGACTGTGAAGTTTCTTCTGCAACCTTTGGTGGCGGACTGTGTCAAATGCCTTCTGAAAATCCAGGTATATGATATCCACAGGTTCACCTACATCCACGTGCCTGTTGACCTTTTCAAAGAATTCCAAAAGGTTCGTGAGGCAAGACTTACCCTTGCAGAAGCCATGCTGACTTTCTTTCAGCAGTACTTGTTCCTCTATGTGTTTTAGGCTTTTATCTTTGATGAGGCTTTCCACCATCTTACCCAGAACAGACGTTAGCCTGACCGGCCTGTAGTTTCCAGGGTCCCCCCTTCTCCCTTTTTTAAAGATTGGTGTGACATTGGCTATCCTCCAATCCTCTGGCACCGTGGCTGTTTGAAGGGACAAGTTGCATACTCTAGTTACAAGTTGCATACTCTCAGATTGGCAGTGAAGGGGTTGTTTGTCACCTGTTTGCCTTCTTGCCTCAGGTAGCTACACTAACAGCCCAGTCCTATCCAATATTACAGCACTGATGCAGCTGTGCCAATGGGGCATATGCTGCATTCTGTGATGGCAGAGCAGGCATGGAGGCTTCCTTGCAGTAAAGGAATGCTTGTTCCCTTACCTCCGGGCTACATTGCAGCTGCATTGATGCTGGAAAGTTGGTTAGGATTGGGCTGTTAGTTGCTAACTTACATCCTGGCTTTGTTCCTGAGGTTTGTCAGGAAGTCAGAACCGATGTAAGTCAGAACAGTGCTATCACACCTGTGTTAAATTGCAAGGCTGGTTGGAATACATCTGTGAAAAAGCACCACAGTGGCTGTCCATACAGCATAACTCAGGAACTCAGTGTATGTTACTGACAGGAGCCTTGCTGACTTGCAGCCTTCAGTCACTCCTTCTTCCCCCCCTCCATCTGATCCTTAAATACGGACAACTAGTTACGCATGCACAGGACAGGTTGGCCCCAGGTGTCAGCCATACCACTGTGGAAGAGGGGCAGAGCAGGTCTCCAGTCTGCAGCCCCTTTATCATAGAGGGTTCACTCTTAGGATGTTTCATGCCATGGTTGCTGGAAAGGTCCCTGTTCCATAGCTTCACCCCACAACATTGATTTAAAAGCAAAATAAAGTGTTCCCATGTTTCCCATGTACACAACAGGCATTCCTTGGTTCATATAGATTCTAGATCAGTGTTCTTCAACCTTGGGGTTGGGACCCCAGTAAGGTCACAAAGCCACAGCTGTGGGGTTGCGGCAACTTATGGGAATTAAAAGATTGAAGACCACTGGACTAGAGCACCCCCAGATAAACGGGGAGGCATCTGATGTACCCTTTTAGGTACCAGGAGAGTGTGTCCCACACCTACTCAGATTCTTAGCAATTGTGCTACAATAGCTTTCCCCAGTGCCAGGCTTCATGGTAACTTTTTTTTGTTCTAATAATAATAATAATAATAATACATAGTTACAGTGAACAGTGCAGGGAGCAGGGGATAGGCTAGATGGGCTCCATGATAGGGTCCTGGGATGGGGCAGGATTGGGGTCCCCAGCCTCATATTTATTTATATATTGGGGTTGTGGCAGACCACTGCTCTAGATTGTGAGCCCTTTTGGGGCAGGGAACCATTTAATTTTTGTAAATCCCTTTGTGAACTTTTTGTGTTGAAAAGCGGTATATAAATATTCTTTAAAATAATATATTTGTATATTTACATTGCCTAGTAAGCAAGATGTCATGTTTAAGCATATCATGAAATGTTAAACATCAGTCTGCCATTGATCCTGCATTGTCAGCCTGCCTTTATTTTCCCAGCTTCTGTTGTCTTTATCTATTCTGATGGCCATGGGATTTCACTTAGCTTTCTTCCTGCCCCTCTGAACTGTTGTTCTCCTTGGTCTTCCAAATTCTGATGCAATCCCCTTATGATGGAAGATGCTCATTATAAACAATAGCTCAGATATTGACTAGTAATGCTAATACAAAATTCACAGCAAGATATCTTCCTCTGTTACATGGAAGCCTGCAGGCTATGTGTATAATGGATCTAGTTCACACTTGGGTGCATCTTTAATGGAACACATTGCGGTGTCAGTATTACTGCTGAGCACTCCGCTTCTCCCAATAGCTCTGTCCAACTATATATGACTGATAATTACTCTTTGGTTCCGCTTTGCCTAACCATTGGTCAGCAACTGCCCCAAACTGCCATCTCTTTTTATGTAGGCAAGGAATTAAAGTCCCTTGGCATGTAATCATAAAAAAAGGCAAAACCCTTGGCATAATAGGATTAATTCATTATGTTTTGAAAAAGATAAAATGTTACCATAAAGAATTTGGATAAAAAGTAATCAAAGAAGCTTACTTTTAGGGTACAGTCAATAATCAATCAATCAAAAAGTATTTATATATCACTTTTCAACATGACAATCCCAAAGCAGTTTACAGGCAGCTAATACTAAAGTTAAATGACTCCCTGTCCCATAAGGGCGCACAATCTAAAAAATGCAGAACACCACCAGCAACAGCCACTAGAAAAGACTTTGAGGTGGGGTGAAGAGGGACAAATACTCTCGCCCTGCTAAATATAAGAGGAACACCACTTGGAAAAGTGCCTCTTGCCCAGTTAACAGGGTTAAAAAGACATTGTTGTACTATACGCCTTTCCCTATTTCTTGTGCAAGAAGCTTTATCCATGTGGTGATACTGCACAAATGCAAGCGATCTTGATTTGCAAAAATTGTTTTCAGCAGTGTCATACCCACAGAAGGTGTGAAGTAGCCCTGAACACTGGGAGAACTGCTAGCAATTTCTAGTTTATCCTTTTGTGAATAAATTAATACATTTACTGTATATCCCACATGTCTTACATGAAGTTCATGGAAACATACATAGGAGTACCTGTAATCAAGGAATATTACATAGGATTACATACATGCACTACCTTCCCAAATTTGCTTCAGCAAGGCTACTTTTTTATGTGCTTGGGCCTTCACTGTATAGGGTACATTGTATGTCTGTCTTGATATCTATAATGCACAAAAAGTGCCAGATTATCGGAGTAAGGCACAGACAATAACATGGATAGAAAGATCAGCAGAACAAAAAGCAAAATTGTGCCATTTGGGTTCACCACGTTGGGCATGGTCTACAGCATTGCCTGCCTGTTTGGGCTCACCAACATCTGTTCGGTATGGATTAGCAGTACAGGTGTTCAAAGGAAATCTAAAGTAGCTCCATTGTTTTTTAATGGGGGAAAAGTACCTTGAAAACAATATCCCCTTTAACATAGTTGAATTTCAACACCAAGCCTGTTGTTTCACACACGCTACTTTTGAAACTCTGGCTGATTTTTCAAATATTTAATAGAACACTGTTTCGCTCTTACAATGTAGCTCAGATGCAATTTTCTGCTTCGCTGAATTTATCTAGACTCATAGTTGTTGGCAGCAAAGCAAATTTCTTCTTTCATTCTTTCCCTCCCCTCCTCAGTTTTCATAAGGTTTCCACTGCAGTCTTTAAGGAGCATGTATTCAGACCTTTCAGTCTTAGGAGAAAGCCTTCTTTATTAGTACTGACAGTAACAATTTCACCTTCTTCATTTTCTTCTCATGATGGGCAGGCGAAGCATTGCGATAGGAGTGCATAGTGTAATGCTGCACCTGGTTCCAAGCATGGAGGCTGGAGGGAACATGGCTGCAGTACAAAAGAAGGGGACAAGTGAACTGCAGTTTGCATGCCCATTTGGCAGGGGCTAGTCCCGAAGAGTTTTTTAACACAAAGGCTTTATAGGAGCAGATTTGCAGTTCTATATAGTGTGGTGTTAGGCAGTGTTGCTGTCCTTTGTTTAAATTAGCAGCAGATAATGTTAAAAAAATGACAAGAAAGGTAGCCAATTGTTGTGGTACATCACTGTGGTTAATTTGTATGTATAAGATTGCATCTTAGAGAAAGAACTCTCTCTTGCGCTCTAGCTCTCTGACACTGAATCTGAAGCATGGGCAGTGATCCTAGAAATGTGGTCTTAGGATGCTGCTCAATTATTGCAGCTAGAGAAGTGGGTGGCAATTGATGACAAAGCTATTGCTACCTCCACACGTCTCTTCCACTTTAAGGTTGACAACTTTCTAATTTTGCCCATGGGCTTCTAATTGCTGATCTGTACCTTGGGAGAGCCAAAACTTAGCCCAACCACATTTTAGCCGTTGCAGCTCTTCCAGTATTGATTCAAAGGCAAAAGTGCCATGCCAGTCCTTACGATGTAAAAGGAGGACATAATCTTGCTTAGGAGACAGTTTTGCAATCCTATTTCCTGCCTGCTTTTATATTAATCAAGAGAAATGTAAGCTTTAGTGCTGGAAAGTGGGAGAGCCCATCTTTTAAAGGACTGAAAATAACTGGATTGCAAAAGATGGAGTTTTGTGAATCATGAATGTCAAGTTCCTGTAGCAAATTTGATAATGGCTATGTTAAGCACTTTGATTTTTTTTTTTTATCCAGGAGCAAAAATCCAGAAAAACTTCATTTACATTTTATTACTACCATCACGTTATATGTTGCAGAGCATGAAAATAAGGAAAAAATTAAAGTGAAAATCTCCCTCTCTTTTTTTTTTTAAGATGTAACATTCATACATGAAGGAAATAAAACTTTCTTGGACAACCTGGTTAACTTTGAAAAACTGGTATGTAATATTTCTCATTCTTAAATTCGGTATTATAAAAAAAACTGTTTCTACTTTGTGTTCTTCCTTCCTTCCTTCCTTCCTTCCTTCCTTCCTTCCTTCCTTCCTTCCTTCCTTCCT
>JAJKFI010000009.1:12007090-12017726 GCA_029204185.1 Lerista edwardsae
CCTTCCTTCCTTCCTTCCTTCCTTCCTTCCTTCCTTCCTTCCTTCCTACCTACCTACCTACCTACCTACCTACCTACCTACCTACCTATTACTGTAATTTTACTTATTCCGTAGTTCTAGGATCTAGAATGTCTTTTGAATCAACTGTGCTGTTTGTTAGTACTATTATTTGGCTTGCCATTATGTACTTCTTAATACCAATAGAATTAAAAAATCAGAATATACAATCAAATGTGTTCTTTATCAGTCATGAAATGTGTTTGTCTTTCCTGTAATGTTTTGGTAACCGGTTTCTATACATCAAATTACAATTCATGTATACTATCATGATTTTTTGGGAGGATACACAGTGGGCACTCATTATTCGCAAGGGTTCCATTCCAGGAACCCCTGTGGTTAACAAAATCCATTGGTATTCAAACCTGTGGATTTCGGCCTACTAACCCTCTGAACCTGACCAGAGCATAGCTCTGATTGGGTCCGGAGGGTTTTCTGAGGGCCAGGGAGGCCATGCACAAGTATGCATGGGGAACTGGATGTTGCTTTTTTATAATAAGGCATTCTGAGACCTGGGGAAGCCCTA
This sequence comes from Lerista edwardsae, assembly GCA_029204185.1. Taxonomy (NCBI): domain Eukaryota; kingdom Metazoa; phylum Chordata; class Lepidosauria; order Squamata; family Scincidae; genus Lerista; species Lerista edwardsae. The sequence continues at coordinate 12,007,674 of JAJKFI010000009.1, forward strand.
GGCAGCTTCCCTGGGCCTCAGAATCATAAAAATACGATCTTTGATTTCTCATGGAAAGTGGAAGTGCCCCATTTTGGGCACTCTGAGGGCCTGTAAGGGAGCATGTGGTTGCACATGCCTTCTCGTCCTCCCAAAAACACTCTGGATCTGACCAGACCTGTGTTCCAGTCGGGTTCAGAGGGTTCAGGTAGACCCTCCCCAGGGGGAGTTGACACCTGCGTATTATCAAATCCACGGATGTCATACCTATGGATAATGCAGGCCCAGCTGTATTCTTTTGTTTCACCATGTAGCCATTGGATCTCCAATTTGATGTGGAAGTTAGGTACAGAGAGGTGTTTAACCAGCATTCCCCAATCGTTGGTCAATTCTTTTTGCCAACCTGAAATTGCGGTAGCTTCCTAGGCCAGTCCCTCATCCCGCCCTCCTGCTACTTCAGAACAGGAGACAAAAGTAAAAAGAGGAGACAGAAGTGGTGCCTGAGCTGTGCTACCCATCACGCACGCACGCACACATGCACGCACGCATGTGTCTTTCCCTGCTGCACTGGAGCCAGAGTGGAAAGCGTGTGCTCAGCATAGGCATCTAAGGCACTTCTAGTGAGTGCAGCCATTCATCATGGTGCAGGTAGTGGTAATTATGGGTGCTTGAACATAACCCATTTCCTTATTCTTTTAACATTGAACATCTTCCCCCTCAGTTGCTTTTATGCTGCAAAAGCATAGGGTAAGATAGGATGCTCCTGGGTAAACTATGTGGGAGCAGTCAGTTAAAAATTTTGCTACTGTGACAACTTTTTCATTAGGTGGGCACTTCTGCTAAGGTGGAGTAATTGGAATGGAGCACCATGTAACTTGGTGGGTGCGGGCTCTTTTTGGGATTTTGACTTTTGTTCTGCAGCTGGATATAATTTAAGAGCCCAGGATGTGGCAAAGGCTGGCAGTTACTGATCAGTAGCAATCTCCTCCTCTTCACTACCTTGAGTAAGGGCTGGGCACTGTAATTTCTTAGGTCCTTTCCTTATAGTTGCCAAACTCTTCACTGATTAGGAGGCTTAATAAAATTGCAGCATCTATGATAGCCCATCATTCCTCTCCCTGTGCCTTTCAGCCTTTGCAGATATGTATATGGGATTCCATGATTTGAAAGATCAGGGATTATGAAACTATAACATTGAAACATTTTTGATACAATAATTAAGATGATCTTTTGGAAGGTCAGAGTATAAAGGGACTTAGGGAAGTTCTAAGGCCCATCAGAGTGATTTAATTCCACATGGATTAAGCCTGAAATAACAAAAAGAGGTATGGCACAGGTTACTGGGTATCGTGCATCAAATTTGCCTCTTGTTCAGAAATTTTTTTGTGATTTTTTTGAGGAAAAAATATCAGTAAAAGAGATGATCAGATATTATGATAAATGGAAGGCATGTGTAGTATTTAAAGAAGAAGCACGTGCACAATCAGGGGAATTGGCATTTCTGCAGAGTTATCAGCTATTTTGTTGAACAGCATTTTTCTAACTCATGTGGCTACAGAGGGATGCTCTATATTGCATTATACCAAGCAAAGCATATTCTAATTTGGGATGGTAATCCATTTTTTTCTTTGCAGCTTGTTTGAGTTTTTCTCCTGTACGATGCCATGCAGCCAAGGCTAATTGCAGACAGGTTGCTTCAAATTAGTTACCATACACATTTAAATTGTTTTGGTCCCATTGATTGTATCTGCTTGGATTGCAACTGTGATCAAATGATAACTGCAGAAAAACACTATAGATCAAGCTCTCAGCTGGAATAAAGCAATGTAGCTTCATGGATCTGTGCCAGTTCAAATCAACCTGAGAACTGACCATGCATTTGAAATGAAATTGGAAAGATTTTCCCTTTTCTCTAATCGGTGCAGCCATCTGTGACCTATATTGCCTAAGAAAAGAACAGCCTAGGAAGAAAATCTTTTTTAAAAAGCAGATATTAATACTAAGTCCATTATCATTCCTAAGGAATAGTTGATAGGATATTTTCCCTCTCAGAATTATCTGACTTCTGATGTCATATAGGCTGTTCTTCATTAAATACTCCATTTATTGGAATGGTAGTTTGTCTAATGAAAATCTGTGGGGCACAGATTGCCAGTTAGTTTAGATTGGAAAACAGACATAAACCAAGTGCAGGCTGTAACACCAGTGCGTCCCCAGCCCTTAGGAGGAATGTCTCCATTTGGGGTTCTAGCCAGTTTTGTAACATTGTTCTTCAAGGCATGCAAGGACGGAATTTCGAGGGGGAGGGAGGGAAGAGTAAAAAACCTATATTTCCCTCCCACTGCTTTGCAGCCTTTCCTTGCTATACTTATTATGACACCATGGTGTCTTGTTGGGAGCTGGCTGCCAGTCTCAAACCTGAACATTGATATATTATGTGATGGGTGGTTTTGGAGCGTGGGTATACAGGATGTATACAGGATGCCCTATGAACTGAGGCCTATGAGATAGTCTTGCAAAAACTGAAAATATGAGATCAAATTTCTACTCCATCATCAAGACAATATTGCTAAATATTGAAGGCCTTCAAAGAACCATAGAATGCAATTACAGTATTCTGTGTCTTAAGCTTCTGTTTCATCTTTCTATTTTAGAACTCCTTTTTATTTCTTTACCATAACAGTAAAGGGCATCAAGTATGAAAAGAATATTAGATCAAAATCTGGCACAGAACCAATTCCAGTTTTTCTCTGACGGGTACTTCTATCATAAAGGTTCTCCTATCAAAAAGGCCAGGCGCTACAAAGCAATATAAGAGAATTTTCCTGCTACGTTTACTGCCACTTTTCAGCATGCTTGGAAGGCATATTAGAAAAACGTTATGCTAATGTGACCTCATAGAATATTGACAGCTGCCTCATGAATCAGAAATGGTTAGTTTTATTCAAACATGGCTAAGATGCCAGTTCTTACTAGAGAAAGAGACTTGTTTTGTCACTTTTTCTTTTCAGCTTCCTTCAAATGATTTGTGTAATCCAAAGTAGAAGGCAAGAAGCTGAGTCTTGGAGATTGCACTTCATGCAGTTATAGGTGCCATGTTGGCCTGCGTGAATACACATTGCCAGCTTCCGTTATATTGATTTATTACTCTGAAGTATGATAGCTACAACTAGTGCTCTACAGATTCATGCTTTACAAAAAAAAAAGCCCTGCAGCAAATGCAAAATTTCTGTATCCAAAACGGTTAAATTCTGCAGCCTATAGAAAATTCACAGCTCAAGCAAACTGTCAAATACTTATTTGGTATGAAGTATAGTGTATTCTGTTTCTCTTGTTCCTAAGCAAAGGCAAAAAGATAACAGACAGCTCTGATGTCTTGGCTGTTAACTGCTGAATATCCTGTTCCATCTTTGACTTGTCAGGTTTCCCCAGGAGCAGAGGCGGATCTACAGGGAGGGCAAAGCTCTAAGTGTTGCAAGAAGCCTTACCCTGTCATGTAAATCCCTCCTCTCCCTTGCTGCTGTAGCCAGTAAGCAACGCCAAGATGTTGCTTTTCCCTGTGAGGATTGGCTAAAACGGTGCAGGAGAGGAGTGATTTCCACTGCAAGGTAAGGCTTCTTGCAAAACTTAGAGCTTTGCCCTCCCTTAGATCTGCCTCTGCCCAGGAGTGTTCATGTTTGTCTCTAACATCACAACATTTAAAAGAAAATGAAAGCACCAAATTTCACACTTGTGTTGTACAGTCAGTTGCAACAAGCACATCACTCTGGTTATCAGCAAAGTAGGCTAGGGTCAATACTGTTGTTAAAGAACCTCTAGCACTGAAGTAATGTAGTGAAGGGACATTCTTCTGTCAAATCCCAGAATTTTTGCATTGAACAGACAGATAGTTATGGCAGCCAGGTGGCTCACCAAAAGACATAGTGGGTGGTAATGCTGATGCTACTTCTTACTTTTCCCTTAGACGTTCATAGACTAACTGTCTGTGTTTTGCCACAGCTGTGTTCTTGTGGTGACTTCATTAGTGCAGTGAAGGAGAGGCAGTTTTTGTAAAGATCTAGGAAGCATCTCAGGCCCACCACACATTAGAGAATTACTAGGTACAGCTGTATTAGTGTGTGCCTGCAGTGTTACCTGTAACATGCAGAGGTTTTTTTGTACGCATGTACTTTCCATACTAACTATAACTAATCATGGGTCCCTGTGGTTATAACTCACAATAATACTCCAGTCCAAACAAAGAGAGAGATGTGAATGCATGCACAGTTCACATGGTTACCCTGTCTTCTGTGATGTGCTAAGCAGCCTTAGGTTAATGCTTGAAGGCATCATAAAAATCCTTTGCCTGTGTTTGCAAAAAAAACAAAACAGAAAGAGGATTATGGCTGGTCCAGAAAAGACTTGTACTCTCTTCTTGTACTGCTACTAGAATTTAAACAATATATTCTATTACTTTCTATTCACTGCCTCAGTAATATTTTGTTTGTTTTATCCTCACAGCACATGATTGCAGATGCAGTAAGATCATTAAGACATTGCAGGCATAACCAATTTGGTGAGTAGACTAGATTTATACTTACGATTTCTCTCTAGACAAATTTGTGAGCAAGTAAAAAAAATATCCTCCAGGGCAAATCTTTTTCACCATGCTTATGATGCAGTGTCATGTTTTTAACAACAACAGCAGGCTTGTGGTACTTTTAAACATTCAGGTTACAATCCTAGACACATTTTCCTAGGAGTAAACCCCATTGAATACAATGAAACTTACTTCTAATTAGATGTGTTTAGGATTACACTGTTATTGTAGCACAAGCTTTCATGGGCTAGAGCACCCTCATCAAATGTACAAAGTAAATGAAAAAAATAGGGCCAAAAAGCCATGACACTCTGCAAGACATTTATTAGGTTTATGACATGCCCATATTTTTACCAGTTTTAGGATTAAATGAATATTATTCCTGCATTGTTGGAATAACTGAATAATTTGTACCTGGAAAAGGTCCCAAAATCAACTTGCTCTTTTTGTTTTATAATAATAATGATATTTGGTTCACTACTAAGGCTATTTGAGTACTAGTTAATAGGCCTGGACTATGCATATAGCAGAATTACAAAGCATATAGCAGATTTAAAATTGCAGGTGAGGTGATAGCGCATTAATGCTCTCCAGATGGATAGAAATCCCCTCCCTGCAAAAAAACAAAAAACTAATGTAAAAGCTAGCAAATGAGGGAGGGGAATTCTAACCTACTCCACTTCTTGCAGTGTTAAATTTCTACTTGCAAACAGTTTCTTTACACAGTGAGATACTTTAAATACCGTATATGAACCTCCACCTGCAGTTTAGAATGGTAAATCCATTCTGCCATCTTCGTACTACTTCGTATTCCTACCCCGTTCCAATGCTTGGAACAACATGCAACTGGTTTAAAGTAATGTTTCTCCTTTCACCATCCTCATTCATATGGAGGTCATTTGAGGAGGGCAGAAATGCAAAGCCAGTAGCTGTAGACTCTGATATGGTTTGGATCTTTGGAAAATCACCATCCCTAGCTACATGGGCTTAGAAGTCAAATTAGCTGCAGGAAAAGCTGTATAGTTCTAAGAGTCACCGTTTTATGGTTTGTTGCACTTTGGGCATGAGTTCAGGAAAAAAAAGAGCAAAGCTGCAAAACAACCACCACCCTAATCTGTTCTTTTTCTCTTCTCAAAATGTTAGGAAGTGAAGTGCCCCCAAAGGAGCATCAGGAGCTGAAGCCCTATGTCCATCACTTGCACATCATCGATAACCAGCAGATGTTGTTTGAGCTTTCTCACAGGATAGAGCCCCGCGTGTGAGCTAGTGGGGATTCACATAACTGCCGCACTTTGAATGAAGTGGATGTTTATGTCAAGCATGTTGCTTCCCTAGGAGAGAGATGTTTACTGAGTTTTATCAGTAGTTGATACCAAGACATCTGCAAAGATCTCCCACAAAGCAAGAAGTAGGGCTGTTTGCAGCAGCCTTCCAGGCAGAGAGAAATGCCAGTTTCATTCAACTGCAAGGGTGGGGAATTGAAGAACAACCTTCTCCACATTCAAAAACTTGGTTTCCTTGCAAAATAGTGTTGGTCCAGAGCAGCTTTCAATCCAGATTCTATCAGTGTTACATTGAAAGAAAACATTGCATCATTCCATGAAGGAACTTCTTAACAAGCAGCAGCATGTGAGAAAAGCATTCATTACTCACCACACAGGGATGTACCTCACTTAATCGTATGCTGCCAAAGTATTGACTGTTGCCAAAAACGAGGAGAGAGAAAATGAGAGAAAATACTGAGCAATCTCGGCTTCCCTGGGATATAATATGTAGCACCCAATGCAAAACTGAAGCATAAAGACAACTTGTTAGAGCGCATCATACAGACAGAATTAAAACAAATTGTAAAATTATACCCAAGTAGCCACCAATATGTATTTTACCATCACTTCCACTTCAGAATGTGTTTCACAGCATAAGCAAATGTTTGCACTGATATGTGATATAAAATGCAATGTGTCTATGCTCAATTGATTCATAGAGAACATTGTACTTACAGAATTTTGGGGTTTTTTCTTAACTAATGCTTCTTAAATTTTAGAACTATTTTGTTGTTTTGTTCCTTTCCTAGTTCTGATGTTGGCAAGTAGTTTTCTCAGCTGATGTGCCTATATATTATTCCATAAGAATGCAGTATGTTTTACTCCTTGATGGTTGTTCTGTGAGGTAACTACTGCAATTACCTTCAGAACAATGGTTCCCAAACTTTTTAGCATTGGGATCCATCTAAAAAAAATCCACTTTACCAGCCACTCAAGCCTCTGTGGCTATAATGGTGATTGAGCAGCAGTTGCTCCCTCAAGTAAAGCTTGTCTAGTCTAATCTACTCTGTCAGTTTTGTGAACCACTAAAAAGTGGGTTGGAACCCACTAGTAGGCCACAGAGCCATAGTTTGGGTAACATTGCTTTAGATAGGCCCGGGCATACTCTTAGCAGTGGCTAAATAGGTAAGCAAGGGTCAATCCAAGCATAACTGAAGCCAACTATTTTTCAACTACCAGCATGGGAGTAAGAGAGAAACAACTCTTGTGTGAAAACCACAAAATCAGAATATTTGTCCTGCAATACTAGGGTCTTGGTCTGGCATGTTCTCTGTTGCACACCAAGGGTATACATGTACTGCATATGGTAACTCAGCTAACTATAATAGCTTTTCCCCAGAACTCTGGGGACACAATTTTTGTAAGAGTCCTATGGAATCTAAACAATTAGCATCCTTTCAAAATAGAATTCTCAGAATTGCCTGGGGGGAGCCATGGGAGTAAAATTACTATATGGTTCACCTACCACCATTACTGAAAATGATTAGAAATACTGTACGACAATGCAAAATCTGAGCTGCTGAGCACACACTCTTCATTCTTGCATTTTGAAAGGCAAAATGAATATAAGGGCTTATCCAGAGAGTTTGTTCAAGCCTTGACCCTACTGCATTTTAGCCTTTGTAGGATATTTGTGTAAGTCTTTGTTCAAAAGCATTATCCATTATCTGCACATAAAAGAAATATAGTAGCTTTGCTTGTGGGAATAGCCACCTCCCCTGCTTTTTTTTGCCTCCCCTGCTTTTTGAAAGGCTGTGTGTGCACTCCAGCATATAAAGGGGTGTGTGTGCTCCACAGCCAACAAAATGAAGACTGGGATAGTAACTGAAAATGACTAGACTCCAGGAAATGCCCTTTGTCAAGTTAACCTCAACAGCAAGTTCAGATCAAGCCTCAAAGCAAAATCTGAAGATTGTCTGTTAGACTTGAATCTAATAAGAGACAGTTTTTTACGCTGCCTTGGAATTAGTCAGTTTCAACTCTATTTGAAAGCTGAATACTGGTAGGATTACAACATGGTGCAGTAGGGGAGAAGCATTGCATTGTACTATATTTCATCTGTAGTGTCAGACATACTCCAAAGCTTCTGTGATACTTCCATAGCTATGTTCCTGGCAGCTCTGTCTCTCTTGCTTCAGAGAAATTTTCCCAGCTAACGTGCTTTCTTGAAGAAGGCATCTGGGTCTCATTTGACAAATGTGTGAAGCCAGATTTGTTGTATTATGAACAGTTTATCTGGAAAGACCCAGGCTCTGGTGTCAAAAGGTCGCATTCTCTAATTTCAAAATGTGACAGAAAAGTGAATATTTCCCTATAATATTTCTCCTACCTTGGCATCAATTTTCATTTTGGTAGATCAAAGCAATATGAAAGGCTATTTTCAGATCTGCTCTTGAAAATATGTCTGCATTTCACACGTCACCAGAATAGCCTCATCATAATGATATTTAGGGATCTCTAGTAGTTGCCCAGAGTGTATGGTAATTATGCATTTCACTGTGAAAACCTGTTTATATGCAGCTTTATACAAAATACTGTCTATTGTGGCAGTGGGAGTGTACTACTTTGCAATACTGTACTATGCCAGACCTGGGGGGCGGGGCTTGAGGAATCAAGCTCTTAAATGTCAACATCCTTCAAATGTGGCTTGAGGTGTCAACATCCTTCAAATGTGAGACAACTAAAGCAGCTAACTCTCCTCAGCAACTCACTTGCTTCCTCATGGCTGTTAAGACATAATCTCTCAAGAATTTTTCTGCCCAAGCTTCTTCCCAAGGGATTACGTCCTTTCAGAAGAAAAATTAAAATCAACTATAAGAGGCAGAGCATTTTTTTCTTTTTTGCAGAGGTGGGGAAGATTCTTTGAAATACATTTTAACCTTCCCAATATGAACATTGCAAAAATATCTACAGGTATAATGTAGAGAACATGCTTCAGCAATGTAACTGATTGTATTTATTATAAATATACTGTATATTATTATTTTCTTTCAAAACAGCTCGCCCCCCCCCCCGGCAACACAAAAAGGAGGGAAAAGCTTATTGGTCATGTGTTGATATAACCTCTTGGTGATATGTTTGCACATATTGTTAACAACCCAGATAAGCTATTTAGGCATATTAATGGAGCTTTCTTTGAAACTTTGACTCTGTTATAGAAGCTTGGCTAAAGAGGCAAGATGCATTTTAAACTGAATGACAGCTTGTCTCTTGGGCAGTGGGAGTTGCTGCAGCAAAACAAATAACAAAACAAAAAACCTGATAAACTTTTAACTCTGTATTATTAATAGTATTTCTGCTCAAATCCATAAATAGCTTTTTTTGGATCTCATCATTGTAAATAATCTTTTACATGTGCAGATAAGCCAATCTTTCAGAAAACAGGATATTTTTTAAAAATCAGATAAGATAATAGCATGTGTGTCTAATAGCACTAAGACATGGGTAGGAGGATTTGCAAGGGAGAATCAGTAGGCAAATGCTTAACCTTTTCCATACCTGTGATTCTCCTCTGCAGATAAAGAGCAGCTAGCCTAAGAAGGCACTTACACAGGGGCATTGGGGGACATAAAATGGTTTTGGCACACCTTCTCTCCTGTAAAATGCCCCCTTATTTATAATTATGTTAACTGGTAGACTCATATTTTAGAAGCACATTTGCCAAGAAAATGTGTAGTGGACTTGCTTCTGTACACTAATCTTTTTGAGGGTGGGGTCAGCAAGGCAATGATACGAATTCAACTTTTGTGTTCATGTTTAGTTGCTGTTCAGAAATCCTTTCCTTGCATTCATTATTAATCCCATTTGCTTGTTCTTCCATGTGGCATAATTCAAAGATTTAATGGTTTACAGATGTTTTAAGTCCGGGCTAACTTAAGTGGTACTGTATCCTACAGACAGTTTCCATTGGTGTTCCTCAAGGAATGGAAGCATTGAGTGCACTTTTTGAGATGTTAATAGAGCAATCCTATTCCTGTCTGAAGTAAATCCCACAGGGAACACTAGGACTTCTTCCCAGGTAAGGGTTTGGCTTGTAGCCTAAGTAGCCATTTGGCCAGTTCTCAGCCAAAGAAACAAATCAAAAATGTAGTCCGGTGCACTTAGGGTTTAAGGTCCAAGTAAGTGTAAGAGAAGCGTTCTCTGCAGGATTTGACAGTACTAGGTGTGCGT
>JAJKFI010000009.1:12031131-12078715 GCA_029204185.1 Lerista edwardsae
AGGTTAAGTGCATTGTGGGTGGATACAATATGATTTTGTCCTGACCCGAGGATTATTGATCTTCAGTACTCATTAACCAGAAGCTGACCATGTTGTCAGAAAGTATTCACTGCTGTTTGCAGAGCTAGTGGCTTTTTCTAGGGACATCCAACTCATGAACAAAATGTAGAGCATATGGAACAATGGAAGCAGGCACACTATGATGTCTAGGACTATACTGTCCACTAAGGCAAGGAAATCTCCAGGGGAAGTTACCTGCCTTCCCCTTGCCACATTTGAATGAGTTTCTCAATCTAATAAGATTGTACTCAAATGTCCTCCCTGCAGAAAAGAAGAATAAATAAGTTCAAGACATAGGTGAGATTTATTTGTGGCAATGATCACAGGTAGGTCCAATAGATAGGATTCTCATGGAAGAGCACCTCATGGCTACATGTAAAAACAAACAACCAACATGCACTTCTTAAGTGTGAAGCAAGTGATCTGAGATTATACAGTAAAACATACTGGATTATATAGTAAGCTTACTTAGCCGTGACAAAAGTAATAGCAACACAGTTGCTATGCATGTCTACAAAGAAGCAAGTTACAGGTAAGTATATATAGGATTCCAGTCTTAGAGCACAATCCTATCTTTGAGTTAGTTTCGCCGGCCCAAGGGACACCGTAAAGTATGTTAGGACAACTCTTGGAGTCAGAGAGGCCAGCACACAGACATGCACCATCCTCCCTAACTCCGAGAGTGGTCCAAATGCACTTTATGGTAGCCCTTGTGCCTTGTGCCTGGCAAACTTGGCTGGCCTAACTGTGCTGGCCTAACTCCCTCAGTAATGAATAACTAAAACTTAGGCCACAATCCTATGCACATTTTCCTGGGAATAAGCTCAATTAGATACAATGAGACGTATTCTAAGATACATAGGATTGTGCTGTTAGGATACAACCCATGCTGATTTAGTTATACTAAATCATCTCTGGTTTTCATTAACTTTGTACATGGCATTACATTACTGAAAACTTCACTTGCCTCAAGTCCTTTAACAAGCCTATTAGCCAACTCAATAGTTTTGTTAGTTCGGGACACATCTTCTTGACATCGAACTTTCTCTGCTGTTGCTTTTTCAAATGACGTTGTAAGTTTGCATAGATTGAGATCCAGTTCCTGTAGCAAGAAAAATTCAGGTTTTGACTGAAACTTTTGGCCAACTTTCATTTTATGCTTCCATTCATTATAGCAATCACTGGAGAGCTTACCACTATTGTAGGCTGCAAGTGCCATCAAACTTGATGCAGTATTTGTTTCACTACTCTTGTGCCTTTGTTGCACCTACTTGCCTTGCCAACCATACATCACTCCAGTGGTGTCATCTAAATGATTTAAGAACAGGTACTCACTTTTGATTGGCACGTGTTGGGACCCGCCCACCAGAAGTGACGTCATAAGCCGGAAGTGATGTCGTGGCAGGAAGTGACATGAAAAAAGCCCTTTTTGAGGCCTCAGACAATTTTAAACTGACCCAACAGTTGCAACAGTATTCCACAGCACCCCCAGAACATGTTAAGGAGGCCTGACATCATGTTAAAGTGACCCAAAACCCCAGAGCAGCTCATTTTTCAGTGACAAGGCAAGGCAAGGCTCCGCTCGCTGCCTGCCTGCCTGCCTGGCTCTGAGAACATGCAGGCAACTCAAATGTACAGGAAATTCAAACGTTGCAGGGGGCGGAGTCGATGAGTGGGCGGCAAATGGGCGGGGCCAGCCATAATCCTAGGAACCGGTACTCGCGTACCCCCGCATACCCCCTGCATGACATCACTGCATCACTCTCATAACTCCTGAAACCCACAAAAATTAGTAAAGGAACTGAGGAGTTCAGAGTTTATTGCTGGAAAAGAACCAACTTCCGAGCTAAATTTGTATAACCTAGCTTTGTATAAGATATATGCACGTGGATTCCAGCTATATCCAAAGATGTTAAACTCTTTTAAGCCAACACTCTTAGCATTCTGTATGCTACTACAATTTCGAATACATGTTATATTTTGCTACACTTTGTATTTTGCTGTATTTTGGATTTATCAATTCAAAAATCTAGCCATAATTTAAGAGCCCATTTAGATCTATGGCTAAGGAGACAACCAAAAGCTAATTCAGGAAGCCACAGGAAAAAAAATCTACATGACAGCATTATAAGAACTGGAGAGAAACGAAACAGCTGGAATGGCTGGTTAACCAGATTTGCAAGCGTGCCTAGAATTCTACAGGGTAATGAAGTAGCTGATCCAATTTTGTTTATGGAGGCATTCATAGTAATGATTTTAAGGATGACCCATTCTGCATGGCAAAATGCCACCAGTTCTTTTGAGAGCTTTTAAATGGAGACTTGAGCAATGTGAAACATTAACGGTGATCCCATCATGTTTAATGGACTATGAACAAGACCTGAACGCAGTGAGTAACAAGAAGGCTAACATGAAACCATCCTTTTCCATCCTGAGTGAAGTAGATTACTACTTCCAGAAATCAGACAAAGGGATAGCAGGCTGTTTTCTGGAGGGAAAAAAAGGAGGTAGGGCTATCAAGAAGGGCTTCTTATATTTTCATGAAAAATGATCATCTGAATTCAAGGGTTTGTGCTGCAAGAAAAGAATAACAGACTAAAATTAATCCTTCATTCTGCTTGGTTGTTTTTAATGAGTTTCTTTTAAAGGCCGGTAAAATTTTGTAAATCACAAGGCTGAAATTGCCCACCAGTTCTATAGGTACAAAAAGGTAACTTACTGAGTCAGACCTTTGATCCATTTAGCTCAGTGTGGCCTACACAGATTGCTGATGGTCCAGGGTTTCAGAGACGGCCCTTCCCAGACATCATATCAGGAGATACCAAGAACTGAGCTCAAGACCTCCTTGCATGCAAGAAGATCCAGCCCATAAAGGATCAGATACGCAGGACGTTGCTCATGGCCTCTGCGGGCCTCAGAAAACCCTCTGGACCCAACAGCTCTGGTTGGGAGAATTAGATGGACCCAAACACCACAGATTTAATTATCTGTGGGTTTCCTTATCCGCGGCCATGGATAATGAGGGCCTGTTGTACAGGAATGTGTATGGCATATTTTTATCGTCTATGGTCCATTTTTAATAATATTTGTTTTTACAAAGAACAGCAGTGCAGTGCCTCCAAAATACAAATACAATGCTCTTTGGTAATTGTGGCTCATAAATATCTAGGTTATCAAAGCCATTATTGATGAGGTATAGTCTGTGTCCTCGAATGGGCCAGAGCTGTTACATATTTCTGTATTATAAACCCAGAAGCAAAGTTCACATTTCAAAGAAATGTAAAGAGTCCTGAAAATTATTTAAGAATTTGGGATAAAGCCTTTTCAATGTAAGATATGTTCATGAAGTTTTTTTTAAAAGTAATTTTAAATTGTTTCAACGACATTCATTTTGCTGCTGCATACAGTTGACAAGGATTTAATTCGTCATTTTGAAATATATTTTAGCAGACATTTAAAATGAAGGGTTGTTAACAAAGTGCCATCCAAACTGATGATGTATTATTGATTACCAAGTAATAGCTGCAACATTTATTAATCATTATAGAAAATTACCAGGTAGAAGGAAAGAAAAAACTTTGGTATGAAAAATTAGTACACTTTCCCCATAGAAAAGCACTGGTTTATAGGACCGGATTCCATTGGAAATCCATGCAATAGGGACAACAACCTGTAACTCTATTTTTCAAAGTGTTAGCACACAGAACAACAGAGAGAGTTCACAGTAGGCCAATAAATGGTAAAGAGGCATATGCTGAGGGATACATTATGATCTGAAGCCAACTCCTTGCTACAGAATGTGGTGATGGCACCTGGCCTAGATGCCTTTAAAGAGGGATTGGACAACTTCAGGGAGGAAATTTCTATCACAGGTTACACAGTGATGTGTAACCAGGTTACACAGGTTTCTATCACAGTGATGGATATACTTCCTGGCTCCAGAACTAGATTACACCTGAATGCCAGATGCAAAGGAGTGGCAACAGGAAGCAGGTGTCTTGTCTTGTGTGCTCCCTGAGGCATGTTGTGAACCACTGAGAGATATAGGAAGCTGGTCTAGATGGGCCTTTGGCCTGATCCAGCAGGGCTCTTCTTATGTTCTTATGAGAGCATGGATCAAAGCATGGATAAAGCTTGCTATTTGGTAGAAAACTAAATACCATGCAATTGCACACGGCACAGCATCTAGTTTCATTATGAACAGTGGTAAATAATTCAAATTACAGGAGCGAGAACTAGACTGCATAGTTAAATTTGAGGCTAACTGAAATCTTTAATTATATCCTGAAAGAGAGACTAATTGAAACAGCATACATTTATCTTGCAAGCATGTGAGATCATCTCCAAACTTTTCTTAGATCTAGTCCATCAGGAAACCAAATTTGTACTATGCGTGTTTGCCAAAGATGGGCAGTACCTTGTAATTGTTATTTAAATACACATATGCATTTAAATATTTAAATACAAGTATGGCACATTGTTACATAACATGCCAAAATGGCTTTGGGGGAAATTCTGTCATTTCCTGTTAAGGTACCAGCTTACCAAACAAAAAAATGCATGATATTGTCAGTCTGTTTATAGGAAAAGATGTTATAATGCCTAATACAACCATATTTTATCTTTGACAGCAAAATAATGGCTTCATACCCTGGCAGAGCTAGAAAGCAATAAAATTCCTTATCTTTGCAGACAGCCTCTGAGCATTACCACAAAGAAGAATGCAAGCCAGTTACATTTGCCTGGAGCTGGTACAGGAGTATGGTTATACTTACACCAAGTTTTTTCCTGATAGCTTCCAGTTTTTCAGTAGCTGCTGCAAGTTCAGCATTAGCTTGGGCCAATGCTTGACGTTTTGGCTCCACATCACAGTATACCTGGGAATGTAAATATTCACAATTTATTTATTTTTAAATGGGACCAAAGAAAAACATTCTTATTTTTAAAATAACAGAATATCACATGTTATGCTCTCAAGAGGATCTGCTCTCTGTTGTTTGCACAGTAGTTTATAAGATAATATTTTAGCCAGAATTGATTGTGTCTTCCTGCCTCCCCAAGATTTCAAGATGCACTTTGAGTCATACGAAGAAACAGAATAGATAAATGGATGTTTCAGATATGCATTTAATTAAAGTAACATCCTGTAATATGAGAGATAATTTAATGCCTGTAGTCCAGCAACTATTTACCATTAGAATTTACTGAACCTATTATTTTGTTTGTACTCCGATATCTTGGCTGCAATTCATTACCCTTGATCTGGAGACACAGGTGGGTTTTTTGCATCCTTTTCTGAACAGCTGCTCTAAAGATAATACTTTGCAAGCTGCTTTAGAAAAATATTAGGTTTAGAGTGCAATCCTATGTGCTATTTGGGCTGGCACAAGTCTCTTGTGCCAGCCCAGGAGTGCCTTAAATGCACCGTAAAGCATGTCTGTGCCTCCTCTCTAGTTGGGGAGGTTATCACATGGACATCTGCTGGCCTCTCCACACTGCATCCTGGACCTGAGACGCCCACGTAAGGCCAGCCAAGAGAGGCCAGCACAGGGGTGGGGTGGGGAGATAGGGGGCAAAGAAGGGCAGAGAGAAGGTGTTTTGGGGCAGGAGGAAGGCTAGGGAAGAGCAGGTGCATGGGCAGGTCAACTCAGGGAAAAGGGTAGGATGGGCCTCCAGCAGTCAGGCTGGATCCTAACCCCCGGCCTGGTCAGCCTTACACGGGCCACTTGGACCTGCGCTAGCAATGTCACACAGATTCAAGAAGCCCTATTGGGGAGGCTGCAGTGCAACATGGGGTAAGGGAAATGGTCTCCTAACTCCAAGTTGAGCTGGAGCCAACTCCAACCCCATGCAGGATACGGGTTGGGTTAGGTTAGGCTGGCTAGCCTAACCTATTCTAGCGTGGGTTAGGACTGGACTGCCGAAAATATTTTGACAATGCCCAGTTATTTAAGTGGATATTGTGAGAAAAGGAAAAAACCTTGCTACAGATTTGTAAACCAACGTGCATATATACATTCATCCCCTTTCCTCAGGGAGACTTCCGAAGCCTCTTTCCTGAGCTAGATGCACCAGAGGCTGTTTCATCATTGCTGCATCGCAGTGCAGAAGGTTAGTTGGGATTTGGCTGTCACTGGGTGGCCTAAAAGAGGCTGAAAGCACAATCCAATGCATGTCTACTGAGAAGTAAACCCCACTGTGTTCAGTGGGTCTTACTCCCAGAAAGGTACGCTTAGGATTATTGCCTAAATAAATCTTACCCTATAGCTGAAGTTCTCAAACTCCTTGGGAGTTTGAGTCCCGAGGTAAGTGTGCACAGGGGAACAAAGCAATGGCCTCCTGGGGATGTGGGGATGCCTCCGCAGGGTTCCCCAGGGCTTCTAATGCTGAAAAATAATAATCACGACCCGCTTCCGGTTTTGTGATCGAAAACTGGAAGTGGGTTGTGATCATTATTTTTCAACATTACAAGGCTTGAGGAGCCCTGTAGAAGCAGTGCGGGACTCACCACGCTCCCAGGAGGCCAGCACTTTGATCAATAAGTAGACTGAAGCCCTGTCACCTCCAGCAATGGTGCAATCCTGGGGGTTGCATTGCTGCCTTCCCCTTACCCCTTAAAGATGGGGGAAAGACGGGTCTTCTCAGGTTGGGATATTGCAGCACCCCAGACTGGAAACCTCTGCCCTACAAGAAGGAACTGGGCACACAAAGTGGCCGCAAGCAGCTCCCTCTCCTTCATGGCAACCCAGAAGTGACGCAGTGATGTCACTGCCCCAATGTGCTCTGATCATGCCCATTTAATACTCCAACTTGGACAAAACATATTCAGTACCTCATAGAATTTTACTATATTGATAACCCAGGCACTGAGACCAGCTGCTGCAAACGACTTCGTGCGAACCAGGCTTGGGTTGAATTCTGGGTTTTTCAAGTAACATTCCTTCACCACTTTCAGGCAATTCTCTGGGATATGCTCCTTATCATAGTTAATTAAAGCTTGCAAGAATTCATCAACCTGGAAGAAGAAGCCACTTAATGTACCTCAACCTATTATTATTAAACACCACTTCAGTTCAAAAAGTACAGACTTCAGACACAAAAGGATGAGCTCATGTTTTGTAAATAGCACACAATGTACTTATTTTAAAAGAATTTTTGCTCCAGTTTCCTTGGCTCTAAGGCAACCCAAGGCAGCTTATACAAAATAAACAGAAGTAACTATAAAACAAAATAAACAGGAATTGAAGGCAGCACTAACAAATCCAAACTCCACAATTAAATGGCAAACTAAATATCCCCACCATCATTGCAGACAGACGTCACCCCACTCCAGAAGATGAATGAAAAACATCCAAGGTTTTACAGATCTCCTGAAGGAGTACAGGATAGGGAACCTTTGCAAGCAGGGCATTACGCTAGTACAGTACAATCTACAGTACAATTCTAAAAGGGAAACAATTTAAGCATGGAATGCATGGGGGAAAGCATCAGTGGCTTGCGTTCTCTCTCCCTCCTCATACTCTTGGGTCATGTCCAACAACCAATGGACTCCCCCATTGGGTGTACTCTCTCAATGGAGATATGCATATTCTCTCAATGGGGTACTAACAGTATCTTATATGAAATGGAGCCCTAGCCTCATTTCTTTTTTAAGAAAAGCAACTTGGGGTGGTGGTTTTGAAATGAACTGGAGAGAGGCCATCACTTGGTGGTAGAGCACAGGCTCAATCCCTGGCATAGCCAGGCAAGGAAAAACTCCCGGAGCTAAGCTAGAGGGACTCATGGTCTGATATGCTGCTTCCTATGTTTATTGAGGACCTCCCAAGGACTTCTCCACATCAAATTCCCCAAACTGTTTTTGTTTAGGGAAAAAAAATCCCATTGCATGTGTTCGCATATAATCTGCTGTTAGCCTGTGACTTGTCTTTTTCTATTCATCTGGGAAGCTGCCCAAAACAGAAGAAAACTGCATGTAACTGTCTTCCTCCCAGGCAGAACTGTTCTCATGCTTATGGCAAGTATCACAGTTTGAAAACACTAGTCAAAATTACTCATCACTATGTATCATTTTGTGTAAAATGAACTATTTTGACTTTGACGCTTGTACTGAAACAATTAGGTCACCACACCACTTAGTAGATGGTGCCAAAGCAGCAAATACCTTTCCCATGAAGAGTCTGGCTGCTTTCCAGCTTCGGTCTTTGGGTACTTTCCCTTTATTAGCCAGTAACACCATTACGGCCGCCATAATGTTGATCACCACAACTGGTGGGTTTGGGAAGAATTTCAGTTCAGAAAGATTCTCCTAAAAAAAGAAGGCAGAAATGGTGTTGAAACCATCAAAGCACACAAGAAATTTCAATTATGAAATAAGAAGAGATGTTATAATTTAACTTGAAGAGCAAATTGCTTATTGGGAAATAGCAAAGGGAAATAATAAGAATATTAGAATTGCTCTACTGGATTCAAATGTAACGTTTATTCATTTATTTAAAGAAAATATCTACAAAATGGTGAACATTTTAAAAGTGAAAACAAGAAATACAAATAATTTTAAACGTCTCCTTTGAAAAAAAAAATGCAACTGGTTTTGGGGTGTTTTCATAGCCACAAATATTTTTTGATATAAAGGGCAGTAAGGTAATCATTCCAAAATAAAGATTGGGGACTTTTGTTGATCACAAATAGACCTGTGTATGGAAAATAGGTACACAGGTGGTACCTCTACATCCAGTCCCTTCCAATAGGATACACAACAGGATACAAAATGGTAACATTAGGGTACAGACAGGAACATATAAATACAAGGAATCCTGTAGGTAGTGTGTTCTTAGACGATAGACTGCTTTAAAGGTAATAACCAGCATCTTGAATTGGGCCTGGAAACAAACTGGTAGCCAAAGGACTGTAAAATGCAATAGTAATCAACCATGTGAATCTCATATGTGCTACCTTGAATACCTTGATAAAAGAAAGTTGGACTATAAATGAAATAAATACATATTTTATGTTGCCAATTAGACTTTATTACACAATTATACTTCATTCATTTATGTTTTAGGGGGCAATCTGCATTGTCATCATCCTCAATTGCTTTTGTCTTATAGTAGAGAATATGCATATTATTACAGGAACCACAAACCTGAAAAGAAAGATAGGTGGCCTGCAGAAAATACAGTGCAAGAAAGCATGTTGCCACCAGACCAACCCCACGG
The DNA here is from genome assembly GCA_029204185.1 of Lerista edwardsae. Classification (NCBI taxonomy): domain Eukaryota; kingdom Metazoa; phylum Chordata; class Lepidosauria; order Squamata; family Scincidae; genus Lerista; species Lerista edwardsae. The sequence goes on from JAJKFI010000009.1 coordinate 12,040,407, forward strand.
CATAGACAACAAGCAACAGCTGGGTGCTTACCTTATTAAGTGTATTTAAAGCTGCAGTAGCAGCCACTAGGGCAGGTTCAGCTTTCACAAGGTCATCTTCACACTCTTTCTGTTTACGAGACACTTCTGCTTGGATGGCAGCTACCTATTAAAACAAAGACTCTTGGTTTCCATTTGAGATTCTTTAAATGTATTAGACTACAGGACCAATGAATAGGCTGGGAAGTAATCACTGCTAAAAGTAATCAAGTGTGAACTTGATTAGTCCCCTTGGATGGCAAAACTGGAAGCCACAGTGGACTATAAAAGTAATAAAATATATTTTAAAGTCTGTGAGTCTTTCCCAAGCAATGGAATCAATTACTTTATGTCATAGCTGTTTATGTCCCTTTGCCAACTGCCCTCCTCTCCTCCCTTCCTCTGTGTTGCCCTCTTTTTTTTTTTAATTCAGTGACAGTGTGACAAGGAAGAGAAGGATGATGACTATACTAGCAATGGTGGACAGCAATGGCAGAGACAGCTCTTCACACCTTGGTTCACTACAATGTATGGAATGCAGTAGTGCTATTGCCTGGTTCGGTCTTCGCTGGGGAAGATGTCTTGCAGAATAGTAAAGCCTGTTCTAAGCTCTTCTCTTGTCACCTTTTATATTTTGCACCAAATATAATATTAAGAATGTTCGAAAATGTGCACCGGCTGGTTAGGGTAAGTCTGCGCCAGGTGGCACGGGGGTGGAAGAGGGTGGTGGGAGGACGTTCTAGGGTGGGGAGAGGACACTTCTGGGCAAAGGAGGGTAGACCAGGATGTGGATTGGGGCTGAGATGGGGTGGGATTGGCGATGGCAGCACACACCGAATCCTAACTGCCACTCCTTGGCCTTGCAGCCTTATATGGGCTGCTCAGATTTGCACCAGCCAAACAGCTGGGGCAGATACAAACAGGATCTAATTAGGGCAGATCTAAGTAGGGAAGGCTGGGGCACGACACAGAATAAGGGGGAAAATATCCTCTTGTCACAAGGTGACCACCAGCCTGCTCTTAGCCAGCACTGGCTACTGTGGTGTGGCTGTAACAGCGCAGGTTAGAACTTGCACCCGAAGTTAAATTTGGGCCTAACTTAATTTCCAGTACTTAGGAATCAGAATCCTTAAGAAAAAAACCCCAATGACTATAAGAATAATGGCTTACGCAGTGGTTCCATTGTAAGCTGATTTGTTCAAAAAATCATCACCTCAAAGAAAACATTGCATATGCTAGTTCCTGTATAGATAAAGACTACTATAAGTTCAGCAGGTTAAATTACAAAAAGCATAACCAATGCCAATGAATTATTTACAATATGTAGCATAAACATATTTATGGATCTACATGAGCTAAAAGATGGATATTCATTTTCCTTACTAAAATATATAGTGGTTAGTCTTCACAGAACAATGTAAGTCTCTCAAGCAGCTTTAAACTGAGTGCTAATTGCGAAGATGTCTTCAATTCATAAGACAGCAATAAGCCAAGTAAAGTATGAGAGAGACTTTTTAAAGCTATGAAAAATAGTCTCATGCCTCTGAAAAGTGTCCCAAGGTGGTGATTATCCCAGGATAATCACATCATGTGTGGAACCTAATTGCTTAATGAAGTGTTTTGAAACGTGTTAACAGCATTCTCCAATCATCCTAAAGCCATCAGAACAATACAAAAGTGCTGCAGTGGGGGGAAAAAAACCTAATCAAAATGGGCTGGTAGAATAACTGAGCTTGTTCCTAAATTGCCTTGTTTGTGCACGTTTAACAGTACCGGTTTGGATGTGCATCTTTTTATTATATTATTATTATTATTATTCTAGAGAATTTGGTTCATTAACGTTCATAATTAGCATAAGTTAGGGAATAACAAAAGACCTGATTTGTGAAGTTGCTAAAGTCTGTAAATACCTGGTTTGGAATTTAAATGTATCTGGTTTTTATTACAGAACATATAAGTTGTGCATCATTTCCCCAAGAAGTCATTCTGCAGCTCAAAAAGTAACAAACACTTTTGTACCATTTCAAGCAGTCCGTCAAAATTTTGCATGTATTTTTCCAAGCCCTGGGCACAGTTCAAGCAGATCTGCTCAACCAAAAGCTGACTTAAGTGAACATAGTAAGGACAGTAGGACAGGAACTGAACCTGGGACCCTCTACATCCAATGGATGTACTCTACCATGAGTTGCATCTCCTTCACCAATTGTATAGCTCCTACTGACTGCACACAAAGCACATAAGCACAAGCTCACATTATTGCTCAGCCTTGTAAAAGCCCCACTTTTTCTTTCCCCAGCTCTAACAATGACCAATTAGGTTAAGCAAAGAGTTTGTAAAGTATGCAAAAAAAAGGTGCTTTGCCCAAGTGTCAGCCATGGGTGATTCATGGCAAACTACTGTCTGAGCCAACTCCAGTTCAGCTACCATCAAAGTTTCACCAACCATCTCCAACACTGCACATGCCGCAAGTATGTGCACATCCATGTAGGCACCACTGATAGTGTGTATCCACCTGTTGTCTGCCTGATGACCCCCATACACTTCTTGCATGCTGAGTGAGCATGCAAGGAGGATGAGAAAAGCTAATTTCTGCCTGTGACAGCCAGTGCTGCTGCCAATACTACTTGTACTGGCTGGAGGGAATGCTGAGAGCACCTTATCATATCAACACCAGCTTGCTACGTGCCCCACTCCACTGCTTAGGCAAATATATATAACTGGCCTCTTGGCAAGGCAAGCCCAAGCATCGGTTTGCATGGACCAGGAAGTCCCCTGAGCTTGGTCAGACAACTGCAGCAACTGTTCCCAAAACATGGAAGGTTTTCTGAGCTGTGCCTTGTGCCAGTCAGCTCAGGCACTACACAGGTCTCTACAGCCTTCAAAAATCAGCCAATCAAGTGCCTTGTGTATAGCTCTGTCTGAGCTATGATAAGGATTCAGGATGGACAAAAATCAATGAAATTTCAAGGGACAGTCGAGATAGTTTTTGACAACAGAAAACAAAAGGAGACCTAAAAAGGCTGAATCAATATTATCAACTGAGGGAAGTGCTTGGTAAATACTAAGTCAATTCATAATCAAACCAAGGGGAGTTCACCCATCATTAGATCTGATCTGGAGCATATCAGTATGGGAGTTACTTATATTCCTAATACCGTATTGCAGTATCATCTGAAGTATAAGAAGCATACCAAAGTAATACAGACATGCCTCTTTATTCACTGGGGTTCTGTTCCAGAACCCCTCAGTGGATACCCAATCTGTGAAAAAAATAGCTTTAAAGACCCATTTCCCACCCATGGCAATAGAGGAGCAAGAAACCCAGAAGTGGGTCTTTAAAGCTTGCAACCGGTGCAGTTAACAGTGAAAAGGTAGGAAATGGGATTTCTGTGCTTTTTTTCCCGTGTTACATTTAGAAGTAGACTCCAGTATCAGTGATGAGTCCAATCAGTAGATACATAATCAGTGGATGCAGTAGGTAACAAGGCACGACCTGTACATGTATGTTTGATGTGGCATGGAATTACTCCTTGCCAATGCACTAAAACAGACTGACTAAGCCACACAGTCTGCATAGGGCTCCTCTATCACACTCCATCTATAATGAAATGAAGGATGAACAGGCAAATATTTATGGATTACAGAGATTGGATACATATGCACTGGATTTGCATCCACTTGCTTCCCAAACTCCATAGATGTGCAGAGCGTGTCCATAATGTCATCTGAAGAATTCGGATTGATATCTAAATATAGATAAAAGTAGAATAAGCCCAGGTCCATACATTCATCAGACGCTGGCACTGAAATAGCTGGCACAAGCCACTCCGCTCTACCATCTATGTAACCTCTAGCACGAGTTGAACCACCATATGAAAGACTGTTTGTATGCAAGTCCTGTTCCTGCAATTTGCTTTCCTCCCTCACTAGGTAAGTCATGGGAACAAGTTGATGGATCATTCAAAGGTAGGCATCAAATCACACTGGAAGCTATACACTTGGTGGAAGGACCTTCCACCAAGCTATTTCATCAGCACTGGTCCTCAGTTACAGCACAATCCTATGCATGTGCACTCAGAAGTAAGTCTCATTGTGTTCAATGGCGATTATTCGCAGGAAAGTGCTTACAGGATATAGCTTTTAATGCATGAACCAAAGCAAAGATAACATATAATTGGAAACCTGGAAGTACAGCCATTGTTACTTCTTGAAACCAGAATACATCTTACACCCATATTCTCAGCAGCAGAAACAGCTTGAGCAGAGCACAAGTACGCCACAAGAAAATTGCAACACAGACATTTTCCTGTCCATTTTCCGTATCAAAAACAGGTCAGTGCCAGGACTTATTTCCTGATCGGAAGTAGGGTTTGTAACAGTGACAGCTGGCTATGACAGCACTTTGTTGAGGTTCAAAGCAGGTTTATTGAAGACTATGGAAGGTGCATTTCTTTACTTGAAAAGCAAGGATAAACAGAATGGAAAGTGACAGAGGCTATTAAAGTATGGAAGGCCAAAGTCTGACAAAGGATCAATGACAGCAAGAGGAAAAGGTGAAGGTCCAGAAGGTGCTTGCATTTGCAAGCAGCAGCAATCCAATAGAATCTAGGTTACAGGAAGACAATGAGGAAGACTTCAGAAGAGTGGGCATTTAATGCAGCTGTCAGAAATGGAGGATGAAGGAAGCTGTGTCAAAGTTAAGGACAACAGAAATGGGCAGAGTGTAGGAACCCCATGAAGCGGATAGTATTTAAACATCTTGTTTTGAACAACATTCATGTCTGCATAAAGCACCCTGCATGAATTGCTGTGAAATCAGAAGAATCTTTGCAATTGTCTTCTTGCCATGACAACATTTTGCTGGGAGACAGCTTCAGTTCCATACTTACAAGGAAATTTACTGTTAAAGCACACTTTCAGTCTGGCTTTTAGGTATAGAGGTAAGACGTATCTCCTTCAATTGGTAAAGCTGGATGCAAGTTATTTCATTACAAAATACAAGTTACGCATGAAGTAGAGGACCCAATCTGAATGGCTGATGTTGATGCTTAAAGCACAGTACATCACAGAATGCAAAATTTGGAAGTGAAGCTGCAAGCCGGTGGAATGGACTCTGAGAACAATTGAGTTGTTCAATTGAACTAAAAAAAATAAAAAGCCTTTAAAAACCTGAAGTGCTTGAAGATGACTCCCTGACCTTTACTGTATTACATACAGCCCTGATTCTCAAGATCCCCATCCATTATATGCTTGAGTGAGCTCAGTACTTATTGTTCTTTCATATCATTAAAAGAACTAAAAGGTTGGAAAAATGCATAATGTAAAGAAAGGTCAAGTGGTAATCATGGTGTGAAATGCTGAAACATGTGTAAGTATAATCATTCTTTAGATTTTATGCTCCCTGGAGAGGTAGGTGTTCAAAATTGTTCACCTACAAAGGTTTATTCTGTGCTAAATATAGCTCAACAACACTAAATTGTGGAATTACACTGACCTTTTGCTCCTCTGCATCAGCAATGGCCTTTTCCTTGCTCACTTTCTCAGTCTGAAGCCCTATCTTAGTAATCAAAGCTTCAGCATCTTGATTTCTCAGTTGCAGTTCTGCCTCTTGAGAAGCAAGTTTGTATTTCAAGTCTTCCACCTAAAACAGAACAGCAAAGGCCTTAGTTTGGAACAGGTGTATGGGAAAGCATATTTAGCAAGGATATGTTAAAAACGTGGGCCCTCAACAGCTGGATGTCAATGAGAGGTATTTTTCCCCACTATAAATCCCATTTTCTACCAATGATGCGCCGGAGATTGCATTTCTACCAATGTTACTCTTAACACATTATTGGTGGAAAATGGTTTAAACACAAAACAAGACCCCAGTAACTACTTGTAATCTCTTCTCTAATTGGAACAGGAACATTTTCCTCTTCCATTCACGTTTCCTCTGTATGTTTGTCTCTTTCTTCAAACATTAAAAAAACGTAGAGCACAGTGTAAAAAAGGAGCCAGATTTTCATCTCATCTCAGCCAGATTCTCTATCATTTTCTTGGTATGTGAACATACAAACACCTGCATCATGCCTAGCCTGAGGTGGCATATTTGTTGAGGATGAATTCAAATATTTTTACTAGCAACTGATTAATTCTTACATAACTGATTTGACAGTTACCCCATAAGGTTGTGTCTGTCTATGGTTATTATTAGCCATTATCATAGAGAGTCCATTTTCACAGGCAGTGGTTGTAGCTTAAGAAAGTTACAGCTCAATCCACTATTGCACTGGAACAGGCAGGCTGGCCAGTCTGTGCTGTATCCAGTGCAGAATAGGAGGTGGCTGGAGCACACCACAGGGCAAAGAAACGTTTGTCCCCTTACCCTGGGTTAGGATCTGGCAAAACAGTCCACTTGCCCATGGGCCCATCCACCCCCCTCCATCCCACCCTCCCCGCCTTCCCCCTGGCTTTGCAAAGCCCCCATCCTGGCTGAACTCTGTCAGCACGGGGCTGGTTTACCTGGGTAGCTGTGCAACATGGCTGGGTTGGGGTGAATCCCATCACCGGCCCACTGCCACTGGAGCTGTCGCAGACACACCTCATAGCACATTTGTGACTATGTCGGCCCAGGGGTGCAACTGGATTGCACCCACAGTCATAATGAAATCCCATTTAGATGAATGAGGCATAGGGTACAATCCTAACCAACTTTCCAGCACTGACATAGCTGTGCCAATGGGACATGTTCTGCATTCTGTTGTGGAGTAGTAATCACGGAGGCATCCTCAAGGTTAGGGAATGTTTGTTCCCTCACCCCAATGTCAGAAAGTTGGTTAAGATTGTGCCCTTTATTAAGTTAGTAATTACTAACTGATTTCACTAGTGTTTAGTCACGATTATCTGAGGATATAGCCCAGTAAATTTCCAAATAACAGTTACAGTGGGGGAGCTGTTGAAGGCAATGTGGCCTTTGTGACCCGCTCATGGACTTCCTGAAAGAATAGTGGACTAGATCGACTTGTCTGGGATCTTGATCTGATCCGATAGGGTTCTTCTTATATTGACAGGAGTGAGATATTTTTTCAAGATGCACAACTATAGGCTGACATAAGAGCAGATGCATATTTGTGTATTTGCAACTAGTTCATAAGTTGCCAATCTAGCAATAAATAATAATGGTTTGGCAGGCAAGGCAACACAACCTATAATTAGCGCTCTTCGCTGGACGGAGAGGGAACTTTGCTAACCACCTGGTACTCCTGTCTCAAATTCCACAAGTTTTGCTGTGTTACTGTGTAATCCTATGCATGTTTACTCAGAAGTTGGTTTCGTTGATTTCAATTGGGCTTGCTCCCAAGAAAGTGAGTATAGGACTGCAGCCAAAGCCTTTTGCAGCAAAAACAACTAACAGTACTGCTATATCTTACAAACTGATCTTTAAGATGTTACCTAGAAATGTTGCTTTTCCCTTCTCAAAATGGTGCTTTGATTAGATTGATACTAAGGTCCAGGACTTTTAACTACACATTAAATAGCACTGTATATCCACAAAGCAATATATGAATACTATTATCATTGTGATTGTTACCTGAGAAGATGTTGTTTTCAGTTTTTCGATGCCATTTACAAGGTGTTCCTTGTGCTGGAACATTTTCTGGACTTTCTTCTCCAGAAGATTCTTATAGAGCATGATTTGTTCCAGAAAGCTTTTTGGAGTTGTGTAGTTGTACCGCCTCTCATTCTGCCGAAACTTCGTACTCATCATATTTACACTGGTATGGGCATAGGCCATGAACTGGCAAATTGACTCATGAAACTGTGGCTGAAAATGTCAAGATAGATTCAATCTCAAAATGTTAAAAATTCAGTTGAGTTTGAATACAGGCAACTGCCAGATAAACCACTGAATCTCTGCCCATGGTTGAGTTTCAAGGAATACCATGTTGATATTGCCACTGGTACCCTATTTGCTCTTCAACTAAGACAGCAGACTTCAAAGTCCTACTCAGACTTTGAAGACACTGTAAGTGCTTGTGGGACAGGGCAGGGGGGTGGGAGGACCCAGGGCAGCCCCAGCGATCACTGTGCCATGGGCATTTGAGCATGTGCCCTACCGGGGGGGATGAGGGGATGTCCAGAAGGGTTGGGCAGGCCTGCTGCCCCCTCTGTGGGCCTCCCCGATGCTTAAAATAGCTCCATGGCCAGATTGGAGCTTACTTCCTGTTTAGCGCAAAAACAGGAAGTAAGCGGCAATCTGATCACAGAGCTATTTCAAGCATCAAGGAGGACTGCAGAAGTGGCAGCGGGTATCCCCAATCCTTCTGGACACCCCCTTGACCTCCCCAGGTAGGGCACACGTGCCTAAATGTTCACGGCGCAACAATTGCTGTGGCAGTAATTTCTGGGGTCACTCCTCTTAAGGAGAATTGGCCCTTTTTCTGGCTGTGTTGCCACCCTTTGAAGAGCACTGAACTTATACATTGCATATAATTGATAGAAGGAATGGCCATAATATTATTGACATACAGGACATATACGTGCAAAAATATACATTTGAACAGTTAAATACCTTTTTTTAAAAATTGACTTTCGTTACACACACACACAGACACACACACACACACACACACACACACACACACACACAATCAATGCCGCACTTTCAATGTAACCAATTTCCATTTTGTCCTCTATGACTTCTACCGTACTTAACTTTCTAATTTGTGGAATCACATCTCCCTCATTTTAATGATTATTTATTGCATTCAGTACAAGATGCACCCAGTTCAATTAATCAAGGGAAACTTAAAAATCAATTAATATGAATTAAATGAGCTACAGCAAGTCTTAGGAAAGTCACACATAATTTACCAAAGCGTTGTCAATAATGCTTAGAGATCTTCTGGAAAATTACTCATGAGTGGTTGTTGATACAGCTAAACGTTTCAAGCCAACATAATTAATATTACAAAGAGGTTCTTTTAGACAGACTTGCAACTTGTCTTCAAAATAAAACTTATCTTTGAGTGTGGCTTCTTTAACAAGAGCTGCCTTTACCACACCGTAATGAAAATGAAATACAGAAAAACTGCATGCAATACCGTTTACTTGGGAATAAACAGACCAAACTCATTTCCCCAAGGAAATAGTTCATACATATTCAGATGCTTTTTGTGTGTGACAAGGACCATGATCCATTTTAGATCTTAAGTTGCTAAATGACTCCTCCCATCATTCTCCCTCTCCGTCACTCACAAGTAATTAGCCAAGGGAACTTTCTTACAGAGTGACTGGCTTTTGCCCAGCCATGATTCTTATGAGCCCTTTTCGCAGCAACCCTGAAAAGCCTTTGGTAACAGCAGTTTCATTTGTAAGTCAGCAAGGGTAGAAGTGGGTTCCGGTAGAGCTGGAAATGGCCTGAGACAACTTGTCCCAGTGGGGCAAAATAACTATTGTTATCAAGCTTAACAAAATGGCACAGCATGGGAGGCATGCTGAGCCAGAGAGCAGCTGGTTGTAATTCACACTGTTTTTCAGAAAACTCTAATCGTTCGGAGCAGACCTCTTTGATGATTGGTCTTCCCTGCATTTTCAATTTGTCACTTTCTCTTATGATAAGGTCAGCAGTGACAGCACTTCCTGACATTAACAGCTGTGGCTTCTAAAAGGGTCATTGTGGAACTACTAATTGCAGTAATTTCATTAGCATAAATTATTTATTCTGCCATTCATTTATCTCCAAGGTTTTGATGGTGTTTTGTTCAATACTACACCTTATTTTTCAGTATCAGTTCCATCAAGCAGAAAGGCAAACAATATGATTATTCCCGATTTGACCCTTTTTGAATAAATCACACAAAATTAATTTCAACTTTTTCTTTAATTTTCACCTTACTAAAGCATTCTACAGCAGTAAACCAATAACCAACAATAACTACTTATAAATTAGTGTTTTAAATATTCCCAGTACAATAAGGACACATACTTCATACTTTGAGGGCAAACCCCCAAATAATTTTTGTAACATCTATGCATGTATGTAATGTGCTAGATCCATACTCAAACTTTAATATATTGGTTGTCTTTCTGAATGTTGCCACGTATGCAAACTATAGGGAAAAAGGAATTATAGCCAGTATCTGGGGTAAAGTATGTAGTATGCCTTTGCACCCTGGATGCACTGGTGAACAAATAATCAGAACTGTCAGCCAATCAGGCGCTTGGATTTGCAGATACTGGTTCCAGGCACACCTTCCCCCTCTCCCTCTAAATTTCAGACAACAGCAACCATCTCTGTAGTAAAAGAGATAATCAAATGCAATAGTATGCATATAGTCCATTATTCCAAACAAAGGTTTCTGGATGGAGCCCAATGGCTTCTCCTTAATTTCTGGGGATGGTTCCATGAAAGCATCACCATTACAGTTGTGGAACCACCTCCATGAGTTGGGAAGCCCTCTATGAGCATTTTTTTTTCTGTTTTTGTTTTGTGTGACTTTAAGAGGCAAACCATGGCGCTAACATCTTTTGGGGGCTGATGATTTCATCCCATCTAAATTTCAAGGCTGCCTTGATTTTTTACGGTGCATCACTGAATGAAATGACTATGGTTTTGCAAATAATGGGGTTTGGCCAATTAGAAGTTGAATGTAGATTCTACTAATGAACTTAATTATATACCTTGCATTTGTTTTCACAAATTTACTGAACAATGCAGACCATGCACACTAATGACCATTACAGGTGGTCAAGTGTTCTTTAACAAATGGAAATAAATGGTTTCCCCTAGACATCTAAAAACAGTGTGCAGGAGGTGACACACAGTGTTGTGCACAAGTCTAGAAATTCGAGTCAATTCAGGAATCTCCATCTCTTCATGAATTGACCCATTCATGCATGAGACCTAGCGGGCACTCCACTCTGGAATTTCAAGAGTCATTTTCACAAGTCACAAATATTTTTGTGGCAACCTGCAGGGTGGGTCAGGCGTGCATGTGTGCGACTACAAACGGTTGAAATGGCGTGGGGGTGTGATTTCGGAGTTGTCATTTCACACTTAACATTCCGAAGAGCCAGTGATGTGTTGATGACAGCACTTCAAGGCTAAGCAGCCGCGGCGAAGGGAGAAAAATAGTCCTGGCCGCGGCACATCAGTTTTGGTGTTTTCCACCAAAGCTGGGCTGACCTGTGGGTATTGCATGAGCAAGCGAGCTCCATGCGGCTCCACTATGAAAATTCTTCCCCCACCCCTCTGTGGCTAAGCAATGTTCTTCTATGACCAAGACCTCACCCTCTCCCCTCCCTGGCACAGAGCCAGAACTCAAACCGCTTTTTAATCCAATCGAGGGTCCGAACCTTCAGAGATGGACAAGACAACTCCGTTCCTACCTCCCTCCCCCTTCAGCTGACTGGACATGCCTTCCTCCGCCCAGATCTCGTGTTCCTTTTTCCTCCCCACATCTCGTGCTCACTGCAGCCAGCTACTCAAAACTGAAACAGAAACATTTTCAAACATCTTAGCTTTCTGCCTCCCCTCCACCCACCACCCCACCCACCCCACGCCTGTTCTTCTGGCTGGAAGGAACAAAACAACCATTGGTCATTGGTCATGGCGACTTTTTGGCGCCTCCCGGATTTCTGAAAGAGTTATTTCTGACACAGAAGCCGCAATAAAGTAATGAAGCGCACGCACTCATTCGAGTTGCCAGAATTGTTGACTTATTGAGAGTCAGTGGCCAAGTTAGCGAGTCAGAGTGAGAGTAAATAACACGCGTTACTTGATTCAGAGTCAGGCCAAAACGTCAACACTGGAGTTAAAGTCACAAGTCTTTTCTTTCACAACACTTGGGATAGACCCTGTAAAATGAGGAGAGTCAACCCACAAGGAGAGTCAGTTCTCCTGTTTACAAAGATTTTGTTTAATCTTTCTATTGGACCAACGTCCTCTTAGATAATTTTTATTACTAAATGAATTTTTACTGAACCATTATTTTTCCCCTTTTAATGGCTTTTACTTTATCCAATTTATACTTCTCGTTAGAGGCATCTAGTACAACTTGACTAATCTTCTACTTCTCTAGCATCTCTTGGTCATGTTTAGGTGGGTCATCTTCTCCCTATGATCTATTTACCTCTGCAATTATTGTTCCATCCCTCTATTCCTTTTGTCACTACATGCTCCTATCATTGTTGCCATTACACTAATGGTTGTTCGACTTTGCTCAGTTGCTCGACTTTGAAGGTGCCTACTCTTTCGAAATTAAAAGAGGGAAAACCTGCATTCCACGTATTTTTACCTGAGTACTACCCTATGCTGAGCAAAGTATGGCTCACTATTCTAGCCTCAGAGGAAGTTGTATTTAATAAACATTCAAAAGTATATGACACGGCACAAGAATGGATATAAGAGTTGTCACATTTGCAATAGATATACCGGACAAGGATATATGACATTTTACCCAACGACAAAGTATTACAGTGCCCGATTCACAGACTGACCTCCAAAAGCTCCCCACTGTTTTCTGTCCTGTGCTTGCTTTGGTCAGCATGCATCTCTACCCAAAGAGGCTTATGCAAGACAGAATCGGATGAGTTAGGAAAAAGTATGCATTTCCCATTTTTCAGGTGGGAAATGCTCTAAAATTTTCTTCAACAACTATCACAATAATGCTAAAAAAAAATCATCTGAGGAGGTCTCATACAGCTTTTCAAGTCTTATATTTGTAACAGATCCTTACTCCTTCAGGCCTTTTAGTTCTCTTAACTAGGTGTAGGCATATCTAACAATAACTGTTTTGCTTAAAATATCCCACTAGTTTTAGCCATTCATCCAAACCCTACATTTTTCCCATCCCCAGTTTTACTCATCTAGGCTTATACATCCATCAGGGTTGGCCTAGAATCTGACTACACGTTAATTTGATTCATGCAACTCGCCCCCACTGGTGGCAGCTTGGACAAGCGGCAGCAGCTCCGCTCCACTACCGCTCCAGTGACCCCCTGGACCCCCTGCTAGGCCTGCCACTGGTTCCTAATGCAGGACACTAACATGGCTATCCCTCTGGAAGCTTTTACCATGCCAAAGTTGAGGAGCTTTACATTGGGTCAGGCCATTGATCCATCTGGCTCAATATTGTTATATTGTTATAATAATATTGTTAGCAGTGACTCTCCAGCTCCAGGGTGGGGTTCCCTGTGCTACATCCTGAATTTAGGGGGCAGTCACGGAAGCCTCCTCTTTTACATGGAAGCCTCTCCTTTACACGGAAGGTAAAGGAATATTGGTTATCTCAGAGCTGTATTTCCCTTAGTACCCCAATAATGGAACATTGGTTAGGACTGTGTCCTAAAGGTGTCTAAACATCTCTCTTGAACCAGGAATTCTACAGATGTGGCAGCATACTTCTGGAGTAAGTACTAACAGCAGTGGATAAGGGATGTGACAAGTATAACAGGAATATCTTTTCCCAGACTGCTACTGGTACAAGCTCCATTGCTCCATTGACACTCCACTGACACTTTACTACAGCATGAACTTCATGGCAGTGCAGGATTGTGGGGAGCTTGTCTGTGCCTCTTCAGTTTTCTTTATAACTGCAATCATGTCTCCTAGTTCTGTCAGTTCAATGAAGGGATGAAACTGACTAGACTACAAGATAAGCTTGTCAATTTCATTAATAAAGAAACAATACTTCACAGAGGGGGGCATGATTGAGAGATGTGGGGCAGCCTTACCCTTTCTTTTTTAAGAATAAACACATATGAAAAAGTATGTTTGCTCCCTTTCACGTACTGCATACATAAAATAAAACAGAAATCTGGGAGAATTCCAACACTAAAAACACTTCAATCAGAGCAAGATGCAGCTCCACAATGCCAAGACCCTGAAAAGCAATTCACCTGCATACTGCCTGATGCACAAAATGAAGCAAATCTCTCCATGGCCAGTAGATGTCATTGGTCACTCTTTCTAATATCACAAATGCTGTTTCAAATGCTAAATATTGGCAGCACATGAAATAAAGGAATGCCAGCTGTAATTTAGAAGAAGCACTAAATATCAAGCCCCTCCTCTCCTGTCCTGGCTGTGTTCAAATCATTCTGCATTGTTACATTTGAATACAATGCAAGATCTAGAAAGTATCATCCTTTCTCACAAAAAAGTATTATATAATCTGACCACTGAAATCTGCTTCTTGGTAATGTAAATAACTTGGGAAAGTTATTTACTGAGCACAGAACAGTTTATCACTTTACAGAAGCTTAGGCATCTTATATCTACCTACTGTACAGTAAATCCAGTGTGAACTCTTATCTAAGATGTCGTATCTAATATTACAACCAGACCTTTATTGCTTGCCTTTATCAGGTTTTAACAATGTTTGGCTGCCATTCTTCTTTTTCCTTTTCTCTTTTATAGTGCATAATAGAAAATTGTTTCATATAGCTGCCTTCAAATGCCAAGCTTCTCATCACTACCATTTTCTTACATAACTAGAAAGCATCACAGAAAATAAGACAGAGGGTTGGTGTAGCTTAGTGACTAACAGCCGAAACCTAAGTTGGTTCTCACCAGTAGGATGGGCACACATGCTGTTAAAACATGCCATAGGGCATGTTTCAACCATGCAAAGCCAGTGCCACCGGCAGAGGGACCTGCGTTGGCACGCCTATGCTGGCTTTGAAGCAGTGCCCACTAACCTGATCAAATCCTAAACTGGGCAGTGGAGAGATGGGTGGCGGGAGGAGAGGACAGGGACAAAGAGGGGAGGAGGGTAGTTCAGGACCAAGAACGGTCTGGAGGAGGCTTTTGCTGCATTCTAACCTCCCGTTCCAGGCCTGAAAGCAATATATGGGATTACTCTGTGCCAGGGATTTAGCTGGCGCAGATCCAAGCAGACCAACAGAAGCTGCAGGGGTTCAACATAGAAGCTCTGGGTAAGAGGTCTCCAGCTGCCTCTTTGCCTTAGCAGGATACAGCAGCAGTTGTTTCGGTGCCACTGCATTGCAGTATGGACAGCCTGGTTAGAACTGGGCTTTTAAGACTGCAATCCTAAACACACTTACCAGCAAGTAAATCTCACTAAACTCAGTGGGGTTGACTTCTGAGTAGCTATGCACAGGATTGCACGGTAAGAGACTGAGCTATGAATCATGACTGCCCCAGTTTGAATCTCACTTCTACCATGAACTTGCTAGGTGGCCTTAGGCAAGCTGCTTCCTCTTATTAATCTCACCTTCCCAGCTGCAACAGGGCGATAATAATAATGGCTTGCACTGCAGATTGGTTGTAAGGGCAGCACCAAGACAATAAGAAGTACTTGGCACACTCAGAAAGTGCCTTACAAATACTAAAGCTACAATGCAATACAGATCTACATGAAAGTAAGTCCCGCTGAACTCAATGGGAGTTATGCGTAGAACTGCACTGTAAGTATTATATACTGGCTGCTAGTACATAATAAAGATTGGTGTCATAGACAAAAATCGAGGTTTGGTTTCTTTTAATTTTCCTAAAACAGAATTCATTTATAATTGAATTAAATATCATCATTTTCTATTATCAATGTTTTCAGACTCTTTTTCCACAAGTGTTGTTGAACCTATGCAGTAGAAAGCCTTTCAGCAGAAAAAAAAAAACCCTGAATTTTTTGTACTGTTACATCATTCTCTATCATCGGCACCAGTATTGATGTCAGGTCTTTAATATTTTTCTTTCCTCGGTGGTTAATCATTTTGATGTAAATCTTGACCTTTCCTGATCTTCCTATTCTTGATTGAAGTTGATTGGGGTGGGGGAGTGAAATAATACAACAAAGTTGTATTTAGAGAGTTTTTGCTAGAGGTAGCAAAAATGTTTCATGAACATTCTCCAACTTACACTTTACTATTCTCAAGAGAAGTTGGAGGTGGACGACTATAGGGGAAAATGAAACATGATTTATAAAGTTTCATTATAACTGGCACTATTATATCTGACTTCCTGAAATTTTTCAAAGAAATATGCTAATTTTCCATATTAGCATATTAAGGTCTGATTCTGATGCTACTCTTTCCTACTTACAAATGTCTTCAAGAGAAGGGGAAAGAAAATGTTCTGAATTCAGACTCCAGGTTTTTATCTGCTGACTAAAAGTTGTGTGCAGCCTTCTACCTTTGCAGAAATGTAAAGAATGCAAAACTTCATTACTGGTTATTGGAAAAACCTTGCTATTGAATTACATAATGCAAATTATGCAAAAGAATAGCAACGCTCCGTGTTTCTGAATATGCAAGCACATTCGTCTACTTTTACAGAAAGACCATTGATACAGAAAGTGTCCGATGTGGGATAATTCCATTTCTGAAGGAGCTCTAACAGCTTGTGGATATTAGGATCCTTTAGAGTAAATTGTAGTCCGTACTTTAAGGTTTTAGACTTTCCTATTCCAAACTCTCTCTACTGTGTTAAAAAAAAATTGGGTTGTACCGTATCACAGGAAAATAGCAACTGCAGTCAACTTTGCAACCTGAAATGAAGACAAATATGTGAAGAAACAAAAAGGACTTTTTTCCCAGCTTGTTCCATTATTGATCTTCCAGAAAGCTGTGTTGCTTTTGCATATGATTGACGAGCTTGAAACTCTGTACCTTAATCCCAGGCATCTCCTCAATGAACCTCCTGCTGACGGACTGCAGGGCCTCCTGCGGCCACTCATGAAACCAGTCAATAGCTGAGCAGTTAACTATGGCTGGGAACTTCCGAGCTCTAACTCTCAGTGTGGAACCGACAGGAGAGAAACACAAAATGATCTGTACAGATGAGGAGGGGAAAGAGAAAGAGAGAGTGAAGCATTACATAGTGATCAAAGAGAGGAATGCAGTCAACTGTGGTGGCAGTGAGCCATTGCAATCAGGCTCACAAATGAAAATGCAATCTACCTAGCAGCTAATGAATTTAGTCAAATTAGGATTTTGCATCCAGCAAATAGTGTTTTGTTCACTTGCATTGTGCTTTGTGTTTCGTGCTTCCCCAAACTCTGTCCATGTGCGGATCACCTTCCCCGCCCAGTCCAATATCACTTAATGAGCCTCATAGGCATTAATTAACAATACAAAAATCTTAACAGCAAAATTCAGCCAGGCTTGGAAGCAACCACATTGACACCAACCACTTCCGGGATTCTTTGAGACTATACAGGATTTATTAACTGTGATTGAAACTATTTGACACTTCATGCCTATAACTGTTTGGGTGTAATTTGATGCAATACTGCTACTGCAATTTCTCAAGGTTTCTCAGCAAAAGCCGAAAATCCCAAGACACTAGATAAATGCCTAGCTATTTTAAAATAACAATCCACTTAAATTATGCTTAGGTATGAGGTACAACCTTGACCCTAAATACATTTACTTGGAATCAAGTACCATTGATTTTAATAGACCTGATTACCCAGTAAGTATGTTTAGAACTGCAGCCCTACATTATAGCAGACCTTCTCCCCTTCCATCATGCTACATGTTATCTTGCAGATGTTTTTCCAGTGTGTTAACTAATACCTTCTACAGTACATGGTCTCTACTTTGTAGCCCTTTAAAGTCTGAATTGATACTTCCCATAGCTGCCTCTGGAAGTACTAATTTTGCACAGTAGGGCACCTGCACAGCAGTAGCAAGACAAGGAGCATTCTGAAAGCAGTTTTTAAAAAGCTGTTGAAAATAATGAAGTCATGGGTGAAATCGGAGGCAGGATCAAAGAGGATGGAAGGGAAAGGAGCTGTTTCAAAAAAAGTATGTGCCACAATTTACATTTTTCCTGAAGGCACTGGCTGCCATCAGATCAAACAGATGGGGGCAAAAATTCCCTCTGTACAGTAGTGGCGTATCAAGGTCCATTTGGCACCTGGGGCCCACAAAGTTTTGGCATCCCCATTTCAATATTTTCAATAATAGTCATGACATGAAATGAATAATTATAATGGCCAGCGAAAATGCACAGACAGTGAACGTTTTCTTTTATATGTATGTATGTATGTATGTATGTATGTATGTATGTATGTATGTATGTACACATACACACACTAACTTCGTAAGTTTTTATATTTATATTTGTATACTTATATATAACTTGGTAACTTCATATATATATAAATATAAATATAAATATTCATACCAAAAAATGATTGAAAAATAAGTTTAAACATCTTCAGGCAACCTCTTGGACACCGTCCCCCCCCCAGCCAGGGACCCAGGGCCAGAGCCCCCAGCCCCCTTTTTTGTACACTACTGCATGGTTCAACTTCAAACAGAAAAATAATGACATATTGTTCTAGTGTGATTTTACTGCTTTTATTCCACTTTATATTGGCTTTGTAACTTCACCCATGGAGTACTGAAAAAAGGTTACGGATGCTGTAAGGAAGCAAGTCTTCTAATTATGTCATGGTAGGTGAACTGCCTATGATGTAAATCAGAAAGTTGAATACATCTATCATATTTTATCTTATGATAATGAATCAGGAGAAAGGCACAGGCTGCTATACACCTTGACCAAACAATGCCTTTTTAAAGCATGTTAAGTTCTGAAGCACACAATACAAATAGTGTGTATCAGTATTAGAAACAAAACAGTGCTTTTCATATACTGTTCACATGCATTCAGGAAGTAACTGTAGTCCCGAACTGTATACAGTTGTGACCAGCGTTGTCATGCAGCTGGAACGCTGGGCGGGAGAAATGGGTGAGCGGCAGCCCGCCGGTTGCGTTCCGGTCTGTTTCGCGGGGGCGGGGAAGACGGCAAAACGGACCGGAACGCAACAGGCAGGCTGCCGCTCACCCGTTCCTCCCGCCCAGCATTCCAGCTGCATGACAACACTGGTTGTGACTCTATCCACTGGAAAACTGATCCAGAACCCCCAGTTGACACCAAATTAAAAGATACAAAATTAGTAGAAAAATAGTTTTAAAAACCCACTTCCCACCAGTTCTGGGGTGACTATGGAAGAACAACTAACCTGGGTCTATTTTTAACCCCAAGAAGTTTGCAACTGGTGTGGCTTAAAAGCACTAAGGTATGAAAAAGGATTTTGACACTTTTTTCCTTGTAACATTTAAAAGTGGACCCCAATATAAGCAGTGAGTCAAATCAGTGAAATCTGAATCAGTGGATAATAATGCATGACCTGTATATATGAGGTATGACCAACGTATGATAAGGCTTTCATCTGAAATACTTTGTTCAGTTTGGGGCACCACAGTTCAAGGAGGATGCTAACAAGGTAGAGAACAATGCTTATGGATAAACCTAGAAGGCACACGTTGCATTTTGCCACAAGATGGTGATGGCCACTATCTTGGATAGCTTTAAAATAGGAAAAGAAAAATGTATGGAGGACAGGGCTATCAATGGCTACCAGTCTTGATGGCTGTCAAGCCATCTCCATGTACTATCTCCAGGTACAGCAGCAGTATATATACCTCTAAATACTAGTTGTAAGGGAGCAATGGCAGAAGAGAATTATGCATTTCTCCTCTGCTTGTGGAATTTCCAGAGGCAAATGGCTGGCCTCTGTGGGAAACAGGATGTTGGACTACATTGGGTTTTACCTGATTCACCAGGGCTTTTCTTACATTCACATTTTATGGAGAGATGCTAGGCATCTCTGAATTTTCCCTGAAATGGCCATGGCCGTTCAGTGAAGAAGGTCACCTCAGAAACACACAGGAGTTATAGGTTCAGATGAGATAATTTGGTTGTATGCCATGTAACGTCACATCGTGGGTATGAACCTGGCAGCTGCCAATCAACAGTTTGTTGGCATATTGCACATATTCTGCAGTATTTTTATAGCAGAATTGATATAATACTTTAAAATGTAAAAAAGAAAATATGAGTTCCAATGTGTAAAACATTGCAAGGACAGATGAGAGAAGTACTGTTATGTTTTCTAACTCCTAAAGTGTTGATACATTAAATAATGCAGTTCATCATTATTTGAACATGTATTTGCTCATTTGTAATTCCAAAAATACTGATTTTTACTTTTAGCTGTAGTCGGACTCTGTTTAAGAAGAATCGCCAGCAATTTTCTCTGGTGTCACTAAGACCCAGTGCCCGTATCTCATTCCTAACTCCTGCTATTATACCGTCCATATCTTCATCACTGAATAGATCTGGAACTTCTCCTATAAGGGGACCAAGAAAGAAAATAAAGGGGTCAACAAGTAAAACACAACCTTCAACCAATGTTACTATGTTGATTCTAAACTTGGAACCAATTTTTCAGAGTTGAGATTTTAAATATTCTAGATGGTTGGAATTAAACTACCAGTTGTAATTGAGGAATGGCTACAGCTATGATTCCACCCTGTGTCCCCCCCCCCAAAGTCTTTCATATATTACTATATCTTTCTATATGCCTCTGTTTCTTAAAGATGCTATGAGTCTTTAAAGAAACAACAAGCACAACAACACAATAGTAATTTATTTGCCCCTTAATGACCTACTTTCTTATGGAAATTGGAAAATAAATCTTGCTGAAGCACAAATCAGAATTACAGGTTAGGGCACCAGTATGACTTCCAAAACATGGTTTCTTGTAATGTCCCTCAGGACCCATATTATAATAAAATTCTACCTCTCTAATTGTGTAGACAAAAATGGGAAGAGTGTGTTGCTGACATGTTTTTTCTCACATTTAAAAGGCTATAATTTAAAATTAATTTGTGAACAATTACTGTTTTATCACAACTGAGTTAAAATATACAGTTCATGGAAACTTCCACCAGTCCCTGCTGCCATGCTGAAGTCAATGAATTCAATCATATCATTGGAGGTGAACCAAAATGAAAGCAACATCAATTAATGGAACCTATTCCTATGCACTTCATGACCTAGATATTTGCCTCGGAGGAGCAGTAGCGTAGCTGGGAGGGTGGGAACCTGGGGCCGGGTGATGTGATGACACCCCCATGGAATTCTGTCACCCACGTTTCTGTGCAGACACCCTTTCCTTTGCCCATGCGTGGCCCTGGTCCCAGAAAGTGTTTCATCTGGAGCCATACAGGAGCCAAGGTGGGCAAGACGGCCCATTTCATAGTGCTTCTCTGCACCAGAAGGTAGGAGCTGTTGCTCTACTGAGCACTCTACTGTCACTCTACTGAGGGGAGAGGCAATGGACCCACAGTTCTTGTCTAGCTATGCTACTGCTGAGGAGCAACATAGCTGTTTTTTAAAGTAAACTAGGCACAAATGTGAACTTCTTGGGACTTGCATGCTTTTTTTCCCCCAAAGGACACCCCACCCCCAATGGGAAATATCTCAAAGACAAATAATCTCCCTTTTAAAGTTCATTGAAACCACAGATCATTTGTCACTGTGAAGATCTTTCAAGAAATGTGTAGGTCTAATCACCTGATGCCAACAAGTCATTAATCAGCACAAGGAAGTGTTCATCTGGAACCTGAGCATCTGTCAGCAGAAACACAGTGGGAATGTTCTTGGCTCCTGACTTGATGTACAGATTGGCAAGATCTACCTGTAAGAAAAGGAGGTAATCATTCATGTTACATTAAAATACTGAAAATAAGAAGGGGTGGAAGGGTAGCCAGTGTGAAAATGCATGTAACCATGAGAGTGACACACTGCACTTTGAATCTTTTCTTCATTTACGTATCTTTAACATGACTCATCCCTTTCTAAGGAATTATTGAAAAATCTGTATCTGCTTCCCCCCTATTTAAAGTTACAGATGAAGAGAACTATGACTTGATAAGAGTGAAGATTAAAATGAAACAAGTAGTGAATCAATAAAAGGAAATCTTCCTCTTAGTATTACAATGTATATCACTATTAGAATATGGATATACTGTTTCTCAACAAAGTTCACAAAGCAGTTTACACAGCAAAATATTAATGCTGCTTCTGTCAAGAACATACAGCCCAATCCTATCCTGGGCTGGTGCAAGGGAAGCAGGCCCCCAATGTGCTGGCTGCTGCATCCTACCCACTATCTGGGGACCAGGCTGGTCGGGAAAAGTAAAAGGTAGAATACCTTCACTACTGTCACATGGTCTGCAATGGGACTCCTAAAAGCTTCTTCTGCTGATGTAGCTCTGAGGAGCCCACTGGGGGGGGTGCCCAGTCTGGTACGGGGGTTCAGGATACAGCAGATGGGTCTCTGCTGTGACCCAGCCTGTCCTACCCCAATCCCTGCCCTGATTCTCCTCTCTGCCAGCAGAACCTTGCCAGTGGCTTATCTATGCTGAAGTGCTGGCAGTGCCCAGCATGGTGCAGGCAGTAGTGCTGTTGAGCTGTGTGGGCCCTTTGTTGCACTGACATACCTTGCAGTACACCAGCATTAACAAGGGATAGGACCAGGCCATTAATCTTGCTAATAACATCTGCTCTCTGAATTGAAAGTATTTCATTGTGGGTTCACTTAACAATCAAATCACTGGATCGGAACAGCAATGTAGGGGCTTGAACCCTTTGCCCCTGCTGTGATACTGAGCCAGACAGGTACTCTGCATCTGGGTTGTGCAGCCTTCTTATGTTAATAGTAGACTACTTCAGAGTGCTGGGTGCAAGGGAGTGGCAACAGGATGAAGGCATCTTGTTGTCTCGTGTGCTCCCTGAGGCACCTGGTGGGCCTCTGTAAGATAGGAAGCTGGACTAGATGGGCCTTTGGCCTGATCAAGCAGGACTCTTCTTATTTGTACTGAGAAAGAAGCTTCCATTGGTGTCGTCCCCCTTCTCCTGTCATGGTCCAAATCCAGACTGGGGCCCTTGCTGTTTAGAACCCCTCAAAATAACCTTAAACAAGCTGGGGACAAACTATGCTTTTATGTTAATGCATAGATCTGCCCATTTAACATAGCATGTACTGTGGTAGGAATTGACAACTGTTAATTTTGAGCGCAACTTTGGAGATTTAAAAACAATGAAGTTTGAGGAGGATGCGCTCATCTTACATCTCTTGCCTAGTCATCTCCAAGCAAAATGTATACAGGAAATGACACCAAGAAAACTTGGACAGCCTCCTTTTTTAATTGCATGAGACTATCACACAAAGTTTGCTCCCCATTCCAAAGAACAAGTGAAGTATCAAGTACAGAACAAGCATGGCAGCAGCCAGACAAACCAATCCTTAAAAGATATGATCTGTGATAGGGTTATGACAGCACTGAAAGATAAATGGAATGCTGTCCCTGCCTCTGGACGCTAGCCTTCCATTACCAACACCAGACTTTTTTTTTCTCGTTTAAAATTTTTATTCATATCTATAACTACAGTTTTGGGGTTAGGAAGGAAAATTACATAGGAAAGTGGTACATAGGATAGAACATTAGGATTCTGTTCGTTAACAGCAAGTTCATTTTCTAAACTACACATCTGGTTATCATATCTTAAGAAATCAAATATATATTTCATTTTTCTAATAATTTAAACTTTAAACTAACCATTCCTTTTACCATCACATTACTACTAATTATCCATCTAGCCCAGCGTAGAATATTTTCCATATATTTTTAACTCTATCTACTTCACCATTTCTAACTCTTTCGGTTAATATATCCATCTCAAATATTTCGTATATTTTCTGTATTAAACATTTCTACTGAAGGTACATCTACATTTTTCACATCTGTGCATAAACAAGCCTTGCTACAGTGTTTACATGTATCATAATATGTTTTTCTTCTTTACTATAGCTATTTGGTATAATATTTAAGAGAAACCATTCCGGTTCCAATGGGATAACACATCTCAACATCTCTTGTAACAGTGTACACTCTTTCTCCTAATATCTTTTTGCCTTCTTACAGGTCCACCACTTTCCAACAACTATTATTTGTACCAGGGTACATCTTAGCTAGTTTATCCGGCGACCACCTATAAAACATTTTATAAATATTTTCTTTAAATAATACAGCTTTAGTCAATTTAATATTTGTTTTCCAAATTTATTCCTGATGATCCATTAATATGTTATGTCCCACATTTCTTGCCCATTGGATCATCATATCCTTCACCAATTCATCTTCCATATTCGTATCTAATAAAAAAATCTATACATTTTCTTAATATATTGACCTTTATCCACTGAAAACAATTCATCAAAATCTGTATATTGTATATAAAATCCCACTTTCTTATCTTCATTCCATCTAGATCTTATCTGTACTTCAGAATTTCAATCTAACTTAATCCCTTTTTCTAACAATTCCTTTTTCGAATATATTTCCATTCTCTTCTTCTTTGTGTAAATTTCACCATCAGTTCTCCAGGGAGTTTTCAAATTCTAGCATAGGTTGAATTTCGTCTGAAAACAGCTTCCACTCCCCCGACTATGATTTCTTTGTCAATTTCTGTTTCTTGTATCAACCAGTCCTGAATTATCTCCTTGATCCTTTCATTTCTTTGTTCCGGGAAGTTCTGTATTCTAATCATTAAAAATGATCTGTCCATCTCCAATTTCATAACATTGGTCTCTAGCTCATAATCTCATTGTTCCAGTTTCCTAAGTTTCTCTTCCACATTCTCTGTCTTTTGTTGGAATTTTCTCGTGTTCTTTTATTTTCTTAATGTCTTCTTCATTTTTATTGACCTTCTTTTGAGTTCTGTTTAATGTTTGATGGATCTTCTTCATCTCATCCGATAATTGGTCAGTCTGTTTGGTCAGATTTTTTTCTGATGTTCTTATATCTCCTTTAATTTGTTTCAGTTCTTCAATCATGCCTTTTAAAATCTCAGTCATCTCTGGGTTACTATCTTCTTTTTTCTGATGCCATTTCTTGTATTAAAGTTGTCTATATAGATGTCACCATAGTTGGGGAAGCAGTCTTTTAGTCTTTTACCACAAGATTTAAAATGTCTTACTTTCTTCCCCCTTTGCCCCCCTCTTTAACCGGAGCTATTTTCAAAATCCAATCTCCTGTAATTCTCTTTATAAAGTTCCAAAGTTTTATCCGTCTCCTTATATTATAATATAGTTCCATACTGTCCTTTTTAATCTTCATGCATTAATTAGGCCACATTGTATAATTATCTAGTCCCAGACTTGATCAAAGTTTCCTACCTTCGTGCCCTTCTTCTAGGACAAACAAAGACTCCCCCAGGCCTGAGGGAGTAGATTGAGATGACAGTCAGCGGAGCTCCTCCGAACTCTGTCTGTTTGCGGTGACCCCTTAGCCCTGTCCCCCAACACCAGACTTGTAGCAGGAGATTTATGCCACTTGGCAGGGTTTTTCCCCACCCTTTGAAATTCTGGCATGCTCCAATTCCTATTGTTTGCTAGCTACATCTGTGGCATGTTCTGCCTCAATAAGGTGGCAAGTAGATCGAAGAGATTTACAGGTGCTATGTCCCCAAATGTGAGGGGGGATATTCTGGTGAAGAACACCAAAGGTTGCAGGAAGGATACTTACCTGCTTTGTGCATTTGAAGGGCCACTTGACAAAAACAGAACACACTCAAACCACCCATAAATAATGCAGCAGCTTTACTACAACTCTCCCAGCAGCTGTGTAATTTCGAATAGCATAGTTTCAAATCCAGCAATTCTCAGGAGAATTCCGTAATAATTGTTGTGTTTACCCTAAGGTCCTGGATCCCGTAGCCTTTCTTCAGTGTAATTTGAAACACTTCAAGGGAGCCAATATATGCAGCTAGTCTTGATAAGCTCTGTTTTCCACTCCCACCCACTCCAATCAAAAGTGCATAACCACGAGGGGACTCCAATATTCGATTAATGCGACACCTGATAATGAAAACAAAGGAACGGTTTATAGCTGCAAAATAACACAGCAACTCCCATCTTGGTATGTTGCAACCAATATTCACAAGACCAATCTGCGATTGACGACAGTGGTCACTAGATGTGAGCACAATGTGTCATGATCAAAACAGATAAGGCTGCCACCTAATATTTAAATAATTGCAAAACTTGGATAGTAGTGCTGGAAGAATAACACCATTTCAAATTATCTATATCCAAGAGAGAGCCCTCTACTGAGGGATTAGTCAGCATATGTAGGAAACATTTCATCCTTTAATTTTTAGCCTATGTGCATAGTTTAGATGAAAGAGTTAACAGGATGGATATACAGGAGGAGCATTCTCAACCATCTGCTGATTTTGACTCAGCAGAAGAGAAGGGCTCTTTGTTAAATCCTTGGCGTTTTAAAAAAGCTTTTCTTACCAGGGCAACTCAGCTGCAGCCAATCTCATTAGCTCTGAGATAAGACCTCCTCCCTCATCCAAGGAAGTGGGATGAATCACTTCTGTTCTGCATTTTTCGCCTTGCTCCAGGGCAAAGGGAAGAGGTCTTAGGTAATGGATACTAACTGCTCTAAGCCCCTGGAGAACAGCTGTAGCCCCTTGCCATGGTAAGAGAAGCTTTTCTAAAGGCTGAATGCTAATTAACAGCATGATTCCCTTTAACACTTTTTTTTTGTATCTGCAAGGGTTCCTGGATAAAAAGGCTCCACCATTTTGAGATGTCACCAGTTTCATATTTAGAGTTTGACATTTTTTGTCTTGCTACAGAAAAACAACCCCCAGAAGCTACGGGAACTACTTTAGTAAAATTACATCTGTCATTTAAGACTACTTATTGATCACTTACACAACATGCTTAAGACAGTGACAGCAACCACAATGCACTGGGTCAGCCTGACAGAAAGTGCAACAGTGAGATAAAATGCAGGGGCAGCCGGTCTTTGATTATCTCTGGTATAGTTTTCAAGGGCTGACAAACAAATCCTATTATAATGCGATGATTCAATACGTCTCTTCCTCAAAGAATTTATCATCTCATAACTGCTCTTGTTGAAAATTAATAAAAGTATTCGCAACAACAACAACAACAACATGCAGGGTTAGATAATGTACCTCTGCACAGGGAAGCAAACCTTATGACCAACCAGGAAGCTGCCTTGGTTCATGTAGCTCAATGGTCTTCAAACTGTGGGACTGCTACACACCAAAAGACTAATCTCCATCCTTCACAGCACTTACCGTTCCAGGCAAAATCTCGTATCTCTCCCTCTGATCTTCTCAGAACGTTGTGCCTGGCAGCTGTAGCTGCCTAGATAGTTGGGCACAGAGCCTGCTGGGGTAATGGGCAACAGAAGCAGCTGCCCAGTGCAACGTTTTGAAGGGAATGTAGGGACAGATGCCTGTAAGTGCCTGTAAGTGCAGTGCAGGACAGGGATAGGTTTTTGGGTGAGCTGGTTCCTGCTCATGGACTGTACTTTGGAGCCAGCTGCTGTAGCTCAGTACTGTCCATGCACTGCTGTCAGATGATAAAATTCATGATAAAATTCATTCCCAGATCTACTTGGCAATGCCATGAACTGAACCCTGGACTTTCTACACAAAAAGCAGGTACTCTTCCAAATGAGATATGGTGCTTCCCCAAAAGCCAACTATTTTCCTCATAGTATAAAAACAGGGGTCTGAGACTGAGAAAGTTTGCCAAAAACTGCGAGTTCTTAGCCAAGGCAAGATTTGAACCAAGGATTGCTAGGCTTGCAGATCATTCTCTTAAACACAGTTACAGCAGTTTCCTTGAATGCAAATTGCACAGCAGCAGTGTCCCATGTCATGCTCCTTGATGATCTACAAGCAAAACAGATGTTTCCAAAGCAGAGCGTATCTTTTGTGCATACTTAGTTCTAACACAGGCCATTATCAAACTTTTACTTACACGTGTTGTATGGCATCCTCAAATAAAACCAAGTTCATAGAAGCATTCAGTTCATTGTAGTTGTCTAGAGTCTCCACAAGTATCTTTCTCAGCATTTCCCAATTTGTAACAGGCATGTAGTTGGGGTCTGCCACACCATTTGCAAAATGACAGTAAATAAGTGGTTGCTGAAGAAGAACGTGATCTTCCACACCCTAGCAAGTTGGCAACATAAAACCAAAAAGAAATTTTAAATTTCCATTTTAAAATTAGAATGGCACTGCATTTTCTCTGGCCTCAAGTGTTCAGATAATGCCTTGCCTATTTCCAGAATTGTAGATAGCTTGTGAACTGTGGAATTTGCAAAGTTTATACATGCACTTTGGGTGAGTTCAAGACTCAGTGCGCAATCCTATACTGCGCTGGAACAGGCAGCCAGTGGGCCTGTTCTGTATCCAGTGCAGTACTGAGGGAGACTGGAGCCTCCCCGGCACAAGGGCACGTTCATGCCCTTGCACGAGGGGAGGCATAAGCCTCCCCTATGGGCTCCTCAGATTTGCGCCTGCTAAATTAGCAGGTGCAGATCCGAGGAGACCGTGTGGCCTGGGGACAAACCCTTGGATTCGGCCAAAAGGCAAAAATTAAACCGATAGTAGTGGGTTCTTTTAGAAACACCAATAAACATTAGCTGTAAATGAAATCACTCCATATGACCTGCAAAAGGAAGAACTGGACATATTCTACAGATGGTTACTATTAAAATATGATGATGGTGATGACTTTGCTACATACTTTCAAATCTAAGACCAAATCTCCACTTTCTAGGATTTTTCATTCTACGCATTCTTTAACCCAATATTACAATTCATCAAGCTGCCCCTTCTAAATCTGCTGTATCTTGTTAGTACACAATATGGGTTTCCATCATCTTTACCTACACACCCACACACACCAGGTAGCCGGAGTCTTAAACAGAGAACTATGTGCAATTAAGCAATTTCTGTCCCATTCATAGTGCCTTGAAAATGTCTTTTACCAAGAGAAGGTAGGATGTGTGTTTAAATAAGTACTAGAACAGCATGGAGAATGTGATGCCATAGAAGTTAAGATCTTAAAGTTAAACAAGTTAAACAAGTTAAACATAGAAGTTTAGTTAAGTAAAGATCTAAAAAAGTAGATTGTAGCAGTTGAAAAGAGAGCTGCTGTGGATCAATGCAGCAGCAGCATTTTTGATTGGCAAAATTATTGATGCTATAAATAATGTAAGTTTCAAAATATTCCTTTACTAATTGCACTGTTAGGTTTGGTGGATTCAAACTAGACATGACCTCAAACATGCAAATTAAACTATCTGGTTTTGGTTTGAGTGTAGTAAATACAGCATTGGTTTGGTGATGAAACAGGAAAAAAAAACAGCAGGGGAACAAGCAAACTTTAGTAGTGCGCCCCCACTGAGTTTCCAATTGTGTGCCCTCTTGGGCTATATTTAATGGGAAAAGGCTTGAAAGGGGAAGCTTCTTATCCATTAAAAATAACACACCAGGGGCAGGGATGTAATTGGGAGCTAGATCAAGTTGCGGACAAACCACTATAAGTTCCCCTACTGCAAGCATTATTTCAGCCCATTTCTCCTCCTTCACACATGCTATTTAGTACTAAACAAAAAACAGAAGACTAACTTCCATGTGTAGGTTATGGCTACTTTGACCCTTAGGAGAGCATGAGTTTAGCTTGAATGAGCCTCTCACAACCAAACCCTTCACTGTTTTCATTTGTTATAATGTAACACAGAGAGTCAACTATATGCTATGTCAGAGCTTTTATTGTTCAATCCATAATTTTGGCTATGCTGGTTTCCAATGGCTCCTCAGAGATTCTGGTTGCTATAGTAGATTGTTTTCAGACTGTCAGTGTAGTAGTAGTAGTAGTAGTAGCAGCAGCAGCAGCAGCAGCAGCAGTAATAGTAGTAGTAGTAAATAAAAATAATCTACAGCCTTACCTCAAAATATTTATGTGCAGTGTCTATCAACTTCTTACGAAAGAAATTAGAATCTTTTGCTTTCACCAATTTATCTCCATAAACACGTGAAGATTCATGAAGCCAAAGGCATATAAGGTCATCTGGATGCTTTAGACACTCTGGTTTAGCAAACAGAATTCCCTGAAAATGAAACAAAAAGGGTATGTTTAAGACAATAACAACAACAAAAACCAGTTGCTTGGTATAGAGGGCAACTGCAGTAAACAAGAGATACAAAATGCATAAACTGCTATCAAGACCATTCTAAACTTAAGAAGCGCCAGGGATTAAAAAAACAACCACCCACATGGAACCTTCTCCCTGCCCCAAGTTCTAGATAAATCAGGGTGAGTTCTGCTCATTTTGTGGTGACAAAAGGGGCCAAACTTTGACTAATTACATAATTGGCCCTGGTGGGGTTGACTTGGATTGGACTTTAGGAGGGGGAAAGAACTTCAACTGTTTCTCAACTATGGTTCTGATCTGTACCAAGCCCCAACCCTTGTATGGTATTTGCCTTGGGGGGGAAAATTGAGCGAATGTAAACATTTTCCATGGCAAACTGTATGCAAATTGCAATAAGTAAAACAAATACGTGTATGGATCAGACTTGGGGACGCCAGATCTCATGCAAAAGAAGCACACATTCTGTATATATACCCATTACAGACCTGGAAGATGTTGGAGAGATCTCTGAGGTTGAAAATATAGTGGAACTTAATAGCCGTGGGGAGAAAATTCTGAACCATGATCTGATGAAGCCATATTGCTGCTTGTATCAGGGCAGGGCCATGTTTTAACACTGATGGATGAAAGGCATGCCGCTGAAAATGGAAGTCAAGGATCTTGCTATAGATGGTGCTCAGAGCATCAGTGGATGGAAAGTTCATTGCAAACACTGTGAAATGCCTCTAAAAATAAGAGGAAGATGAATCATTATACAACAAAGCTATCAATGGTGAATTGCCAACAGATTTTTCAGAAACTAATAGTGACTTGGAGCATAATTGCACATTATAAATATTCTCAAATAATTTATTTTTTTTCAAATCACTGGCAAATCAGTTCTCAAGGAACAGTTTTCCTTTGCTCTTCTTATCCACACCAGCTGTAGCTGTAGCAGGAAAGAACTATCACTTAATGCCCAGGCCTCACTAAATGAGAATCTCTGAAAGATCACAAGGCTTCTGACCTCCAATTGCACAGCTAGTGTGTCTAGGTACTTTCTAGACAATGCTTCCCTAGGCTCTTATTTCTGTAGGCAATTTTAGACGATAGAAACTGTTTGTGTCTCAACACATTCCCCAGCAGGAACATATCATGTTGTCCTACTATTACATCCCTAAGACAGACTAAGGTTTACCCCCTTGCTTGCTTTATTTAAGTGCTTATGCACGCCAAGTGTGCAAACAGCCCCAGACTTTCTCAAAGCAGGAATCTGGCTGTACCAGGAATCCAAACAATTTTTTCGAATGACATACAGTTGCTTTAAAGCAGCTGAACCTGCTTTTTTATACATATATTGATTAGTTCTGTGTCAAGTGAGAAAGCCATTGTGCTGATTTTGAAAATACTATAGAGCAAAAGAACTGTGGGATATGTCCAGAGAAACATGACTTTTTAACGATTTTTTTAAAAGCACCATAATATGCAGATTAGTATTAGACAGGAGTTGATAACCGAGATCTTTGGATGAGCTTTGATCATTCACTGTTTCCATTGCACATTTTATATAACACCTCTGGGGCTCTGGTGTTTAGCTAAAGTTCCAACATGGGTCAAAGGTTGAGCTCCAGCTCTTGTTTATGTCATGATTATTTAGGAGGATGGAGAGACGTGATGGTAGACAGATTTGCACACCTGTCATTTTAATGCAGTTCAAGGAAATGTAATAGATTTATGCATATTTTATGTCACAGTGTTTTGCCAGTGTGGCATTTACACTAAGAACATAAGAACATAAGAAGAGCCCTGCTGGATCAGGCCAAAGGCCCATCTAGTCCAGCTTCCTGTATCTCACAGCGGCCCACCAGGTGCCCCAGGGAGGCATGTAACAACAAGATGCTTACATCCTGTTGCCACTCCCTTGCACCCGGTACCAGTAGCCCACCACCTTTGTAAGGAGGTTGCACAATCCATCATTGCCTATAGCCCATGATGGACCTTTCCTCCAGAAATCTGTCCAATCCCCTCTTAAAGGCATCAAGACCAGATGCCATCACCACCTCCTGTGGCAAGGAGTTCCACAGATTAACTACCCGCTGGGTAAAAAAGTACTTCCTTTTATCTGTTTTAACTCTCCCAACCCTCAGCTTTAGTGGATGCCCCCTGGTTCTGGTGTTTTGAGAGAGGGAAAAGAACATCCCTCTATCGACTTTATCCCTTCCATGCATAATTTTGTATGTCTCAATCATGTCCCCCCTCAGGCGCCTTTTTTCTAGACTGAAGAGCCCCAAACGCTGCAGTCTTTCTTCATAAGGGAGGTGCCCCAGCCCCGTAATCATTTTTGTCGCTCTCTTCTGCACCTTTTCCAACTCCACTATGTCCTTTTTGAGATGCGGCGACCAGAACTGGACACAATATTCCAGGTGTGGCCTTACCATCGATTTGTACAATGGCATGATAATATTGGCTGTTTTATTCTCAACCCCTTTTTTAATTACCCCAAGCATGGAATTGGCCTTCTTAATTGCTGACGCACACTGGGTCGATACCTTCATTGAATTGTCCACCAGCACCCCAAGATCTCTCTCCTGAGCTGTCACAGACAGCTCAGAACCCATTAGCCTATAGGTAAAGTTTTGGTTTTTGGCCCCAACGTGCATCACTTTACATTTGTCTATGTTGAAACGCATCTGCCATTTGGCTGCCCATTCCCCCAACTGGGAGAGATCCTTCTGGAGCTCTTCACAGTCGTCTCTGGTTTTTACCACCCGGAAAAGTTTTGTGTCATCCGCAAACTTGGCCACCTCACTGCTTATCCCTGTCTCCAGGTCATTTATGAATAAGTTGAAAAGCATGGGCCCCAAGACAGATCCCTGGGGCACTCCACTTTTCACCTCTCTCCATTCTGAAAATTGCCCATTGACCCCCACTCTCTGTTTCCTGGCCCTCAACCAATTCTGGATCCATAAGAGGACCTGCCCTCTTATTCCCTGACTGTGAAGTTTCTTCAGCAGTCTTTGGTGGGGGACCGTGTCAAATGCCTTCTGAAAATCCAGGTATATGATATCCACAGGTTCACCCACATCCACGTGCCTATTGACCTTTTCAAAGAATTCCAAAAGGTTTGTGAGGCAAGACTTACCCTTACAGAAGCCATGCTGACTTTCTTTTAGCAGTACTTGTTCCTCTACATGTTTTAGGATTTTATCTTTGATGAGGCTTTCCACCATCTTACCCGGAACAGACGTTAGGCTGACAGGCCTGTAGTTTCCAGGGTCCCCCCTTCTCCCTTTTTTAAAGATTGGCGTGACATTGGCTATCCTCCAATCCTCTGGTACCGTGGCCGTTTGAAGGGACAAGTTGCATACTCTAGTTAAGAGGTCAGCAACTTCGTTCTTTAGTTCCTTAATTACTCTTGGGTGTATACCATCTGGGCCTGGTGACTTATTTATATGTAGTTTATCAATTTGATCTAAAACATCTTCTTTATTAACCAGTATCTGATTTAATTCCTTCGTTAGGAAGGGCTGTTCAGGCTGTGGTATCTGCCCAAGTTCTTCTGCTGTGAAGACGGACGCAAAGAATTCATTTAATTTCTCTGCAATCTCCAAGTCCCCTTTTATCTCCTCTTTCCCTCCCTCACCATCCAGCGGGCCAACCGCCTCTCTGGCAGGTTTCCTGCTTCTAACATATTTGAAGAAGCTTTTATTATGCCCTTTTATGTTGCTAGCCATGCGTTCCTCAAACGCTTTCTTGGCCTCCCGTATCACCTTCTTACTTGTCTTTTGCCAGAGTTTATGTTCTTTTTTATTCTCCTCACTGGGGCAAGACTTCCATTTACGGAAGGAAGCTTCTTTGCTCTTTACAGCTTCTCTAACTTTGTTTGTCAGCCATGCAGGCACCCTCCTGGACCTTGTCGAACTCTTCTTTCTTTGCGGTATACACTTCCGCTGGGCCTCTACTACTGTTTTTTTAAACAGCCTCCACGCAGCCTGGAGGGATTGGACTCTTTTTACCTTCCCTTTCAATTTCTGTCTAACTAGTCTCCTCATCTGAGGGAAATCTGCCCTTCGAAAGTCAAGGGTTCTTGTGTCAGATTTGCTCTGCACTCTTTCCTGGACATGCATGGCAAAACCAATCGCAGCATGGTCACTGTTCCCCAATGGCTCAGTAACACTTACATCCCTAACTAGGTCCCGAGTACCACACAATATTAAATCCAGAGTCGCCTGTCCTCTGGTCGGCTCCATGACTAGCTGCTCTAAGGCACAGTCATTCAACACATCAAGGAATCCGGTCTCTCTTTCTTGACCAGAGCAGCAGTTGACCCAGTCAATATGAGGATAATTGAAGTCCCCCATGATTACAATCCTGCCTCTCTTGGTCACTGCCCTGATTTGTTTCCTCATTTCAAGGTCACCTTCAAGTTTTTGATCGGGAGGACGATAGCACACCCCCACTATTACATTGCTCTTACGGCCTGATAGTTTAACCCATAGTGACTCCATGGTGGAGTCCAGCCCACCTTCAGTTTCTACTCTGCTGGATTCTATCCCTTCTTTGATATAGATGGCCACCCCTCCGCCAACACGCCCTTCCCTGTCCCTCCTATAGAGTTTATAGCCTGGGATGGCAGTATCCCACTGGTTCTCTGCATTCCACCAGGTTTCCGTTATGCCTACTATATCAATCTTTTCCCTAGCCACCAAACATTCCAATTCCCCCATCTTTGCTCGGAGACTTCGAGCATTCGCATAATAACACCTATATACGGGGTTCTCTAAAGAGGGACTGTTTTTTGATCCCTTTTCCCCTCCTCTCCTTTTACTGGACAAACTGTCACTTACACTCAGCTTAGAAGTTCTATTTCCTACTCCTCCATTACTCTTTGGTACTCCTCCATCCTCCTCTTCCCGTAGGGATAAGGAGTTCCGAACCGGACGCCACTCAGCTCCTGTCGGCTTTCCCCCAGGGATCAGTTTAAAAGCTGCTCTGCCACCTTTTTAATATTAAGCGCCAGCAGCCTGGTTCCATTTTGGTTCAAGTGAAGCCCGTCCCTCTTGTACAGGCCTGGCTTGTCCCAGAATGTCCCCCAGTGCCTAACTGTCTAGGATCATGATGACTAGGATCATGATGACACAATGGTCTAAGTTGCAATCTCCATTACTGAAAGTTTTCCATATGAAATATGTAGGGCATGTATAAATAATTGTCAGAGCTGAATCCTAACACCCCAGTGCCACATCTGCCCTAGCTGCATCATGAGGAGAGTGCAGCAGTCACAGGGGCCTTCTCAAAACTTCTGTTCCCCAACGGATCACCACAGATCTACGCCAACTACAAGTTAAGTTGACTATCCCTTATCCAAACTACATGGGACAGGAAGGTGTATAGATTTCAGAATAATTGCATAAATAAAATGAGAAATGTTTTCTCTTGCTTTTTTCACTGTTACCCATTTGTGTGTCTGCTGGCCTCTTTCACACTTTTCAACTATGTCTGTATAGGCATACACCACAGAGCAGAGGATAGAACTTACAGCAGTACATATGAATGAGCACAAGATCCTCTTTCTACTGAAAGCCTTGGACAAAGATGTCTGGATTTTGGAATAGCCTGGATAAGGGATGTCTGGATAAGGGATCATCTACCTGTATTTTGAAGGTGCATGTCTTTGGAGAGTAAGGAAGATGGAAGGGCAAAAAAGGAATGGAGTTTAGGATTTTGATGCAAGTTGTTGCCACCAGGATCTCTCCCTCCCCCCAATTCACCTATCTTTCCCCCTTCCTGCCCAAACATTCCCCATTCCTCTCCTCTCCACCCAATTTCTCAATTCCCCACCTCCTTTGCTGGCTTAGCTGCACTCTTGCAGGTCACCAGCTGCAGCAGCGAAAGGCTGACACCACCATTTGGCATGGCGGCTCCAAAGTGACTACTGGTGATATGCTACCATATAACCATTTGCAACATCGGTACCGCCGTTCTACTGTCATAAGCATGAGTTAGGATTGGCTGCAAATCTTCTTTAATGAGAGACTAATTCTTAATGTGTGTGCCTTCCTGTATGCTGCAAAATTTGTGATCTTACCTGGAGTCGGGGATTGATGGTGAAGCTGCCAACAGTTGGATTCATACAGGCAACGTATTGACAATTATGGATTTCCTTTACAGTTAATTTCTGTCTATCATACCTAAGAGATAAAAAATATTATAAAATTTGGATAATTAAGTTAGAAATTTATAGCAGGAGTCTTACAAGCGACAAAGACAGAATTTATTCTGTGTGTAGTTGGCCTCAAGCAATGGGTCCACCACTCATCCTCAATTAAAATCTAAGCTAAGTCATCTGAGATAATTATCCCAAATTTCCAGCAACCAGGCCAACTAGCACTTCTCGATGACTATAGAAGATTTGAACTAAAACTTATTAGTTTATTTCAAACCTGTAGTAACATTTTCATCACCAGCATTACGGATATAAGTAGAATACATAAACACCACAGTTTGACTTAACCCCCAAATAGAGACAGTCTCTTACCAATGTCCATAATCAATGTGTTGCCTAATCAGTGTGTGGGGTTGAACGGTTCCATACACATCCACTTCAGGCATGTTCATATCATCAATAAAGTAAACCAACTTCTTGTTTCCCACTGGACCATAGTTACGGCCAGCCTTTTTCTCCAATGGTTTTTCAAGAATTCCTGAAAAGTACGTAATACATAATTACTGACCGTTGTGCTGAGGCTATTAACTAGGGATGCTTGTGGAATCTGCCTCTGCTGCATTCTATTGCAGATGTTCACTTTCTACTTTCCTATGTATTTTTACTGGCGCAAAAATCATTTGTTGTTCTGGAGATATTTTTCTGGAGAAGTTCTCCTTTCTCTCTTTTTCCAGTAAAAAACATACCAGATACACTTAAAAATTAAAATTAATGGGCCTTACCCCAAAGGAATACAAATTTCTTTTTCTTTACACAATTGTGCAGTTGTCTTTAATTAAAAGTATTGTTTTTAAAATCAGGAACATTGGGGGATTTCATTTTTAATTACTCTTGTGAAGTCGTATGAGTAAATTCTCTAAAGCCCAATCGTATCCTCTCTACCCCCCCCCCAATGATTCCGCATTGATGCAGCTGTGCCAAAAAATAGGTGAGCTGAATCCAAAGCGTGGGTTGGGAGGCTTTGAAAGAGAAAGGAGAATCATTTCCCCTTACTCATTGGTAAGCCTCCTACTTGCAATGGGTCTCCTAACACCTGTATTCATAGCCACAATGGCACTGGGTTTCTTTCAGGCCATCTTAAAGGCATACCTGCCTGACTGCATGCAACTAATTACAGCTGAGCAACCAATCATGTGTGCAGGTGGAGTGTCACAAGTTAGCCCCACCCACACTTGCATGTGCATGGAGTGGCAATCTCATTACAGTAACTGCACAGAGAAGAAATGTTATTGGAAAGTATCTCTGAATCCAAACACAGAAACTGAAATTAGGAGGAAGAGTCCTTGCTGAGGGACGTTTCATAAGCTCTATTAAACAGCATCACTGTCCTAATACTAAAATTGGATATGCAATGTTTTAATACATAAAAATACTTACTGTGTTATAATAATCTTATTAAACCAGCAGGCAAGTCAAGTGTGTTCACTGACCTCTCTGGACTGTTTTAAAGACTTAAGGTTCTGAATTACAGTTCTCAAAAACTGGATTAACTAGTTTGCATTGCTTGCTCTGCAGCACTTTTTAGCCATGCCCCACTGGTGTTATGAGAAATAATATATTTGAAAAGCTTGAAAAAACGATATAGGAAAAGCATAAAAAGATATAATACACCACTGAAGTGACACCTTAGCATTAATAAGTAAAGTTTTAAAAGTATGTAGTAAACACTTATTTGTATTAAATTACTACTACTACTACGTCATTATGTCTGGCATTTTCAGGAATCTTTCAATACCTGACACAAATAAGTCAATTTATACTCATTTCCTTACAAAAGAAAAAGAATTTGATGCATAAAGAAAGTACAATTTGGCTTTCTCCAGCATCCAAGATAAGAGGGGTCAGTGATTTTGCAGATGCAAGATTCAACGTCCCAAGAAACAAGGACAACCATTTTCTAATAACAGCATTGGCTCACTCTGGGTGCAGGAGTATCATCCATACCCATACATCACTCCAGGGATGAGCTGAATGACACCAGAAGTAATAACTTGACACATACTCTATAGCACCATTTTCTGATGCTTGGTGATACACTGCCTGCATGTGCACCACTACCCATTTTGCTATTTTCCATGCCATCCCAGCACCTTTTCCACTGCTTGTTTGCTGGTCTTTTGTTTGTTTAGTTGTTTTCATGAGCTGTTCTCAGGCGGGGAACCATTTTTTCCATTTCTTTCTTATGTGAACGCTATGTGAATATTTTTTATTGAAAAACAGTACACAA
>JAJKFI010000009.1:12086494-12202542 GCA_029204185.1 Lerista edwardsae
CTCTCTCTCTCTCTCTCTCTCTCTCTCTCTCTCTCTCTCTCTCTCTCTCTCTCTCTGTGTGTGTGTGTGTGTGTGTGTGTGTGTGTGTGTGTGTACACATGACATTTGATGAAGTCAACATGTGTTTCGGCATCGTTCAAAGGTGAAATTAATAGTATGAAATACAAATATACGTCTGCAGCACAGAAAAGATAAGAGAAAAGAGGAGGGGGAAAAGCCAGGCAAATTTATTTTACCTGGGCTTTGTTTCAAAATCATCACATAGTAATAAGGAAGAGAGTGAAAGCCAGTCCTTGGATGCCGGTGCATTATTAGGAGAAGCAAAAGCAAATGAGGAAGAAGAAAAGAAACACCAGAGTACGACTCAAAGTAAGGATGTCAAAGGGTGACCGGGATCACCGTTCACGTAGGCTTGTATGGGAGAGTACAGACAGCCTAGATGAAGGCCAGTATTTCAGTTGTTAGACAACACATTAAGTATAACTTTATAAATATTACTATATACTGTATGTCAACCTTCCTCAAGCTAAGTTAAAACTGTCAATTAAAAACTTATAGTAACATCTAGTTTGTAAGAAAATTTAGGAAGGGGGCCCCCAATAAGGCATCTTGCCCCAGGCTCTAGGCCAGCTCTCAGTGGCCCTGCTCATTCCTCCTGTGCTGCTGCCAGTTGTGGCAGTGCATGCAAAATGGCCACCAGTGGCGCACTGTGCACACTGCCAAGACCCATTTTACAACAGCAGAACTATGTTCCACTATCGTAAAGCCTTCCATATGCCATCACTCTACATCTTAGTCCTAAACATATCATTGACTCAAAATAATGCATTGAATTGGCACCTTCAACACTTCACAGTGCTATTGCTATATCTCGTTTTCAACACTTGTTGCATTTTATAACTTTATCAGTAGCAATTTGTTTTAACAAGATACCCAGTACTGTATGCTGAACTGCAACAAAGCACACGCACAAGAAAAGTCCTTTGTAAAAGTAATGTATACTTTAGCAGCATTTTTTCACTTTCTCCCAAGATTGGATGTACCAAAGGTTCCCAGGACCTGGCACAGACTGCAGCACAAAAACAGTTCGTAAAGAACATATGAAGCTGCCTTATATTGAGAGTGCAATGCTGACCTGGAGTTAGGTCAGCAAAGTTTGGCAGGCACAAGAGCCACTGTAAAGTGTGTTTGTTCCACTCTCGGATTCAAGGAGGATGGCACATATTTGTGTGCTGGCCTCTCTGACTGGTCCAGACATACTTTAGAGTGTCCCTTGTGCCCACCAAACTTTGTTGGCCTAACTGTGCCAGGTTAGGATTGCGCCCTGAGTTAAAACGATTGGTATATATATTAAAATATACAATCGATTAATATAGCTAGGCAAAAAAAGTATTCAAACTATACCTTAGGATCAAAATTCACACTAAGGAGGCCATCTTGAAAATTGCGCTTTATTAGTGGTTGATCTAAATTAACTTGACAAATATCATCCACCTTGGATTTCCATTTATAATAGATTTCATCTTCATACTGGTCAAGTAAGGTCAACATCTCTACATATTTTTGATAGATTAAGGCACCTTCTGAGCTTTCCAAGACCCTGGAAAAAAAATGTAATTGCTCTTCCTTTTCATAATGTATCTAGCCACTGTAGATCTGTGCTATAGATAGTACAGCCCATCTTGGTGATATAAAGGAATGAATTTAATTCATCTTCTAGACAAGAGATCTTGTAAGGTTCGCTAAGTAACATACAAACATGCGTAGCTTATAAAGATTCACAGCTCTATGATAACTTGATTTTTTTAAGATTGACATCCACAATTCTAGCAAAAGAAGGAAAGAGTGAAGAAAAGGGGATCATGTTTCAAAAGAATTTCAATGCAGATTCTAGATCAGAATATTTTATTTTGTAAATTTTATTTTTCATGTAATTCATAATTTTATTATATTCTACGTAGAATGGACAAAAAGGTTCGAGATCTGCTTCATTGCAATCATTCTAGAAAACAATTTAATGGGAAATGGGAAAAATGTAAAATTAAAAAGAAACACCTACAGACAGACAAACAAGCTACACTTTATTTTTCATGAACCGTTCCCAATGAGCAATACTTACGGATAAGAAAGAAATGAGAAATTTGACCAGAAAGACTGTATACGGGCTTTAACTTCTTGGGACCATTTCAAGTTACCTGAAGCAAATGGCATATTTTTGTTTAACATTTCATTTCCCTCTTCCACCTGTAGTAATCAAACGATAGATGACCCATTGTGAATGAAAAGGTTTTAAGAGAACTACATGCAGAACAAATTGTTCTTATGGTGCCTCATACCTGTTTAATGTGCACATCATACAAGTGTTTGCAATTATCAAGCTCTTCATCGAACATCTGCAGTAAAATATTGTAATTTGGGCTAAAAATGTCTGCAATAACAGGCTTCTCTAGAAAATAGCCCAACATTGCTAAAAGCTATAAAAATAAAAGTAAAAGATGAGTGTTAGGAGATTGGCACTAATACATTAATTCAATTTTCTTGCTTCCACCCAGGTCACACTGACACAAAAAAGCCTCATTTTTAATCAGTATAATTTTTTTAAATTGCAAGAACATTAATCTTACAGATAAGATTTTTCAGGAATAAAATAAAATCTGGACTAAACTTTCATGTCATGGAAGTAAACTTCAAAACTGAAGTCCCAATCCTATCCAGCACAGGAACAGCAGCTCCAAATGGCTACTACCAGATCTTGTGCAGGATCCGAGCAGGCTGGAGGTCTCCCCTTACTCCAGATAAAGCCCCAAACCGGTTCAGTGAGGCTCCTCAAGTCTGTGCCTGCAAAATTGGCAGAATGGGACAGGGGAAAGGCAGAACAGGGGGACAGCAGGGGCAGGCTTGGAGGTGGTAGGGGACAGCACCCAGAGTGGGTGACTTGTGCTATTCCTTGCCTGCCAAAATGCCCCCTTCTCTCCTTGGACATGCACCAGCTAAAGAGCTGGCGCAGGTCTGAGGAGACCCACTGGCAAGGAGGGGGATTATGGAGAAGTAAAGAAAGCCATTTTTCTTACCTCTCCCATCTCTTCCTTCCACCCCCAGGATGCAGCATAAGCATTTTTGGCATGGATGCATCAGCAGGGGAAGAAGGATAGGATTGGGTTATAATATATGCAAATTTGATTTATTTGTCCATGGCTTTAATCTTATGTAAACAGAATCCTATGTTAGCAAAATAAAACTGAATCTTGTGTTACATAAAATGTAATTACTTTAGAATAAGTTTTTTGAAAGCAATATTATAAAATAGGTGACCATGAAACTGTACAAGAGCACTGCAATTACACAATGTAAAACAAATAAATAAAAATTACGGTACAGAGTTTATCATGGAAAAGTTACATTTTTCTGCTGCTTGCACTAACTTTACAAATAAAAAAAGATGCACAGATAATCCTTCTAAAACTGCAATCCTATACATACTTACCAGGGAGTAAATACACAAACTCAGTAGTACCTACTTCTGAGTGTCCTACTTCTAAGTAATAGGATTGCACTGCATGTGGAACATATGAAGCACTTACTCTTAGAACACAATCCTAACCTGGAGTTAGGCCGGCACAGTTAAGCCAGCAAAATTTGGCCAG
The DNA here is from genome assembly GCA_029204185.1 of Lerista edwardsae. NCBI lineage: Eukaryota > Metazoa > Chordata > Lepidosauria > Squamata > Scincidae > Lerista > Lerista edwardsae. The sequence continues at coordinate 12,090,139 of JAJKFI010000009.1, forward strand.
CACAAGGTCCACCATAAAGTCAATTTGGACCACTTTCAGAGTCAGAGAGGATGGTGCACATCTGTGTGCTAACCTCTCTGACTCCAAGAGTGGCCAAACATACTTTACAGTGACCCTTGTGCTGGCAAAACTTTTCTGGCCTAACTGTGCTGCCCTAACTCCAGGTTAGGATTGTGCTCCTACTTGCAAAGAGAACCAAAAAATTTGAGTCAAGTTTTGCTTTTAGATGCTTCAATTAAGTAGGGATAATGTCTCTTAAACTCTGGTTCCATAGTAAATCTCTAACTCAGAGACAGCATTACAAATGCTGTTTGCAAATACTGTTCTCATTACAGCAGGTTAAATAAGCAAACTACAGCGGACATCTGCTTTTAAAAATTCTCACATATAAAATCAATACCAGGAAAGGTTACTTTTAGAAAAGAACATACTTTGAAGAGTACAAAGTGCCTGTCAGTGCACAATGGCCAGATTATGCAAGATGCCAAGCAACAAATGAAAGCTTCTAAATTATCCTAGTTCTCTGTCAATTCATTACTGAAGCTTAAATTTGTTATGGTTGTTGATGATTTGCTAAAGGTCTGCATCTGAAGATCAGAAACTATTTCTGCATGCCCATGGCAATTTTGAACTTAAGATTTCAAGAAACCTAAGTTCAAAGCTATCTTTTGCATTCAGAAGCAGCCCCCACCTGCTACCAGCAAACTTGTTTTGAAACTAAAGGGAGTTTAAAAGCACTTTGCGCTATCCCGTGGTGATCTGACTTTCAAAAGTCAGAAATAACTCACTGAGCATGCACAAACTCTTGGGTTCACCTAGGTTGCTTTTTAGATCCAACAAACTTTTTTTTAATGATTAATGGAAATCAATTTATTTAAATGCATGCAAAGATTTGCAGCTATTTTTTAAAAAATGCTATTACATTTAAATAGAAGTCAACAACTAAAACTAACAGCCTAACCAAAACCTGCGCAGGAGCAGGTAGGTTAGCTGGCTTGAACTGCATCCTACACAGGGTAGAAGGCAGCTGTCCCCGTACCCCAGGGTAAGCCCCACGAAGCCCTATAGGGCTGTGCAGCCTGGGGATGAGGGTTAGGATCTGGCTAAATAGCCAGATCCAGACTCCACCCCCCTCCCTAGGCTGGCCCGCCCATGGGGCGGCTCACTGTCCACCCTCCTTCCACCCCATTATGTCTCCCCCCACCTCCCCCGCCTTTCCCCCATCCTCAAAAGCCCCTGCACTGGCCAAACTTGGCTAGCGTGGCAGTGGCTTACCTACCATGGTCCACAACATCCGTGGAACCATGAGTCCTCATGCCTGCCCAGAGCCTGTTTCTGTAGCACAGTCAGCACATCTGCAACACACTTCAGCTAGCGCTAGTGAGAAGTACCAGCCGAATGGGAGCTCTGGATTACGCCCTAGATCAAAGTACTAGGAAATTCTGCTGTGTAAGCCTTCAGAAATGAACTGGAAATGTTCAAGACAGAGGAATGTTGTGCTCTTATGCTCTTATTCCATTTACTTAAATGGGTCAAACAGGACAAATAATTCCCCATTTGATTTTTGCATCCTTTGTGATAACCTCTAGATTACATCCAACATGGATAGCTCCGGGTAAAAAATCAGCTACAGAATGATATTATAACGCTGAGAATTATTGAACTTAAAATAGTTCTTAGTAGATTTTGCATTCACAATTTGCATTTTAACATTCTTCCTTGCAGCTTAAATATGCTTCTTACACCTAACACTCGCTTATTCAGCAATAGCTCTTTACAACATACCTTAAATGCTGATTCTAAACCTGAACAATCAAGGAATCCAACACAAAAAATTGTTCCAAGTCGTCTTTCAAACTCCAGGATTTTATGTTTAAAATTGACATAGTCTTCTTCAAATTCCTGTTGAATACAAATTTACAACCAGTACAGTAAAAAAAAGAATTTTTAAAAATATATATTAAAAGCAGCCCTGTTATTAGAATAATGTGTGCAGTCTGATATGGAATGTTCTATTACTGAAGTGACATGGCATTTGATTTACCACTGAAGTGATTTAGGGCACAATCGTAAGCACCAGGGTAAGAGCAATGCAGCTCTGAGGTCAGGGAACAAACATTCTCTTACCTTGAGGAGGCCTCAGTGCCTTCGTTCCACTGCAGAAAGCTGAACGTGTCCTATTGGCACAGCTATGTCAGTGCTGGAAAGTTGGTTAGGATTGCGTCCTTAAAGTTCTTTTATCATTTAAAGTTCCATCCTTAGACTGCACCACTATACAAACGTACCTGGGAACAAGTCCCTTTGAACTCAAACGCGCTTTCTTATAATCATACATTTGAAAGGGATGTGAAAGGGACCTGCAAGATAACTGAGTCCAATCCCCTGCCAATGCAGCCTGACCGCAACTACAATATCCCTGATAAATGACTATCCAGCTTCTGCTAACAGATCTTTCAATGAAGAGTCTATGATCTTCTGAGGGAGACACTTCCACTGCTGAAAAGTTCTTACCATCAGGAAGCAGTATTGTTATGAGGCCCATGATGGACCTCCTTCTGTGCCATACCATACGGAATGAAGTACAGTATTGTTGTTGTTGTTCAGTCGCTAAGTCGTGTCCTACTCTTCGCAACCCCGTGGACCACAGCACGCCAGGCCTCCCTGTCCTCCACTAGCTGCCGGAGTTCACCCAATTTCATGTTCATTGCTTCAGTGACACTGTCTAACCATCTCATCCTCTGCCGCCCCCTTCTCCTTTTGCCTTCAATCTTTCCCAGCACGAGGGTCTTTTTTCTAAAGAGTCCTCTCTTCTCATGAGGTGGCCAAAGTATTGGAGCTTCAGCTTCAGGATTTGTCCTTCCAGGGAGCAATCAAGCTTGACTTCCTGGAGGATTGACCGATTGGATCTCCTTGCAGTCCAGGGGACTCTCAAGAGTCTTCTCCAACACCATAATTCAAAAGCATCTATTCTTCGGCGCTCTGCCTTTCGTATGGTCCAGCTCTCACCCTAACAGTATCATATCTCCTACCTAAATGCAAATCAAACTCTATACAAACTACGTTTTATTTATTTAAATATATAACAATAAAGGTTGACCAACAAATCAGTAACTGAAAAAAAAACCAGTGGTCAACTTGATGACACTCACACAACTGAATAAGAGTTCTAGTATTAAATGGATATGAGAGCTGAATCATAACACCTTAATATATATTAATATTAATTGTTAATTCTAGGAAATAATTTAAAACAATAGTGGGGATATTTTATATTGCCATATATATTTAATCTTTAAGTTTCTAACGTATTTACTTTTACGTTGGTTGCTATTGTTTGGAAAATCTCCTGTTTCACACTCCAAATCCTAAGACAAACCATTCCTGAAAAAATGAATGAATACGAAGTTCTAATTATAAGTAAACTGTGCAGTTTGCAGCTGTATCCTTTCATCTCAATAATCAATGCTCAAGTGGCACATAAAAGGGAGGTCGACAAAGGTAAAATAAGAAAGTTTACACTTATAATATCCTTGAGCTACAAGCCAGCCAAAAAGTCAACAGTCTTCAAAAAAGAACGGAATGTTCTAAAGTGCACCAGAAAGTTTCTGTGATACAAGTCAGTCTTAAACTACATCTAAACAATGGAACATACTCACACATTTCACATTTTTCTAGGAATTTACAACAATATTTTAATCACGTAAAGCATTTTTTCTTAAACTGTGGGTCATGACCCACTTGATGAGTAGCTATCTGATGTCAGGTAAGTCACAAAAAGCTCCGAGGCGCCATCTTGGAAATTGGCAAATTAGATTGCTGGCATCATCTTGGAAACTGGAAAGCCTTTCCCTAGGCTTGCTGTAGTGTAGTGTTCCTTCTTGCTTTCCAATGCCCCTTGCCTCATTGTATCTTATTGCAAGGCAGGAATAAACAATAAAACTCTCAGCTCTTTTTTTTAGGGAAAGGTTTGGGCATGCGTGAGTGCCTGCCTGCATGCATGTTGGGTCTGTGTGAGAGAGTTAAGAGTTCATCGCCTTCTATATTTCTGCTCCCTGTTTATTGTATGCAAATCAAACACTTGGCACCTGATTTCTCCAGGGGTTTTGCAAAGCTGAGGCTTACTAGCCCCATCTCCCCATGCGACGTTGGGGCATGTTCTCAGGAGCCTATTTTCACATTGAGTAGCCCTGTGGGGCTATTTGGAGCTGCACCAGCAAAATTGCTGATGCAACTCCGAGAGCAGGACTGGGGCCAGGGATGAAGATCTGGCCCATATGCCGGAGGCTGGTCTCTCCCCTGTCCCAGCGCCAGTCCAGCCTTGGGTCTGGCCTCTGCCTGCTTCAGTCCATCCCGATCCCATCTCCAGGTAAGGATTGCACTGTCAGTGGTGTAGCTACAGGGGGTGACACAGTGAGTACTGCAGGCACCACAACATGCCATATAAGCACCCCTTCCGCTCGACATCACCGCTATTCTCTGGAAGGAGGAAAGGGGGGCATTCTAGACCAATGGGAATGCCCCTCTCTCTAGAAGGCAGGGTTGGATCACCAGATCTGAACTCCTCCGCGGTGAGAGGGCTTCCTAGTCCCCAGTCTGGCCCTGACTTCTAGAGGACAAGGTCAAGGTTGGCTGAGCTCCACTGAGTTCAGTGTTATTTGGGTCAAGAGTTATCTCCTTTGCTGTCAGTTTTCTTCCCCATTTATTTATTTATTTTTATTTTATTTAAAAGATTTTTACCCCGCCTTTCTGCCTAAAAGGCATTCAAGGCGGCATTACAAAAAACAATTAAAACAGAATAAAATACATCATAATTTAAAAACAGTGATTAAAAACAATATAAAAATACAATATACAAATACAACTGTTATCCCCTGGATCGGGTGCAGAAAAATAAAAAATACAAAGAATACAAGACCAGCCAGCCTGTCAGCAACTAAAAGCCTGTTTAAACAAGAAGGTCTTCAGTCCCTGCCGAAATACCACCAACGAGGGAGCAGTTCTTAACTCTAAGGGGAGGGTATTCCAAAGTTGGGGTGCCACCGCCGAGAAGGCTCTCCTGCTGGCCGCCACCCCTCTCACCTCTCCTGGTGGCGGCACAGTCAAAAGGGCCCCCCCAGAGGACCTCAGAGCACAGGTAGGGTTATATGGAAGGAGGCGGTCCCTCAAATACCCTGGGCCCGAGCCGTAAAGGGCTTTAAAGGTCAACACCAGCACTTTGAATTTGGCCTGGAACAGAACCGGCAGCCAGTGTAGTCGCCGAAGCAACGGCTCGACAGAGTCAAACCGCTGTGCCCCAGCAACCACCCGAGCAGCCGCGTTCTGTACTAGTTGTAATTTCCGGACCGTCTTCAAAGGCAGCCCCACGTAGAGCGCATTGCAATAGTCTAATCTAGATGTCACTAGGGCATGGGTCACTGTGGCCTGGTCCGCACAGCTCAGGTACGGTCGCAGCTGGCGGATCAGCCGAAGCTGAACAAAGGCTCTCCTGGCCACTGCTGACACCTGAGACTCCAGGTGCAGTTGTGAATCCAGGAGAACCCCCAAGCTGCGAACCTGCTCCTTCAGAGGGAGTGCGACCCCATTCAGAGCAGGGGTTCTGAACACATTCAGACCATGTGTTTTTCTCTACTGTCTCCCTCAGTCTCCTTCGTCAGCCTCTTTTCTTACCTGTTCCTGTCAATTCACTAAGGGGATAGAGGGAGAGAGAGAGAGAAGGCCTCAGCCGATCGGCCTCGTGCGCAACCCGTTCAAGTGGCAGGCGGCTTAGCCGTGTTGAGGCACGATTGGCGCTTCGGTAGGGAGAAACAGGGAGGAACGAGGCTGGCACCACAACATGCCATATAAGCACCCCTTCCACTCGACATCACCGCCATTCTGGGCAGCAATGGCAACAATCAGGAATTGCCATAGCTTCCCAGAACGGCTCCGATGGGTGGAAGGGGGTCCTCACATGGTGCACTGCGGCATCTGCAGTACTTATTGTGCTGTCCCCTGTAGCTATGCCACTGAGTACCTTAGTCCTGCCATGGTTTTGATCTAATCATGCCCTCCCTACATTATTCTTAGTTTAAAAAAAAAAATTCAAGGAACTCTTTTTCCTAAACTAAAAACAGTACATAAGCAGTGGCGGCATTCAGCCGGTACGCTGGGCGGGAGGAACAGGTGAGCGGCAGCTTGCCCATTGCGTACCGGTCCGTTTCGCCATCTTCCCTGCCCCCGTGGGGGCGGGGAAGACGGTGAAACAGAGCGGTAAGCTACGGGTGAGCTGCCGCTCACCCGTTCCTCCCGCCCAGCGTACTGGCTGAAAGCCGCCGCTGTACATAAGGGTGCCGAATATGAATCAAAACAAAGGGCAAAGTGCTTTGCTACTCTCCCGTAGCACTATCAGGGTTTTACCACATTTCATTGCCGTCCTGTGCCTTTTAATAAAGACCACTTATCTTCCCCATAAAGCCTTTATTATAAGTTGTAAGGACTAGTTTGTCCCTAATGTTTATTACAGTGACAAATATTTCAGAGCATAAAATATGGATACAAAGATAAAATACCAGCTCATGTACTTGCTACCAGACTTGGACATGCAAATTATCAGGGACAATTAGGTAGGATATAATACTAAAGAACTACTTTGAAGAGGAAAACAACACGGAATGCTGGAGATTAGAATACGTGTCTCAAAGCTGAAATATTTCCTTTCACTTTTAACTATCCTTGGCTCAGGCATTAAGTATCTTCTTTCCCACATTTATTTTCTAATTATTTCTACCTCACTTATCATCCCTAAAAAGAGTTCCTCTCATATGAACTTGCCTTATGCCAAGCAGACCACTGATCCATCTAGCTTAGTTCTGTTGAGATTACTTCAGCAACTCTCAAGGGTTTCAGACAGGAACTTTTCCCAGACTTTTTTTTTTGGAGATCCTGGGAACTGAACCAGTGATGTCATGCACCCACTATGCACCACTATGCGAGTACCGGTTTCTAGAAGTTGAACTGGCCCTGCCCACTCAAAGCTGGCCCCTGCTATTTAACCAGGGAACAGTTGAAGCAAAATATGTATATACACATCTCTAGAAAGCAAAGCAATAGAAGTTAAATCAACACTAATCACAAGCTGAAGTTATTACAAACATGATCACATCCATGGCAACAATCATGACATCACTTCCAGATTATGATGTCACTTCCGGTGGGCAGACCCCGACAAGTGCCAATCAAAAGTGTGTACCTGTTCCTAAATCATTTGGATGACACCACTGAACTGAACCTTTTGAATGCAAATCATGCAGTCTGCCACTGATCAAAACCCTACTGAGCAACAGCCCCTCTCAGTTACTGTCACTATATTTACATGTTTTCTAAGAATAAAAAAAGAAACAAATATATTACCATATTGTTGAAATCTAAGGGGTCATATGTTTTATCTTTAAAAATTGTACAAGACTTCATAAATTCTTCATTCAGCTGGCATATTTGATCATTCAAACTCTTCCCCTTTACTCCACCAAATGTCAGCTTCTCCAGTTTTTCAAATTCAAGCATCGTAACAAAAATATCCTTTGGAAAACAAAACACCACAATATTATAAACAATGGTTCCAATCACAAACACTGAAAATCAGATTGAGATATATATCATCATAACTTCAGACCTCAACTCAAACCTGATTTGCTCTACTACCCTGATTCCCTCCCTTACAGATAAGAGAACTACTATTAACCTGTTTAAGTTTGCAGTGTAGATAGTTCCTCCACGAAACGGAGGAACTGATATGCTTTGACAGCACTGAAAAAAGGGGCAATAAGTCTTAGGAAGAGAGATTTACAGTTTGAAATGCACTACTCCTAAGAATATATTGTATAATGCTTTTTTGAAATAATGTCTCTGATTTTAGCCTTGGGCCTGCATACCTCTTATCTCTGGCCCATGACACTGATGATTCTCACTTGATCTAAACACGTTTTGCAATTTAATTTAATAAAGCTTTAGCCCTCTGAATACTTTCTTGGAAGTTAATCTCACTGAATTCAGTGCACCTAGCTTGCACCTAAGGATACATGCATAGAACAGCACTTAAAAATCCTCCATTCTTGCAAATAGCATACAGATTTTGTGCTTACTAGACAAACATGAAATTTGGAAGACTTCTCAGAGAAGATGGATCATAGTCAAAGCTAAAACTTGATCAATATTTCAGTGCCTTGGATCCTAAGGTACTCTTGTGCAAATAGAAGGCACTTCCACCCACTGTGTCTGCATGATTTTTGCCAATCTCCACTTCCTGTCACAGCCTCTCTGCCACAGACCTTCCTGCCAGACAAGAGCTTCTGCAGCAGTTCTGTCCTGAGCTTCAACATCTGCTGAGGATCTGAGTTCATGAACATGGGACAGGGCATTGGCCCCGTTGGAAACTCCCTATCATTTCACTTTCGGAAGGCTACTGATGACAGCTTTATTGACCCATGTTAATACTACATCATCATCATCATCATCATCATCATCGCCACCACCACCACCACCATTATCCAGGTAGTTCATTTTGATGATTATATTAATAGATAACTAATACCTCTATTTTCCCCAAGCGGTTTAGAAACATATCCAATCTGGCAAACACCATCTGTGGCTGAAAATCCCATGGCTTAAACTCTTGGCTCTTAGTGAAATAAGTTGCCAGTTTTTTTCTTTGATTAAAGAAGGCATCCTTAAAACTCCTTAAGGAATTATGAGCTTCTTGCACTTTTTCCAAACTTTCTTCAGTTTCTCTCTTCATGAGCTCTTCTGGTGAAAGATATGATATAGCCTAAGGGGGGGGGGCGGTTTAAAAAAAATTAGCTAAAACAACATGATGCCAGTTTAAGTGCTGCCTTCCAATTTAAACAGAATGCAATACATCTAATGAAATTACTTATAAGTAAAATGGTTTTGGAAACTGATACTATATAACTACTAATATATTTGGTCAGATTGACTACATGCCTGCCCAACAAAGGGTGGTAACCTACACATTATACAGTATTAAAATGCATTATTGGTGCCAAAATGCTTAACTTTAATAAGTAGCATTCCTGGGAAGGGGCCCCCAATCTGGATGGTGACTATGGAGAAAGGGGAATTTTAACCCTTTGCATCCCCTGTGATCCTGATCCACACACTTCTCCCTCCTACATATCCCAGAAGGGAGTATGTGATCCAGAACAGGGCCATAGTGAATCAAAGTGTTAAAATCTCCCCCAAGAAACAATTGTGAATGGGCCCTCTCTATCCTTGCTATTGAATTAAAAATGAGCCAATAATGCACTTTAATGTAACATATAGTTTGATCCCAAGAGTCAGTGACATGAAGACACTGTCACTCAAGTGCTCTAGAAGGAGATAATCAGCCTGAATCAACACATATTTGCATTTTGAAGACAGATCTATTGACATAGTAGGATATTACAAGACACTGAAATTAAATAATTTTCTGAAATTGCCATATTTTCAAAATCTATATACTTGCATCATGGGATGTAAGCCTGACATACTCACTTCTGAAAGTCTTTTCAACATGGACACATGAAGCATACCCCCTCACCCTGAAACCATCGCTTTGAACCAATAATTCATTTACTACGTATGTTTTGCACAATCAATGGCTGCCTTACAGAAGGGCCAACAACAGAAGGGCTGGGAAAAACAGCAAACTGCTTGCAAATTCATTTACTTCTACCCCAGCTGGGCGGTCCCTGTCAGCTGGGGACAGGCTATCCACTATCTGGGGCATGCAGGTTTTGCTATAGTTCCCCCAGATCAACTATTTACTTTTTCCAACAGGTCTGCCACTCTCTTAGAACATAGGAAGCTGCCTTACACTGAGTCAGACCACTGATCCATCCACTGAATGACTGGGAGCAGCTCTTCAAGTCTTTCCCAGCCTTCCTGGAGATGCCGGATATGAACCAGCCTGCAACACATGCAATCTACCCCTGAGCTACAGCTATTCTTGAACAAGAAACAAGCATTGTTCTCAAATACTCCTCATCCCCAAGAGCAGGGGTCTCTAAACTTTTTGGCACAAGGGCTGCATCATATATCTGACACAGTGTCGAGGACCGGAAATAAATAATAAATACTATACCAATGGGCTGAAGAGTTTGACTGAATACATGGGTGGGTATATACAGCATTCAGTTACTAGAGGTGCTGAATGTAATGCAGAGGAATAGAATAATTTCGTTCCATTCAGCACCTCTAGAATACAGTATATACCCATGCTGGGAGACCCAGAAGAGCGTCTTTTGAGCTATTTTTAGCCTCGAGTGGTGGGGGAACCTCACTGTTTGACCACACAAAGGTAAGAAATGTGATTTTGGCACTTTTTTAAGGACTGGCGACCCTGGTACCCATAGAGGGTTTCTGGAACAGAACCCCAGCAGATACTGAGGTTGCACTGTATTTGTCCCCCATCAGCAGGATGCTGTGGGCCAGAACAGTCCAGTTTCCTCACCATGGGTCAAAGGCCAGATCAAGTCCTCTGGAGGACCAGATCTGGCCCTCGGGCCGGGGTAGAGAGAACCCTGCTCAAGAGCAAAACATTCCTGCCCATATCACCAATATAATCTCACTACACAGAAAATTACATCATGTGTTCATCTCAAACCAAATTGCTCAAGGAAGGAATGCAGAAGACTAGTAGTGAAAGAAACATTTTACTAAAAAGAACAAATTGCATTCAGCATAAAAAAAACCAATGCAAAAAGAGATTTTGTTTACAGATAGAGTTAAGAATTCTGATAAATTATTGAGACCACCTCTTTACAAATGGGGCATTTTATTGATATGTGTCACACTGTGAAGCAACAAAGCAATAAAGTAGTTTGCCAAGCCCCTATTGTCTTGAACTGAATGGATCTTGCTCTCACAATTTTGCTATTTGATAAGTAATCCCCATTAACTATATATAAAAAATGGATGCTGTGCTTACCTAACACCATGAAAAACAGTTTGTAATGACTATGTGATCTTTAAAGAATGTCTCTGCCTCTTCAGGCAAACAGCTTATTGTATTTTTAATATAAAGCACGCAAAACACCAAAATTTATGACTATAATTATTTGGTTATTATATAGCCTTACTTGTAAAAATTGTACCCCAAGACCTTGGTATATTCATGATAAATCTCCATAAAATGAGATTTATCCAAAAAGCCCCCTAATACAGAATAAATTCATACCCTTATACTTCTGTATTGATTGGGTGTTATTGACTAAGTGGTTATCTAGTTTTCTATTCATAATTTGTGCTACCTGATCAATGAACAGATTGCAGAATTCTTGCAATAGAACTATTATTTGTGCAGGCATGTTGTAAAACTTGGAGTGACTCCAGATCAGACAGATGGTGTGAAACAAAGGAGGAATTAAAATATGCATCCTTGGAAATTCTGCATCCTGGAGACGCTGAATATGATTTTGCAGAGGTCTGAGGTATAGTTCAATGTCCAGGGCTTCAACAAGTGCTGTAAAGAAAGAGAAAGTCAAATATTGTATGGTAAAGTAGTGGCGTAGCTAGGTCGCTTGACACCTGGAGCCCATAGTTTTGACACCCCCCATATGACAAAATTATTTTTTTCACATTTTATACAACCTTCCTCCAAGGAGTTTCGGGTGGTGTGCAAGTTTCCTCCCTTTCTTTTGTCCTTACAACAGCCCCATGAGGGAGGTGAGGCTAAGAGATAGTAATTGTCATGACATGAAATGAATAATAATAATGGCCAGAAAATAAATGCAGTGACTATTTCCCCACAAGCAATGGATGTGGAATGGATGTGGAATTTAAATTGCTGGGAGCAATGGGGTATTTATATTTGTATAAGTGATTGTTGTATGGTTGATTGTGCATATTTTAGTTTTCGTGTTGTCCAGTTTTACCTTGGGGAAGAGCACCTCATTTCGTTGCACCCAGTTGTGAGTGTAATGACAAATAAATTTCTTATGTCTTATGCCCTCTCCCCTGCACATAGTACTCAGTGACATACGGCTCCTGCATCTGGAGGTTCAATGTACTCATCATACATAATGTTACATAAGACAGTGGTGGTTTTTTTTGTTTTGGGGTGATAACTTTTGATAGAATAAAGATATTGCACTCTTTTTTCCCGTTGAATTCTTCGTGCAATTCCACGTCGAACCGTATATTACATGATGGTATAATTCCTTAAAACTGTGATTTTAGCAGTTTTGGTTCCTAATGGTGAACCCACCCAACCACGAGAGTGGCACCTGGGACACCATGCCCATAGGTAGCTACGCTACTGGTGGTAAAGTTATGGTGAGCCTAAGACAGGGAAAATTTTGGGTAAAAGGAAGACCAACGTCTCTGCCTACAGTAGGGCATGCAGGTTGGGAAAAGAGAGCAAAGTGCAATTTTGGGTGCTACTGTTCAAACCTCATTTTTTTTATTGTAAAGGGTCACTGGACTGTAGTGTTATGGTAGAGCACCTGCTGCGCATGCAAAGGTCCTAGGTTCAATCCCTGGTACCTGACTCAAACCCTCGACAGCCTCAGCCAATCAATATTGATTATTCCTGGGTAAATGGGTTAACAGTCTCTAGCTCAGCGGTTCCCAAACTGGAGGGTCACAACAACCCACCAGTCAGGGAAGCACTTATCCCTGTTCTTTTCAGGGATGGGGGGAGGAAGAAGTCAGCAATGTGATCCTCAGGATCTCACTGCTGCAAGGGCCAAGCGTTTTTTTTTCCTACTTACCCAGACCAGTGCCAACCGCCGAGGGATATAGGGAGCCCCACAGATGCTTCTGCAGGGTTCACCAAGTCTCCTGAACAGTAAAAAAAGTGATTGAAAACCACTTTCAGTTTTGGATTGAAACAAGGAAGTGGTTTTCAATTTTATTTTTTACTGTTCAGGCATCTTGCGGAGCCCTGCAGAGGCATCTGTGGGGCTCCCCATACCCCAGAGGCTGGCAATGGCAAAGGTAAGTAGAAAAAAAATCCCTCCACCCCTGCAGCAATGCAATCCTGGGAATCACATTGCTGCCATAGCCCCTCCCACACCCACACATTTACAGTGCACCCAACTCCCTTGTAGGACTCTAGGAAGCACTGCTCTAGCTCAATATTAAGGAGTTTCTAGGGTTCCAGGTAGTAGTAGGACTGAGAAAGCCCTCTTTGTCTAAGGCTGAAATCCTAGCCATACTTTCCTGGCAGTAAGCTTCATTGAATACAATCCTAGTAGGAAGCAATAGAATAAATGGACCCAACAGTATTAATTTGCACTGGGTTTTTATTGTGCTGTTATGTTTTTAACAGATATGCAAAATGTCTGAGCACCTACGAGGGTGGAAGTGCAGGGTATAAGTATTTTAAATTAAAATTTAACAAATATATCTCCATCCTGTCTACAAATTTCACTTATTGTGTGTTCACAATTGATGCCTTATCCCGCATTGTATATATTCTCCAAGATCTGACAAAGCCCTTACTTATCTACTGTTTGCTTTACTTATCTACTGTGCACTTTTATGGTGTGGCTGTATACTATAGCATAGTATACTATAGCATAGGATTGGGCAGTGGTGTCATTCAAATGATTTAGGAATAGGAACTCACTTTTGATTGGCACTTGTCAGGAACCCGGAACCAGCCATGGAGCCCATTAGGATCCGGAACGCCCATTCTGGTCCGTTCCCCCTGAATGACATCACTGCCTTCGCCCCCCTAGGAATCCGGAGTCGCTCCCTTTAACCCTCTGAGTGCCGGCCAACCAAGAAGAAAAGCTCTTTGCAGAGGAATTGGGAGGGGGAGGAGGGAGAGTGAAGTGGGCGGAGTCAGCCCTAATTTTAACTAGTGGAACTGAGTTCCCCCACGTTCCCTCTGCATGACATCACTGGGATTGGGTCTTAATGTTACATTCCTGCAACCAAGCTACAGCATGGCACAATTGCTTCACAGGCACATGACATTTATTGCCATGCAACAAGGCTTGTGAGCATTCACACAGCTAAAGAAACCTTTTGCCACAGGTTCTTAGCTAGATTATCTTCATTCCAGGTAGTCAGGTTTGAAGCCATCTATGGTGTGAGTTCTTAACGCAGGCTAGCAGCTTTCTTTCAGGTATTGACCACAAACATATATAACTTCTACCATAAACATATATAACTTGGTAAAAATTACATATATTCCATCAAAAAGCAGAAAAGCAGTATGTCCTTTTATTTCAGCTTATAAGCTAAATACCTTCTAAATCAATAATGAAATATAAATTGCCTTTAATAAATTTTTGTGAACTTCCAAATGAATGGATTTCTCCAAGCAAGTTCACGCAGGAGGCTAACATGCCATTGTGAAGCACAAGGTAAGTTTGCTTTTCTTCCACTTTGTAAAATGATGCAATTTTCACCTGTGTAGTCATCTGCTAAACTGACTCTTTGTGAAGTTTGGAATTAAGTGTCCTATAAAAATAACAAGCATTATAATTGTATTTTATTGGCATTTGATTTGATCAATATGTACACAAAAATAATAAAGTGTGAGCAACTAGGTAATATACCAACTTCAGCCATTTTTATGTTATAAGTAAAATTACAGATTTACTGCATACTACAGTCTCAAAATAATGTTTGCAAAACACAAAATAAGTTAACTGCTAATATATTTTCTGTTGAAAGTAAAATAACTAGATGAACTTTACAGAAATAAATAATGGGGATACCTAAGAAATGAAGCTTCTGATTTAATGTGAACATCTCCCAAAGCACAGGCAGTTTATTAATGCCACCTTACAGTGATATGTCAAACAGTATTATAGATTTGCTATAACATGCACACATAAATGTGGACAGAATATATGCTTTCCATTCAGAGAACCCTTACCATTTTCTACCTCCTTGTAAATGTCTTGAAAAGTAGGATAATAGCTGCTCAGCTTGGCTTTTAAGATCCTAATCATTTTCTGAACAACAGGACTCTGAAGCTGGAATCAGAAAAGCACAATTTATCTCCACTGAAGATCAAATATGGTATAAGAACTTGGTTT
The DNA here is from genome assembly GCA_029204185.1 of Lerista edwardsae. Lineage (NCBI taxonomy): Eukaryota > Metazoa > Chordata > Lepidosauria > Squamata > Scincidae > Lerista > Lerista edwardsae. The sequence goes on from JAJKFI010000009.1 coordinate 12,105,174, forward strand.
ATCACAGCATGAGATAGACTTTAAGGTTAAGAAACCTGGTTTCACAAATAATTGGACGCAAAACTTTTTTTTTTAAAAAAAAACTACATTTTGGGCCCAAACCTATTCTTTTGGCGCTGGAAAGTTGGATAGGACTGGACCCTTTAGCTGTTTTTAGTTGGACCCAAATGTTAGAATCAAGTCCCAGTCTTATTAAATCATTCCTAACAGGCCTGGCCCAAAACATCTTTGTGCCTGAGCCAACAGGTCAAATGCTTCTCCCTCTCCCTTTTTCAAATAATGGAGCATCCTCTCCTCCCCCCACTTCATGGATTGGAAGTGAAAGAGGGAGGCAGAACAGAATGCATGGGGAAATGCACTGTCTCCTCTGCCCAGTCCTCCTCCAATGCGCTAGCCCTCCAGTCTGCTCTCCCCCCCACTTCTTCCATTCAAACTCCACCCACCCCCAGACTCAATCCAGGGATGAAGATAAATAGATGCAAGTGAGCAGACAGAGGTTAATGCCCTCCATCAGTCTGCTTCCTGAAGCAGCTGGCTCAGTCTGCCTCAGGGATAGCCAGCTCTGATGCCCAATATTCCCAAGTGCCCAAGTAGTATTTTTTTTTAAACCCTTGAAGAATAGTTGATGGCCAAAAAGCAAAAAGATATAGGACTATAGGAGCTGACTATAGGAGCTGGGACTGTTGGTCTTGCCAACCGCATTGTTTTATTGCTTGTGGCAGCCCAAGGACGCTCCTTGGATTGCACCCTAAGACTGCATGGCGTAGTGACAGTATATAAATACACATAGCGCTGGACAGCATCCAATCTCCGTACAAGGTTCTCATCCACAGTAGTCCAATTTGCCCAGCAACCTCTCCTCTAAAACTTTAGGTTGCTTGACAATATTTGCAACATATCCTTACTTTACTATCCAAATTTTCAAATCTGATTCATGCTGCATAAAGAAATAAAAGTAAATAGTAATGGTCATTGAAGTTGCTATTATGCTAGAAATTACATACCTGGTCATATATACATGACAGATTGTCTTTTCTTTTCTTCCAAAAATCAAGCTCTGCCTGCGGATCCAGGTGCATGCCATTAAGAAGAGCCTGAGCTGAACTTTTTCCCACAATGTCCTGTATTTGATGTGACCACTTGATCACCATAGATTCTATTGTATGAAGCACTGTCCTCATGTAAGAATCCTGCCTGCATGTCAGGAAGAGAGAAAAAAAAAAATCAGGATTTCAACTCTCTTCTATGCAATGTAAAATGACACTGAATTCAGCTGGTCTGTACCCTCTTCTTCCTCTTATTCCTTCATACCAATAATGCCAGGTGTTGCTTGGCAATACTTGCCCCCATAATATATGTTGTGTGCCATGCAAATTCCTGCATTTTTATTTTAAAACAACACTGCATAGGAATAATGTTCCTTTGATATTGATAAGTGCCACATTAGTTAAGAGTCTCTGCCCAGTAAGTGTGACAAAACTAATCATACACTGCTCACTATAATGACTAAGGGTGCAATCCTAGCCAACTTTCCAGCACCGGGGTAAGGACAATGCAGCTCCAAGGTAAGGGAACAAACATTCCTTTACCTCGATGAGGCTTCCATGCCTACTATTCCACTGCAGAATGCAAAACATGCTCCATTGGTACAGCCATGTGAGTGCTGGAAAGTTGGTTAGGAATGCACCCTAATACTAATAAGATACAAGAAGCTTATTGTTCTTGCCTCCAATCAGGTGTGCAGAGCAAGCATTAACAACAACACTGAGGGCGTAATCCTAACCTGGAGTTAGGCCAGCACAGTTAGGCCAGCAAAGTTTGGCTGGCACACGGGGCACCGTAAAGTATGTTTAGACACTCTTTGAGTCAAAGAGGCCAGCATACAGATGTGCGCCATCCTTCCTGACTCCAAGAGTGGTCCAAACATGCTTTATGGTGGCCTTAATGCAGCCAAAATGCTTACATTCTATATGAACAAATATAAAATGTAACTTTTGTCCATTTGGTACATGTGTATGCACACACGAGCACACGCACTCCTTACTTATTTTCAGTACACATCTCATGCAAGTCAATCTCTGTTGCTATTGTTGGAATGGGAAGGAGAGTTTTTCCGGACAAAATTCCACTGACAATATAGGTCTTATTTTTCATGATTTCTATATGCCGTTCCATGTCCTGTGAAACAAAATGTGGCCAGGATCCATGATTTTTCTTATTGGAAAGAATGGGAAATACAGCCTGGAAGAAAGCAAAATGAAAGGGAAATTGGGGGGGGGGAGGTTGGGAAGACACATATAAAGAAAATCAGTGACAAACAAAAAACCCTCCAAAATTAGCAACACTTCCGCAGTGGAATCCTACGCTGCCCATCGCATCAATGCTACATCATTAACCTGAGGAGGTCTCCATGATTGCTCCCCCTAACGCAGGATGCAGTGCACAACCCCATGGCATGGCTGCATCAGTGCTGGAAAGTTGGATAGGATTGGGCCTTTAGTTTGTTGAAACACATACAACTGGGTATCTTGAAGCATCTTAAGGACTAACATTTATTTCAGCATAAACTTTTACAGGCTATATCCATCAATTGCATGAAGATGATTTCATGCATTTGATGAAGTGGACTGAGGTCCATATAAGCTTATGCTGAAATAAACTGGTTAGTTTTTAAGGTGTTACTAGACTTTTTGTTGTGGTTACAGTCTGCAAAGACTTGAGGATGTTCTAGGAAACCTCAATTTTGCATTAGAATAGCACAGCAAACTCAAGTTTCTTTTTTAATTGATATAACCACACATTGCAGTGTTTGTGAACTGGCTAGCATGTCAATCTCTTATCTACCCACTCTGAAACATTTCAAATGTTTCAATTTGTTTTCCAGCACTGAATGAACTCTTCAGATTGTCTTGCCGATACTAGTTAATCAGAAGCATGTTGAGCTCTGCAGGATCTTTAAACTAAATATTTGTTCAGGCATTTCTGCTGTTGTGAAATTCTCAGTTGATCGCTGTGTAATAAATTAGTCAGGTAAAAAGCTATAGTAGCACTATAAATATGATTTGTAAGCACTACATTGCACAAGCTCGCCTTTGTTAAACATCTCCCATAGTGATGTTAGTTACATGCACTTGTGTTCCAGAAAATACGCTAAAGCAAACAGTACTCAAAAATAAATGCAGAATACATTTATAGGATACAGTGTATGTGAGCTTACAAGTAGAAATCTCTCAATAGCACAATCAGAACAAAGATGCAACAAATCTACAATGTTACCAATTTAGCAGTGTACAATTGTTCTGAAAAACATTATTCATGGACTGTTTGTCTGCACTATTGCTACTAGTGGCTTTCATTTTGTTTTCCTTTTCTCTCCCTTTTTTCGCTTGCCAATCCCTTTATTTCTTGTGTGGTCCTCTGTGTTTCAGTACAGGAGTAATGAAGGGACAAAAGCGTCTTAAACCCATTGCTGTCATTCCACATGAACTGGAGACTCCACCTTCTTATTCCCTTTTTGGCAAACTCTGAGGCCTGAGTATAACCGTCCTTTAAGTTATCCAATTAGTGATAACTATTTGCCCTGGAATCAAATGTTATGGGGGACTATTATAGCAACTAATGTTGCATTTCCTTTTTTCCAGTTGCTTAAAATCAACTTTTACTGAAATCCAGTTATCTGGTATTGAACACACACAATTTAAAGGCTTAAAAGTCCAATTATGTATTTCTTCATAATTTTGAAAAATACCTCTTCTAAGAAAACCATTACATGTTCCATGCGTGCTCCAGACAATTCTGCAAATTTGAGGTTTTCTTGGCAGTCTTCTGTTTCAATGCAGCCTGTAGTCTTCATAATACAAAGTGCTTTATACTTTATGTCATTTGGTATCTAAATCAAAAGATAACACATTAGATTGTTCGGAAGAACGGTGTTCATTAACTTCTCCCATTAATGACAGCCATGGCACAGCATGGAAAGATGTGTTCAGAAATACTGCATATGTGGACCTTTAGATTTCCATAGCATACTGTGGAAACTTTGAGGGCACCAAGGTAGCCTTTGTGCCCAAATCCAAACCCTTGTTAGCACAGCAGAGTTCATGAAACAATCTGACCTACACAAGGAGATACCTGAAAGAAAGGTGAAATGCAAACTTGATGAGTGTATTTATGCACCTTTAGTCTAAAGCATCCACAATATGCATGAATGAATGTCTCAGAATGCCAGATACAGGGGAGTGGCAGCAAAGTACAAGTATCTGGTTGCCTTATGTGCTCCCTAAGGCATCTGGTGGGCCACTATGAGATACAGGAAGCTGGACTAGATGGGCCCTTCAGGTGTGTATCTTACCTGATACGCACCTGAACGCACCTGATACGCGCAGGATGGTGCGAGCCATGGGCGCCGGGCAGCAGCGGGGCGCCATTGCGCACAGTTCGGGCGAAACCGCGCAAACTGCCTGCTCACGCTTCCCTTACGCTCGGAAATGGAGCATTTTCGGGCTAAGGGAGGTGTGTCGGAGCGACGCACGGGGGCAGGGCAACGTTCTGGGGGTGCGGTTTCGGTGCCAGCCATGGGCGCGCTTGGGCTTCCGCGTGCGCCTGGGGCCCTTCGTCTGATCCAGCAAGGCTTTTCTTATATAGCTGCTGGATTATAGAGATTTTCCCCAACCCAGTAAAAATACTTGCTCCTGTACATGCTAGGAAGCATTTCTACTGCAGTAAATGGCTCCATGTGCTGTCCTGATCCCAGTTAGAATCGGACCATGAGACTACAATCTTACATAAATTTTCCTGGAAGTAAGCTCCATTTAGCATCCATAGGATTGACCAGTTTAGGCTAGATCTGAAACTGAAGCAAGCCAACTTCAAGAAACCAATATCCATGATCATCAGGGCCCCATTTACCTCTCTCTTACCTTGAGGTTGTATCTGGCCACAAAGAATCTTTGACCATAAATTCTTACAACAATGACTCAACAAGATGAAAGGCAACACACACCAATTCCCCTGTGAATTGACATCATTATAGGACTGGTATCTCATAATCAGAGTTAACAACCTTGCAGCCCAATCCACCATAACTCTCTGCGTGGCAATGCAAAACAGCCAATGTGGCATTGGCTGTATCCCACAGTGGAGTTTTGGCCCTTGAAGGCCTCCTCAAGGCAAGGGAATATTTGGGGTAAGGCCTTGCCGGCCTGGTGGATCTACGCAAACTGCGCAGGTAATACGCAGAGGCCAGGGTGGTTAAGGGACTAGACAGACTCCGCTGGACCACTGCTTCAGCTGCCTATTTGTTTCCAGTCTCAATTTAAAATGATGGTGCAGGCCCTTCACAATGTGAGTCCGAACTACTTAAAGGACAGCCTTCTCCCATATATTCCAGTCCATCCTCTTAGGTCATCTGAAGGGGCTCTTCTTCAAGTGCTGCCTCTATCCCGTTAGAGGGATGGCTTGAGAGGGCAAGCCTTTTCTGCAGTGGTACTACAATTATGGAATTCACCTCCAGGGGTGGTGGCAGGCTCAAAACACACCTATTTCACCTTGCATTTGGATGACGGGTGGATGTTTGCCCTCTGTGCATCTGGAATAGTACTGTAACTTGACTATTCCCCAGGAAAATTTGTTCCCTTCCACGGCCAGACCAGATGTGTGGTGTTTTACCCTGTTTTAAATATTGTGTGTGTGCGTGTGTGTTTAATGTTAAAATTAATGGTTTTACTGCTTCTGTTTTTGATGTTTTTACTTTTGCTGTTTTGCAGTCTTATGCATATGCTTAGAGTCTTATGCATATTCACTATCCCAATTCCTAGGCTTGTTGTAGGTTTGAGCATCAGTGTTCCCCAGCTGTAAAACAGGTCTTTATACTTAAGAGCACCGGCACAACTTGCCCTTCCTTAAAATTTATTTCAAATATTTAGACTCAACTTTTGTTTCCAAAAATATCTAAAGCAGCTTACAAGAAGCACAAACTACTACAGGAATTACAAGTGTTAACAAGCTTCCAGGGCCAACCAAGTTATCCCAATGTGTATATATCCCATGATTAGATGTGCCAGATAAGGCTCTGCCTCCCAGCTACCACTTTGCATGGCTTCACCACCTGCCCAAAACATGTACACTCCAGATTTTGCACCTGCTCCACTTGGTGGTTCTTAAGATTCAATTGGGAAAAAAGCAGGTTCTTCATTATCAAGTATCCACACATGCTGTGGAAAACCAAGATTGGCTGCCCCTTCCCAGCAGATGATCTGCTGATTATCTTATCTGGGGGTAAGCCAGTCTTTTCTCAAGGTGCCTATAAGTTTGCAAGTCCACTCCTCACCAGCTCGAAAGAAACTTTGCACCAATCAATGAATAGTCGTGTGGCGGCGTGTCCACAAGGGCCCATTTACAGCGTATAAGAAAACAGAGCAACCTTAGACTATAATCGCACGCACGTTTCCCAGTGCTTTACCTCCATCGCAGCGGCCAGCCGTCCTGCCAGAGAGATGTGGAAAGTCAGGGAAGCGAGTTCCCTGTTCTCAAAAAAGCCGGCCAGCAGCTTCTGGTTCTCCTCCTCCTCCAGGAATTTGCTCCATTGGTCTTCCTTGAGCTTCAGCAAGCGGGCTAAACGCCCACCCACAAACTGGACCCTCTCGTCCTCGGAGAAACTTTTCTCCTGCACCGTCTCGTCGTCGTCGTCGTCCTCCATCAGGCCAAGGCTGACGGAGGGGTCCAGCGAGGCAGCTGCAGAGGCCGAGGCAGAGACGACGCGCCTTCGAAAGTGCTGGGGGGCGGCTTCTTTTCCCTTCGGCGTTCTTACTTTGTTGGCCAAGCGGCTTACTGGCGGCTCACTTGCTCCGCCGAGCTCCGCTGTCGGCCCGGACTTGCTTACCCAAGTTGCAAGCTGCGTCTCTCAGCTCCCGGGAAAGCGCGGCGGCGGCGGCGTCCTGTTGCCCTGGGGACAGCAAAAGTCATCACGGGGCCACCCACAGCCGCCTCTCAAGGGAACAAATCACGCCTTCAGCCAATTAGGGCCTCGCCTTCTGAGGGAGGAACCACCAGCTGCCGCCACACCAGGGGCGCAGCGCAGGCTCCGAAGGATTCCCAGTTTCTGGAAACGGCCGAAGCGGAAGGTTTACTAAAAAGCCCGTGAAAGCACGTGCGCCATTACCCCTGCACTACAATGGCCCTACCGACCGCTTTGGCTTTGTAACGCTTTCTCGAAGTGACTGACTGCAACAGCGACCAAGTTTTCAAACTTCACAGAACTCCTCCTTAGGAACGTTCGCACAACTTTCTCTCTTTCTCTATCTCTGCCACTCTCACTCTCACACCACGCACACACTTGCAAAACTCACCAGCTCAGCTTGTTAAAAATAAAAAGACAGCATAGTGGAATTCGTTTTAAAGCGATTTGCTTTTTATGGGCTTCCTATAGTGGCATTCCTCTTCAGAACCATTTAGATGCCATGTGAAACCTGTGCACTTGTGTCTCTTTTGTAATGTGGAAGCACTTGTAGGGCAACAGTATACTAGCATTTATAAACTGACTAGCTTGTCCTTACCCGGCGTTGCCCGGGTATTTATTTATCCCAAGCTTCTATTAGACAGGAAAAGGAATGAATTCTATCTATAGTGTAAAATCGAAGTAATTTTATGTACAGGAAATTAAAAGTATAAGTACAGTATAAAAATTATAAAGTAAAAGCTTTTACAAATTCACTATAATATTAATTTAACTCAAAACTTGATTATAAACAACATTTTTAGTTTCACCTCCAGGAGCAAGAATAAATAAATTCTTGGGTGAACCCACCCTTGAGCAAGCAACATAAAGTTGTCCGTGGGAGAAACATGGCAATCTCAAATCCACTCCACAGTAATTAATAGACTGCCCCTGTGACTTGTTGATCATGATCGAGAATGCAAGTCTCACTGGAAATTGCAATCTCTTAAAGTTAAAAGAGAGATCCATGGGAATGAGTGTTATCCATAGGATAAAAACTGTTTCACCCTCTCCAGTGGCGTTTCTACAGGGATGGCAAAGCTCTAAGTTTTGCAAGAAGCCTTACCTTGCAGTGGAAATCACTCCTCTCCTACACCGTTTTAGCCAAGCCTCACAGGGAACAGCAACATCTTGGCGTTGCTTACTGGCTACAGCAGCAAGGGAGAGGAAGGATTTACATGACAGGGTAAGGCTTCTTGCAAAACTTAGAGCTTTGCCATCCCTGCAGAAACGCCTCTGACCCTCTCCCTTTCTTGTTAAGACAGTTGCTTCAATTACATTACCCAGCATCTTCTTGAAACACAGCCTTGTGCCATTGCAAAGTTTTGGTGAGTCAAGGTTCCGTAGTAAAATAATTGGAGATCCCACTGTAAGTAAAAGATGGTGCGGTGGCAATCCAGCCGGATCAAGTGAGTTTAGGAAGTCTGATGGGAAATTGATGACCTCATAGGCATCTACTATGGTATCGATAGACTTGTATTCAGTGAGTACGCCTGGTCACATGGCAAGTATTTGATTAGAGTTCCAAGACTGGGGCATAATGATTTCTAAAAATTTCCAGAAGGTTCTACAGAGTTCTATTCGACTACACTTGCGGTTAAATGTCATCGGGACTGTCACCAATCAGCTTAGCGACCCCAAAAACTATGGATTTGACAATAATGTCGGTCAATTTGGACATTTTATTTTTCACCCCTTCTCACCCCCCATGCTGATGGGGTTTGAATGTGGACTTAAATGGCATTGGGAGTGTCACTATTCATCTCAGCAACCCTGAAAACTATGGGTTTGACAGTAATATCGGTCATTTTTGATTATTTTTACATGTCATCCCCTTCACACCTCCACCGCTAGGGGTGCAGTATTTCTTTCTAGATCATAAGGCATATTTGTACCAAGTTTGGTGTCGATCGCTCCAGGCATTCCAGAGTTATGCTGGAACATACATACACACATACGTTCTTTATACACACACACACACACACACACACACACACACAAGCTTTTTGTTACCCGGCGTTGCCCGGGTAACAAATGTCATCAGGACTGTCACCAATCAGCTTAGCGACCCCGAAAACTGTGGATTTGACAGTAATGACGGTCATTTCGGACATTTTGTTTTGCACCTCTTCTTACCCACCATGCCTAGGGGGGCCAAACCCGGACAGCAACAGCATCAGGAGTGTCGTCGCTCGTCTCGGTGACTCCGAAAACTACGGATTTGATGCTGATATTGGCCATTTTCGACCATTTTCACATGGCGCCCCCTGTACCCCCCCCATCCCTGGGGTCACCAAGGGGGTCATGTCCCTGAAGTGTTTGTCGCCAGGTTGTAACACGTACGTGTGCCGAATTTGGTGCGCGTCGCTCCAGGCGTTCCAGCAGGGCATGGCGGACGTTTTGTTCTGCACCCCTTCTTGCCCCCCACGGCGAGGGGGGGGCCAAACCCGGATTCCAACGGCGTCAGGAGTGTCACCGCTCATCCTGGCGAGCCCGGAAACTACAGATTCGACGCAGATTTTGGCCATTTTCTACTGTTTTCACGCCCCCGCATACCCCCACCCCCGGGGGGCGCTAGGGGGCCCCTGACCCCCACAGCATTTGTCGCCAGGCTGCAAGGCATGCATGTGCCGAGTTTGGTGCTTATCGCTCCAGGCGTTGCGGAGCCTATGCGGAATACACACACACACACACACACACGCACATGTTCTTTATATAGATAGATGTTCTTGTAAATATAAATATAATAACCTAACAATTAACAACCTAGTACTTAACTCACTGCATAGTGATGCAGCTGTGCCAATGTGGCACTCACTGGATCCTACAGGGGAGTTTCAGCATCTGGAGGCCTCCTAGGGGAAAGGGAACATTTGTACTCTGCCCTGGAGTAAGTCCAGGCTGGGTCTCTGGATCTACTCAGACATGCAACTATGAGAGGCCCAAGTCAGCATGGATCTGGTTGGGGAATGGAGGGAGGAAAATAGATTGGGATATCAACCTGTTCCACTGTTACCGATATCGGTCCCTTACCACCCCCAAGCCGCCCTCTTCCTGTCCCCATTCTGCTCTACCCCCTTCGTCCTACCACTGTACCATGCAGTCCTGAGCACTTGTAGTAGCCTTTGGTGTAGCTTAACTCTTGCCTCAGTCATCTTTTTACTGCCAAACTACATAGGCACGCCATTCGTTTCAAAATAGGATCCCTGCACACTATTGCTTCCCCCTCTTGTGGGTACATGTTACCTGTGATTTAAAAAGCACTGTTGGTAACATTCCTGTCTTGGTTACGTGAGGAAAGCTTATGAATCAATTTGTATTTGATAGCAAGCAGCTATCAAAATATAATCCATACTAGAGGCCTTGTTGCAGGACAACAGCGTGTTGGTGTTTTTTACTGTTACTTTCAACCCCAACAACTGAATAAGTGTATGTTTTGTACTCAATTTTTAATGCATTTAGCAAATAATCATCACAGAAATTATGGTAAGCTAGAATCTATTACTTGAAATTTGTTCTCAGGCCAACTAGTTCATGTTTTTAATTACAATGTGGACTTAGGAAGTCTTGCCAATGTTTCTTCTTGGAGCAAAATATTATTGGCAAATTGCTTCTAATCGGACGTTCAGTTTTGAAAAGAGATGGTTGATGCAGAAAAAGTGTGATGTCTGATGTGCAATGAGAAAGTCAAAGATTTAATGGGGTTAGTTCAATTCTCTTGTTTCCCAAGATGGTCTTTGAATCCCAGCCTGTATTATATTTTTCTTGTTGGGACACTCTAAGGGCACAATCCAAACCTGGAGTTAGGCCAGCAAAGTTTGGCTGGCACACCATAAAGTATATTTGGACCAGTCTTGGAGTCAGAGAGGCCAGCACACAGATGTACACCATCCTCCCTAAGTCTGAGTGGTCCAAAGGCGCTTTACAGTGGCCCTTGTGCCAGCCAAACTTTGCTGGCCTAATTGTGCCGGCCTAACTCCGGATTAGGATTATGCTCTCAATAGCCTGGGTCCCACATTCCAGAGAGCACATATTCCTGTATGTTCCTGCATGCAAATTGGTGTAATCTGTGAAGGTTTTGCACCCTCTTTTTCTTTTATACTGTTGAGATCTGAGAGAGTACAGATCAGATTCTTGTGTTATTGTGGCTGCCATCCATTAGGATGTCCCATTTGCTGACACATTCAACCACTTTTGCCACCATATGCAAACATGTTTATTTTGCAGCATTTTATTTTACAGCATTTTGGATTATTAACTGGCCTAATCCTACGGGCAGGACACAATGACAACTCTTGCAATCCCATCATCACCCTCCGGTGAGCCGCAGCTCTTTAGAGAGCTGGCATGAGCACAAAGGACCAGAGGATGCGCACATGAGCCAGTGAATTCCAAATTGCCTGCCACACCGAGAAAATGGTGGGGGAGAATTGGGAGTGGAATGGGTGGGGCGAGTGCCAGGCCAGGAAGTGCTCAGTGGCAGCACATCTTATGCTCCTAGCCTAGGCTTGACATACCCCCTTGGACTACTGGATTTAGCTCTCTGGACAGATCCATTGGGTTCCAGGGGGCAGTGGAGTTACCAACATTGCTAAATGTTTTAATGTAAGAAAAACATTTCTTTACTTATCTCTCTGCCGCTATATAGTCTCCAGCTAGTATGCAGAGGTGGCTGCATACAGGATTGGGCCAAATTCCTGTTTAGGTTGTGCTGTTGCTGAACTACACTGTGCTTTTATTTTTTGTTTTTTATCATTACTATTAGGGTGGCTTTAAGTTTCAGTTTCTGAGTAGAAATAGGACTAAAACGTTTAATAAAGAAAAATAAGAAATAAGAAAATAAGTATTTTTTCTTAATAAGAAAAAAGCCAAGTATTTAAGTAAACATACATGTAAATTCAAGATAATTTTAATAGGTTACTTGCAAAATGTTATTGCAGGCAACAACGTCTACACAGTTTTAGTTTGAAATCCACAAAAACACACAAAATTTATACAAATTAGCATATTAAAAACATTTGCCTTAGAGGCTTTGCTGGCAGAATTAATTTGTAGATTCTAGAGTGGGTGTTTCTTGTACTTTTTTCTTTTTTTCCTTTTTCTTACAAAAAATTTACAAGTGAAATATTAATACAAAACTTTTTATAAGGATTTTCTGCAAAACATTTACAATTTTACCACCAACTATTTCTCTGTTTCAAAATCATTATGTAGATTTAACACCCTATGCTGCACATCAATTTTTGTGGGATGACATTTTAGTGACATGCATAAAAAAAAAATCACAAGGCATTAGAAATGGAGACTTAAATACAAATATTGTTGCAATAAAACAGTTATAAAATTGAAAAATAGGACCCAAACATCATGCTTACCTAAGTTTGACAAATAAAACTTTTTCTCCTAGAATACACACTTTAATTACTTCTTTCATGAAACAGTGTGATAAATAATGACTTTAACACCAATTTCTAATGTAATCAGGAAACACATACACAACCTTATCCCAAAAAAGTATATTGTAAGGAAAACAAAACAAAACAATTTCAACACTGAAGTTCTACCATGATAAATACACTTTGCACTGATAATTACAAGAAAGCAAAATTTTATAATGGTGGCAAAGGGAATGAACAGTGAAATGCCATTAAACAAGCTACTACTGCACATCTGTGCCCTATTACGTACAACAGTTATATCCCACTGAGTCAAATAAAGGACACTGAAATTTACGATCCTTCTAAGATTGAAAAGTGGACTCAGAATGGTATGCAGAACAGACTATCAAAATGTTTCTAATTCCAGGGTAAATAAGTGCACCTGCTAACACAGATTAATCTATATTAGATCCTGTGATGCCAATCAGATTTTGACAACTTGTAATAGGGTTTTTGAAGATAAACAAATAATTTCCATTTCACATCTGCATATGTAAGTATGCAAAAAGAATATCTAACAGCTGTGCAGAGCATACCTTCAAGTTACAAAAATTATTTACTTCTAAGTAAACATGATTCTATAAGGACATTTTATTTGTTTAACTAAGAGCGCAATCCTAATCTGGAGTTAGGCTGGCATAAACTAAGCCAGCAAAGTTTGGCCAGCACAAGGGTCACCATAAAGCGTGTTTGGACTACTCTTGGAGTCAGGGAGGATGGTGCACGTCTGAGTGCTGGCCTCTCTGACTCCAAGTGTGGTCTGAACATATTTTACAGTGGCCCTTGTGCTGACCAGACTTTGCTGGCTTATCTTATTCTGGCCTAACTCAGTTTAGGATTGTGCCCTAAATTTAATAGCACTGATTGTGAAGCATAATTATAAAATATATATTTGATGTTTTTCATTTGCAACAAATTAATTAGCAATACGTAATGGCCATCTGAATCAAATGTATCGTCTAACTGACTTTGATGTTTTAAAGTCAAGTACATCAGTTGAGAATATTTTAAATAAAATATACAAAATAATATACAAAAACTCAACTAAAATGTAAATACTTTGTTAAATGTCTACAAAAAGTTTAAGAAACTTGAAATTCATAACCACAGTGTAAAATTGTTTTCTTTGCTATTTATGTAAACTGAAAATATAAAAGACTTTCAGCTTCACATTTTACAACACAGGGCATCCCTAAAGTGTACACAGTACAAACAATTATCAGTAGATCTTTGTATTTATAAATTCATGCAATGCCACAAAACTGATGCTTTTATAAGAGTATAAAAAGGTATCTGTTAAGTTTCAAACAGCTCTCTACAGAAATGATATATTTTAAAGGAAAAGTGTTAACTTCTTGCACTGTACTTCAGTAAAATTGCCAAAGAATTTTGTGTAAAAATCAATCATGAGATATTTCTAAACTGGGTAGATTTGCAAATGCAATTTTTATGCCTATGGGAAATGTTTAAGAATTCAAAGAATATTTGGCCATACTGCTGCTATGTACTCAAATTTGCAGAAAAGGGGTTGTACTGTAAGGGCTCAATGCTATCCAACTTTCTAGTGTTAATGCAGCTGCGATGCAGCCCCAAGGTAAGGTAACAAAAGCTCCCTTACCTTGAGTAAGCCTCCATGACTGCTCTCCCACCCATTGCAGGATGCCACGCATGCCCTGTTGGCACAGCTGCATCAGTGCTGGAAAACTGGATAGGATTGGATTCTAACTTTAGTTGGTCATGACTAAGTTCCATTGATTCCATATGGACTTAAGGAATGATTAACCATGGCTATAACTCAGCTGCTCCAATCAAGCAAAGATTAGCTTTCCACACATGTAGCTGATATGGATGCAGGTATTCAGGGCTGGATCAAGGACAGATATTAAACTGGGGGATTTTTTTTTCCTTTTTCATCTCTGGGGTGTTAAAGCAACACATATTGAAAACAATCACTTTTCACTAGAGATAAAGCAACTATTTTTTTTTCCTAATATGTCTTCTGACCAATGAATCAAAATTATTGATCAAATAAGGAATTCCTTAAAGCAACTCTTTACTCGCCTGGTTAGTAAATTATGGCTATAACCAAAAACACATCTAGTTCCATGTGCCCAAAGAGACTTTTGGGTGAGTTGGTTGATCTACCTGCAACCAACTCCCTATGCCATGTAGCAAACCAGTTTTGAAACAGAGGGAACTTTCAAAAGCAGTATTTTAAATGGCATGAGAAACTAGTGTACAAAGAAAAAAGTGTAAAAAAAACACTGGGATTTCTGCACAAACCAATAGTATCTCCCTGGATTTTGGCCATTATATTTCAAATAAAAGGGAAGAAAGATTAATTCAGTGTTACACTTTTGGTTGAAGTTATTATATCCATTGTTTTCTTTGGCTGTTATGTCAAAATCTAAAGAATTCAGTACATTATCCACAATATTTGATATTGACAAAAAGCTTGACAGTGGTGCATAAGCTTAACAACATTCTACATCCCAACATTTCCAAGTATTCTAATAAAATGTAAATACTTAAATTACACATTTTGTAACTGAAGTGTCTTGAAATGGGATGAATTAAGGTATAGGACTTATCACAAAGGTTCTCATATTTCATTTTTATATAGAAATTAATTAAAATTTGATGTCAATATATTCTAAGATTCAATATTTGCTACAGTATACACTGGCTCTACAAATCTCTTACCTCTCTTAGGAAGAGAATAATTTGTGTTTACTGATTGTCATTATACACACTACTATAATGTAGTGGCCAAAATTATCTGAGATTTACCTCAGACCCATCTAGCAGCTGTATTGCACCTGCTGCCATCTGAATTATTTTTAAAAACGAGTAAAGATGGCCAAATTTATTATGCATGTTTCACAAACTAAAAACAAATAGGTTTCATCTTCACTAATTATGTATCTTTTGAGAAAAAAAGTTTTCATGAAAATACTAGAGACCTTCATGTGAAAACAACCCTAACCAACAGCCAACCTGTTGCATATTTGTATTGTTTGTTGCTATAACAAACATTAACTTATAATGCTAAAAGAGAAGAAAAAACCTAATTAAAAATTATTTACGTGATACTTCAATAGATTAATTAGTACAGTGTGGAAGCAATATTTTCCTCATCTGTTTTATCCATAATTTATTAAAGGCAATTGGCCCTGTTTTCACATTTGAAATTTTTGTCTTGTACAATGTACACTTCCTGTGCTAATCCTCCAACTTGGAATACTTATAGAAATCAAGACTTGACTACATGATTTCCTGCTCTGTAACACATTTTAAACAGCCCACTTCCATATCTTGAAAGGTATGTAAACTTAAGTGCAGCTCTAGGCATTAGTATAAAGTTCCTTCAGAATTCCTCCATGTTTGTTGAAACATTAGGGGTTGCTGGATTCGAATCTTGAGAAATGGCTGCAACTGTGACAATCCTTGGAGATCCAAGAACCTCAGTAACTGAAGAGTCCAATTCACCTGAGGTAACAATAGCAAGGGCTGTTCCTCCACCCTTCTTGTTCTGATGGGTTTTTACGTGCTTGGAGAGATGGTCACTTCGCATAAATCTTTTAGAACACTCTGGACATTCAAATCTTTTCTCACCTATTAAAAAAATATGCGACACCATGATCAATAGTTCAACTTTTTCTACTAACATTATGAGGCAATCCTCTGGCTTCAATCAATAGTGTGATACCATTGATTTCAACAGGTGAATTTGTTTTTTTTAAATTTTAAATTCCTAAAATATTCTCTTTTGAAAATAGACTTTTAAACTGTTTGTCATTTGGAAGATACTTTTAAAAGATCTACTCGTAACATTTACGTTCCAATTCAAGGACTTTGTATTTGTCATGTGAGAGTTCCACATATCGAAAGCCTGGCATTTTTTTATTTTTAATCCTCTGTACAGATGGCTCCAGGTGGTATACATACTTCCTTCTCTACTTTTGTCCACACAAAGTCCAGCTGACAGTGACTGGTCCAAGGTCACCCAGAAAACTTCATGACTGAGGGGGAATTTGAACCTGGATCTTCCGGGTCTAAATCCATCACCCAAACTAACCTGTTGGGGTCACTGGAGTACCTATTATGTTTATTTCCATGGAAACGACCACCAGAGTATTTATCATAGGAAGGGCGCAAACCAGTTGCCCTTAGGCTGATGTATATTACTTGCATCGGCCCAGCACAGTCGCAAACGTGCAGTAAGGTATGTCTGCACCACAGACAGAGGTGCTGGGCTGACGCAGGCAGCAGTGTTGATCCACGGACAGCAATGGGGAGCCCCAGTAAGTGGCTCCCGCACTGGGCAAGTTCAGCCAGCACAGGCGCATGGGAAGGTGGAAGGGAAGCAGAAGGGGGTGGGGGTGGCCCTGTGGGCTGACCAGTCTGGGGAGGGGATGGTGTCAGGACCTGGTTGTTAGGCCGAAACCAATCTGAGCTGCTTGGACTTGCACAAGCTATTTTGCTGGCACAGCTCTGAGCAGCCCCATAAAGTTGGCTGGGCTTAGCCCAGGGCTAGGGGAAAATATCCCCCTTGCCCTGTGGTGAGCTCCAGCTGCGTCCCAGCCTGCATTAAGATGCAGGACAGGTCTGCTGGCCTGCCTGCTCCAACACAAGTTAGGCTTGTCCTGTAAGTTATATTAGACAATTAATAGCAGGTGGCTAACTTTTCAGATGACAAACTGGAATAGTTTGGATACTATTTAATGGTTTGGATACTACAGATTACAAATTGGTATAGTCTTTCTTTCCTAATAGGGTGTCCATCTGCCCCTAAAAGCTCCCACTGCGGGAGGAACTCAAGAGTGGTGAAGAGGTACAAAGGAAGACCCACTCCTGGAAGGATTTCTAGCTTTCAGCCCAGGCCAGTGATTCCTGGGTTGGGTGAATTTCCTTGGGGCTGAGCTTGGGTTCCCCATAGCAGTGGGGTACTGCTGAGAGAGGATAAAACCTCAAAAAGGGGGTATGATTTCTGTGTTACTTTTTTCAGTAGACAAGAGTATTGTCTACTTTTTCTTCCAGGAGCAGCTCTGATTGAGAGGATGTGTGGAAGTGGCACTGAGGGTAGAGCCTACAGATAATTCCCCAATGTGGTGAGAGCACAGGTCCAAGAAGGGGAGTTGTGTTGGCCTTGGGAACACACTGCCTGCTCTTTTTAAAAATCTATCCTCCACTGTTATTTCTGTGGATTGTTATGGTGTCAGGGGAGAGGCTCTGGATCTTTTAAGGGCTCCAGGAGAAAGGCTGGCAGGCCTTCAGAGGATGATAAAGGTAGTGGAGGCAAGCCAGGCATCACTCATAATGTGACAGGCAGGAGCAGGTGAGGTGGGGAGTAAGCAGAGCGTACAGGGAAAGGAGGGACAGTCATTTGCAAACATTGATCTGTTACTTACATATAGACTCATAGGGCCCAAACTCAAGTTCTGGTGGCGCAACATGCTTTACAGCAGTATGCTTTATGGTGGTTGCAAAAGATGAACTGCCATTCTACACAGCCAAGCCGCTGCCATAAGCAGGGGCTGGGCAGTGGGGGGAGAAGACAAACAGGATGGAAAGCGAGGTTGGGAAAGGTCTGGGACGGGAAGCAGTATTGTTGATAACTTATGCTCCTTCCCAGCCTTGATCTACCTTCCTGGATCCACTTGGACTTGAGCCAGCTAAATTGCTGTTGCAGGTCCAAGTAGATCCATCAGGTCAGCAGAGATTTACCCTGACCAGCAGTGTCTGGACACAAAGAAAATCCCATCTTTTCTGCATATCTTCTTTAAGATACAACTCTGTGTATATTGTTTAAATTATTAAAAATGTTTTTAAAACTCTGTTGATGTACTTTTTTTCTTTGCATTAGTCATACAACTATGGTGTATAGAGCAGCCAATTCCAAAAGCATAACCATCCCCTCTTTTCTTCTCAAAAGATCTGATGAGGAAACACATTTTAAGTTCTTTTACTTAAAAAATCCCACATTAAATACTTTCCAGTACATTAAAAAAAAAGTTTACATTTAAGCCTCTGTACAGACAGCTCACTGACCTGTGTGAGTTCGTCTATGTCTTTGCAATTCATCACTCCTTGTAAATCTTTTCCCACAGAAAATCCAATTGCATACAAATGGCCTTTCTCCAGTATGCCACCGAAGATGTGCTCGGAGATGTGATGTTTTCCCATATACTTTTCCACAACCTTCAATATGGCAGATATGTTGCTTCTTTTTTCCTGGCTCATTACTCCCCCTATCAAGCACAAAACACTGTTATGCTAAACAGAACTTAGTGAAAGTACTTAGTATTTTAAAAATCAATTTTCCTATCAAAACAAGTAACCGTCATGCAAAAACAAAAGGATCACCGTTGGCACTTGGATGCCTGATGTTTAACTGCTATCATGGCAATTACCTTCCTTCTCCTTCCCTGCAATTTGGGCATGAACAAGCAACTCTTCTTAATCTTTTGCCAGGCTGCACTTCTTGATCAGAAGCTTGCTGGGCTTGTTGCAACTGCACCTGAGTTATCTGATCAGGACTAACAGCACCAATTGTTGCATTAGCAATGCCTCCCACTGCTACAGTTACAGGAGCAATTGTGGCTTGCTGTACTTTCACTCCTCCATCCTGTCCTTGTTGTTGACCTGTAAAATAAGAAAAATAATAACTTCTATCAAGATGATAATAAAAATTACATAACTGACATCCTAGTTACGCCATTATAAGACAGAGAAAACTGACATGATATTTACCACACATGCAAAATACTTTGGAGTGGATGTTGCCATCTCCCGGGGCGCCGCCCCAAAACAATAAATACCTTTTCGTTAGCTGCCTTGGAAACAATAGGAAAGGCAGATAAAAATATTTTAAAATAAAGCAATATGGAATTCCAAATACTCTACATTATAAAAGGAAACCACTGAGTTCTCAAAAAATTATTTATTGCAAATAGTCAGTGGAAAATGTTCTGATTACAAAACAGCTACATCCCTTTTATTTAAGAAACAAGTTTTTAGCTTGACTGCAGCTCTATAAAACCACTGTAAGAAAAATTTACTGCCAAAAATGGGCATATAGCTGCACAGAAGGAAGTAAATATGTTAGTAGTAAAACTGAGCTGCACTTTTCCATAGCGGCTGTTCTTTAATAAGGTTCTGTGAGTTTAACGATATTAATTGATACATAGCAGATAAGGCTGAACATTATTTCAGAAATATAATAATGTAACAATGGGATTAAAGTACTTATTGGAAACCCAAGAGCCTCTGGAGTGCACTCTCACTCTCTCTCTCTCTCAGAAAGATATTTTGCACCTCTGTGCATACTCTGAAAGGAAAGGAAAATATAATAGGGGCAGGAAAACAGGATATGTGACTATATACTGTAGAAAAACCAGTCTTGAAGAGGCCACATTTGGATGGAAGTGACAAAAATCCGATAAGAACTTGCAGTTTATATGAGACAAGAGTTGGTAGATTCCACCTTACTCCTAATCTCTCCTTTGGTACTATGATTATGAAGCAGATAAAAAAATGAGGATTATTAAAGGATAATTAGCGTGGCTTCTGTGAAGTTCAGCATCAGCATAGAGTTTTTGAGAGTGCCAATAAGCATGTGGATAGCAACAACTCCCCTTGATACTGTATAATTGGACTTAAAAACATTTATGAGGAAGTCAGCCACCTCTTAAGTAAACTTAGCAATAAGGGGATAAGATGATTCGTCCTTTGATTGATAATTGATTAAATAGATAGCAGAGAGTAAGAACAAATGGGAAATGTTCATAGTGGAAGGAATAAGCTGCCTTGGGTGCCCTTCAGGGAGAAAGGTGGAATATAATTCAATAAATAAAATAAACAATGGGATCTCTTCTATAACTGGTTTTTATCTTGTTCATAATTATCTGAAGTTAGAGGGCGGAAAAGTGGCCAAGTTTCAAGATGATACAAAACTTCAGGATGGGAAAAACCAAAGCATATTGCAAAAAACTCCACAGGATTCCATTCCAACCCCATTCCAACTCAGATAGATGAGCAAACAAATGGCAAATGCAATTCAGTGTCAATAAGTACAAAATTATGTACAGTGGTGCAAAACATCTCAACTTTACTGTTGGAATCTGAGTTGTCATTGATGAACCATGAAAGAGATCTTAAGGTTGTAATGAATAGTTTGATCATGTTAACCCAGTATTCAGCAGTCGCATAGAAGGCAAATCTCATGTTCAGAAACACTAGAAAAGTGATCAAGAATAAGAGCCCAATCCTAGCCAACTTTCCAGCACCAATGCAGCCATTTCAACAGGGCAGGCACTGCATTCTGCAGGGGAGAGACACACAGGCACAGAGGCCTCCTCATGGTATGAAGACATTTGTTCTTTTATCCCCGATTTTTATCCCTGATTTATCCTACATCAGCACTGGAATGTTGGATGGGATTGGGTCCCAAGACCGCTAATATTATAATGCCCTTATACACAGCAAATCAATGATACAGCCACATTTGGGATACTGTGCACAGGACAGATTGTAGAGCTGGAAAAGGTGCAAAATGGGGTAACCAACATCATCAGAGGGCTGGAGTATATTCTTGCATTTTCACTTTGAAATAGGACTTTTTAACACTACTTTTTAAAATGACAATTTACAACAGCCCACTGGACAAAAAAAGAGACCTAGAAATACATATTTTAGTTTATTAACAATAACATTATTAATAATAATCAGGGTCCTGTGCTTCCAAGGCTAGTAGATATGTTATGTATAGTATGTGTGTGTAGACATTTGGTAGACTCTCCCTAGAAATGGAGTTCAAGAACTTGTTCCCAAAACCTTTACAGTCATTTCAGGGTATCCAGAAGGATGAAATGGAGAGCAAGATGTGCAGTTAGGGACTTCCAGGCCAGACAAAAGGCTGAAACTGGGTTCACACATGATCTATGGCATGCCAATTACTAGAGAAAATCAGAAATTTGACATTGTAATTTGGAGGTATGAAGATTAACTCATTTCACAAGTTAGTATTCCAGCTAACAACTTTCTTCTGCAAACTGGACAATGCTTTGCAAAGTTTTATTAATGTTTAAAAAACTTTTCATGACCCAGCAAAAATCAGCTTGCGGCCTGCTGTTTGGGAAACACTAAATAATGGGGACACATGATTGAGACATTAAATTTGCATTGTGTAGCGGGAATAGAGACATTTTTCTTGCTCTCTACAATACTAGGATCGGGGTGATTCAATGAAATTGATTAGTGGGAGATTTAGAATGGATAAAGGGAAGTATATCTTCACACAATGTATAATTACTCAGTGGAATGCATTGCCACAAGATGTAGTGATGGTCACGAGCTGGGGTGGCTTTAAAAGCCATCAATGAGGATAAGCCTATCAATGGCTACTTATGTGTTATGATGACTATATGCTACTTTCAGGTTCAGTAGAAGTATGTCTATGAATAAGAGCTCCAGGGGAGCAGTAGTGGAACACAACTGTGCTTTTTTCTCCTCCTTGTGGGCTTCCAAGAGGCAGCTGGTGGACTACAGTGGGACTATATCCTGGACTAGATGAGCCTTTGTCCTGAATCAGCACAGCTTTTCTCATTACGATTTTTAAATATGTATACACTGCTTTTCAACAAAATCAGCTCACAGAGCAATTACATAACAAAATTAATAAATGTTTTCCTGTCCCCTAAGGACTCACAATCTAAAACAATTTAGAGAAAACACCATCAAACAGTCACTAAGGGTGCAATTCCAACCAACTTTTCAGCACTGACATAGCTATGCTAATGGAGCATGTGCGGCTTCCTGCAGTTGGGGAACAGTTACTGTGACCTCCTCAAGGTAAGGGAATGTTTGTTCCTTTACCTCAGGTCAGCATTGCCTTTACCCCAGTGCTGGAAAGTTGATTAGGATTGTGCCTAAGGGAGACACTATACTGGAATGAATAGGGACAGTTGCTCTCCCTTGTTTAAATAGGTGCACCACTTAAAAGGTTATTCTTGGCTTTTTAGGTGCTTTCGAACTGCTAGGTTGGCAGGAGCTGGGACAAGCAATGGGAGCTCACTCCATCACGCAGTCTCGAACTCCCAACCTTGCGGTTGAAAGCCCAGCAACAGCGGATTAACTCGCTGCGCCACCACGTCCCCTATTATTTTATTATTTACTGGATTTATACTCCATCTTTCTGCCCCATGGGCCCCCCAAGGCAGCTTACAACATCAAGCCACCTTGAGTAGTGTGGGATGGGATTAGCTTTCATTGACTACAGATGGAGGCACTGCAGTATATGAATAATACTTAAGACATGAAAATGTGCATATGCTGCATATTTGGAAGCACACCATTGCTAGTAAAGGACACTTTAAGAGGACTGCCATGCTATTTGTGGAATTCAAATTACATAATTTCCTTCCCCACATGGTGCAGTCATTGGAACCTTTAAGAGTTTAATGAAGACCTATATATTCTGGCAGGTTTTTCAATTTAAAATAAGCTGCTTCTGTTTTTAGCTTCTATTCTGTTTGCATCTTTACTGCCATGCTCTTTTAAATTGCTTTCCTTTTAAATTGTCTTTATTTAAAATGTTTTATTGTTTTGACTGTTGTGGATCAAACTTTTTAAACTTACCTCTGTACAGGCCTTCTGGCCACTCATGGGTCTCCATGGACCCATACCAGGTATGGGGCTGGCATAAGTCTAAAGAAAGCCAAGGGGCATTCTAAGGAAGGGTTAAGGGGATAAGATTTGGTCTGTGAGACTGCTACCGGATAACACCCCTTCCCTAACTGATATGTTGCCTGGTTCTTCTCCGGAAACGCCTCAATGCTCTCTGCCCACAGCTCATCGGTCACCACTTACGGGCAATAACACAGCATCCAGCCAAGTCTGGTGCTTGTATGGACCCACTGGCTGTTTCCGCCAATGGCTTCATTGTGAGTGATGGTAACAGCATTTCTGCCACTGCTGGGCCTTATGCATCAGCGGCTAATGTAGAAGGCCCACAGGATTAGGTTGTGAATATAATTACAACAATGAATAAAATTAGCCACGTGAAACCAATATCCAAAATATTGGATATTACCAAAAGTTATTAAAACAAATACTATACAGATGTCTCCCACTATCCATCAGGCATACATTCCTGGCCCCTCAGAAGATACCAGAAACCACAGATAAGGGGGAACCCTAACACCTAATCATAAGGGCCGTTTATATTGCTAGAATGAGCGTTTTGGTGACAAACAACTTTATGGCTGTTACAGATGTGCCTGTAGCTAGGCAGTTGCCACAAGTGGCGAGCAGCTGGGTCTACAAGATGATGGACAGTGGATGCCTGCCACTGTCAGTAAATTCATTGAGGGGTTGGGACGGAGTGGAATGGAGTAGGGAGTGAGCAAACTGGAGAGGTGACAGGGCAGGAAGAATGGCGGATCAATACTGGGCAGGTTTAGCAGCAGTGGTGCCTGCTGAATCCTAATCACCTTTCCAGGCTTGATCTGCATGCACAGGTCAATGTGGACTTGTACCAGCTACAGACCTGGCACAGGTCCGAATTGACCCATGGTGGTTTCTGGGCTTATTCCAGGGCAAGGGAACAAGTGTTCCCTTATTCTGAGGTCTCCCCCCTTGGGATACAGTGGAAACCATGTTGGTGCCACTGCAGCACTGAGCAGGGTGTTTCATAGGATTGGGCTGCCCATATTAAATGTACTTGAGAGCGCAATTCTAACCTGGAGTTAGGCCAGCACAGTTAGGCCAGCGAAGTTTGGAAAATATGCCTACACAATTTGAGACACATAGGCAGCCCAATCCTAATCTGCGCTGTATCCAGCAAAGTTAGGTTGGTGGAAGTCTCCTCAGGGTAAGAGAATATTTATCCCCTTACCCCAAGTAATGCCCCAGCCAGCCCTTTGAGCCTACTTGGATCTCTGCCAGCTATACAGCTGGCAGAAGTCCAAGAAGTCCGGTGTAATGCCAGTTGGCCTGGGGAGGGGATTAGGATACAGCAGTTCAGGAGGCTGGCAGTCAATCCATAGGATACAGCACTGGTGGAGTGGCCCAGGCTTTCCTGTTGGCGCTGCTTACTCTCAGGGTGGTGCAAACATGCTTTACAGTGGTGACTGAGCCAGTAGAGTACTGAGATTGCACTCTCAGTCTACCAGCAACATATTGTAACCTATCATGTGTTTGTCAACTCCCGTTTTTAGCATATTGAGGCTAGCATCAGAAGACGTTTATTGGCACTACTGGTGGGCTGTCATATTTGGCTGGTACTTAGCAACAAGTTCAGGTCTGGTAGAGAACAATGTTGAACCAAAAATAGGCCTAAACTGAAAGGTTTTGTTTAAAGTTCTTGTTGCTATTGTTCTAAGTTCTGTGAAAGGAAATGTGCAATAATCCTTTTTTCTTACTCTGGAAAAATATACCGACTTTATACCACTGCTATTTGAAGGAGGAAGGAATCATCATTCTGGTTTATTTTTTTACATTTATAGTTAGTAAGATTGACTGAGAAGTATTTTTCCTTGAAGTCCTAGGGGAAGTAAGGTCTCAAATAATTTATGAAACAGTCCTTGGTTTAAAATAGATCATCTAGAGATTACTTTACTCTCAGGTGAGTATTTATGATCCTTTAAGACAGTGGCATGTTCAAAGAAATATGTTCCAGGCACAAAGCTTACTATGGGATTAAAGGAAAGATATATGGCTTGTTGGTAAAGAGCAATTTAGGAAGCAGAAACAAATTTTATAACTCAAACAAGGCTGAAATCAGGAGGCTTCCATCTGGATTGCACAAACAACTATCAGCTAAAACATTAGCAAAAAAAGATGGACCCTTCAAAAACAGAAACCTTGCAGCTTCATTAGATATAGTTGTGGAAACCATGGTGTCTCAGTCTGATTCTTTAAAAACATAGATTCTCAAGTGTAAGCATCTCACAGATAAGTCAAGGGCTGGTTTTAAGCCAAAAATCATGGAATTTTCTATGAGATAAGTTGGGGGTGTCTAATTGGGGAGTGTATGACTATAATGTTGTCTGATTTTATCTTCCCTTGTTTCTCCCAGGTTGAGTAGGTCAGGAGCCTATCACAGCAGTGAGGGTAGAGTGAGGGAAATGGTGCTTGTGAAGAGAAGCATAAAATGCCCAATTAATGACACAAGACAGACAGCATTGAATTGATGTAAAAAAAAAACACAACAGATTCAAACTGCAGGAAACTAACACCACAGTTTAAAAGCACACCACAGCATAGCAACCCTCAGAAAGCGTTCGGAATTACAGAGTTAACATGCTCAGAAGAACTAGTTGCTGAGCTCTGATCAATATAAACAACAGAATCATCAAATGTGCTCTAAGTGAAATTAAAGCTTGGAAATACTCTGCAAGCATAAAAGATGGTTCACATACACTTTGCAGACAATCAACAGGCAACTGACACCCCTGAAGCGCCCTGAACTCAAATTCTCATCTTATAGCCAGTTATCTAGGTCATCTTACTTAAAGCTAATTACCATTTTAGTAGAACTTACTTTCAAGTAAGTATGTTTAACACAGGAATTCTAAACACACTTATTTGGGAGTAAGTCTATCATAGCTCCATGGGAAAAACATGTTTAGGCCATCCAGGGGATGCTGGGGGCCCACGAATGCCTCTATAGGGCTCTCCAACCCTTGAGAAAATCATGATTGTGACCCACTTCCAGTTCATGATAGCAAATCGGAGTTGGGTCAGGAATTGCTATTTTGAGACATTCTGACAGTTAGGGAGCCCTGAACATTAAACTTATGTTTTAATCCAGAGAACTCTCAGTTTATACCTAGTAAATAATTATAAAGCTTGAAAATGCCTTATTAACTTTTTATATTGATTGCGATGCAAAAAGGAGCTCAGCCAAAATACATCCGAGAGCCATACATTAAATGTCAAAAAGCTACATACAATGTGGCTTGCAAGTTGTGGTTTGGCCACTCCTGTTTTTGACTGATTTCAACAGCTACTGTATTTCCAAACCATCTTGGTACTTGCATATAGTTACAATAGCAGAAGTTAGAAGTTTAAATAATCTTCTGTTCCATTCATTTGGAACATTTAAAATTCTATCATCCAGTCTATAAAACAACACTACACTAAATTCAGTTCTATATCTTGTTTGATTTCTTTTCACAACCCACACATGTTCCTTTACAGCTAAACTGTTGTTTCCCCTGTAACACTTTATAATTTGCTAGAACTGCCAACCAGCAGAGGTTGCTTTCTGCTGCTCTGAACAGATTGTTCAGAGGCAGCATCACTATAGAGTTAGCAGGAGCTAAACTATATTTTTTTCATGGCACACACTAGACACTAGCAAAAAAAATTACATATACAATATTGTGCAAATAGCAGAATTTACAAAAAGATGAATATAGTGGTGTGGCTTTCTTTCCAATTGACTGGATCCTGGAACGTATTTTAAAATAGGGGTATAGTAGAGCAGAAACCTTTGGTGCTAACCAGGATTTAGAAATTGTGATTATCAGCTAATTGGTAAAGTTAAGTCCCGAGGTCTCCTCAGCTATAGAATGTAGAGTTGGGTGGTATAATTTTATATTAGTTTTTAGCGTTCATTAAAGGTATTTTCTATTTTTTTAATGATACTTGCAAGTTGCTTGAAGTGTAATTACTGGAAAAAAGTGGGATACAAGTGAAATAATTCTCAAGCCAAGTTATAAACAGAAAGAAAAATGAGAGTTTATTAAGTTTAATATCTTAAGTCTGAAGATCAATCTGAGTGTGCTTCAGAAAACATTTGATGGATATAATGACCACTTCAAATATAACAGCAAAAATTGGCCCCCGTTGTACACCAGTATCTTTTGTTTGATGACAATTGAAGAGAATATGGTATCTGAAAATATGGTAAACTAACATATTCCAGGGAATTTGTTTACTGCATGTTTTCAGATCTTTGAATAACCTTCAATGTTACAAAATAACATATGCTCCAGTGCAAATTTAGAGATACATAATTTACTATAACGCCTGATGTAGCCCTGATTCAGCCCCTCTCCAACTACAGAAGTTTCAAGAACACAGAAGGTTCCTTGGTCAGCAAGTGGTACATGAAATGGGTGAGAAGTCACCTTTGCAGTACTCTTTCTCACCCAGTCTTGCCCAAAGCTACAGCAGTAAAGTATTGCTTACTCTACAATGTTGACAAAGATAGAGGCGTTGCAGTGGTTGATGTGTTTCTTGATGACGCATAGCAGGTTCAGAGTAAATGCTGCAATGAATATCACCAGCCACTACCTCATATTAGCACCTAGAGTTCTAGAAATCAATAAGGATTTCCAAGTAGGACAATTAGGAACCTGGTGCAGTTGAACGGATGACACCTACATTCTCTTCTTTTGCATTTATCACCCTTCACAACAGCCACAATTGATGAGCAAAGCTATCTCTGGCAGAACCATATGAAGGAGTTAGTGACCACCACACATTGACAATCCAAATAACCACTGGCCAGTGCTGATGGAGCATCAGCTGGCCTCCCACTTGGTGCTAAGGCCCAGCACTGACTGGTGCTGGCCCAGCATCAGGGCTCCCTCCTCCTATGGTGCCGTGAACGTTCTTTATGTTTACGACACTTAGAGCCGGTGGTACACCCATACCGCCAGTGATAAGGGCTTCAGGATTGGGCTCTTAGTTCCGTGGTTACAGTCCTCACCACCAAAAACAACATGAGATTATTGAAGCCATCATCCACACAGCAAAATCTGGCCCAGGAGGAAGAGGCTGCTATCAATAAACACAGACAAAACTCCAGGTCAGTAATGAATTTTGATTTGCTCAAGTGACCTAAGAACCAGCACTTTTCCAATCATAATTAGAAGTGTTTCTCTAAAAAACGTTCTACTGAAATATATTTCTGAAGCTATACTGACCTTATGGATATTTTTATGCTTTCCAGAAATACCTCAGGAATTTCTTGGGTATACTCGATTTGTACATTTGAATACCCACACCCCATCAGTCAAGCTGCAATATTTAGGCATAGCAGTTACATTTGATTGGAAGAACATCAAGATTGTTTTTAGAAATCAGGTTCATATGCAGAGAAATCCCCTTAAGATAGGCATAAACTTCATGAGACATGGACACCTAAGTAACTTCATAACTTTAATAATTTCTACACACCCTGCAAAAATTTGATCTGCATCTAATGAAGAGGGGAAACGTCAAGATCATTCCAGCTGGCTCCATCTCCAACCTCTGTGTGAGCACCATCTGTATGTACACACTAAGGTGCATAGAGTCTGGGTGACATACGCAGAAAAAATCTCAAATGCATGGAGGTCCAGAGCTCCTTACTGGTGAACTAAAACATACACAGGGTTTACCATTTTAGATTGTGGGCAGGAAATTGTATGTTTGAAAGTTCACTACAATGGAAAGCTAGCATGTCAGGGAAAGTTTTTTAGACTTCTAGCATCATTTGTCATGAACTAGTTTTCCAATTGCAGTAACTTTAATCAAGGGCAACATACAAATACAAAATCCCCTACTATACCCATCATTGCAATAATACCGTATAGCAAAGGTTCCCAACCTTTCCCAGTTCACAGAGCCCTTATTGTACCAATTTTTTTTCATTGCACACCTAGGCCAAATGAAATACCTTGAAAATTTAAAATAGCCCACAGTGCCCCTGCAAGTTCATCACAGTGCCACAGAGTGCCGTGGTGCAGTTTAGGAACAGCAGCCATATATTTCTGCATGTTTGAACCAGACCTCTCTAGAAATTTGTTATGACACAATATTCTGTTTTGTTGGTTCTGAAGTCTATTCACAAGATTCATTGGGTACAAGATTTAGAACATCTTTTAGAAACAGCATGTTACAAATGAGCATTGTATATGATAGGAAAGCATTCTAATAGGCCACGATTCTGCAACCCAGTCTACTTTGAGACACACTTACCCCATTATAGAAGAGATTGTACAGTAGGGTAGAAAAAAGATTTATTTTCAAAGCAAGGCCAAAAAAATGAAACAAATTAACTGTATCTTGTGCTCAGATTAAACATGTACAGGAAATACTCAACATTGTTTCCTTCAACGTCTGCTTTAATATTGATGAGAAAAAAGTCCACCCCATCCTCCCCAGCAGCAGGATGTAAGTGTTTATTCCCCTCAAAGGTTTCATGCTACAGCACACTCTTTGTGATACTCAGCTGCCTCCAGCAGCCACTTTCCAGACAAGACATAGTATTTTTGCTAGGGACACCAGGGCTTGCTACAACATCATAGAAGGGAAAACCCGAACACCATAAGTACCCCTTTGTAAAACGAAGGTAGACCACCTCAAATGTAAGGCAGCCACTACATAGAAATACACTCCTGAAGTTTTCCTACAATGCCCATGAGCCCTACAATTCCCTCTGGACAGCACTCCACTTTAACTCTTTAACTGCATTGATTATAGCTTTCTTTTATAAAGTCTGTGATGAGGTTGAATACAAACACATACAGTATATAAATTAGGTTACTGTAAAATTGTTTTAAAGTCATTTCAATTAACACTGCAGTTTCCAAGAATCTACTGTCAATGTTAAGTGAAGACTTCCAGTACTGGTAACTGTACATTGCATAAAGTATTGGTACAGAAATTGACTTGTTCACTGTCAAGAAGTTCTATGACATTAGAAGACTAGTCCATGAAAAACATGAGATTAAAAGTAATACTAAAAACAAATTTGGCACCAAGTTGTGTAACTTTCTCCAAGAAAAAAAACGCTACCAATTTTAAAATAAGGTAAACAACCCAGTCCTATGCATGTTTACTCAAAGGTAAGTCCCATTATAATCAATGGGGCTTACTTCAAGGTAAGTGTGGATAGGTTTGCAGCTTCAATGAGACTCCAGTTTAAATACAGTTCAGCCCATCTGGAATTGGCACCATTATTTATTGACCTATTGTTGTTAAATCAAGAAACCACCTGACTTTAAAGTACTCCCATGCTGCGGAGGAGAATTGAAGATTTTGATGAAACACAAGAAAATACAATAGCATTTTATGCTATTCTGCATGCAGTTGTGATAGATATGCTAATATGGAAGAAATTGCACAACAATGACATACTGACAATTTTGTTTGTGACAAAATATGCTGCACAAGCACAAAGGCAAGTCAGGATTCCATTCGGTCCTCTATGCACAAAACAAAATCACTTACACATGCACAATCCCCCCCCCTTAAGCAGGCAGAATGATAATCTAGGATACAAGCCATATTTCCCAAAATATGGAAGTTTTAAACTCAGAACAACATTCCATTAGATAAGTTCTAAGATGGAGATAGTAATGAAAACAGAAACTAGTACCAAGAATTGGTCAAGGCAGGAATTTGAACAGCAGCTTAAAAAGCGATACCATAGTGTCAATTAGGAACTGTCTGAATTCAGTTAGTGGGACTAAAGGATTGCCTTCCGATTAAATGCACGTGCAGTCTTATTCGGCAGAACTCAATGATTTGATTTTTATTTGTGAGCTCAGGGCTTCATATAGAGATTGTAGTCAGCCATGTAAGTGGTATCTGGAATTTTTCTGCCTTAGCTACTACTGTACTTAATTTTTTTCCAAGCAGAGCTAATAGAAGGGAGATGAGAGAGAAAGCAATTTAGATTGGGAAACAGCACAGTGGAAGGTTAAACCTCAAACATAATGTGCAGGTGACCTTCAGAGACTGATGATTATCGTATATACTCATGTATAATTCGAAATGGATAAGGCAAGGGCAAGTTTTAAGCCAAAAATCATGGAATTTGCTACGATCCATGGATAGGTCGATGGTAAAACTTAGGGGTATAGGCAGTTCTTTGAATTAGATAATTCTGTCTGATTTAACACTACACCAGATCCTGACAAATGACCTACCAGTAACTGTTAGCTAAGAACCTAAGAATAGGTATGTACAATCTATTTATTGAAGAGAAGTAAAATTGTAAGGTGCATTTTCATTTAACACAGCATACTAAAACAAGCCTGTATGCCAGAAAGTGCCTTTCTTGTTGCTATAACCTGAGATGTTTAAAGTTAGGGGTACCAGATACAATCTGGGGCAGAGCGCCTATGAACACTGTATAGAAGAGAGAATTTGGGCAGGTGCCACTTTTGAAACCTTTTCATAATGAGCTGCACCTGCCCAAATTCCCTCTTCTATACAATGGTTAAAGGTATAGGTACTCTGTCCCAGTTTTATCTGTAACCCTATTTAAAGGAGCTCTAAATGTTTTCAGGAAATCCTTCAGAGTCTGATTCTTTATCAGTACTTAAAATTCATACTTAAAATTCAAAAACTTAAAAATTAGTTCAGAGAGCCTGAACTTGGAGAGAAACATGCAATTTGAATCTGGGGGATATCTCTCTCCATGCCAAATCCACAAGAACGGGTTAGAGAAAGAATTACATACTCCTGCACTAGCACTTTCATACTTAAAATTCAATGCAACGTTTGTTGTTATATAGGCACTGGAACCCTCTTGCATATTACATGTTAGTGTATAGTTGGCCCCAAAGAGTTTTTATGTAAGGAGATTTCTACTGGATCAGGTGAACTATCTTGTTATGTTTCATTCAGTAGCAACCCAGATGCTTCTATGAAGCCATCAAACAGGATTTATTTATTTAATGAATTTATTCTGCTCCTATATTAGGGCACCCAAGGTGGCTTACAATAAAAAATACAGAATCAAATTTAAAAAGAACAGATAATTAAAAAGACCACAATGGACAATACAATCATTAAAACTGCAGATTAAAAAATACAAGTTAAAATGCCAGCCCATCATGTCAGCAATTAAATACTTCTTTAAAAAGAAAGGTCTTAAGACCCTGCTGAAAGATTGCTAGCGAGGGAGCTGTTCTTAATTCCAAGGGGAGGGAATTCCACAACCGTGGAGCCACCACCGAGAAGGCCCTATTCCTGGCCGCCATCCCCCTCACCTGACCTGGTGGCAGCACAGTCAACAGCCCCCCCCCCCCAGATGACCTGATAGCATGGATAGGATTGTATGGAAGAAGGCGGTCCCTCAAATACCCTGGACCCAAGCTTTAAAAGTCAAAACTAGCACTTTGAATTGGGCCTGGAAACGAACTGGCAACCAGTGCAGCCACCAAAGCAATGGTCCGACTGAATCGAACCAACGAGCCCCGGCAACCACATGGGCAGCCGCGTTCTGCACTAGTTGCAACTTCCGGACTGTCTTAAAAGGCAGCCCCACGTAGAGCGCATTGCAGTAGTCTAATGATTCATCACAGCTGGCAAATCAGCTGGCGAATCAGCCGAAGCTGAAAAGAAGGCTCCCTGGCCATAGCCGCCACCTGAGAGTCCAGGAGCAGCTGCGGATTCAGGAGAATCCCCAAGCTGCACATCTGCTCCTTCAGAGGGAGTGCAACCCCATTCAGAGCAGGACGATAGTCCAATACCTGAGGTATTGATTGTAGCCTTCCGGACCAGGAGAACCTCTGTCTTATCCAGATTTAATTTCAGCTTGTTCGCCCACATCCAGTCCCCAACTGCCTCCAGGACTTCGACTGTCCCCTCGGAATCAGGAGGAGAGATAAAGCTGGGTGTCATCAGCATACTGATCGCACCCTACCCCAAACCTCTGGATGACCTCTCCCAGAGGCTTCATATAGATGCTGAACAGCATGGGGGATAGAATGGGTCCTTGCGGCACCCCAAACCTAAGAGGCCAGGCTGCTGAGCAAGCACCACCTTCTGAGACCTGTCAGCCAGGAAGGAGCAGAACCACTGCAAAACAGTGCCCGAGCCCCAACTCAGCCAACTGACCCAGAAGGACACCATGGTCGATGGTGTTGAAGGCCGCTGAGAGGTCCAGCAGGACCAACAGGGATGCACTCCCCCTGTTCATTCACCGGCACAGGTCATCCACCAAGGCGACCAAGGCAGTTTCAGTCCCAAACCCCAGCCTGAAATGGTTCCAGATAATTCACTTCCTCCAGGACCCTCTGAAGCTGGGATGCCATCACCCGCTCAATCACCTTGCCCAGGAACGGGATATTTTAGACTGGCCGAAAGTTGTTCAAATTGGTGGGATCCGGGGAGGGTTTCTTCAGGAGGGGGCAGACTTAAAGGAATTAGCCTTCCTCTGCAAATAGTATTGAGTGATATTACTGCCTCTGGAGGTTCCATACAGCCATAATGGTTAACCGGCAGGTTCATAAAGAATATGTTCACTATAGTTGTGTTAGCAAATTGTTATTGCTACATGTTGTGACAATGAGTTTCATCAATTGATTGTGCATTGTGTATAAAGCTATTTTCATCCGGAATCTACCACTGATTGGCTTTATTAGATTACCTCTAGTGTTAGGAGGGTATGACAAACCGCTTTATCTAAATGACTGTTCTTCAACCTTGGGGTCAGCACCCCAATGGGGTCACAAAGCCTCAGGTGTGGGGTTGCGGCAACTTATGGGAACGAAAAGGCTTGAAGATCACTGGACTAGAGCATCACCAGGTAAAGGAACTAATTTTTTTAAAAGACAACAGTGTTAGGACTCTCTTACATGAAGAAGCAAGCAACACTTAGTAATGCCAAGGCTGATGTAGTAATCTTCGTTAGTATCCATGAAACCAGAAGTAGTACTCTGCTAATTTCTATTTGAGATTGGTTTTTTTTTTCCTTTTTACTTCTCCAGGGTTCGAGGCATTTGCTCCTGGTAGCATCATAAATGAATGGCGGCTGCAGAGGTGGGTGGGTAGGTCCTGCCACAGTCAGTGGGGCTCCACGGGTCAAATTGCTGGAGGGGTTAGAAGGCACGAGGACCTGCAACCCCACCAAGGGAGCCCCAAAGTGCTGCCTAGAACCATGTAGCTTTATGGAGCGACACTACTACATATAAGTCCTGATCATATTTCAAGTAAGAGGTGAAGTAAAAAATGCTTGAGCTGCATCTTCAATATTCCAATTGTTTTCTTAAGCCCCACAGTTCAAGCACAGGAATATTTTATATATGGAGGAGGAATTGACAAGCCATCACAGTCATCATGACTTGTAACCTGCATGCGACCTCTGGGTTTTAGAGGTAGCCTTTCTCTGCATGCCAGTTGCAAGGGAGTGGTAACAGCATACAAATATCTTGTTTTGGATGCTCCAAGAGGCACCTAGTGGGCCATTGTGAGATATATGAAAGTGGACTAGATGGGCCCTAGGCCTGATCCAGCAAGGCTCATTTTACATAGAAAGGGAAACTATAATTAATTAGATTACAGCCAGACAGATTTGACCAATTTAAAAATATGTATTTATAGACAAGAACATGGAAACTAAATCTTTCAGATTGTTTTCTTCAGTTTCAAATCATTTTCGATTGAAAACTTGCAGTTCATAAGCAGAAAATTTTGGATCTCTTCCAATCAACTAATTTAAGTAGGCTGAGTCACCACAGCCAACCATAATGAGCCCTACTATTAGAACGTGTAATATGGCACTGCAAAATGAATAGAGGTACTGAGAATCCAGACCAAAGTAGAAGCTTCAACAGAGCAGTAAGTTACCAGCCAGTTAGTTTCAAGGCCTTAAGCCTACTGGGCAAGAAAATCAGTTCAAAGCATCTCAAGTACACCATTTCAGACTGCAGATGAGGGACTAAGTTTTACAATTCCCTTTTGTAAAAGGTGCGCACACAGTCCATGCAAATAAAAATAAGAAGCTAGTACATCAGAAAGGATCTGACCTAGCATATCATTGCACAGAAGCTTGCATTACCACAAAACTAGAGCACCATTTAAAAAATAGCATTTTTTACCCACTCACTGTGCCTGAAGTGACACAATACTGAGAGCTAGGATGGCATAGTGGTTCAAGAGTTGAACTTTGACCTGGAAGATTCAGGTTCAAATTCCCTCTCAGCCATGAAGCTTCCTGGGTGACCTTGGGCCAGTCACACACTTTCAGCCTCACATACCTCATAGGGTTGTTGTGAGGACTAAAGGAGGGAAGGCACCAAATTCACCACCCTGAGCTCCTTGGAGAAGTACAGTATAAAAGTGTGAAAAATAAATTCATAATACTTGCTATCACCTGATTCTTTTCAATGTGTAGGACAATCCTTAAACAATGAATACAAAAAACTCTCTCATACTTAGGATTAGTTTAAAGCCACTAGCCTGGAGGAGGGAGACAGTGTTAATTCAGAATGATCCTGGATTATGAAGATACTCGCTCCATGTTCAATAAATAAAACTCCCATTATCACTGAACATCAAGGTACAGAAGTCCTGGATTAGGCAATTTGTATTAGTTGCCATTTTGCTAATTGCTATATTACTTGGTCTTTTGATTTGGATAAGTTTAGAGTTAGTGGGGTTTGTCAATGTGATGGTATTATTTATTAGTTTAAGGTATATGTGAGAGCTTTTGAGCTGAAATAAAATTCCATGTATGGTGAAATTCCATGTATGGCCAATAAAATTCTATTCTATTCTATTGGCAGAAGATTTAGTCGAGAGGGTTAATGCCTGCATTTGCCTGAAGAGCTGAAGGTCGCCAGTTCGAGACTACCGGAAGTCTCTGTGAACGGCAGACCTTGTAAATTGCAACTGATTAACAGCTGAGCTGTCTTCGGCTGCCTTGTGTGAGGGGGAGTTGTGCCGAAATCAGCTGCGTCTCTGGTGGGAGCAGGGAAGCTGCTTATCAGCCAGCAAGAAGACAAATGGGTGGCCAGAAAGAAGGACTAAATCCAGAAAGATCCATCTGTATGTGTGTAGTTCTTGGAAGATAGAACGTTTCTGTAAAAATTGTAAAAACCTGTGGGTTTCTGAATAAAGTCTGCCTATGTAAACCGCCTTGAGTTATAGTCATTAGAGAAATCTGGTGACCTAAGAAAGGCTGTATACAAATACAAGTATTATTATTAGTATTATTATTATTCTACAATTCCCATACATCAAGACAAAAGACTGGTGATTATGTAACTATCTTTCATCACTTTCTAGAGATTACTTAATTTGTCCAAACTCTTTTTTTTAGGGGGGGGAGGGGTTTGACACCTTGCAATGTTATCAATGAATAATGGAAACATCAGTTAGTGGTTTTGTCAAGTGTGCAATATGACATATAGGAGATTACAAATAATCAAATAATTTTATATACGTTAATTGGAAAATATTAGGCTGTCCATCAAAAGACAGATGTGAATTTTCTGGAATACTGTCTTTCAATGTTTTTAATATAGACATTTTGAATCCATCCAAGGAATGAGGGACCAATCAAGAAAAGGTTGCATTATGACCAACTAAGAGCACTACATTCTGTACCAGGATGTAATTCCCAGATTATGGCCACAAACACCTTCACGGAACAACTTTGTAATACTTTATTGAAATTAAGTCAACAGGAGCATACAACCTGTAAGACTTGTGTACAATTCCCACTTCACATCAAGAGAAGCCACTGTAGCTGTACGTTAATTATGATGCACAACTGTGGCACAGTAACAGTTTAGAAAAGTTTAACCCAAGGCATGCTATGTTTTAAAGCAATTTATTTGCTTTAATGCATAGACATTCATTACTCATGTTGCACATGAGCTTGCAACATGTTAGACCAATACAGCCACCAGGTTAGAGGAAAGATGGGGGGGGGGAGATTTTTCTCAGCAGTAACTAAGGGACAGATGAGACACCTGTATTATATGAAACCATCATATTCTCCCCAATGGAAGACACTCATCTGTGAAAAACAGGGTTCAAGGGCAAATAAATGGAAAGGCAAGGTTCCCTATCCAATGCCCATCCCTTCTGTACTCAAAATTCCTTTGATATTGCTTTAAATGAATTCATCACAACACACATTCTGACAGGTTGCACCACTACAATATGGATTTAAGAATCACAGGGATCTATGTATGTTTATCCGAACTAACCCTAACCTCAGGGTACAGAGCTTTCACTCTGAAATAAGTGCAAGTTAAGTAATCCAAATGTACTAGTTTGCAAGGGAAGAGAGACTACGTTCCTACAAATACATCTGACCTACATGCCAGATGTTTTCACTCCATACTTTTAGACTTCTACAGAATGTGAGAAGGGAACCAAACCACTATTCAGAATGTCAGTGTCCAATTTATAGAATGGGTTTTTTGTGTTGCAATTCATCTACTAGCTAAATGGAAGAGTTGATAGTCCCTGCTAACTGGGCGAGAGGCACTTTTTCAAGTGGCGTCCTCTTATATTTAACAGGGGGAGAGCAATTGTCCCTCTTCACCCCAGCACAGTGTCTTTCTCGTGGCTGTTGCTGGTGGTGTTCTCCATTATTTTAGATTGTGAGCCCTTTTGGGACAGGGAGCCATTTAACTTTAATGTTATTATTTGCCTGTAAACCGCTTTGTGAACTTTATGTTGAAAAGCGGTATATAAATACTAGTGATTGATTGATTGTTATGACATTTTTCTTAAAGTATAAAAAAAGGAAATATTGAGTCATTATAATGTTCACAATTGTAAAACTATGCCTAATTCCACTGATTTTGACAAGATTTGTTGGCTAGTCATATCTACATTTACTGTATAAGTATTTTGTGTTTCTTCTGCCAGTGTAAAATAAGCTCAAGTTTCCCTGAGAGAGTCAAATTAATACAGTTTGCATACTGAATTCTAGTCTCCTAGAACTGCCTCAGATGGAAACATATATGATGTACCTATTCATTCAGACATTTTATTAGATTGTTTAGTTGCATAACTCATTAGTGTTATATGTTTAAGGTTAAGTGTTATCAGTGTTTTAAGTAGTAGTTGTAAGCTTTAAGTTACATGCTTTTTTTTTTATCCAACCAGAAGGAATAGTTAAAATGAAACATTTTAGGAGTTTTTAGTCAGTAATGTTGGAAGCCATAAAAGGTTGCACACTGAGCAAATCTGTAGAGATACCTTACTGCAACTTGCATTGCACATTAATCTCCTAGATTGCACTATATCTCCTAGAACCCAAATAATAATGCGAGGTATTACATATACAGTTCACACTCTTCCTGACACACCCAAAAACCCATTTCTAAGGCCAACTGGTGGAGTAGCTGACAGTGTTAACATCTGCAGATGGAAGGGACAGAAATAGCAGCCCCAGGTGTAAGGGACTCTTTGAGTTTATATGTGCACTGCACAGTACTACTATTTTGTCAACAGAGACTCATTTACTCATGTAAATTAAATTATGTTCCGTTATTACATAGATACAATTGATATTCTCAATAGGGAACTTACCTGCAACACTAGTAATGGTGACTGGAACGCCTTGCACTTGAACACCTGCAGCGCCCAAGTTGGCTACACTTACTGTCTGAAGATTAGGCACTGATGCAATCTGGGCAGCATTTAGTGTTATTGGTGTACCAGCAACAGCTACTGGTGCAATCTGAGCTATAGTACCACCACTCGAAGACACTGGGGTAATGGTTAATTGCTGGGGTATCCCAGCATTTTGAACTTGAAGATTTGAAAGGCTTTGAAGATTCTGGACCTGCACCGTCTGCCAGCTTATCTGCCCTGATGGGGTTAAAGTTGGTGCTCTGATGAGTACTTGAGTTGGACTCACTGCTTGTAGCTGAACATTCTGCAGAGGCTGCTGCTGAATTGTCTGAATAGTTTGTCCTGACTGAAGCTGAAAAGATTGTGGAGAAATAGCCTGAATGATCTGCTGCTGAGGCTGTTGGATCTGTATCTGCTGTAGAATAGGTTGACCTACTATTTGCACCTGCTGCAGTGAATTTGACTGATCCTGCACATTTTGCAGTCCATTAGACTGAAGCTGACTGGAGTTCTGAGATTCTGTTTCTGATGTGGTTGTTTGAGGTTCTTCGTTGTTAGGCTCAGAACTATTTGCTGTGCTTGCATACTGGCCCGTTTCTGCACTGCTTACTAAAGTTTCACTGCTTGTTAGTGATGTGGAGGCAGTAGTTGTGGAAGTCGAAGAAGAAGGAGAATCTGGCATAGTACTAACAGAAGCTGTTGTGGCGGGCGTTGACAGCAGCTGACTTCCATTGGAAACACTAGTATCAGTTGACTGAGTAACCTGTCCAGAACCACCCCCAGCTGCAACATTTATTACAGGTAATGCTAGAGTCACTCCCCCAATATTTATAGGCAATGATGTTACAACTTGTGCCTGAGTACCAGCAATAGGCAGCTGCAATGGAATGGAAACTCCAGGTCTAATCTGGACAGGTACTGTTTGATTTGCTAAGTTCTGCGCAATAATATTTCCAGAAGCTGTTCTATTTGTAGTTGTAATAATAGCCTGATTATTCCCTGCAGGGATGAGCTGAATTTGACCCTGTAAATCTTGCAAAGTGGTGGCGTTAGCAGGATTTATCTGAATTTGTTGACCTTCTGTTGTCTGAATCTGTGGAATCACCTGGTACTGAACACTACCACCCGGGTTCTGTACTTGTATGACTTGAAACTGTCCTGGAGTTGCTCCAGAAGAATTGGTTGGTTTTGTTTTTGAGGGAGATGCATTTCCATTGCTACTGGAGGGACTTGCTGCACTTGAAGCAACAGAAGATGCTTGCTGGATGTTATTCTCTTTTGAAGCAGGAGCAGCAGCAACAAGCTGCCAAGCATTTCCAGCAAGCTGAGTTGTTACTAATTCTAACTGCTGTGGTTGATTCTGAAGCTGCACCAAACCTTGACTCGGATCTATAATTATCTGTTGTCCAGTTGCTTGATTCTCACCAGGAGTCCCTATTTTACTGCAAGTTGCTGCCAGCAAAGCCAGAGGAGAAGGTTGAGAATCCTAACAAAAGCACATACAGACATGATACAGACAGCATATTAGGAGATAAAAATGACATCTGAACAAGAAGCAGTAACAGGAATACGACATCTTCTTGAAAACAAGATAGCTAGAAAACAGCCATGTATAAACTTATCATTTTCATTCTAGTCTTATCTGTTATTTAAAAAAACAACAACCTATGAAGCCATTCATTCCAAGTAAATGGAAACCCAATCAAAAGTGTCTTCCTCTACTGAACCTTTCATAGAGCTTTGCTGTAAAGTGATGAGTTAAAATTCACCCCTCAAAAAAAGTGGATCACTGCCAGAAAAATTTGTGTCCATAAATTAATCACATGGCAACAGATCATTAACTGATCAGGATGCAATGACTATTTCTAATTTTTACATTAGCAACTTCCCCATTTTCCTATACATGTTACCTGAGAGGCTCCAGTTTTACTTTTCTTGTTGTTATTGTTTTCCGCCTCGGGAGATTTCTCTCCCTCCGAGGGCATAGCTTCCTCCTTCTTTTGATCTGTGAAAAGCCATTAAACATGGTTACCTTTATTTGCACACACACACACACAACGAAGACGAAATCAGGACATTCTCGCCAGGTCCCTGCCCTTCCTTCTACTTGAATTTGAAAGCTACCATCCACATCATTACTACAGGGAAGGGGGAGGAAAAAAACACAGAGTCCTGAGAAACGTGGTTTGAAACCCGGCCCACGGGGGGATGGCGAGCGAACACCCAGAAAGGGGAGATTTGATTGGCTTCTGTTCTTTAAGACTGCAAGTCAAGGGGGGGGAAAAACCACCCACAGCCCTTCTCCTCCTCCTGCCCCTAATATAAAGCATCTACGGCTACTGAGTGGCCCAGGATGCTTTAGGGGCAGGAGGAGGGAGGGGAAAATGGGAGGAAACAGCAACGAAGGAGGGATGGATGTGCATTGGAGGGAGGGCTAGGAAAGAAAGGGGGAATGGAAGAGGGAGGAAAGGAGGAGGGACAGAGGGAGGGATGAACCGGTGAGGAAGAAAGAGGGACCCAGGAGGGCTGGGGGAGAGCAGGGTGGGATGGCGCGGGAATAGGGGGAAGCGCGCCAGGGTGGCAGGGAGGTGGGCGGCGGGGGAGGCAGGGAGGGGGCTACATACCGCTCATCCCGCATTAACGCCCGCTGAGGCGCGGCTCGAGGAGGAGGGGAGGGACGGAGGGCGGGGTGCTGGGGGTAGCGGCGGGGAGAAGGCCGGTCGCTGCCGGAGCTGGGAGGAGCAGGTCGGCCTATTTTTCCACGAATGGCCGCCGCTGGGCTGTGGCGTAGCTGCCCGTCTCTCCGCCCGCTGCCGCCGCCTGCCTCAACCCCGCCGCCTGATTGACAACTTGGGAGCCTGACGAGAGAGGAGGGGGGAGAAGAGAGAGAGAACGAGAGATGTGGTGGAGGAGAGGCGGGGCCCTGCGAGGCCCAGGCTGACACCCACTGATGAGGGAACGGCAGTACTAGCGGCAGCCGGGAAAGGGGAGGAGGCGGGGCGAAGGCGGCGCGAGACGCGCACGAGCCAGGCCCTTCGCCTTAAAAACAAGCAGGCCCCGTCGACCTTTCTGACAGCATCCACGGCGGCGGCAAAGCAGGAGAAAAAAGGGGAGGGGAGGAAAAGGAGCAGGTGGGCATGGCCAAGACAGTGCGAGTTCGTGGAGAAGGGCGGGGGAAGAAGGAGCAGGGTAAACGCCGCTGGGGAGCTTTCTCTCTTATTTTTGCCCGCGCTCCCTGACAGCGCCTGGCAGGCGGGCATAGGCTGGCTCAGGGGCGGGGAGACGCAGCAAATGGGATCTTCTGTTCCCCGCCCCTTCTTCAGCGGCAAAAGCTGTGGATCTACTGATTGACAGGCGCGAGAGGATCAGGCGACGAATGACAGGCGCAGGCGAGAGAGGCGCGAACCAACTCGCGCGCCTGTAACTGACAGCGCGGGAAGACCAGGCTACGGCAGCCACTTTTTTAAGAGGTGGGAGAGGTGGCAGGCAGGCAGCCCTTTTGAAGCAAAATCCTCGCTTTCTAATTGATCAAATTACCCTCGTTTTCAATTCTAGCTAACCGAGACTGTCACTTCTTTGCAGGACCGATAAGAGAGTTCGTGCCCATTTCAGCTGTCGATCATTAGAACTCAGTGAGATTTTAAGTGGCTTGTGATTGGCTCTAATGAAGTGAATGGCATGCCGGGATTTGTAGTGTTCGACAGTGTCATACTTGTGCAAAGCAACGGAAGTGGTGGTAGCACCCCCCCCCCTTGAGAACATGCTCCTTTAAGGGGAACGCTATCTCCTCCAGAACAGGTGGACACAGGATGGTCAAAAAGGCCTCTATGAGGTCTGGATTTAATTTCAGCTAATTCATCTATTCATCTCATCAAAACACTGGCTCAAGGTTTCCACAACCTCTCCAGCTGGGGATGGCTTCAAGATATACAGTACTGTGTATTTTCCATCCATACCTTTTGATATATATATGGCATATATTTCAGGTTCAAATCCTGAGAATACTTCTAAATAAATTCAAATTCTGCAAGTTTATAATAATTAAGTGCAGGTTGATATGGGAGCAAGAGCCTTGAAGAAATGTGGTCCTAGACTATTTAGCCTTTAAAAGTCAATATCAGCACCTTGTATTTCTTTTTAAAAATTATATCCCACCTTTCCCATGCAAGAGCAAATGCCCAGTTAGCTCACAAAGTTCCACAATAAAAATTTACAATGTATCAAAACAAACTCTGCACCCATTCATAAATGGGGCAGATTACTCAATACCTGCGTCAAGGATTTCTTGACTAGGAGGACCTGTCTTTTCAATCTCAACCTATAGGCCCTCATCCAGACCCCAATTGCCTTCCTGGTCTCAACCTCCTGTGCGCGTGCCTAGGTGAGTCTGAGCACACAGGGAAGAGGAATGTAAATACTCTAATGACTATCTAGAATTTGGCTTTACCACCTTGATCAACCATGGCATAGAGAAGGTACAATGCATTCTGTTCAGTGTTGTTCTCAGTGCTGAAGCAATTACTCAATTCAAATGCCACTTAAATACAAAGCATTCAGAAATTAACCCCTGCTAAGTGGGCAAGAGGCACTTTTTCCAGTGGTGTCCTCTTATATTTAGCAGGGGGAGAGCAATTGTCCCTTTTCACCCCAGCACAGTGTCTTTCTCGTGGCTGTTGCTGGTGGTGTTCTCCATTCTTTTAGATTGTGAGCCCTTTTGGGACAGGGTGCCATTTAACTTTAATGTTATTATTTGCCTGTAAACCGCTTTGTGAACTTTATGTTGAAAAGCGGTATATAAATAGTAGTAGTGATAGTGATAGTGAAATTCT
Organism: Lerista edwardsae; assembly: GCA_029204185.1. Lineage (NCBI taxonomy): Eukaryota > Metazoa > Chordata > Lepidosauria > Squamata > Scincidae > Lerista > Lerista edwardsae. The sequence goes on from JAJKFI010000009.1 coordinate 12,148,763, forward strand.
AAAAAGAATGTGGAGTTCTTTCTACTTTCAAAAAGTATGATTTATTAAAAACAATGACTTCACTTCCTGCTTAATGACATCACTTCTGGCCCTAGGTTTTAAGGGGGGTCCTGAAGGTGCAAAAAAGGTTGCACAGGTCCTAAAAAGGGGGTCCTGGTGAAAAAAAGATTGGGAACCACTGCTGTAAAATAAGGTGTAAAATAAGGAAATTATTTTCCTTCCAGAAAATAAGGTGGCAACCCTATATTGGAGGACGGCAAACCCTGAGAAACAATACATATTTTAACTGAAGAAAGAGGCTCTTTTTCAAGTGGTGTTTCTCTTATATTTCCCCATGAAATTGCCACTTCCTCAATGCTTGTAGCTGTGAGGGTTCACTTTGCTATGGGCTCATCTTGGAGTGTGCATATGCGTGTGATGAAGTCTCTCCTTGGTCTCCACCCCCTCCCCAGGCTGGCATGCCTACAGGCCCACCTACCCTGCACCCAGAAACACCCACCCGCCCGCAGGGGGAGAGTAATTGTCCCTCTTCACCCCTGCGCAGTCTTTCTAATGGCTGTTGCTGGTGGTCAGCCTTTTGTTTAGATTGTGAGCCCTTTGGGACAGGGAACCATTTAACTTTATTATTATTACTATTTGCCTGTAAACCGCTTTGTGAACTTCATGTTGAAAAGTGGTATATAAGTACCTATTGATTGATTGACCTCCGCCTGACACCATAGGGCCAATGCTGCTGCTAGCATTGGCCCAATGGCACAAGCGCTGATGTGGGGGTGACGGTCAGCGCTCCCGCATCGGCACTAGTGATGTTGGGCTGGCGCAACATCACTCTTAGGATTGTGCCCTTAGTGTAATTACAGCCTTTATATGCTAGCATACCTCCGTGTACACTGGTGCAACAACAGCCCTACCAGTGTAGAACTCAGCCCACTGATAGACAAGCTACAGGCTCTAGCACAAGATCAGAAAAATGTTGTATTGATGGAGCTCAAATGTCACTTGTATGCTGGCGCAGTTCCACCAGAATTGAAACTGGAGAAAAGATTGGTGTTTGACATGGGATGGATGGGAAATCATGAATGCATGCCATATCCTAACCTTCAGATGACAGACACACCCCAATGCTGGAAAAATGCTATGCCAATGGCATGTTTACACAAAAGTATGCACTAGTGAACACAGGATGTTTCTGACGGAGCAATCCTAACCTGGATTTAGGCTGGCACAGTTAGGCCAGCAAAGTTTGGCCAGCACAAGGGACAATGTAAAGTATGTTTGGACTACTCTCTGAGTCAGAGAGGCCAGCACACAGACGTCACGTGAACCATCCTACCTGATTCAGAGTAGTCCAAACGTGCTTTATGGTGCCCCTTGTGCCAGCCAAACTTTTCTGGGCTGACTGTGCCAAACCTAACTCCATGCTAGGATTGTGCTCTGAATGTTTTCATAGGATTGCTCTCTAAGGGCCCAATCCTGTCCAGCATAGGAGCAACAGCTCCAGACAGCTACCACTGTATCCCATGCTGGATGTGAGCAGGCTGGAGGTCTCCCCTTATGCTGAATAAAGCCCCAGCCTACTTAAGAGCATAAGAAGAGCCCTGCTGGATCAGGCCAAAGGCCCACCTAGTCTAGCTTCCTGTATCTCACAGCGGCCCCACCAGGTGCCCCAGGGAGGCATGAGACAACAAGATATGGACGTTTCTCTCGAATTCCGCGTGATCAAAGAATTTGTTTTTTTTGTCATACTTTTCCTGATTCCCTTCAACATATTCTTTTACATTGCCCTTTCCATCACTCTCTTCGTGTCTGTTTTCTTCAACCTATTCTCTCTACTCTTTCTCTTTCCTCTTCTGATACTATATCTTTTCTCTTGCGCGATCTTCAGCCTGCTGTCACACTGAAAGTTGCCATGTATTTGTCTGAAATTTTAAGGATCATCAACTAGGTTATGTTTCCTTTGATATGCCAATAAAGGTTTTTTTGAATGGAAAATGGACAACAAGATGCTTGCATCCTGTTGCCACTCCCTTGCACCCAGTACTCTCCCAACCCTCAGTTTTAGCGGATGCCTCCTATCCTGGTTCTGGTGTTTTGAGAGAGGGAAAAGAACATCCCTCTATTGACTCTATCCCTTCCTTGCATTATTTTGTATGTCTCAATCATGTCCCCTCTCAGGCGCCTTTTTTCTAGACTGAAGAGCCCCAAACGCTGCAGTCTTTCTTCATAAGGGAGGTGCCCCAGCCCCGTAATCATTTTCGTCGCTCTCTTCTGCACCTTTTCCAACTCCACTATGTCTTTTTTGAGGTGCGCCAACCAGAACTGTACACAATATTCCAGGTGCGGCCTTACCATCGATTTGTACAATGGCATGATAATATTGGCTGTTACCCAATAACGCTCTCTACCCGGGCCTGACCTCATTCTACCTCCCCACCCTCCTGCCACCCTCCCCATGGCCCTGTGCCACTCAAACGCTTAGTTGTGCTCCACTGGTGGCTAGGGATCAATCTGCTGTGTTGATGTGCTACGACAGGCCTCCCCATTGCACTGTGGTCACAGTACCGGCATTGGGGCACCATTGGATCGGGCTGCCCGACAGCAATGTTATGCAGTGATGTGTATCTAAGGCCACTGATTCAAATGGCTAGATATCCCTAACAGCATAGTATCAGGCTGCACAAAAACATCTATGTACACAGGTATGCAATATAACCTTTCACAAATTAGTGATAGTACGACTTTAAGAACACAATCCTAACCAACTTTCCAGCACTGACATGGCTGTGCCAATGGGGCATGTGCTGTATCCTGTGTGGTGTAGTAGTCACAGGGGCTTCCTCAACATAAGGGAATGTTTGTTCCCTTATCTCAGTGCTGCATATCCCTTACCCCGATACTGGAAAGTTGGTTAGGATTGTGTCTTAAATATTGCCCATTATTTTCCCAATACCCTGCAGCATCTATATACTAAAAGATAGTGACTTTGTACCTAAAGGTATTTATGATTCTTTAGAACCATGTAAGAGAATGTAAGACATTAACCAGAATGTACCATGTCTGCATACGGCAGAGAAATTGCACTTATTTTGCCCATGTTCATTATTAGTAATGAATATAAAAGACATCATCTTAATTTTCAGTAACAGAGCTCCACTAACAGCCCATTCCTTAACCCATTTAAACTGGAAGTGCCATTGACTTCCAGTCATCACCTCAGAGTGATGGTGGTACTGAATTGAATTTTTTCCCCTTCTGTTTTAAGGGGACATCAAAATCTGGAAAGAAAATGGCCCTGTTCTGTGGTCATACTTTTTTTTTTTCTTAGATTGAATTATGACAGACACATGAGAATTGCTTTTTATTATAGAAAAACATAGAGTTAAAAAAATCAAATTATAAATCATATCAAAATTCTTGCTTTTTCTCCAGGGTTTAGTTATTATGTGCGAGAGAAAGGAAAATTGCTTTCTGATACTCTTCGGAATTATGTGATGCTCTAAAATGTTGTTGCTAAGGAATAAGAGAGTTCAACCTCTTTTACTTAGAGGTGGGGAAAGAGCATGTCCATGAACAGATCTCCATCTACCTAAGAAGTGCACCTTGATTTATGGTTGTGTGTACATATTTTTTACCTCAGAGCACAAGCTTAGAGCACAGTTGTCTGACATCAAAGGCAGCTTTTCTAGGGTGCAATTTATTGTACTTTGCTAGCACCAGGAGCTGCACGTTGCTGCAAGCAATCCACAGAGGTGGACAGAACTAATTTGACACTGTGTAACCCAGACACTTTAGTCTACCAACGAAGAACTACTAAAGTGTTTTTATGTCAAAGTTGTATCTCCTGTAATGGTAGATAACAACTGTAAACTACCAAGACACTTCAATAGCTTTTGACTGCTCTGAAAGCTGAACAGGAAATCCTAATTCAACTGATGTGGCTTCCTGCTGAAATGCATGTTTGTGATGACAAATGAAGACTAAGCCAAAGTCGTTAAGGGCACAGTCCTAACCAACTTTCCAGCACTGACATAGCTGTGCCAATGGGGCATGTTCTGCTGTGGAGTTGTAGTCACAGAGGCCTCCTCAAAGTAAGGGAATGTTTGTTCCCTGACCTCAGAGCTGCATTGCCCTTACACTGGCACTGGAAGGTTGTTTAGGATTGCACACCAAGTCAGTTACACTGAAAAAAAAAAATAACATTTTTTTTTTAAAATGGGTTTTTTAACACAACATCAGAGCCCACTCCTATCCAAGTTTCAGGTCCTGATGCAGCTGCAATGCAGGTCCAAGGTAAGCAAATAAATGTTCCCTTACCTTGAGGAGGCCTCCCTGACTCCCTCTCCACCAGAGAATGCAGCACACACCCCATTTGGACAGCTACATCAGGGCTGGAAAATTGGATAGGGTTTGGCCCTTAGTATGCAAAATTGTGTTTCTTTGAAAGGTGAACATAAACATGAAACACAAAAGAAATACAAACATGAAAACAATACATGAAATACAAATAAGTCAAAATGTGAACAATTAATCTATGCCAAGTGTTGTGAATCAGGGCGCAATCCTAACCTGGAGTTAGGCCAGCACAGTTTTGTGAGTGCCACCATCCCTGATGCCGAGAGTGGTCCAAACGTGTTTTACAGTGTCCAGTGGTGTCATTCTGGCGGAACGGCCTGGTACGCCGTTCCGCCAGTTCTGCAGATGGGCCCAGGCTGCGCCGCCTTTCCTGAGGATGGGTGAGCTGCTCCTGGGCCTGCCCGCCCTCCCTCGCATCCCGAATTGCTCTGAAATGGAGCGATTCGGGCGCTGTGAGGTGCAGGGAGGCATGGCTGCCCTCCGCCATAGGGGCGGAGGGCTGTCAATCATCCGGGCGTTCCGGTTCCTGGTGCGCCCGGATGACGTCTCTGACAGTGTCCCTTGTGCCAGCCAAACTTTGCTGGCCTAACTGTGCCGGCTTAACTCTAGGTTAGGATTGCGTTCTCATGCGCAGTAAAGGTGCTTTTCAGTTTCATTAAAATAAATTACAGTTAGTAATAAATGTTATGAATGTGGAGGGAACCCTAAGAAGAAAGGGGTGGAAGAGTGGCTGGATGAACATTTCTACAAGTTTGTCCAAAGCAAGGGACAATATAGAAGCTTACTCGCTGTTTAATGAGGCTTTAATTTCTATGCGAAAAACCCTTTGTGAATGAGGTCATATGTGGTCATGTATGGAAATCGCGAAGCATCATTCAGTTCTCTGTTTCGCTTTCCATTTTTATACTTATTTATTAAAGAGGGAAATAGAAATAGTATAATGACAAAAATACAATATCAATACGTTTGTCAGCCATTTCCTCTGTCAGCTGGCCTGCTGAGTTTTTTGGATTCTGGCCTGTATTTATGACTCTGTTTTTGCACTACATTTCCTTCCTCCTGTACTACCGTACTCCACTTGCTGCTTCCCCTTGTCTTGCCCTTCTGTGGACTCAGCTACCAGACCTCTTGATCGGCAACTTACTTTTGCAGTCATTTACTGTATCCATACATGCTTAAGATTTAATATGCTGTCAGGGTTTTTAAAAATCCGCATGACTTTGGGCTATACACGGGGCAATTCTTGCAAGTTCATATTCATACATTCCTTGACAGCTGATCTGTATGGTCAGTTTTGTCACCTATGAGACAGGACTGAATTCAGGCCACTTTCTAAGGCCCAATCCTATGCTTTGCTAGTGCCCAGGGCTACAGTGGCGCTGAAATACCTGTATTCTATAGGGCCAGGGAAGCAGCCACAGGTCTCCTCGGGGTAACTGAACAAACGTTCCCTTATTCCTGGTCAACCTACAGTGGCCCAGTGGGTCAATGGCAGCAGATGCAGAACCAAGGAGACCCATGTCGGGTCTTCCAGTTCAGAAAGGGACATAGGATTCTGTGGCAGAAGCTGCTGTTGTCTCCACCCCCTTCCTGGGCCCAGCTTGCCTCTCAATGTGCCCTCCTTCCACCCAGTTCCACCCCTCCCCGCCTTCCTCCACCCCAAATGGGCTTACTGGCCCTCATTCTCAGGAAACCAGAGTCCTGGGCAGATTAGAATAGATTTAGGCTAAAATGGTTTTTACAATGCTCCTTTTGTCAGATATCAGATTTGCATTACAAGACCCTGAGGGAGGGCAACGAGCTGCCGGAACGCTAGGCGGGACTTACCGCCTGATTGGCTGCCCATCCGTGACGTGTCGCCACCTGCCCTGGCTTCGGAGGGGGTGCCCGCTTGCCTGGGGGGCGCGCCAGGTGCCTGGGCAAGCAGTGGAGGAGCGCGCCAACCGGAGGGAGCCCGCACGCGGCGGGCAGGCAGGTGGCAACACGTCATGGACAGCCTGTCAATCAAGCAGTAAGTCTCGCCTAGCGTTCCGGCAGCTCGTTGCCGGATGACACTACTGGGCACCTCCCTTACAAAGAAAGACTGCAGCGTTTGGGGCTCTTCAGTCTGGAAAAAAGGCACCTGAGGGGGGACATGATTGAGACATAAAATTATGCATGAAAGTGATAGAGTCAATAGAGGGATGTTCTTTTCCCTCTCTCACAATACCAGAACGAGGGGGCATCCACTGAAATTGAGTGTTGGGAGAGTTAAAACAGATAAAAGGAAATACTTTTTAACCCAGCGGGTAATAAACCTATGGAGCGCCTTGCCACAGGAGATAGTTATGGCATCTGGCCTAGATGCCTTTAAAAGGGACTGGATGGATTTCTGAAGGAAAAAACCATCATGGGCAATAGGCCATTGAAATGGGAGGAAATCAAGCCTGGATAGGTGATTTCTCTAGGTCTCTGTCTCTTTAAAGGTGAGACTGGACTCCCGAGATTGAGAAGTCCATTTTTCCCGCCGTGCGTTCCCCATTCCTGCTGAGGGTCACAAACTCTCCTGCCCCCACCGATCCCCCCTCGGGATCCCTGCTATAGCTTACCAAGATTAATGTCGACGAAAAGAATGCCAGCTGGACTTTGATGTTGCAGAAAGAGAAATACATTTTACTTACGTGTAGGACATCAGCAAAACGGACACAAATGCAATGCCTCCAAGGAGATCACAGAACTTGTGCAATTTGTACATTTTGGCTTGATCAGTTATACAGTTGAACATGCAAATGTGGAAATGAAAACAACAAATAAAAACATTGGCCAATTGCTATTGGCAATTTTGGTTATGTGAGACATTTGATTGGTGTTCCTTTTCCTGCTGCTCCCCTCCCTTCCTGTGTGACCCCAACAAAGGGTCAGGGAGGGGTGATGACGAAGCATAGTCAGATGCAAACATAGGTAGACAAGATTACTATAGGGTTGGCACATTCAAACACAAAAGCAGAAAGGAGACATTTAGATTAGACAAATTTAACCACAAGTGTTTGACAACAATTATCAATGTGGTAAGTACTTACACAGGAACTTTAAGAGTCAGAATCTCTCCCTCCCCACCTTGATCCAATCACCTTGATAAAATGGAGTGCCTGGAAGGGAGTTTGCATTTGAATACGATAGTGGTGATAAAATTGACAAGGCAGGTATAGTTTTATCTAATGCTCTAGTCTCTGCTGTTTTGAACTTTGGTGGGGAAACTCTCTTGGCTTAGTCTAAAGAAGACTTTCCAGAGTCCTGGGCAGATTAGAATAGATTTAGGCTAAAATGGTTTTTACAATGCTCCTTTTGTCAGATATCAGATTTGCATTACAAGACCCTGAGGGAGGGAGACATTTGAATGTCCCTTGGCACCAATTCTTAATTGTCTGTGCTATCTCTCGAGGATCACCTCTGTGACCTCTTTGCAGGGTAGCAGCTCAGCCAAAATGGAGTCAGGCCTGTACACGTTTAAGGGAAGGAAAGGGTGTTCTCAGCACTGCCCTCCCCTCGATGGGGTTCATACCTGTTCCCATCACATCCTGGTCTTACCCTTCACCTTTACAGGTCTTGTATTATGTGCATCTGGTTAGACCTCCATCGGACCATTATGAGCATAGCAATCACCAGTGTTACCTGTAGGCCAAAATAACCACAATGGGGTACAGAGCCACGTTAAGGAGGTGCTTGACTTCAGCCAAAAGTGTTTTCCCACCAAGGGTTGCTGCTTCTACTGTTGCTAGAACCTCTATTGTTTGCTGGAAAGTTGAAAGTGGTTAGCGGAAGCTCAGGGTGTCTTGGCTGGGCTGGGTGCTCACAGCCAGTTGAAGGAGCTTGGTGGTTCTAGCTTGGCTGGGGAGCCAGGAGGAAGCATGGTGGTTTCTGAGAGAAGGGGGGTGGGTCCTCCTATATCACCATGATGGGTTGGGCAACCTCCTTACATAAATAGCTACTTCAGAATGCCAGGTGCAAGGGAGTGGCAACAGGCTGCAAGCATCTTGTTGTCTACTGAGCTCCATTAGGCACCTACCTGGTGGCCACTGTGAAATACAGGAAGCTGGACTGATGGGCCTTTGGCCTGAACCAGCAGGGCTCTTATGTTCTTAACAGATTAACCAGCAACATTTTTGGTATCAGGACTGCATGGTTTCTCCAACTTCAATCAACAGGAAATGTTCTGGTCTAATGTTCTGTTGCTCTTTCATGACAAAAGGAAACCATGGTTATTTTTGTTTTCAACCACTTCTTGCCATTTCCTGCAACAAGTAAGTGGTAGAAACAATAAAGATATGCTGAGTGAAGGGAGGCATTGTGATTCAGGAATTGCACTTCAGGAATGGAAGCATTATCACCTGTGTGGCTTTCTTCTCCTCTTTCTTGAGTTGCAAGATAGCAAAAAGCAGAAGTAATTTGGATAAAGAGGACTCTTTCTACAGATCACTGAGAGTGAAGGAAAAGAGAAGGTATTGCATTGAACTGGGTTCATTCTATTGCCTCTGTGCATGAAAAATTGTGTTGGCTTTTCCCTGTACACTATCAGACACCTTCTTAGAGCGCAATCCTAACCTGGACTTAGGCCAGCACAGTTTGGCTGACACAAGGGCCACTGCAAAGCATGTTTGGACCACTCTCGGAGTCAGGGAGAATGGTGTATGTCTGTGTGCTGGCCTCTCTGACTCAGAGAGGTCCAAACATACTTTACAGTCTGCCTTGTGCCAGCCAGACTGTGCTGGCCTAACTCCAGGTTAGGATTGCACCCTTAATTTCTAACAAAAAGAATGATGAATACCTTGCTTAGCAGCTCCAACTGGTTCTTCTTTCAAAATAGTAGTAAGTAGCAATTCTTCCAAAAGTAGCAATCACAGAGACATTCCTGTTGTGAATAAAAATAACATTTACATGCACCATGAAGGTTTTTGTGTCTCTGATATACTGGCCTGAACAGGGATTGAAACATTTCATTACTCTTGGTTGCATTTTCTTTCTTAAGTGGCAGGGAACATGGCCAGCCCAACACCTCCATGTATGCCAAATACTTTCTCCCAAATAATTCCTTACTTGGTGATAGGCCAGTCACTTCCCACTCCATGGATGGGAAAAGGAAGAAGGGAATGAAACAGAAGTATGGAGGAGAAGAGTGGTAGCCCACCATCTCTCTGTTTCACATTCCCTCTTCTGCTCCATCCCCACCTATTCCTTTTTCTAATTCAGAGTAGTAGCGTAGCAGGTGGTAAGTTCTGCAGGCACTACAATGTGCTGTGTGAACAGCCCCGCTCACTCTTCATCCAGCGCTGGCAACTTGCAGAAGCTTGCTGAACCATACAGTGTCTCTTGCACGTTGCCATCGCCACCCAGAATGACTCCAGCATCAAGTGAGTGGGGCCACTTACATGGTGCATTGCAGCTCCTGCAAAACTTACTGTGCCACCTCCTCTCTAGCTATGCTGATTCAGTGAGTAGGAGGGGCAGCAGTGGAGGTAGGTGGAGGATGCCCCCCCCCCCGCAGCAACCATCCCAGTTGACCTTCTGGACAAGCCTGGCAGGAAATTCCAGGCAGACTTTGCAGGACCCACCAGTATCACCTGAAGTAGAGAGCCCTGGATACGTTGCTGCTTTTTTAGTTAATATGATGCTTATTTACAGAGGTAAAATTTTGGTCTGAAAATGGAATCCTGTTCATGCATTATAAACATCTTGCTCTGTATGAACAGCAGCACTCTTGAGTGGTCTGCTTGTGTGAGCAGTGTAATGTGAGAGAAGAGTAAGAGTAGTAGCAAAAGAGTAGTAGCAGCAGGGTGCAGTGGGGATGGGGAAATATCTGCTCTTAAAGTTTCCATTGTGCCTACTCTGAGCAGTCTTATTCTCCATTACATCAGCCAGGAGAGTAAATGTCATGCATGAACAGTTATTCATGCAAATCAGGACTGATTCATAATGTATGATTTGGTTCTAAGAGACACTGGGAGATACTGAGAACCAGCTTCAGATGCCAAGTACTGAAATGTGCATTGCAAGTAGCAATACTTTGGTGTGTGTTTTTTAGTTTTTTTGGAAGAGAATTTATATGCCGTTAATTAACATGAAACATTATTACTTTTATTAAGAATATCTACTGCTTTTCAACAAGTAATTCACAAATTCTAACTGGCTGAAAGGCTGGCACAAGTCTCTTGTGCTAGCCTCCAGCCATTGCAAACATACCATAAAGCATGTTTGCGCCATTTTGAATCAAGATCGGCCAGCGCATGTTCGTGCACTGGGTTTGCTGCCCTCTCGCCTGGACTTGGAGGCCCAAAGGTACGGCTAGCCTTGCAAGGCCAGCAAAGGGACTCCGAGCGGACAGAGGGAGGTGGAACGGGGCAGGGGAAGGGCGGAACGTGGCGAAGGGAGGGCGGAGAGTGGGTGGGCCGTGGGTGGGCCAGCCCAGGGAAAGTGGTGGTGGCAGGATCCGGCCCTTGGGCAAGATCCTAACTGCTGTCCTCAGCCTGGGCCCCGATTTGGCTGCTCAGAGTTGTATCACCGATTTCAGGAATATTTTCCCCTTTCCCTGGGTAGCGCAGCAGCACATTGACGCCCCAGGCTGGATATGAAGCAGGTGTGTCAGCTTGCCTATTCTAGCCCGTGGTTTGGACTGTGCTCAAAGTGGTTTCCATAGTGAAATAAACCATTAAATGGTTCCCTGTCCCCAAAGGGCTCACAATCTAAAATACAAAAATACAGAAGAAACACCAGCATCAGCCACTGGAAATGATGCCATGCTCTGGTGAATGACAATGGTGAATGACAATTGCTCTCCTAAGTATAAATGCTAAATAGGACACTATTTTAACATGTCATATAAACAGGGGCGGTCCTAGACAAATCATAACATATTCCCAAGCTCTTTTGCCCAATCCCCAGACCAAAGGCCAATCTCTATTGCTAGGATATTGCTTTATTCCCTTCCTGTATGACTCCTAAAAGAGTGGAGTTACTTATTATGGCATTTCTTTCTCTGATACTTTCCACAGCAGTTGCCGCTGTTGCTTTCATGAAGCAACAAGAGTCAAGACAGAAAGATAAAGCAGTTTCAAGTATGTTTTCTCTCTCTCTCTCCCCCTCCCCCTTGGGGAGCTTCCCCTGAAGAAAATAATACAGGATAGGAAAATAACACAAGAAAATAACACAGTATTTTAACACAGGAAAATAACACAGGCCTGCCAATTTTCTTTCACTTCCTTGCAAAGAGCCCCACTTGCTACTTGGAAGTAACGTTGTGAACATATTGTAGAGCGGGCGAGAGAGAGAGATGTTTTCTTCTGATGTCTATAGAATCCAAGTCAGAGCCTTGGGAAAGGACTGCTACTCAGAAGTTCAGCTCTTGCTCCGCATACAGAAGATCCTTGGCACTTCCAGATAGAGCTAGCAAAAACCTACCTGTCCTAAAACCTGGAGAGTTTCTGCCTAACAACATAGATTCAGTGGTGTCATTCAAATGATTTAGAAACAGGTACTCACTTTTGATTGGCACTTGTCGGGGTCCACCCACCGGAAGTGACATCATAAGCCAGAAGTGATGTCATTGCAGGAAGTGAGGTCATGACAGGAAGTGATGTCATAGCCGGAAGTGGTGTCATGACAGGAAGTGAGGTCATCGCAGGAAGTGAGGGGAGGTGGGATACTGGAAAGGGAGAGGACTGTGTGGCTGTTTTGCTTGTGTCCAGGTGGTAAATAGGCTTTTTTTTTTCCTTTCTGATTCACTTTGCTAATGGAAAAAGACTAAGAAATACTGCAACGTATAGCTAAATTATCAGGGAAGCAACAGGCTCTGGCATCACAGTGACAGCACTTCCAGCCATGACATCACTTCCGATGGGTCCTGGAAAGACCCTAAAACTGGATCCTGGTCCTAAAATGTTTGAGAACCATTGGCTTAGAGGAAAGGTAGGATGCGAATGATAATAGACAATTAGCTGTGGCAAGGACCTTGGAGGTAATCTCGGTCAGCGTCTCTCAACATTTGTCCCCTCCTGTGCCACTTCATGTGATCAGGACGGGGAGGTTCCTATGGACAGCTTTATTGTAGCCTAAACTTTCAGCCCATACACTTCATTGGATGCACGAAATGCTATCTCCCGAACTGGGGGGCGGGCGGGCAATGATAACGATGACAAATGTTAGCCATAAATGCAAGAGGTACACTTCCATGGAAGAGTTCAATCTGGAAGACCCAGATTCGAATCCTGGCTCAGCCACGAAGTTTCCTAGGTGATTTGGGCCAGTCACATCTCTCTTCCCACCCTACCTCAAAGCGTTACTGTGATGAAAAAAGGGCGGAAGGAACTATGTAATCCACCCTGAGTTCCTTGGAGGGAGGGAGGCATAAAAATATGAAAGATAAACAAATTCGATCTTCCCAGTTCTGGTGTGCTCATTTTAAACCACTGCAGCGGAGGAGCAAAGCTCTGGTGAGGCTTCAGTCCTCACCAAAAGCACGAAGCTTGCAGCAACGTGCAAATTTCACTGGGATTGCAACCTTCCTTCGGGGAGGTGAAACTGCAGGGAAGGTGAAATTCATCCGGTGCAGCTTTTAGTCCTGCAGCAATGGGGAAAAGTGCACCGGTCTGCCGCGCAGCTCAGGAGACCAAAGCAGCACAGGAGCACCGTGGCAGGAAAAAGGTGGCAACCCGAAGCAACATCAGCGGCACAGGCGCAGGCCAATCCGGAGGCGTGCAGTGTTTGCCTGTCCTGCCCCAGATTTGCCCGGGCCAGGTCCTGATCTCCCTCCGGGGAAGCAGGAGAAGCAGCCGCCCCTCACCTGTGTTGTAGAAGGAGTCCAGTCCAGGGTGTCGGTGTCGCCCACCAGCGCCACAGTGCCAAAGGGCATGGTGGTCAGCCGGGCTCTGGGGATCTCCCTGCAGGCTTCGCGCAGGCACTGGAGTGGCAGCGGGTCGCCCACGTCCTCGGTGGAGACGTAGACCACGCTGAGCGCGCGGGCCCGGCAGCCTCGGCTCCCCGCCGAGACTGGCTTGCTGGGGGTGAGGGCGATGACGTCGGCACCGCCGGGCTTGCAGCTGTCCCTGTCCATGCTCAGCGGCCGCCTCGCGCCCAGGCAGTCCCCATGGCCGAGCGCCGCGGCCGCCCTCGCCCTCCCTCTCCCCGCCCGCGTCCGAGGGCTCTGCGGGACGCACGCACGAGCGCCCAAGTCTGGGCAAGTTTGGCCTCACGTGGGCGGCGCAGGCTCCGCCCACCCAAACTTGCCGGTGGGCCCGGCGCTAGACCACGTGGGCGGGCCAGCTTCCAGTGGGCGGGGCCAGCTCACCCAGAAACAGGTACGCGCGTAGTGGCATGTACCGGTTGATTGACAACACTGCATAGATTGCAACATAGATTGTACTTACAAGTAGTATCAAAAGCTTAGGTCAGAACAAGGCTATGTTGACATCGTATTTCATGACAAGTGTCAAGGCGGGGTATACAGTAAATTCTGCAAATAAAGAAATAAGCAGTCTGTCGCCATTTAAAATTAATAAGGTGGATATAATGGAAAGAGGAGATCAGTGTCCATAGCTCACTAAAGGCACGACTATTCAACTTTCCAGGGCTGATATAGTCACAATGTAGCCCCACGTTAAAGGAAACAAATATGCCCTTCCCTTGAGGAGGCCTCCATGACTGCCCCCCCCATTTGCAGGATGAAGTGCACACCCCATTGGCATGCCTGCATCAGCAGTGGAACGCTGGATAGGATTGAGCCCTAAGTAAGTCCAAGGGGCGTTCTGTAAGTAACCTGGTAGTGTTCTGAGGGCCTATACTGGTGCATTCCTGGTTGAAGAGAAAAAGATTTACATCAGCGGATGCCAAACTCTGGCCTGCGGACTGGATCCAGTGTCCGCTGCCTCCTTCTGCCAGATAACTGGCACTTACTGTTCTGCCAGGGAGCGAGTTTACAGCTGCAACTACAGCCTCCCTCTGTTGTGTGGCCAGCCACTTCCAGGTTCGGTTGCCCCATCAGGCTGTGCGCCCGGTGTTCTGGGCAAGCAAGCTGGCCACAGTGGCACTTGCGGGCTGTAGCAGCAGCTGCAATTTTGCTCCCCGGCAGAACAGTAAGTGCTGGTCGCGTCAGGTAGGCTTTTGGCAGCTGCAGCCGTCTCCAGTTTGGAGATCGCTGATTTACATCAACACAGCACTTTTGAGAAGGGAGTTGTGACTTGGCAAGTTAAAAAAACATATTGGAGAGGAGGAGGGACAGCAGGCACCAGGCACAGCTGTCTCCCTCCGCTCACTGAGAAGAGACTGCAGGGGATGCCAAACTCTGGTTGAGACCAGAGGTGTTCTGAGGGCCAAAGAGGCCACAAGCAGCCTCTCCGGCCCTCAGAAGGCTTTCTAAGGCCTCCAGAAAGGCCTTAGAAAGGTACCTCCGGTTTTGGGAAAAACAGGAAGTACCTTTCTAAGGCCTCCTAAGAATACCTCTAGACACGACCAGAAGGTGCAGGTTGGCTTTCAACATAGATCAGGAGACCCCCGTTGTGTCTCATTCATGGATAAAAAGTTAATGGATGAAAAGAAGGACCAATAGTAAACTTAGCCAGACGTTCATGACCCAGAAGTGTTATGTTACTTATGGGTCACTGGGTTCAGTAGCACTGAACCCAGCACAGAACACCGGCACAGAACATTATGACATGTCACTAGAACAGAGGACAAGTTTTCCATATTGCAATAACATTTCCACCTGCAGTTCTAATGGAAGAGGTGCTTAACTTCTGAAGCATGAAAGGTTGAGATCCAGACCGCTGGTTTAACCTAGGAAATAGTGGATAATGCTGCATTCAGGATAATGAAGGAGGGCACTGTTTTTTCTTAAAAGATGCTCTCAGCTTGCAAAATTAGGTAATGGAATGAGAAGATACCTGCGTATATATTAGCAAGGGGGATGATGGGACTGATGATGGGGTGAGGGTTATCTGAAGTGAAAGCCTTCCAAAGAGAGCACCTTGGCAGAAGACACCAATTCATTTGAAATATCCATTTCTCATACATCCGAAGGTATAGCAGATTGAGGTGAATCCACAAGTGAGAGTTTTAAATAAATTTGAAGTTTCATTTTCTAACTATTTTTGTTGCTTTGGGTTAACCCAAGTAAAAAGTTAAAACACAGAGATCTCTAGATAATAATTATGTAGGCTGGGCCTAACAGGCATACCCATATTTCACTCCAGGCCCAGGCAACCTGTTATGAACAGTAAGCAGTTTGCATTCTCACCAAACTTCATGATGATTTATGTTCTGACTCACAGCCCAATCCTACTGGTGCAGTTGCAAGTATACAGCGCTAGCTGGGGGCCGGCTGGAGTTCTCCTTGGGGTAAGGGAATCTTTTTCCCCTTACGCCCCCCAGCCATGGGGCTACTGGGATCTCCACAAGCTATATAGCTGGAGGAAATCCAAGCAGGCCCATGTAAGGCTGCCTGGGCTGGGAGAGGGGATAGGCTACAGCAGAGGAGGCGCCATTGATCCTGCTTCCCTCTCGGGCCTGACCCACTTCCCAGTCCTGCTCTCCCCTGCCCAGAAACACCCCTACCCACTTCTGAAACTCCCTCCCTTCATCGGTATTGTCATGCACCCACTACGCACCACTACGCAAGTACCGGTTCCTAGAAGTTGAGCTGGCCCCGCCCACTCGAAGCTGGCCCCGTCGGCTGGTTGGCTCAGCAGCTGCACATGCGTACTGCACGCCCGCAGCTGTTGCCTGCACTTTCTGTGAGGAGGCAGGCAGGCAGGCAGCGTGGTGGTGACGGCAGCAGCAGCGGAGTGAGAGGACCGGAGGCGGTGGTGGCAGCAGCAGCAGCAGCGAGGGAGACCCAGGAATAAGGCAGCAAGCATGAGAAGGTAGGCTGCCTGGGGCTCCCGCTCCCTCCAGCCGCGCAGATCCAGCGTCCCGGTTCCTCCTGCAGCCTTCCCCCAGCCCCAGCCCCCACGCGGTCTTTTTTTGGTCGCCCGTTCCCCCTCCTGCTCCTTGCCGGCCGGCCCGGCGCTCCATCAGGTGCCCATGTGGTCGTGCGGCTCGGTGGGCACCCGTTCCCCCTCCTGCTCCTTGCCGGCTCCTTGCATTTAACATTAAAGTTAAATGGCTCCCTGTCCCAAAAAGGCTCACAATCTAGTACAGTCTAGCCTGCTATTTTAACCAGGGAACAGTTGAAGCAAACTATGTATATACACATCTCTAGAAAGCAAAGCACTAGAAGTTAAATCAACACTAACCACAAGCTGAAGTTCTTACAAACATGATCACATCCATGGCAACAATCATGACCTCACTTCCGGCTATGACCTCACTTCCTGTCATGACATCACTTCCGGCTTATGATGTCACTTCCGGCTTATGACGTCACTTCCGGTGGGTGGACCCCAACAAGTGCCAATCAAAAGTGAATACCTGTTCCTAAATCATTTGGATGACACCACTGCCCTTCACCCTCTTCCCGCCACTGCGCTGCTCAGCATGAAACACCTCTGCTGGCGGCCAAGGGCTCAGAACTGGTGTTTGTGGGACAGCATAGGCCGTCCTGCCAGTGCAGCTGACTCCCAAGTATGTGCAAATGTGCTTTATGGCCAGCAGGCACCAAACCCCGGCCTACGGGCTGGTTCCAGTGCCTGAAGAAAGCCTTCCCCGTCATACACAATGTTTGCTATTCCGTGCTACTGCCATTTATCTTGCTAGCCAATTGTGTCAGGAAGTTGCACCGGACAGCCACTTTGGCAGCCTGTTGTCCCAGCAGGTTCTGCACCTGCAATTGCGGGTAGAAGCGTCTGGCACTTCTGAGAGGATCAGCTAGCAAAATAACAGGTAGCAGTATGGAACGTACAGTGAGCAGTATGTTGCTCACTGGGAAGGTTTTTTTTTTTTTGTTGTTGTTGTTTTTAAGGCATAGCAGTCCCAAGGTTTGGAAACTGCAGCTCTAGGCCAGTGGAGAAGTGGCTTGTGTTTGGATTGTGTTCTGTTAAATTATGAGACTTCTTCTATTCTGGGAAGGTAGATTATGAGATGGTAGCCTCAATAGCCACTGTTCCTTCAGAATACAGCGGTCCTCACTCTGTTAGAAATTGTTATTTTTCTTTTGAGCCAGGAAGCTCTTTGACCTTAACACGATAATGTTCCCCATAAGACAGTGGTTCCCAAACTTTTCTGACAGGCGGCTGCCTTGACCTACTGGGCCATTGGCCATGACTCCCCATTAGGGCCACATCCTGTACATTGTATAAGGTGGCAGGGTTTTTGCGAGGATTCCGAAGCTCCCCTAGCTGGTTTCCGCAGCTCTCCAAGGAGCCATGGCTCACAGTTTGGGAACCACTGCAATAAGATGGCTGTAAAATGCACAACATTGTCAATTATAAGCCATGAACAAAGCAGATGTCATCCAAGGGGAAAAATGTCTGGTGAAGTTCTTCTATAACATAAGATATAATTCTTACACATATTTTTGAATGCTTGATTTCAAAACCTTAACAATCCTTTAGTACGGATTCTGTATTATATGCATAAGGCTATCACCCACTCTTAAAAAAAAAAAAAAGAATCATCTTGATTTTGTTCCATACAGAATTTTCCTTTATGGGGGAAAATGCATATCTTTTCTATCTTTTGAACTCAGTAAAATACCCTCTGGGTCAGTTATCAAAGAACAGGCAGAGTTCTTTATAGTTGTCTTACCAAAGGAATTATAGGGCTCTCCAAGTAGGTGACATGCTGTGCACAACTGTTAACACCCACATCAATAATATTAAATAGCATTTTCTATTAAAAGAAAACCTGTTAAGGATCAACTTCTGGTCTCAGTCTGATTCCATCTAGTCTTTGAGTTAGAGCCAGTCCTCTGAGACAGTCTTTGAATGGAAAGGGTTGATTTGCACGGGTGGTATAGCATTTCTTTTCTGCCAGCAGCGACAAAAGGTTTGCTGCTGAAGAGCAAAGAAAAGAAGCTTGTATCTCAGGTTCTGCTTAAATGGGTTTAAATCTCAGAGGGTGTGTGTGTGTGTGTGTGTACAGTTCTGTGGCATTTTTCTCCACTTTTCTGTTTGGAAACCTAAGTGTTAAAGGCACAGGTGCTGAGAGTGAGACTAACCAACCTTAGTATTTATCCTGTACAGGCATGCTCCAGTCTCCACTGATTTGGTATCCACGGTTTCAATTATCCACGAATACCATGGGTATGGGGGATACCTATTAAAAAGATAGGGGAACATTAAACAAATCATTTTTTTACCTTCTTGCAGCAAAACCACTGATGTTTCCCTATCTTTAAAAAGTCATCCCCAGTATCCATGGTTTCAGGTAAGCACGGGTGGTCCTGTAATGGAACTCCAGTGGATACCGAAGACAGTCAGTGCAAGGGATTCTCTGTCCCGTTTTGGGACGGGGATTGGTGGGAGGCGGGAGGCGGGAGGCGGAACTTGGGCGGGTCCTGGATGGGCTTGGGAGATGGCCGTACGGCCACATCCTAAGCTCATCAGTGAGGCTGCGCGGCCCCAATTCGGGCCGTGCGGTCTCCTCAGATCTGCGCCCACTCTTTAGCGGGTGCAGATCTGAGGAGCACATAGGGGAGGCTGGAGTCTCCCCTAAGGTAAGGGTGTGCATCCTCCCTTGCTGTGGGGAGGCTCCAGCCCGTCCTAAGCAGCTCTGGATTTGGTGCTGGTCGGCCGGCCTCACTAATCCAGCGCTGCTTAGGATTGCGCCCTGAGTGGTATATTTCTGAGAAAACCTATAAGTTGTCCCAGGACCTAAGACAAAGGTAAATAAAAATTACTTTAAAAGGCAGTGTGTGCCTTCTGGTGCTCTGCATCAGTGCTGGTGCCAGAGATAAGATAGGGCTATGTTCAGTAGCAGACCTGAGGGGAGGCAAAGGGGGCAAGAGTCCTGGATGCTGGGCTGCCCTGGGCTTGGGGGAGGGCGGTGATGTACTACATCCCATCGGCAGCACTTCCTTCAGTAATGCCCCTGGCTGTGTCAGTCACATCGTTTAAGCCTTTAATGGCCTAGTCCTATCCTTTACTTGAGCTGGCGGAGCAAATACATCTCTGATGCGCGCTGTCATAAAAATGCTGTAAAGCGCTTGGCAACAGAACACCTTCTAACAGTGCTGGAAGAAAAGCCAGAGTCTTCCTGCTAACGCTGGTGCATAGAAGGGTGCCCAGTATAGGGAATGTAACAGAGGGAATGTAACTGAGCGGGGGAGAGGTTGGCAACAGGAGCAGGGGGGGCAGAGATTTGGCTCCAGGAAGGGGGGGTTGGTGGTGTGCGCTGAACCCATCCTCCTCCTCAGGCCTGATCCACTGACACAGATCAATGCGGACTTGGGCCAGCGATATCCCTGGTGCAGGTCTGTGTTGACTCATTGTGGCTGCTGGGGCTTACCTCGGAGCAAGGGGACAAATGCATCCGTACTCCAGGGAGATGTTCAGCAGCTGAAATTCCCTTGTGAGATTCAGTGTAGTCTGTCCTGGTGCCCCGGGGAATTTAGTTAGGATTAGGCTGTTAATCAGAAGCTACATTTGTTTTTTGTTTCACTTGTGCATTCACATTTTAACATTATTTATGCTTTCTATTTTTTTAAAATTGTTGTAAATTGTAAGCCCACCTGAAAGTCATGCAAATACGATGCAAGTATGTAAGAAGAGAACTCCATCAGAGCTTCTGTTGCTGTTCACTGTAGGGAAAAGGAGGTTAAAAAGCTGCTGAGGCATACGGGTTGGAAGGGTTTGCTTCAGATCAGACAGGAAGCAGGTTGGCATCTCAACAGTGATGTCATGCAGGGGGTACGTGGGGTACGCGAGTACCGGTTTCTAGGATTACAGCTGGCCCCGCCCGTTCGCCCACCCACTCGTCGACTCCGCCCTCTGCAATGTTTGAATTTCCTGCATGTTTGAGTTGCCTGCATGTTCTCAGAGCCAGGCAGGCAGGCAGGCAGCGAGCGGAGCCTTTCCTTTCCTTGCCACTGAAAAATGAGTTGCTCTGGGGTTTTAACATGATGCCAGGCCTCCTTAACATGTTCTGGGGGTGCTGTGGAATACTGTTGCAACTGTTGGGTCAGTTTAAAATCATCTGAGGCCTCAAAAAGGGCTTTTTCATGTCACTTCCTGCCACGACATCACTTCTGGCTTATGACGTCACTTCCGGTGGGCGGGTCCCGACACGTGCCAATCAAAAGTGAGTACCTGTTCTTAAATCATTTAGATGACACCACTGCATCTCAAGGGCCAAATTCTAACTACAGTTCCATTCTATCCTATACAGGATTCTGTTCACAGTTCTATACATGTTGTATAGATTGCAGATACTTCTGTTACCACACAATTTAAATACTAGCAAATGTTAAAACAACCTGTTCTTTGCGAAGTGCTGGGCTTGTGTTCCTGGAATAAGGAACATTTCCAGAAAAGTTAAAATATTTATACAGGTTGGTTATTTATTTAGTGCCGCAGTACTTACTCAGAGTTGTTGTTATTCTTCTGTCTCATTCAAGAGTGCTTTAGTAGCAAAAATCTCACCTTTATATAGCCAAATAATTATTTTAAAAATTTATAGATGAACAAATCCAAGCCTAAAGACACATCTCTGAGCTAACACAAATTACAACAAAAACCCTCTTGTGCCCTCTTGTGGCCAACGTATGTCAGGTTTAAAATACAAAGCTGTCAATTTTACATGGATAAAGTATTTGGTGTTGTCATGGGAATCGTTTGCATTTAGAAAAATCTATAGAGAGAGTAGACTAGGAGCTATTTTCCCAACGTGAAATAATGGATAATTTCAAAAATCTATACAAAGAAATCAATGAGTACTAAATTCAGTCAGTTCTGAATATACTTTAAAAGGAATTTATTCAGAACATGCTATTTTCCATCTGGGCATTTTCACAAGAGAAAATGTTTTTTGCACTGTTAACATTAATGTGTGAATGATTGTATGCGCTTCTGAATGCACATCTATTTCACTTTTCAACCAGCTGGGAATCATGCAGGACGGTAGATTTATGCTTGCCTATCAACATCCCTGCGCTTCTTGTGTCACCTGGGAACAGATGTGCCATACTGTACATTCGTGGTTCCCTCATATCCACAGTGCCGTCTACTTCTGAGCCCGGCAAGGAAGAAAATGTGGTGACCTTCAATGCAAGAAAAAGCCTCACAAATGAACAGAAGTTATTTGAAACGAGACCCAACTCGAGGATGAGGCTTAGGCAATTTCAATCACTTGCAACAATACTCACAGATATTAGAACTAAAATACAATCCAAGCATTGCTAATTCAGTGTGTGAAGCACAAACTTTAAGACAAATAACTAAAGCTTTAGATCAATCGTCAACGAACATAAAAATAGTTTTGTGCACCTTAAAAACTAACAGATTGATTGGGGCATAAATGAAATCTGTTGATATGTCAGGTGCCACCAGATGTTTTGTTGTTTTTATGCTGCAGGGCAACATGGTTGTGCCTTTGAAACTCTGTAAAATCATCATTAAGTGATTTGTGAAAATAGCATTACACTATTCATACCCTATGATCCTATTGATGTTTACTCAGGAAGCAAGTGGGGCTTACTCCAAGGAATGTGTATATAAGACTGTATAATCATCAATCATCATTTAGACATTTGTATCCTGACCCTTCTCCAAAGAACTTCAGATATATGAGATTTCCCATTAAATAAAACCATAGGAAGTTGACATGTATGATTCTTGGGGTATGTTAGGGCCTGTCAAGAAGCTTTAAAGAATACAAATTAAATAAGCATACAGTACCAGCCTAAGCATGTTTACTCAGAAGTAAGTTATCAGGCTGACAGTACAATAATATATATTTACTCAGAAAGGATCATTTATTTCAATGGGGCTGGCTCCCAGGTAAGTGTGGATGGGATTGCAGGTGTGCAATACCTGGGAGACAGCTCCATTTATTATTATGGGACCTACTTCTGAGTAGAGTTGCATAGGATTGGGCCGTTATTACCCTGTAATTAATGTGTGCTGGGACTGTACCCATAATTCTTGTATTAATGTAATTCTTGTATTAAAAATATGAACAGTATAATACTTAGTTCAAAATTATGCTTAATGTCAAATTTTAGTGTTTTTAGTCATTTTTTGTGCTTTTATTTTCTTTTTTATTCTATTTTGTGCAAGTACATCTGTGTGAAATAAAGACTCACAAAAGAGATCTGCAAATCCAGAGGTGATTTAATCTATGGACTTGACAAAAATGTGATCATATGCAAAATGGTATGATGAATACACATTAGAAGATTTAACATTACCATATTCTCAATATAGTAAAGCATCAGTTTCATGAATACATGTTTTAATCATAACATTAGAACGAAAATCTGATTTGCAGAAAAATGCTAAGTAGGTACAGTGTAAGAGCCTTCAATAACTCAGTTTCCTCTTGCATCTTCTTACTGTTTTCACATCACACATTTGCATTTGAAAAACAAATAGCTACAAGTATGTTATGCCATTGTTCTCCCTTGCCAACACCAAAGAGGTTTAACTTGAGATATCTGTGGCATGCTTTTATTTTCATATTTTATTTCTGAATGAACAAGCATTCCCAAATCTAGATTCTAAGCAGAACATTTGCTCCTTTATGCAAGGCACAACACATGAAATGAGAGCTTGCATAATATCTATTATTTTGCCATCCATGTCATCTAAATCAGCCATGAGAAAGTAAAGCAAATTTGTTTCAGAAATCCATTAGTGCTTACCAGGCTGTCCCCGACATGATTCTTTTTACTATGTAATGTAAATGGGTACATTTTTGTTTGTATCTATAAAGTCACTTCTTTTTATAGCATTTTTTTTAATCCACAGGAAGAATTCATGTGATAGAAAACACTTGTGAAGACCCTATCTATGTGTTTGTCAAGATAATGTACATCTTCTTAGATGTGCTATTATGAACTTTTCTTTTTTAAAATTTGCCAGACATTATCAACAAAATAGCCACAAACAGGAAAATGACCACGTGATGCATATTTAAGTTTTGGATAAATTTTTCCTTCCCAATTAACAACCCAATCGAGATAAATAAGGGAAACCATGCAATTAACCTTCTGTGCATTCTCATGCAAACTTCGCATTAATTTGTATTGCTTGTTCAGGTATTGTACAAGTTAAGCTTGAAAGTGATACCAGTGTGCCACAGCATTTTTCCATGTCACAGGAACCCAACACAGGACATAAATGCTGCACTCAACTATTTTAAGCCTTACCAGAGAAGGAAGGCTCAGTGGTAATAATCTGTTGAACAATTTTGTTGGTCGGCTGAATTTCCTAGCACTGAAAGCTGGAATACTTTTCCTGCCAACCTTAACATGTTTTTACAATATTATTTCAGATTCTGTTAAGTGTAGGTATAATCCCGCCAAATCTGTAGGTAGATTGTCATCAGAAATAATATCTGGGGATTCAAATAGCTGTTTAGGTCCATACAAGGCACAACGCCAGTGAATTTTTGCACTGTTCTTTGAAGAGCGGACCCCTATGCCATGTTGCAAATTGCTTTTGATATACACCTTAGTTTCAAAAGCGGTATGGAGGGCTGCTGTTTGAGAAAAATAAGCCTAAAGCGTCTCGGGGTTACTCAACTAGTTTCATGGGTTTTTGTCTCCTGGCCAACATATTTTTGCTGCTGAAACATGAAGAAAAGGAAATCAGATCGCTAATCCAATCAGCAATTCGTGCGTTTTCTTGTAAATGCATTTCATGTTTGCATGCTTGCTCTTGTGGTATCAGAAGGACACATGTTTAATTTCTGAAATTAATATTATCGGTTTTTGCAATGTTGGCATTTTGCAGTCACTGAATTATGAAACTGTCACATCTCTTTTTGAGACTGAAATGCAACTGTGTTGCTGCAGCCTGTTTTTGAGCAACAGAGGGCAGTCTGTGGTTTTCAAAGAGATTCAGCCGCCGTCTTGGAGAGCTGAGAGTCTCTCTCAGACTGAGGTTGTACAAGAGCGTGATTCGACAACTAGAAGCGTGCAGCCTGGTCAATCTATAATTTATTGGAAACATTACTGATCTTTGCAACATCATCTAATACACGAATGAAAGAGAACCCCATCATTTGAAAAGCCAGATACGAGGGACTGTTATGCTGCAAAGTACACACATCATTATTTTACAGCCAGATCTCTGCATGCATCAAGAATTATCTGTACAAAGCGGAGGTGCACTTAATGGCCCAATCCTACCCTTCGGCCTCCACCAAAATGCAGCGGTGCCAAAAAAGATATTTGGGGGGGGGGCTTCAAAAACCTCCCCCCTCTCTCCTTGGGTCTGAACCAGCGATTTAGCTGGTGAAGAAAAGGGCCGGGTAAGGGGGATAGGATCTGGTATGCACCACTGCAGCCCAATCCACCCTTGCTGTAGACTCCCTGTCCCCATTCTGCCCTTGCCCCACCCATTCCTGGCTCTCATGCTGGCTTACCTGCTCCAGCAGGCGGCCTGCTTGGCCATGGCAGGCAACAGAAGCAGTGGTGTCATTCAAATGATTTAGGAACAGGAACTCACTTTTGATTAGCACTTGTCGGGAACCTGGAACCAGCCACGGAGCCCGTTAGAATCCGGAACGCCCGTTCTGGTCCGTTCCCCCTAAATGACATCACTGAACAGAAGTGTCCAGCCTTCCTGCTGGCACTCCAGCAACAAGCCAGCAGAATGCTAATTGTGTCATAGTGTAAACTAGATTTATAATGCAATCCTTTACCCTTACAACTCTGAATAAAGATTCCGTAAACACCAGTTCAATGGGGCTTACTCCCAGGCCGGGCTGGCCTGAGACCTCCTGATGCTTGAGGAAGCATACCAAATGCAAACCCAGTGCTGCCCAAAGCTGTGCCAGCCTCTGTGATAAGATTTGTGATAGAGAAAACTCACTTCTTTCTCCCTTTGGGATCTGCTTCTTTGCTGTCACAATACGGCAGATGAAAAATGGGAGGGAAGAGTATTTGTAGGGAATCTGAAAGTTTGGAAATTTGTGAAAGAAATGCAGCAGCAGAGCTCAGGTCCAGGCCCCCCCCCCCATTACCAAAAAGAGAATGTTGCCCCCCGTTATGCTGCATCTTAAACCCAAATTACTAGACAGGAAGTCCCACGGAACGTAAGTGCGACTTCCTTCTGAGCAAGGAATATTGCACTGCACCAGTGGGATGCAGACAGTAGCACTGATGTGGGTGTAACTGTTTTAATAAAGTGATCACAGATGTACTGATACCAGTAGGATTATTTCCTACACTGCACAATGACATTTTGCAAGCATCATGATGTCAACTGGCCTGGGGGGGAAATGAAGTCAGTATTTGATTTGAGATTACAGGGACTGAATTATTGTACATGACGGGTTCCTATTGCAGTAAATGATATAATACAATTAACAGAGCAATTCAGAAAATGAAAGCAATGTTTCATACTTTCAGCAGCGGACATCATTAGATATTTCAGGGCTGTTCCATGTATGGCCTGAGTGTGCAAGTTATCGAGGCAGTAGCATGATGGTATCAAACTCACACGCTCTTTCTCTACGACACTGGTCTTCAACGTTTTTCATGCCGTGACCCCAATACATAAATAAATAATCTGAAGTATGAGTCTTGGGACCCACTACAAATCATTCCCCCCTGATCTGCCCCCTTCGCCTCCCATTCCCACCTGCCCCATTTTCCCCTACTTCTTACACCTCCACAACAACCCTATCCTTCACACGGCCTGACACAGAGGCCCTCAAGTTCTTCAATGACAAAACAGCCGGCAAAATTGGCAGCCCAGCATCCTTTCAGGTATCCACGGGGGGGGGGGGGAGTCTGGAATGGAACTGGGGCATGCCTGTACTTATATAAATCAATGAGTTATTCTTGTCGGTAACACACTAAGGGCCTGATCCTAAGGGCCTTATCACTGGTGGTATGTGCATACTGCCAGTCACAATTGTTGTGAACGTGCAGTAAATCATGGGGGAAGGGAGTGCTGTCGCTGGGCTGTCGCTAGTGAACGCCTGGTCTCAGTGCTGAAAGCAGGCCACTGGCGCTCTAGCAACACTGGTGACTGGTATGTGTTTTTGGGAAGGGGGTGGAACTGGGCAGGGGTAGAAGAGGGTTGGGCCTATGCAGGGAGTGGGATATGGCAGTGGCTTCCACCACCAGTTCCAATGCTCCACCCTGCAAAATAGCTAGCAGAGACTTGAAGAGACTGAGATGCTCTATTGCGGGGGCCAGGGCTTCATCTGGGGGCAGGGGACAAGCATCCCCTATACTAGGAGACCCCTGGCAGCTGCCGCAGATCCCCCAGGATGCAGCAGTAGCCTTTTTGCTACCGCTACTTTTACAGGACCTGGGCAGCTCAGGATTGCTGCCCCTAACTCCAAATCCACAACACTCCAGTCATCAATAATAGAAAAAGTGTAAGTAAATAAGAGAGAGTTTAAGTAAGAGATGGTTCATCTCTTAAGTAAATAATGAGATGTAAGAGATGTAAGTAAGATGTAAGTTAAGTAAGAGATGGTTCATACATGCATGTTTTACCATTTGCTTGTACTGGAAGTTGAAAATATCACCTCAAGGCTACAAAACTGAAGGCTGAGCAGTGAACATTTTGCATTTTGAGGTTCTTGTTGGTGGGCCTACCAGGGCAGCATGCAAGTTCCTCCCGTTTTCAAAATTCTAGACTGTACCTGAGATCCTCTATGGTGCTCAAATATGGAGGCATTTTTAGACATCTGACTTCTGACTTCAGAACAAACTTTCAGGACCATATCAGGAACAGCTAGGAGCATGCCATTAAGAGCTGTAACAGGAATTCTATTGGTGGCCATGACGGTTCACTTGTGTCTTTTTAATTACAGGACCAAATTAATGTGAATGCCTGGCAAAAGACTCCTAAAAACCTGTTAGATGACGCTTCAAACTAATTTGGTCAATCCATCTGGTATCAGAAGCTAGGACAAATGATCCGATCTTATGGCTTTGCATCTCATTATTTTTCTGGAATCAGGATGTCAGCTGCAAAACTGTTTTGAATAAATAGACCACAGGCCAAACTACAAGTTACAGTGAATGTTTAATGCGGCCTGGTACATTTTGGTTTTTTAATATAAAAATAGCATGTATGGGGGCATTAAATGATAAAAAGTTGCAGCAAGAAGGTAAGGGGGGCTTTAGCAGTTTGCCCTCTCCATACACTATTTTTATTGGGGAAAAGGATTCCAATAAAAATAGCATGCTGGGGTGGGGGGGGGGAGATGACACTGGGATTGGAACCATAGCAGGAGGTACATGTTAAAGCCTTCTTACCTATCACCATAGCCACTCTGGGGGCATTTTTTGGGTGGGGAAAGGGCAGAAGAGGTGGAATAGGCCTTAGAGGGGCAGGACAGGTGGAAGCCTCC
Organism: Lerista edwardsae; assembly: GCA_029204185.1. Lineage (NCBI taxonomy): Eukaryota > Metazoa > Chordata > Lepidosauria > Squamata > Scincidae > Lerista > Lerista edwardsae. The sequence continues at coordinate 12,176,555 of JAJKFI010000009.1, forward strand.
TCAGCCGTATCCTAACCACTTTTCCAGGACTGAAATCTTGACACTCGGCTTCTCTGGTCTGGGCCAGCTAAATAACTGGAAGGTCCATTGAGCAAGCTGGGGTGTTACATGGAGTAAGGGGGAAAATATCGCCTTACTTGGGGAGACCTCCACCCTGCTCAACTCTAGCAGAGGATACAGCTGGCACTGTTTGGCGAAGTGTTCCAGTTTTGGATAGGCTCAGGCTATAAGTTGTCTGTTCATTTGCCCCTTCCCATCTCCATGTCTATTGCACCCAATGCCAAAGCATTTATATTAACAACAGTGTGATGGCATTACTATGCCATCGTAACCTCACTGTGACAGCATATATCAGTGGTATTCAAACTTTTTAGACCGGGACCCACTTTTTAGAATGACACTCATGTCAGGACCCACCGGAAGTGATGTCATTAACCAGAAGTGAAGTCATGTTGTGGCAGGAAGTGACATCATCGAGAAGGAAGTGCTATCATTGTAACATAATAAAATGACACTCCTGAAATGCAAATTAGCATTCTTGGACTGAAGCAATTGTAAAACCATGAAACTTCCCTGACAGAAAGCAAGATTAGGACAAAAAACACTGAACTAAAAACACAATGTTAAAAAAACCCTCACTTGAAAATTCAAACTGTGAACACAAAAGGAAAATAGCAAGAGTATGGTCTGCAGCTTCCAAGATGGCTGTTCCCAGCTTTCTGCAACCCACCTGACATCAGGTCACGACCCACCAGTGGGTCCCAACCCACAGCATCAGAGTGGGGGAGTTAGTAGCAATCCTACCACTGTCCAGTCAGCATCACTTGCCGATAGGAATGAATGGTAGAATAGATAAACAACAAAAATAATGTAGCAGCCGATGAGACTAATTGCCCTGAATTTATCCAGATAGCTATAAGATACTAAACAAGCCTCACTAAGCCTTTTATTGCTCACCTGACTAGTAGATGCTAAAAGCTGTTTTCCTTGCTTTTGCACATAGATTTGCCAGCAGCTGTTTCAACATTTATAAACACTATTTCCTCTGATTGCCAAATAACCATAAATTCATTTATGCATATTTTTGTATTGCAAGCGTAAAAATAATTACATGTCTGATTAAATCCACTTATGCCTTCATGTCTTACTAAATCTCTAATAGATATAAATTGTTGCAACGTACTATATTGGAGCACATAAATATTACAAGTGCAGCCCAGTTTATCTTTACTATGGTCTGACACACACACAGAGGAAGCATATTATTGCATTTCTCACTGTATCTGTTAAATGGGGTGTTTAGAGTCTGCCATATTATCATCTAATGGTCCAGATCAGTCACTAAAGTAGGTTTAACTGTAAACTTTTCTTCTGCTTAAAAGTAATAAGTATCTTATAAAGCTCCCACAAGTAAGAAAAGGAGGCACATAATACATTGCAGAGAGCAAAACAGATTTATGGTCCAATCCTTTCCAACTTTCCAGTGTTGATGCAGCCATGCCAAAGGGATGTGCAATGCATTCTGCATGGGACTGACAGTCACAGAAGCTGTCAAGGTGCTAAAATTGTCAAGGCACACCATCAATGTTTTGACCACTGACAAGGCAACCACACTGCTGATGTGGGGCTCACATCCACCAATGGCCCTACTAAGAAATGACCCTCAACCAAACTCCTGTGGCACACCTGCAGACCATTTGCGGCACACCAATGTGCCAGGGCACAGTGGTTGAAAAGGGCTGCTCTAGATAATGTTATTTTAAGTTTTCAGCTACCGTTAATTCATCTGGTATTCATTGCAATAATGAATTCATTTGGTATTCATTGTACTAATGAATTCATTTGGTATTCATCTGAACACAGTTGGTATTTAGAGTTATACTACAATGTAGTATTAATTGATGTAGTACCTAATTTTCCCTACAAAGAATGAATAAAAAGATTTAAAGAAATGCACTCGCTTAACATATCAAGAATGGTAATAATGTTGGGATGTCCAAGTCACGTATTGGACTTCACACTTTTACAATTACACCAAAGCCATTGTAGAGAATATTATAGTGTGCAAATTATAAAATGCAATCTATAGAAATAATGGATGAAATACGACAATTTGTTTCACCTTTTAAAACTGTTCTTTCATTAAGGTGTTAGTACAAGGGTTCCCAAACTTTGCAATGCTGTGACCCAGAGCCTGATCTTAACCTGGAGTTATATTGACATAGTTAGGCCAGCAAAGTTTGGCTGGCACAAGGGCCACCGTAAAACGCGTTTGGACCACTCTCTGAGTCAGGGAGGATGACGCACGTCCAGTGGTGTCATTCAAATGATTTAGGAACAGGAACTCACTTTTGAGTTCAAATTCAAATGTTGAAACAAACAAACAAACAAACAAGCAGCCATGGAGCCCGTTAGGATCCGGAACGCCCGTTCTGGTCCGTTCCCCCTGAATGACATCACTGCACACGTCTGTATGCTGGCCTCTCTGACTCCAAGCGTAGTCCGAACATACTTTATGGTGCCCCTTTGCTGGCCAAACTTTGGTGGCTTAATTGTGCCAGCCTAACTCCAGGTTAGGACTGCACCCCCACTTTGTTCTCTGTGGTGGGTTGTGATGCTCCTGGAGGTGCTAAAGAACTTTTTAGCTCAGCAATCCACTCTGTATGCTTCTGCAGGCCTCAGGAGCCCCCATAAGCTACTTCTGCTTCTCCTCTTTGGAGCCAAACCAGTGCAAGGGGGGAGCAGGAAGACCCAGATCGTGACCCACTGTGCTTGAGTTTATGAGCATTTCTGTTACCTTTGCAATAGAGTTCTGGACTACTAAAAGCAGCACATGACGGACTGCTGAATGGTATGGAAGACAGCAGTGTTCACTTAGGCAATGAACAGACCATTAACACATGATCATACAAACTCAGCCACTGCAAATCACTGTTTGCTGAGAATATTTCTTATCCTGTTCTTCAGCCCATAGGCTTGCACAGTGGCACAATAAAATAATGAAAAGCGTACTGTAGAAACACACAGAAAGGTATGCCCATGTCAATCTAGTTGGAGCAGGCAAACACAAATATCTTCACCTGGCATCAAAAATACATCAGACTCAGAGCGCAATCCTAAACTGGAGTTAGGGCGGCATGAACTAAGCCAGCAAAGTTTGGCCAGCACAAGGATTACCATAAAGTGTGTTTGGACTACCCTTGGAGTCAGGGAGGATGGTTCACATCTGTGTGCTGGCCTCTCTGACTCCGATAGTGGTCCAAACATACTTTACGGTAGCCCTTGTGCTGGCCAAACTTTGCTGGCTTAGTTTATGCCGCCCTAACTCCAGTTTAGGATTGCGCCCTCTGTATAAATTGTGCTTCCCTGGGGAGAGTTGAATAGGCTCAATCTCAAGTCCAGCGGGGCAAAACACTAAGTTTTTCAACTCCTGAATGTCTCTGTAAAGTGGCCCCTCCCCCTCCCCTCCAGAGCTATTTGCAGCTGTGAAAGCAAAGCAGAGGATACACCTCTGCTATGCTTTTGCAACTGCGAATGGAGAGGGAGGGGCCGCTTCACACAGGCTTCAGGAGCCTGAAAAATGTAGCATTTGGCCCCACTCTAGGAATGCCACTGTTCAGGACACCTCTGAAGGCATGGGGACCCCAAACACAATGATCATCAATCATATCTGGGAAGGCTTATGTAGAAAAAGGCCCCTGATCCCCAGATGCTTAGGGTTTTAAAACCTAGAATTTTGAACTATGCCTAGAAACAGAAGGGGAGTCAGTACAGTTGTTTAAATACTGATGAGACATGTTCCATTTGCCTAGTCTCAGGCTATCAAGCTGCCCAGTCACCAAGCTTCTTCAAAGGCAGTACCACATACAATGGTTTGCAATAATCCAAATCGGATGATACCATTGTGTGAATGACTGTGGTTAGGATATGCACTGGTTTTGGCTCAGTAGACTTGATAAATTCACTAAGGGCACAATCCTAACCTGGAGTTAGGCCGGCACAGTTAGGCCAGCAAAGTTTGGCCAGCACAAGAGGCACCATAAAGCATGTTTGGACCACTCTTTGAGTCAGGAGCAATGGTGTGTGTCAGTGTGCTGGCCTCTCTGACTCCAAGAGTGGTCCAAACATACTTTATGGTGTCCTTTGTGCCAGGCAAACATTGCTGGCCTAACTGTGCCGGCCTAACACCAGGTTAGGATTGCGCCCTAAAAATCTGCTACACAGAATTCTCAGAAATCTAGAAGATGCTGTAAATCTAATAATGAAATAAATATTCATGGATATGTTTAAATGTGATTGATTTCCTATATTTGCATAGTAAAAACTCAGACTTGATAAATGAGACAAATACTTTGATCTGATATGTGATTTGGAAAATAACTGAGTCTGAAGGCCTAACCTCACACTGCAGCCCTGTAGTTTGACTTAACTGCTGATGCACAGCAGAACTGGCCTGTCCATTGAAGGAATGGCGGTGAAAGTCATACCAAGAAGTGAGTGGAGGTGGCTGCAGCACCTGGCATTCCTCTGGGCAAGGGGCATCGCTTGTTCAACTTCCATTTATTTTAGAGAGGTTTGCATTAGAGGAGTTCTTAGTGTGTTGTGCACAAGGTTGCCTTGCATCTTCTCTTGGTATGCCCAATTTATAGTCTAAAAATAGATCTATATGTATACCCTGATTTACTTTGGTATGTAATTATTTCACAGAATGGTTTGAAGCTACTGCATGAGAGATGTTTGCTTGAAACCTCTGCTCTTTTATTAGTTCTTACGTCTCTAAGCAGGTACATTTCAGTAAATAGACTCCCCTGTGAGTGATCTTTCATTTCCTGGAGATGGAGAGAGGAATGGTCAGTGTCGTTCTAAAGCTTCCCTTTGCACAATAAAATAAAGGAAAGCTTTGTAGCCACATTAAATACCTCCACTTTAAGATTTACTGTGGTAATCGTGACAAAGCAAATGGTTGTTTCTTTGGCAGCAAAGGAGTTTTAAAAAGACAGTGGGCATTGTTGTTGTTTGCCTTGCAAATTATAAAATACCTCAAAAATTACATGGTGTCAAACTGCGTGACACCGATTATAAAAATAATATATAGCACTGAGTTTTATTAAGAAAATTACACCAGATTAACTCTTAGCATCCCTAAGACATAATATATCTTCAACCTTATTACACTGGAATGGCATTTGGTTGGAAGTTGTGTCTGGAATTTTTGGAAAGCAAGATATGAAAAATAAATCCATACTAAATTGCAAGGATTAACATTTTTAACTTGTTGGAAACAAGCAACCATTTTTCCCCATTAAATGTAACTGCAGGTCCAACTTCTGTTGACTTTAACGTACTAAGCCCTGTTGAATTTTATTTATTACACTTGTATCTCATCTCTTCCCAAGACAGAGTGGTGTTCATTGGGGATATACCCAGTGATGTCATCCAGTGAAGAACCGGAACGCCTGGATGATTGACAGCCCTCCGCCCCTATGGCGGAGGGCTGCCACGCCTCCCTGAGCCTCACAGCGCCCAAATCGCTCCATTTCAGAGCGATTCGGGACGCAAGGGAGGGCGGGCGGGCCCAGGAGCAGCTCGCCCATCCTCCGGAGAGGCGGCGTGGCCCGGGCCCATCCACAGAACTGGCGGAATGGCGTACCGGGCCGTTCCGCCTGGATGACGCCACTGGATGTACCAGTCTGTAAGCATAGGGTGGATTATTGTCCTAAGGTAACCCAGTGGGTTTCATGACAGAGCAGTAATGCCCAGCATTTCATCCACTACACCAGGGGGGACCGGATCTGGCCCGCAGGCCTGCATTTGGAGCCCCCTGGATCCTTCTCCTGAGTGAACAGCATTAGGGGGAACACAAAGACCCCGACTACAGCACCCAGGGGTCTACATGGCAAGCTGCACCTGTACAGGACGCCACACACAAGGCATGCTGGGGTGGCTGACCCCAGAAGCAGCTCACCGCAAAGACCACTGAGGGCTGTTGTCGGGGTCTTCGCAATCGTCCCGGGCAGAACAGCAGATGCGGTTCACACTGGGGATTATTCTTGGTGGTCCAGCAGTCTCCAGTTTGGAGACCACTGCACAACACCACACTTGTACAGGCATGCCCTGGTGTCCGCTGGGGTTCACCAGACCCCATGGTGGATACCTGGAACCATGGCTACTGGGGACAGCTTTTTAAAGATAGGGAAACATCAGTGGTTTTGCTGCAACAAACTAAAAAAAAGAGGTTTTTTTTAAAGTTCCCTATCTTTTTAATAGGAGTCCCAGTATCCATAGTATCCATGGATAACTGAAACTGAATCCAATACCAAAACCGATACCAAATCAGTGGACACTGGGGCACGCCTGTAACTTACTTTAACTTTCAGACTTTCATATAATGGGCATTCACACAGACCCCTATTTAGGACATGTTCAGCGGTATCATGCAGCCGGAACGCTGGGCGGGAAGAACGGGTGAGCGGCAGTTCGCCCATTGCGTTCTGGTCCGTTTCGCCGTCTTCCCCGCCCCCGCGAAACGGACCAGAGTGAAACGGACCGGAACGCAACGGGCGAACTGCCGCTCACCCGTTCCTCCCGCCCAGCGTTCCGGCTGCATGACGCCGCTGGACATGTTGATTTTCTTGTAGTGGGGAAATCTTCTAGTGGTATCTTCACTAGAGCCCTTTTATGCTGTTAAGGCATGTTAACTTGTAATTAACAAGAAACGAAATTAAAACAGAGTTTCCACACAGCCCTTCATATAGTGCTGTATTATCCAGCTTGCTGGCCAAGATCCCTCTATAATGTTTACTCATAAGTAAGTTCCAGTCAGAAAAGGTCCTTTGTAATGTTAATTAGACGTTTCCTGCAGCAAACCTGTCAATTTTATTGTTCCCCATTGGCTACTTGCACAAGAGTTTGCAAGCTAGTACAAGGTCATTGCTGGCCTTCCACCCATTTTTCTTTAGATCCAAGCCACTGCCCATTCATCCTGTTAGTACAAGGTGGTCAGCACAATGTGTACATTTCTATGTACAAAAGCAAATAAGGAAGCCTTTTTAAAATTTAAAAATGTAACCCTGTGTCCTTGCAGTCAAGCAATTGTTCCGGCAGCATCCTTCTGGGCTTTAAAAATAAATAATCTAAAAACCAGAAAACCCTTGCAAGGGTTATACTGTTGCCTGTATAACCAACAGCACATTAGCAGACGGTTCAATAAAACGGGTCCTTTATAGAATGTCAAATTTCTGTGTCAAAGAGCTGGAAGGTTTTCAAGCATGTTTCCACTAGTGAATAATATCTGGCATCAAGCATATTCATAAGTATCTCTTTGTGGCAATTCTTGTAGATTTAAGTGGCATTAATTAGAAACTAGTGTCCATAGTGGAGGCATATATGAGGCAATAAATACCTTCTGTGGCTGACTAATGGCCACAGAGCAGTGAGTGCAGGGTGTTTGAGAACTAGAAAAACTGTTTATTACAAGCCAGAAACAATATGATGGGCCAAAGTCTTAGTGCTTGATGTAGCCTTGGAGAACAAAGGATCAGAGACGAGCAGGACTCTAAAGAAGAGTTTAAAACCCTATTCATGGTTTGCTAATTCAGGCAGCTGGATAGATCATGTACCAAAGAACAGCTGCTTAAAGTGGTACCACTTCATCCACATCCTTGTCAACTCAAGTAAAAAGACAAGCAGAAACTATAGAGCGGTGATGGCAAACCTTTTGAGCTTGCTGTATCAAAAATGCCTAACTTGAGTCTGCTGGTGTATCACTTCAACTCCTCAGATAAAAGAGAAATAATTATTTACACATTCATTTATTAAAAAAATACAATTCAATCACGCGTGGGGCTATGCACTGTATAAATCAACATCAAATCATTACAAAAACGATGTACTGAAGGGATAGAGTTGATAAAGGGATATTCTTTTCCCTCTCTCAAAACACCAGAACCAGGGGGCATTCGCTGAAACAGAGGGTTGGGAGAGTTAAAACAGATAAAAGGAAGTACTTTTTTACCCACCGGGTAGTTAATCTTTGGAACTCTTTGCCACGGTAGGTGATGATGGCATCTGGTCTGGATGCCTTTAAGAGGCGATTGGACAGATTTCTGGAAGAAAAGTCCATCATGGGCTATAGGCAATGATGGATTGTGCAACCTCCTCACAAAGGTGATGGGCTACTGGTACCGGGTGCAAGGGAGTGGCAACAGGATGCAAGCATCTTGTTGTCTCATGCCTCCCTGGGGCACCTGGTGGGCCACTGTGAGATACAGGAAGCTGGACTAGATGGGCCTTTGGCCTGATCCAGCAGGGCTCTTCTTATGTTCTTATGTTCTTATGAGTGCCCTTTGGGGAAGTACAAAACTAATAAATAAATTAATAAAAATGAAATCCAAATATGAAAGCGCAGTTGTTGGATGTTGTAAAACGCTTGCACATCCCCCCAAATGTCATGGTGTGCCACCTTTGACACATGTGTCATAGGTTCACCATCACTGCTCTAGAGTGTCAACAGTGGAAGTATACTTTTACAAGGCTTACATTTTGATTCCAGAGAGTTTATCTGTCTGTGACCTGAAGGCTTATCTACTGCCCTATCACTAAAGTGAGATTACAGGCATGCCCCAGTATCTGCTGGGGTTCTGTTCTTGACACCACCACCCCGTGGATACCTGAAACTGTGGAACTGGGGACACCTTCTATTTTAAAGATAGAGGAACATCAGTGGTTTTGCTGTAACAAGGTTAAAAAAATGAGATTTGTTTAATGTTCCCCTATCTTTTTAATAGGTGTCCTAGCATCCTTTGTATCCACATCAGTGGATACCTGGGCATGCCTGTACTAATAACATACCTTATATGTGTGTTGCAAGGGTGAACACAATTTAAAGCTATTTGTGCATGTTATTCTTCCTTCAAGCAGACTGGAGCAGTTACGACAGCCTTGTAAAGCAGGTTAAGCAGACAGAGAGTGAAGCCGTTACCTTCACTGCTGAGATGAAGAGCATTCAAAGCTTCTCTCTCTGGCACTGTCAGGATGTCAAAACATCCACAGCAGAGGTTGACTGACTGAGATCACCAGTTCAGAGAAATCTGTGCACTGTATGAAGTCCTCAATGTATTTACAATATTCACAGGATTTTAGAAACCCTAATCCTGTTTCACAAGATGGGCAGGTATCATATTTGTCAGTCTGCTTGTAGACCCTTAACAAATAATAATGAGAATGAGCTTAAGGCATTAGGTGGCCGAGTGTGTAAAGTCTGTTTTCTCCTTTCAGATGTGCATAGCCTGGGGCTGGGCATCATGTTGCAATCTAATGTCAGTTGTTGCAACAGATGTTTTAAAGACAACCCCACTGTTTTCTGACCTTCAGAATCCTATAGGAAATTGGAAGTAGAAGCTCACAGTTTTGCATAAAAGCAGCATTACCTGTGATGCTTGTTGGTTTACATTTCTAACCGCAGGGACAAAGCATAGAAAAAGAAAAAAGAAGAGATGCCTCTCTGAGAGAAAGAGATTATGCAAACGTAACTGTAGCTGTGCTTTATTTCCTTAAAGACAAGTCTTTTAAATGTGTGTCCACTGCACACTGAAAGCAAAGGATTTTTATATTTAGTATTATTATTTTGCTTTAAAAAAAAAAGCCTGGACCTGCATTTTACCAACTAGTAGCCTTGTATTTAATCTTGTATTTGAAATACAAATGCATACAAAAGAAAAGAAAAGAAACTTAGTTTTTCTTCTTCCCTTTGTAGGCAACAGAAAATGCTTTGAGAAAATCACCTGCAGCAAAATATAATCCAAAAAAGATATATGATGCTCCGAAGAATCTATACTTGCAGAGAAATAGCACGTATAACATTAAGAAGCCCTTGTATACTGGATACAAGTACAGCCTATGGAAAATAGTAAGTTTGTTTTACAGTCTCTTGACTTTTTAAAAACATTATAGATAACCAAGCAACAGTACACTGATTTGGAAAATGCCTTTGAATAGGCGACTATATGGTGAGTTCTTAACAAACACTATCCACAGTGTGGTTTTTCAGTGAGAATGGTACGTGTAATTTGATACCATCTTTTGTAAAATGGGCATTTCCCTACTGGCATTATTACTGCAACAGAACAATTATGAATGATCAAATGTACTTGCTGGTAGTTGTCAGATGAGTCTTCATGTTAAAAAAATGCTGTTGTTGTTTCCTTAGTACTAACAATGATTCTATAGCTCAGAAAGTAACAGAATAGTTTTCTAGTCCCAGAGGTTAACTGACTGCATAGACTCAGCTGGGGGCAGAAAATATATTGTGCATTATGTGTGAGTTCTCTTCCATTTAATCTAAGAAGAGAAACAGACTCTTTTACAGGTGTATCAGGATTGATCTCTCTGCCACAACTGACTCATTTTAAACTCTAAACTGATAGTTGAACAAGTTATTTTACTTATTGCAAGCACAAAAGAACAACCAGAATTCCAACATTCAAAAGAGTTAAGCTGATATGCTAAAATTTCAGTCAACTAGCACTCCTATTTTAACACATCACAAGGAAAGGTTGAACTGAAATCTATTACAGTATTTCCATGTAATTTGTTTAGATTTGAGACCCTGATGGGACTAACATATCAATTGTAAATATGTTTACTCAGTACTAAATGCATTGATAACCAATGCTTTAGTACATGTAAAACTGCAATCCAAGCTTGTTTAATCCTAAAGCCTGTTATTTAACTGGTCTGTGAATTATGTTTCTCGAGTTACAGCAGGTGCTGCAGCTGTAGGTGAACTATGCTTTCTTCACCAGTTCAGATGTTAACACTAAACTGTGATCTGGCACTGGGAGAATGAGGACCCAGTCCTATGCATGTCTACTCAGAAGTAACTTCCATGGTGTTTAGTGGGACTTACTCCCTGGGAAATGTACTGTATACAGGATTGCAGCTTGAGTTTTGAGCTCTCATTCACCTTCTTCTTCCTGTCATCACATTCTCAGAACCATGGAAGCAATTCTTCCTGGTGTTCAGCAAAACATAGTTTGTTATTCAAACCAACGAATTATGGCTTGTGCTTGGCTTCCACACTAGGAATCCGTACCAAGAATTGATAAAGCACTGCTGTGTGCAAGTGAGGAATGTGAGAATCTCAGATTCCTTCTTAGGCTTGTTCTCAAAGTGTCAAGTCATGATTTTGGTGTTATGTTAACTGAGCCCATGTAATTGTCATAAACAAAAAATCCTAGGTTCAAAATTCAGTTCAGTCATGAGTCACAGGTTGGTTGTTTAGGAAAATCCCTCTCTCCTAGGCTGCCATTTATGACAATAGTAATACAGGCCAACATTATAGAAATATATAGATTACTAAGGACGCAATCCTAACCAACATTCCAGCATCAGAATAAGGGCAATGCAACTCTGAGGTAAGGAAACAAACATTTCCTAACTTTGAGGAGGCCTCCATGACTACTACTCCACTGCAGGATGCAGCACATGCCCCACTGACACAGCTATGTCACTGGTGGAAAGATGGTTAGGACTGTGCCCTAAGACTGCACATTTACTAGAGAATAAGGTCAATTGGGACTGATTTCTGAGTAAAAGTGCATATGTCCATTTGGAGTGGCAGAAAGCATTTGGAGTGCAGAAAGTAAAAATGACTTAAGGAGGAAGAATAATTGAGATAGCTAGCCTAGTGAAATGAGAAATAATTTTAGAAGTCATCCTTTTAATGAATCACATCATTCTCCAACTTCATTTTTTTGGAGATTTCCCAAGATACATTGACCTGCAAACTGGACAAACTATGTTCAAAACATCTTCAGCCCAGTATACCGAAATCAGTATACTGCAAGCTAAGGAAACAGTAGAAAAATGGCTGTGATTGCATACAAGCTGAACTATAGGCAAGGGCAGTGGTTCCCAAACTGTGGTTTGTTTTGCTAGTGTCAAGGCTGGAAACAGGCTTTTTTCTTTCTGGTTTATTTTGCTATTGGAAAATGGCTGAGAAATAACCCAACTTATTGCTGCATTCTCAGGAAAGCAGCAGACTCTGGCATCACAATGACAGTACTTCAGGCAATGATATCACTTCTGGTGGGTCCTGGACACATTGTCATTCTAAAAAGTGGATCCCGGTGCTAAAAAGTTTGATAACCACCGGGCTAAGGACCATATTCAGGAACACCCTTGAAGTGAAAGTCACCTTCACGACCTTCTTTAACTAAAATCATAGTTCAGAGTGCTAACTTTGATATGAGCTTGTTAGTTTGCTGACCCACGTTTTGTGTACTCTGTGATCTACAGATAATAAATAATAATACTCATATTTATATACCGCCTTTCTTAGGTCATTAGATTACTCCTCTGACTTTTAACTCAAGGCGGTTTACATAGGCAGGCTTTATTCATAAACACAAAGGTTTTTACAAATTACAAGAAAGTTCTGCCTTTCAAGAACATACAACATACAGATGGTACTTTCATGGTGTAGTCTTCTTTCTGGCCACACAATTTGCCTTCCTGCTGGCTGATAAGCAGCTTCTGCTCCCACCAAGAAGCGGCTGGCACAGCACACTCCCCTCTCACAGGCAGCTGTAGCTCAGCTCTAATCGGTCGCAGTTTACAAGGTCTGCCGCTCACGGAGACTTCCGGTGATCCCGAACTGGCGACCTTCGGATGTTATCTTCAGGCAAACGGAGGCTTTAACCCTCTTGAGTGCGCAAAATTTCACATTAATTTTAGTGATGGGGCTGCACAGACTGACCGTCCTCATTGAAATGAATGGGAAGGGGAATTCGGCAGGCAGGGACGGAGACTGTCCACACATTACAAATTCACTAGCAATCACTGAACCAAGGCAAAGTGCCTGGACTACATGATGGCATATATAAAATAATTGGAATTAACAATTTATTCATTCAAAAAGATTTCAACTATTTCACTATAACTATTCAACTATTATACAACTATTCAACTATATATTCAACTATTTCTGTTGTAAACAAATAGCACCCCATTTTTAATTTATTTTGTAGGAACAGAATGGCTATAATTCCAGATTTTCCATTGACCCAGCCACCTGCCCTTTCCTTTCATCAACTGTAAATGAAGGATATTCTGTAGTGACTATTCATTTGCAGATACTTCTGTAGAGTAGGCTGCTTATTTCAATATGCTTCTGACTTCCTAAGAAACTATCAAATTCAGCTCAGGGACTGGCACTATCCTCTTGGGGAGTCCCAAATGAATTTTAATTTTCAGAGGGCTTCATGCACCATTTGTTGTTTATTCCATTGTAATAGTATTATTTCCATTATGATAATAGGATTATGTTCATCATAACATGTGTTGTCTTCCATAGCGTAACCTCACCTTTTCCCCCAGGAAGCAAAAGGATGTGAAAGGCTTAACTGACTATAACGGGTTGCATGTGAAATACAGTCCTGTAATCATAAAGTTTTAATACAAGCTGGTATGTGGTATTTAAATACTACACATTTTAATGGCAATTGTAAATGTTATACCCCGAGTTTTATATGAGCAAGTAAAGTTATGATTAAGAAAACATCACCCATTCTGTTAAAACATTACCCAGCTAACTGTAACTAGTATGATGAATTGGTCTAAAACAGGGGTTTTGAAACTTTTTAGCACGGGGAACCAATTTTTGCAATGACACTCTGTCGGGACCCTAGCTTTATGAGACTTTTTAAAAAGATGATTTAGAAAGAAATAATATTTTTATTTATTTACAAGTAATATTTTATGCATTAACTTATTTGCAAAGAAAACACAATCTATTTCTCGTAATGAGGCAGCCCTAATGAATAGCCTCAAAGCTTGAGGGGTTTAGTTATGTGGCCCAGCCTTCACCTGCCCCACTACCTGTATTGAAGGACTTGGAAAAACAATACACCAGGAAAAAGGCGCTCAAACATTTATTTCCTTATATTTACACAAGCTTGCAAACTGCAGGAGCTCAGCTGTTTGCAGGGCAATTAGCAGCCATCTGATTTTGGAACAGCCTCAGGGCTTGAGGCAATTAGTTATCTGATCTTCCTTTCACCTGTGTTTTTTCACTGGAGGCTCTGCAGGACCCACCAGAAATTGGATCCCAACCTACCAAGTGGGTCACCACCCACAGTTTGAAAAAAAATCTGTTCTAAACGGAAGCTATTGTGCCAGATGCTACAATATTATACAATTTCAAATGTAAGTTTGCTGCTGGCATTAAAAATAAAGCTATCCGGTAGTTCTGATGCATAATTTGTTAACATTGAATGAATAAAACAGTTGTTATTAATCTCTTCTCTATTTTCCCTTTCAAAATAATATACCTTCCCCCTGAGTCTTTCAAACAATCTAAGACTTCAAAGTTAAAATTTTTCTTTATCAATATTGCAACTCCTCTTGCCTTATTTGTCCCACCTGCACAATATTGTTCTCCAAAATATGAGTGCTTAATAACCTCCTGTATTTGTCTCCTGCAGTGGGTTTCTTGTAATAGTACTATATCTGCTCCCAATTTTTTAATAGTTCTTATTATTCTATAACGTTTTACTGGACTACCCAATCCATTGACATTAAATGAAATTATATTTAAGTCCGACATTGCTTACTAAAATATCTCCTTTCCAACGTCTTCTGCAATTTTAATTTTAGATTGTCTAAATATCTATATTGTCTATATATTTTACCCTTAATTCCTTCCCCCTTCCCCCCTCTTCTCCCCCCTTCCCCCCCAACTCTCCTCCCCATACCCTACAATTGGTAGTAGACCTCAAGTTCCCTTGAAGTCTCCTAGCTCACAATCGAGCTACTCCGTGTGGATATGTTGAGGGGCCAAGATTCCTCTTGTGGGAGATCTTCCCCCTCCAGCCCACCTGTTAAGTTATTTACATTTACATTTATTCTCTTTACTATGTACATTTAGAATAAATTATCCAATATAATACCCATTCCTTATTTTTTCACATTTCTTCCTTTAACAGTGTTCATATTACAGCCCCAATAAAGGGCAAGCTCCCTTTATGCAGCAATTACTTCGAGAACTGGATCAATTTGCACAAGGAGAAATAGTTTTGGGAGGTGATACAAATTGCATATTAGATGGAATTAGAGATACCTCATCTAAAACAAGGAAAATAACAACAGATGGAATTAAAATCAAGAAAATGTTAAAGAAAAAGAAATTGGTGGACTCATGGAGATTTTTAAATCCAAGAGGAAGGGACTATACTTTTTACTCAAAAAAATATTCTTCCTATTCAAGAATAGATCATATATTTGTTTCTGAGTCATTAAGTTTAGAATTAACAAAAGTAGATTTTGAACCAATAGACGTATCAGATCATGCCCCTATAAAGCTGGGTTGTTCTAATCGGATTAATAGAATTAAAGATAGAATATGGAAATTAAGTTCCAATGTGATGGCTAATATACAAATGATACCAAAAATTAGACAAGAAATAAAAATTTTTTACGAAGAAAATGATAAGGGTCAGGTAGACCCTGCACTTCTATGGGATACGTTAAAAGCAGTGTTAAGGGGACATTTTATAAAAGAAGGTGCAAGGCTGAAAAAAGAGAAAAATATGATACAAGAACAGTTGGAATTGAAAATAAAGGATCTCACAGAAAAACACAAAAAATCAGGATCAAATAAAATATTAAGGGAACTTACTAGAGCAAAATCAGAGTTAGAAGCATTAGATACAAATAAGACATTTAATACATTGAGATATTTAAAAAGAAATTATTATGAATACGGAAATAGAAATTCAAAACTATTATCAAATGCACTTAAAAAGAAAGCTAAAAAGAAAATGATAGCATCAATTAAAGATAAAAAGGATAATATAATAACAGATCCAAATGAGATAAGCAGAGTATTTAAGGAATACTATGAAGAGTTATACAATACAGAATTAAAAGGGGAAGAAAGAGTTGATGAGTTTGTAGATAGACTACTAATACCTTCAATATCAGAGGATGATGAAAATAATCTTAATTCTCCAATAACCTCAATAGAGATTGTAACAACTATTAGGAGATTAAAAAGAGGGAAATCTCCAGGGTGCGATGGTTTAACAGCTGATTTCTTTAAATTGTGGGAGGAAGAATTATTGGAACATTTGGTAAAACTGTATAACTCTATTTTGAATGGAGGGAGGATACCGGAATCATGGAAATACTCCAGGATAATAGTGTTACCCAAACAAGGGAAAGATTTATCCCTCCCCTCTGCATATAGACCTATTACTCTGCAGAATCAAGATCAAAATATTTTCTCTTCAATATTAGCACAACGGATAAATGCATTTATAGCTAAATATATTCATACTGATCAATATGGGTTTATCCCAGGAAGACATATGAATGATGCAATCCGAAGGGTTTTAAATATAATATATAATATGTCAAGAAGTAAGGGAAAATTTGCGATGCTTTCCTTGGATGTTTTAAAGGCATTTGATCGTGTGGAATGGAAATATATGTTTAAAGTTATAGAAAAAATGAATATGGGGGAAAAATTTATTACTACAGTGGAAAATTTATATATAGGAACGTCTGCAAAGGTATTAGTTAATGGAATTGAGTCAAGAAGTTTTGAATTACAGAGAGGAACTAGGCAGGGAGATCCATTATCACCCTTGCTTTTTGCTATAGCTATTGAACCACTGGCTACAAAGATTAGGAATGAGGAAAGTATTAAGGGAGTAGAAGTTGGGGAGAGATATCATAAAATTAATTTGTATGCAGATGATATGCTTCTGTTTTTGAAAAAACCAATAGAGAGTATAGAATCTTTGAAACAAGTACTGGAAACTTTCAAGAAAGTTAGTGGGATAAAAATTAATTATCAAAAATCTAGGGTATTATGTTTGAATATTTCCAAACTAGAGCAAAAGGAGATTAAAATAAAATCTAATTTAGAATTATGTTATTCCAGTTTTAAATATCTTGGAATTTGGCTGACAAAAGATATTAAACAATTAGCATTTCGAAATTATAAATATATGTATAAGGAGATAAAGGGGAAAATTAAGGAATGGGGAAAATTGCAAATATCATTGTTAGGGAAAGTTGCAGTAATTAAAGCTCATATCTTACCAAAATTTTTATTTTTGTTTCAGAATATACCACTGCAACCGGAAATAAAAAAATTAAAATTGTGGCAAAAGAAATTGGAAAAATTTATTTCAGGGAAGCAAAAATCTTTAAGATTTAATAACAATATTAAATATAGAGGTACTACAGAAGGAGGTTTGGCTATACCCCATTTGATAAAATACTATGATGCTTATCAGTTGGCACAAGCAGTTAAAGTTGTACAAATGAATGAATATTTAGAATGGACTCAAATGGAAAAAATAGAGGGAGAACATATTATAAACATACATTTATATAGTACGAAATTGCCAGCCAAAAGAGATCAAATTCAAAATCCTTTTTTGAAGGAAACAATAAATATTTGGAGAAAATATTTACAGGTTTTTGCCCCACCTATCTCTCCTTTATGCCCAATTTTGGAACATCCTAATTTTAAAAACCAAGAAAGATATGCGCAATTCAAAGAATGGAGAAAATGTGGTTTATACAGAATGAAGGATTTATTTATAAGTGGAAAACCAATTTTATTCGAACAATTAAAAAAGAGAATAAACATAACAAGTAGCAATTGGTTGCAACTGACTCAAGTGATGAATTTTGCTAACCAGCAATATAAAAAATTTGGGTCTATTAGAACATTAACAATGTTAGAGGATTATTGTATAGGAGAGAAACAAGGTACCAAAAAAGGCTTAATTTCAATGTTGTATAAAGAAATAATAAAACATGTATATCCTAAGCATAGTGGGATAAAGATGTTGTGGGAGAAAAATCTGAAGATTAAGATATCAGATGATACATGGAATGGGATATGGAAGAATCAAGCATATAAGTCTATTTCTGTAAAATTAAAAGAAGCGGTATTAAAGACTACTCACAGATGGTATCTGACTCCTAGGAAACTCCATCAAATAAATAAAAAGATTCCAGACAAGTGCTGGAGGAACTGTGGATTAGAAGGTAATATGGAACATATGTGGTTACATTGCCCAAAAGTAATGATTTTTTGGAAAGAGGTGATAAAATGGTTAGAAAATATTACACAACAAAATATAAAGGATAATTGTACCCTTCTGTTATTCTCACTGTTCACCAACGAGAATGATAATTTAAACAACAAGAAGTTGATAGAGATTCTTATTGGAGTCGCAAGAATTGAAATTGCTAATAACTGGAGAGAATTGAAAGGACTGTCCTTTCAAAAATATATGAAAAGAGTATGGGAAGTAGCTGTTATGGAAAAGCTAACAATGCGAGTAAGATTTATGAGGGGAGAGGTTAAAAAGGATAGTTTTTTAGATGTTTGGTATCCATTGTTGAATTCTGAAAAGACAATGGATAAGGAATCAACAGATTTGATATACTGGACTACACGGTATTGAGAATGGATTAGTCTTTTTCTTTTTCTTTCTTTCTCTCTTTTTTTTTTTGTATAAATGTCTTTGTTTTGGATTGTAAAGTTTATTTCTGTATATTAACTCAATAAAGATTGTCTAAAAAAAAAAAGAATGAATAAAACAGTTGGAAAACTGTCATGTTTTATTAGTAGAACACATTTTGGGATTGGGATTAGTTTATTGGAACTGTTGATTTCAGGGACATAAAACTGGGTCAATTTCCACTTAACTAGGCTGCAGTCTTAACCCAGGGCCAGGTCCGCAGACTGCCACCTTCCCCCCCCCGCCGGGGGGGGGGGCCCCCCCCCCCCGCGGGCGACGGAGGCCGCGTGCAACTTTCATGGGGCCTCCGAAAGTGTTCTAAAGCTTTTGGAAGGACTTTCAGCAGTACTTTGTGTTTTTGTTGGAAAAATGGAAGTACTGTTGAAAGGCTTCTCAAACGCTTCAGAACGCTTTCGAAGGCCCCACAGACATCCTGTGCAGCCTGCCTGGCCCTTGAGGGTGATCAGCAGCAGCTGCAGAGCGTAGGTGTTGGCAGCAATGGCAGCTTGCAAGGCATCCACTATAGCGCCAGGCCCATGTGGCCCTCTCAACCCCTCATCAGATATGCCTCTGCCCTCAATTTAAACATAGAAAAAGTGACATTCACAGTCCTACTGCATCTGCGGTGTCATCTACTCTCGTGGAGACGGAACGCTGGCCGGAATGTACATTTGATTTGCAGCCCGGTCTGTGCGGTTCCGCCGCCTTCCCCCCACCATGCGGGCTGCCCTCGGTCGCCATGCCCCACCGCTGCTTGCCCAGCTCCGTGATGGACATGGGGGGGGACGGGTGGGGGGCGCGCTGGGTGCCTGGGCAAGCAGGAAGGACGGCGGAAGCGAACGGGCAGGCAGCCAATCAAACGTAAGTCCCGCCCAGCGTTCCGTCTCCGTGAGAGTAGATGACACCACTGATCTGCATGTGTGTCGAAGCAGGTTCCCCTACATTGGTGTAAACATCACAGTCCTCTGCATGACTGTAGTGACTTCACATTGGTGCAGTAGGCTGGAATGAACCTTGTGTGGGGAACAGCTCTCATTACCATTTCTGTGATTGCACAGACATGCACAGCTCCTACACAACACTGAAATGGGAAGGGATTACATAACGTATGGCAAAAGATGGCCACATCTAAGGACCTTCTGTGGAGCTACCTAGAATGGTGCAAACCTAGCAATATTATACGTTGTCATCAGCATCTGGAACAATATCTGTATTGACAAACATCATAGGATGAGCGTGTGGGATGCCAGCCTGATAACACTGGCACTGCTATGCTCTGTGTAAACACATAATTGTGGTGTTTTTTTTCTTTTATAGTCTTACATTTAAACAATCAATCATATACTATATATTATTCTTCACCTCTCTCAACTGTACTTCACATTTTCCCAAACTTCTTCTACAGCCAATATATCATTAGGAAATTGAAAACTGTCACAGCAAAATACGCATGTAAGGTAACATCATGCAAACATTAATAACCCTCGCTATTTCTTGTACTGCATGTAACCAAAACTATTTCACAAGTTGGGCTGACTATAAACCTTAGAGCACTTTTATATTGCTAAAGCTGTTTTGACGGAGAAAACCACAGCCTTCCAAATACTAGCTGGGTACCCTGGTACAGGTGTATAATAAGCACGTATAATTAGATGAAAGATACATAATGGTTTGTTGTTGGTTACGCATTTACAACAGCTGA
The DNA here is from genome assembly GCA_029204185.1 of Lerista edwardsae. Classification (NCBI taxonomy): domain Eukaryota; kingdom Metazoa; phylum Chordata; class Lepidosauria; order Squamata; family Scincidae; genus Lerista; species Lerista edwardsae. Next base: position 12,196,802 of record JAJKFI010000009.1, read on the forward strand.
CGATGAGCTTAATGTGTAGTTCACAAATTAAGAAAATTACTTATGGCTCCACTGTTAACCAGGAGGATTCCTTGCGGACTTTAATACAAAAACACTCTGTACCTTTTATGAAGTAGATTCCCAGTGCTGTCTGTAATTTGACCTCCAGGCTATCAGTTTTGCCCAAAGATGATTAAAGAAAAACTTGTAAAAATCACAGGTGAAACAGGTGTTTTTTAGCCTTCATGTTAGAAGCATTTAAAAATTCGCCATAGGAAACACCGCCATAGGAAAGGTTTGTGTTGCATCAGCTTTGGTTGCACTCTGAGTGCTTACTAAAAGCAAAATATGAGACATGTTGCACTTTACATGTGTGCTCGTGCAAAGATTTGGCAGTTCAGAAATAGTTCCTTGTACCTATTACACGGTTGTGCATTGTTTGAGACCATTTGCACTAGGAAAATGGAAATACCCAACTCTAATACAGTAGATGAACATAATTTTTAGCACAAATTGTTTCTGAAGCAAAATTTTGATTTGTTTTACAAGCTTGGAAAATGGGGTCTAATTTTCCATGATCCTACTTTGTGTAGTTCTGGTGCTATAATTCATACCAGGAGGAACTGGAAATAAATTATCGAAGTTCGGAGAACAAGATGTATTACATGTGACCCAAATTCTCCCAAGGTTTAGATCTAGTTCACATTGGCCTGACATCAGCACTCCCGACCAGCAGATGGCCCTTGCTATGCTGCTGTCCTCCCTTTCCTAAAATGTACCTAGGCAATTGGGGGGGGGACAAGAAAAACCAGCTAATTCCAAGGATAGCCAGATTGAGTTCTGCCATTACTAATTTCCAATAACATCTCAACAGAATGCTACCATTCATTTATGCTAGGCATGTGCTCTTCATCCACCTAGCACTGACATTTTACACCAAGTGGAAAGTCAGGTCTTGTGAGCCTGTTGAGCTTCAAATTTCATTACATCTAGTTTGAACCAAGAGACTTAGTGCACAATCCTAACCTGGAGTTAGGCCGGAACAGTTAGGCCAGCAAAGTTTGGCCAGCACAAGGGCCACTGTAAAGCGCGTTTGGACCACTCTTGGAGTCAGATAGGATGGTGCATATCTGTGTGCTGGCCTCTCTGACTCCAAGAGTGGTCCAAACATACTTTACGGTATCCCTTGTGCTGGCCAAACTTTGCTGGCTTAACTGTGCCGGCCTAACTCCAGGTTAGGACTGTGCTCTTAATTGAACAGACGACTTGCATACAGTCTAACAGCCCATCCTACCTCTCAATTTCAGCGCAGCAATGTAGTGGAACCGGCATGGCTTCTGTTGCATCCTGTGGGGGATTTTTGGCTGCTGGAGGTCTCCTTGGGGTAAGCTCCAGCAACTGCTATGAGGCAACTCGGATCTGCACCACCTTAATCACTGGTGCAAGTCCACAGTGCTCCATGCAGGTGAATCATGACCAGGAAGCAGTGGCATCATCCAGGCGGAACGGCCCGGTACGCCGTTCCGCTAGTTCTGTGGACGGGCATGGGCCGCGCCGCCTCTCCGGAGGACGGGCAAGCTGCTCCTGGGCCCGCCCGCCCTCCCTCGCATCCCGAATCGCTCTGAAATGGAGCGATTCGGGCGCTGTGAGGCTCAGGGAGGCGTGGCAGCCCTCTGCCATAGAGGCGGAGGGCTGTCAATCATCCGGGCGTTCCAGTTCCTGGCACGGCCGGATGACATCACTGCCAGGAAGGGTCTCATCACACTCCTCTTCCCTCATGATCCCACTCCCACCCAGTCCTAATCTGCCCTCCTTTCCAATCCATCTGCCTACTGTTCTGCCTACTCCACCCCTGTTCCGTCCACCCTGCCTCCCTCCAACCCTAAGCATGAGCCTACCTGCTCTGTTTGATTCTGTTGTTCCATTGGTGCACAGGAAATCACTGCTGGCTCCCCACTGGCAGACCTGCTGCACTTGTTCACAGAGGCTGCTTTATGACAGTCATAGAGCAGTCACCGCCAGCGCAATGCTAGTTACACTGGCAGGGAAGGGGGATAGGATTGGGCCATGAGAAGCAAGGTTTTTTTTTTTTTTTTTTTTTTTTTTAAAGAAAATCAGTATGACTTTTTGGTATCCTAAACATGATTAGGGTTCATAGTAGATAGTGCTGGTACCAGGTTTGCAGGGTCCCATGGCCAAGTGACTTTGTAGTCCCCCTTAGTAGCAGGGTGCAGCCACAGTGGTGGCCACCATCTTTTTTTAACCATAATGTAGTGCTCTAGCTCAGCTGTTGCATCACTGGAAGATGGCAGCCACCAATGCAGCAGCTGAAGAGCACTCGAAGGCACCACAAAGGTAAACCCCCAAACATTTTGGGGAAGTTTACCTTTGCAGCTGTGGCATTGGCTTGGTGTGCTTCTTGGTGGCCCTGAGTGAAGGGCATGGTTCATCAGGTAGTTCTCATGAGCAAGGACCAATGGTTTCCATTCATTGTAAATGGGACTTAAGCAGGAGGTGTCACTAATACATCATATATAGTATCTGCAACCTGAACTTGCTCCTATATATGTTGTATAAAATGAGTGTCCTGTATGGAGAGGACTCATCATGATAGACACTTTATTTTTAAATGTTTCTCTTGGCAACAAGAAGCACACTACACATATCCCCAAATTATACCTTGATAAAAATGCGTTGCCCACGAGTAGATTCTACTCTAGTAGCAGATGTGAAGTTATCAGGGTTCGATGAGCATTTTCACATAAATTATTGCATAAGCAAAGTTAATCATTATGTACAGGTGGTATACCACCTGTTTCATTCAGTCTGGGATGGATTTGAATGTAGTGAAGCAAACTGAAGAACCCCACACAATTAAAGTTGGACTTAGGTATCAGCCAAGTAAGCAGAAACAGCAATCTCATTCATCAGATTTTGTGAAGACACAGTTCTCATCTAGGTCTATAATATCTAACTTGTGCTGCTGTACAGTTACACTCAGGGTGGCAGATGGTGTCCACCCTTGTCTAATAAGAATGTGGTTGGCTACATAAATAGGGGATAATTAATAATGCACAATATTTTAGCTTCAGTTCAGACTAGTGTGTATTTAGCTTTGTCAATAATTGCTACTATAAGATCAGGTCTTTATATATAGAAAACATATAGATGCAAGATGGTCACCAAATAAAACTCTCTCTCTCTCTCTCTCTCTCTCTCTCTCTCTCTCTCTCTCTCTCGCTCTCTCTCTGTGTGTGTGTGTGTGTGTGTGTGTGAAGGAATATACTTCTCACAATATAAGGTTCTTGAGATCAGTAATTGCAATAATGCAGAGAATCCAGTCTTGATCTGCAGTTTATTAGCATAATGGCTAATTTGGTTCTAATTTTGTAAAAGTAAAAAAGATATTAGTGGCCATGAGGGAAAATGGGGACAAATCCAAAGGGCATCCCAAGTGGCATAAGGGAGACAAAATAATGTGTGAAAAGGAAATTTTGGGATACTGTACTTTAAGCTTGGTTATGCACATCCATCTTTCTGCTCCTTTAATTCTTTAACATTTCACCGTGGATACCTGAAACCATGGATACTGGGAACACTTTTTTAAAAATAGGGGAACATCAGTGGTTTTGCTGAAACAAGGTAAAAAAAAGAGATTTGTTTAATGTTTCCCTGTCTTTTTAATAGGAGTCCCAGTATCCATGGTATCCATGGATAATGGAAACCGTGGATAAGTATCCACCGAATCAATGGGTACTGTACATTGTATGTTTTAAAACTCACTGTATGTTTTTTAACTGTCTCTAAACTCCTGAGTGCTTTTGCACAGGACTAAAGTATTCTGTTCAGCCCATTTTGATTGTTTAGAGTGCAATTCTATGCGTATTCTACTCAGAAATAAGCTCCATTAAGTTCAGTGAAACTTATCCCCAGATAAGTATCATAGGATTGGACTTAACCTATAATGAGGTGTATTTCTCAATGGTTGCCATCACCAGCTTGTTAAAAGCCGTTCAGGTGCCCCCAAACAAACATAAGCCATAAGGAAGAATTGCTCTAAAGCCAAGGTTCTATGTCAAATCTGGCATAAACTTTTTTTTTCAAAAAGGCATGCAACTCCAAGCAATTAAGAAGTATTTTGCATACAATGGGGATGCAAATAAATACTCTTATGGAAGTATTTTATCATGTGCAACTTCTACAACAAGAAAGAGCAGAAAAATGAAAGGTAAAACTAGCAACACAAAAGATTACTTACAGTACCATCCTATTCATGTCGGAAGTACCATTGAGTTCAATGGTGTTTACTCCCAACTAATTGGGCACAGAATTGCAGCGCAGCCATCTGGTGATTCACTTGCCTCTGCAGGTGGCCCATCTTCTGCATTCAGCATTGGCTGGGCAGATTCCTGCTTTTGTTTCTTGTTCTCTGGATGCTGCAAATGTGCTTTACAACCTTTTTGTGACACACTTGGCCTGTGCAGAGTGCAATCCTAACGTGGACAGTTCAGTTAGGCCAAAGTTTGGCTGGTACAAGGGCCACTGTGTTTGGGCAGTGGGTTTGGACTACTCTTGGAGTCAGGGAGGATTGTGCATGTCTGTGTGCTGGCCTCTCCGAGAGTGGTCCAAACATACTTTACAGTATGGGGGGTTCTCCTGGATCCACAGCTGCACCTGGATTCCCAGGTGGCGGCAGTGGCCAGGGGAGCCTTTGCTCAGCTTCGGCTGATCCGCCAGCTGCAACCGTACCTGAGCTGCGCGGACCTGGTCACAGTGACCCACGCCCTAGTGACATCTAGATCAGATTATTACAATGAGCTCTATGTGGGGCTGCCTTTGAAGACGGTCCGGAAATTACAACTAGTACAGAACGCGGCTGCTCGGGTGGTTGCTGGGGCACATCGGTTTGACTTTGTCAAGCCGTTGCTTCGGCGACTACACTGGCTGTCGGTTCTGTTCCGGGGCCCGATTCAAAGTGCTAGTTTTGACCTTTAAAGCCCTTTACGGCTCGGGTCCGGGGTATTTGAGGGACCGCCTCCTTCCATATAATCCTGCCCATACTCTTAGATCATTGGGGGGGGGGAGGCTTTTGACTATGCCACCACCAGGAGAGGTGAGAGGGATGGTGGCCAGGAATAGGGCCTTCTCGGTGGTGGCCCCCCGACTTTGGAATACCCTCCCCTTAGAATTAAGAACTGCTCCCTCTTTGGCAACATTCCGGCAGGGGCTGAAGACTTTTTATTCCAACAAGCCTTTAAATGTTGACAGGCAGGCTGGCATTTTTTACAGGCTGGCATTTTTTACATTCTTTTAAATTATGGGATCCACGGGACTTGTTTAAATTTTAACTGTTTTTAGTATTGTTTTTAATATGTTTTAATTGTATATATTGTGGCTGGTATTGCCTTTTTAATGTTGTAAGCCGCCTTGTGTGCCTTTGGGCAGAAAGGTGGGGTAGAAATTGAATAAATAACAATAATACAGTGGCCCTTGTGCCAGCCAAGCTTTGCTGGCCTAATTGTGCTGGCCTAACTCCAGGTTAGGATAGCACCCTCAGTCAGATACCTTTCATGATGGTTGGCTAAAATAGCAGCAGGACTCAAATGTGCACATCCTGTGCATTCAGATCATTTCAACAGAGCCAAAAATGGTACTGACTTGAAGTAATTCTAGCCAAGCCGTGTGTCCCTAACATAGGTAGTAGATAGAATCCCAAAAGAAAGAAAGAAAGAAAGAAAGAAAGAAAGAAAGAAAGAAAGAAA
>JAJKFI010000009.1:12209414-12233762 GCA_029204185.1 Lerista edwardsae
CACACACACACACACACACACACACACACACACACACACACACACACTCAATGTATATTTATTCAAAACAATAGCTTTCAAAGAATTTATAGCATTTGACTTCTCTGAACCTGCAGCCTTTGGAGTCCATAAAAGATTGTCACTCAGTTTACACACAGTTAATTTTTGTATGGATATGCGCTTAATTATTAAGCACATATCCACACAAGTTACTAAGCTTTCCTCTTGACAAACAGTCAAATTATGTGGTTACAACGGTTATTAGATTTACACTGCATTGTCTAATTTGCTTTGCCCCATGAAATTAGATGAATTATTAAACACATAATCTGTTATTCCCTATTAAAATTAATTGATTTTCATGTCAGCTTAAAACTAATGAATTGTCTAGGGATATTTTCATAAACTGCATCATGTAACAGGAAGACTATTTTATTTCCCATCCTTTCTGCTAATGATCTTGTACAGAATGATGCTTTGTAAGCCTTCACTGGAAAGCAAAAACATAATTACTCTTACACGGATTCCCTCCGCTTGATTACTGCAATACTTTGTAACCTCATAGACATATTTAATATAGTAAACTCATGAGTAAATTCTTTGTTTAATTATACAAACTATAAAATAAGAAACAATAGTCTCTCATGGCCCTGAATATTACATTTAATAAATCAAAAAATGTTACAACATGGGAAGAATATTTAGACCTACCTTCACTGCAATCAATACAGAAAGGTATGAGGCCGTTCTCATTCCATTAAAAAAATCCTTATACGTTGGAAGGAATGGATATGCTTATAAGTTTCCTCCATTGAAATGAATGGATAAGGCCTTGCAGACAGGAAAGCTCTACATGAACACTGAGATTCTTATGCCTGTGTAAAATTCATGAATTGGAGCAACTGAACGTACCATTCTACAAACTATGATTAGCACATGGATGAAGAGCTACTGAACAGCACACTTGTTATGAATGGCTCTTTCTAAAGGCTTATCAAGTGTTGTTTTTCTGCATGCTGGCTAAACAGACAGCAAGGGCTCAACTTGCATCCTGTTTTTGTTCTGGATGATTGACTGGAAGTTGGAATGGACACAAGTTGGAACAATGCTATTAAAGATGTGCACAAGATGAGTAGAGACAGAGTGTGCCTGCACGAAAATGCATATGCAGCTATCTGCAAGTTGGGGCGTCCATAAGTCAGACATCTGTAACTTGGGGCCTACCTTATTTAGAGACGTTAGGGCCCATTCTTATCCAACTTGTCCATGCTGATGCAGCTGCAACGCAATCCCAAGGTAAGGGAACAAATATTCCCGTACCTTGTGGAGGCCTCCATGACTGTCCCCCCACCACCACAGGAGGCAGCGCATGCCCCACTGGCACAGCTGCATCGGACCTGGAAGGTTGGATTGGACGGGGCTGTTAGTCTAGTTCAAACCTAGAAATCAATATTTGTTCATGCTTGCTCTCTTATGCAAATTACACTTATCCTATCCTTGTCACTGGTATTTGGTGCCTAGGATGTTTATTCAAAACATATTCTTTATCACAGTTGCTGGCCCTATTCATGTGACACTGTGCAAAAGTGAAACCAATACTTTTGATACCTCTAACTGCAGCGCACATAGAGACTTTGGGCACTATGCCCGGGCAGAGCTCCAATGTTGTCTAAGTAAGCAACATGTAATCCTACCCCCACATGCACATCCCACTGCTGCAACCTCCCCCCCAAAATAAAAAGAAATCTTATGCGGGGAACTGGGAGGGAAGAGGGACCTGGAGCTGGTGTGAATCTCCCACCTCCACTGCCTCCCTCCGAAAAGCAAACAAGAATTTTGCTGGGGGGAACCAACATAAGAACATAAGAAGAGCCATGCTGGATCAGGCCAAGGGCCCATCTAGTCCAGCTTCCTGAATCTCACAGCGGCCCACCCCAGGTGCCCCAGGGAGGCAGGAGACAACAAGATGCATGCATCCTGTTGCCACTCCCTTACACTCGGCACCTGTAGCCCACCACCTTTGTAAGGAGGTTGCACAATCCATCATTGCCTATAGCCCACAATGGATCTTTCCTCCAGAAATCGGTCCAATCCTCTCTTAAAGACATCAAGACCAGATGCCATCACCACCTCCTGTGGCAAGGAGTTCCACAGATTAACTACCCGCTGGGTAAAAAAGTACTTCCTTTTATCTGTTTTAACTCTCCCAACCCTCAGTTTTAGCGGATGCCCCCTGGTTCTGGTGTCGATACCTTCATGGAATTGTCCACCAGCACCCCAAGATCTCTCTCCTGAGCTGTCACAGACAGCTCAGAACCCATTAGCCTATAGGTGAAGTTTTGGTTTTTGGCCCCAACGTGCATCACTTTACATTTGTTTACGTTGAAACGCATCTGCCATTTGGCTGCCCATTCCCCCAACTTGGAGAGATCCTTCTGGAGCTCTTCACAATCCTCTCTGGTTTTCACCACCCGGAAAAGTTTTGTGTCATCTGCAAACTTGGCCACCTCGCTGCTTATCCCTGTCTCTAAGTCATTTATGAATAAGTTGAAAAGCACGGGCCCCAAGACAGATCCCTGGGGCACTCCACTTTTCACCTCTCTCCATTCTGAAAATTGCCCATTTACCCCCACTCTCTGTTTCCTGTCCCTCAACCAATTCTGGATCCATAAGAGGACCTGCCCTCTTATTCCCTGACTGTGAAGTTTCTTCAGCAGCCTTTGGTGGGGGACCGTGTCAAACGCCTTCTGAAAATCCAGGTATATGATATCCACAGGTTCACCCACATCCATGTGCCTGTTGACCTTTTCAAAGAATTCCAAAAGGTTTGTGAGGCAAGACTTACCCTTACAGAAGCCATGCTGACTTTCTTTTAGCAGTACTTGTTCCTCTATGTGTTTTAGGATTTTATCTTTGATAAGGCTTTCCACCATCTTACCCGGAACAGACGTTAGGCTGACCGGCCTATAGTTTCCAGGGTCCCCCCTTCTCCCTTTTTTAAAGATTGGCGTGACATTGGCTATCCTCCAATCCTCTGGCACCGTGGCCGTTTGAAGGGAGAAGTTGCATACTCTAGTTAAGAGGTCAGCAACTTCGTTCTTTAGTTCCTTAATAACTCTTGGATGTATACCATCTGGGCCTGGTGACTTATTTATATGTAGTTTATCAATTTGATCTAAAACATCTTCCTTATTCACCATTATCTGCTTTAATTCCTTAGTTAATTTAATTCCTTAGTTTAATTCCTTAGTTAACCAAGGCCAGCACAAACATCCTGCTTTACCACATGTGTAGGGAGGGCGAGAGTGAGGGTACAGTCCTAACCTGGAATTAGGCAGGCACAAGGGACTTGTGTTGGCCCACGAGTGTTGCAAGTGCATAGTAAAGTGTGTTTGGGCAACTCTCGGAATTAGGGAGGATGGCGCACAGATGTGCAGATTGAGTCCTCATTTGAGCTGAATCACCACCGACTTTTCTTCTGTTGACAATTTTGGCTGTCCTGGATGTAGCCTCTTTACTTGCTTTAAATGAGCCAGAAGAGGAGAGCATATTGGGAAACAGTTTTGACCGAGTGGGAAGAGGTCAGAATGCAAACTTGAGCTCTTCCGTCTGCAGCAGGACAGAAGAGGTGGTGGGTATACATGGAGCATGAATTCCCTTTTTTCTCATCTTATTGCCCCCTGAAATGTGCTGCTCCATGTTAGGGTTTCAGGTCGCCTCATCTGTGGACTGGCCTTGTTGGGCACTACATTTGAGTGATATATCCTGGGGTTATGAGAAAGTTTCTAATTTCATCTTTCAGTTGGCATAAAGAGCATGCAAATCTGAGGCAACCCAACACTATTGCAACTCTGACGTTTCCACAATGAAATAATCATCCACTCAGCTTGTTTTTCTTATTGGGTGTCCCTATTTCAGACATATAAGATTGCTGCTTTCAAAAATAGACAATAATAAGTTGTTTAAAATTTCTCAATAGTAACACGCTCCCTAGCTTTAATATGCGACTTCTAATGTTATTTGCCTTCCTTCCAACTCATGCTAGATCATTAGTATGGTACACTGACATTTTTGCTTAGCCCCAAAACTTCTACACAAGAAAAGTTGAAATGAAAATTTGTATTTTATTACTATTGTTACAGGTGAATTGAGCTAGGGCTACAAATATATCCAAATAATAGCTATTAACAACATTTTAAAGTTCTTCAGACTCGCATGCCCATAATCTTAACTTACAGTACCCTCTTTTGTTGTTTTCTAAACTATAAAAATACCTGAGCCATAAATCTGCCAAGGCTGAGCAGCTACGTACCATTCATTTTGAGGGGAAAGACTGGTCCCAGTGGTCTCCAAGACTGGTCCCAGTGGTCTCCAAACTGGAGACCAACGCAGGAAGAAAACTGGTCCCCGGCTCGAACGGCACTTTGCATTCCGCTGGAGACGGTGCAGAAGACCCCTACTATAACTCCCAGGGGTCTTTGCAGGCAGTCACATGCATGTGGTACACCAGGTGTGCTACTTGCTGGGGCGGTATTTGCTGGCTACTTGCCAAAAGCGCCTGGCCGCAAAGACCCCTGGGAGTTGTAGTAGTGGTCTTTCGCACCTTCCCTGGTGGAATGCAAACCACTGCTCACTCTGGGGAAGGAAAACTATGGGCACTAGATCTGGCCCATAGGCCAGAGTTTGGAGCCCCCTAATTTAAATCAACATGACTTTAAGGTGTTAATCAGGCCTAAATTATGCTCCTTGTATTTAATAGAATGATGATTATCAGTTAAACTATCAAATGCAAACTCATATTAGCCCCTTGGTGAACTGGGAGTGGGGGTGAACTTGGTGAACTCTCCCATCTACACACAGTATGGAAGTGAGTACTAGACAAAGTGGAAGAAATAACCACAACATGGTAATTATTTTATTTTTTCACATTTTTATACTGTCCTTCCTCCAAGATGGTGTACATAGTTCCTCTCTTGTCCTCCCAAAAAGCCTGATAGGTGAGGCTGAGAAAGAGAGTGACTGGGCCAATTTCACCCACAGTGTTTCATGGCGGAGTGAGGATTTGAACCTGGATCTTCCATGTCTTAGCCCAGCGCCCAAACCACTAGGCCTCCTGGCCCCTTATGCTCTGAGAAAGGGGCTAGGAATCAGCAAATGCCACTGCTGGCAAACACACTGCCTTCCTGGACCTGATCTGCCCTTCCCCTGCCCTGTCCCCCCTTCTGCTCTCTCTGCCCCATCTTTCCTTCCTTGACTGATGGGTCAGCATTCAAGCCCTGTAGAATTGAGCTGTTACTTACCTCACCATAGGCTGCCTGATCTTCAGTGGGACTCCTTGGACCAATGTCAGCTAGTTTCCTGGTGCCAGTCAGAGGAGACTCAGGGTGTGGTATGGGGCAGAGAAAGGGGGATAGGATCTTGGTGTGTGCCACAGCCACCAAGATCGTCTCCATCTCAGGCCCTGCCTGACCCTCTCCTTGCTCTGAACCTCTCACAAGCCTCCCAAAACCATCCTACCAGCTCTAGCATCTGGGGACCACTGTAGTGCACTTGGGGCCTCCAGCCATTTGCGCCAGTGGCCCTGAAGCACATGACAGTGGTGTGGCTTTTGTGCCACTGTAAACCCTGGATAGGATGCGGCTGCTAATCTGTTATCTGGAGAAAAGGGATGTTTGCCTCATTTCTAATAGCTGAACACTACCCCACCTGTGTGTACAATTCAACCAGTTCATCAGGAAGAAGCACAGTAGCACATAAAGATCCATGCCAAGCAGTGTGGAATGAAAATTGGCAACCAGCATACATTTGAGTCTTAAACTGTGACAAGGAGAAATGCGCATCTGAGTGATGATCATAAACAATATAAAGTGAAAATCAAAGATAAAACTTTAAAACCTCAAAGATGTAAATGTATATGTGCACTTATCAGACATACTGAATTGCATATCCCCCCCCCCAAAAAAACCATGGCTGTACACACCCAGCTGCATAAGCTTGCAAAGAGAACAAAGACTGCTATAAATATTCCAAGAAGCCAATAAAAAAGAAAAAAAACAAACAAACCAGGAGTGGTTAGTTCTCCAGTGTAATGGGCCACCATAAAAGCTTTTATTGTTAAGAGAGTTACTTTACTAAGAGCTGTATGAAGAAAGCTGAATGAATGTGAAAAATTGCATGCAATAACCTGAGCCGAAAGATGATTATCAACCCTTGAGTTCTGAGCTTTTGAGTGAGTGGGTATGCTGTTAGAAGATTGCTGTTCTGGTTAAAGAAAAGCTTGTTTTGTACTTCTCTTCCACCTCCAGGAGTCCTAAAAGTCAATGTATGCTTTTCCTCTGCCTTTGTACCTTTACACTGAATATCCCTTCTAAAGTTTAAGAGCCTGATACTGCAGTTCTGCCTTCACTTTGCACTCTTATTCTCAGTGCTATTTTTGTCCAATCCAAGGCTCAGTCCTTTCTGTTGGGCAATGGGAAGCAACTGCAGCTGTCTTTTTAATGCAGCGCTCTAAAAGCTTAACTGAATGTTGTATGCAAACACATGTCTGGAAACCAGGGCAGACATTTCTATTGGAGAAAAGCCACTTTTCGGAAAGGACAGTAAGGAACAGAGGAGCTTAGGAATGGCCCCGCTGAGGACCAGCTGAGACGGTACAAGAGGGATGAGCTCCTTGGACAAGAGCAGCAAAGTGAAACAAGCACTCAAGTCCCTCTGTGCTAAGGGTTCGAGTAGAAGTGGGGGCATTTGCCAGATGGGAAGAACCCTTTTGCTAGGGGAGGGAGTGGGATGAGTCACAAGGAGGGAGTGGGATGAGTCACATGAATGCCTCAATAGCATTCAGGCAAGGCAGGTTGCTGGTGGCTCAAGGCATAAAGGCACAGGTGGGTAGCCAGGGAAATCAGCTCAAGGGGGGGTGTTCTCACCAGCAAGGCTTTCACCTTTTGCATGACTGGCCAGAAACACCAAAAGAATGGAGGTCTAGAACCGCAGCTTGGGGGTTCTCCTGGATTCACAGCTGCACCTGGAGTCTCAGGTGTCGGCGGTGGCCAGGGGAGCCTTTGCTCAGCTTCGGCTGATCCGCCAGCTGCGACCGTACCTGAGCTGTGCGGACCTGGCCACAGTGACCCATGCCCTAGTGACATCTAGATTAGACTATTGCAATGCGCTCTACGTGGGGCTGCCTTTGAAGACGGTTCGGAAATTACAACTAGTACAGAACGCGGCTGCTCGGGTGGTTGCTGGGGCACGTCGGTTTGACTCTGTCGAGCCGTTGCTTCGGCGGCTACACTGGCTGCCGGTTCTGTTCCGGGCCCAATTCAAAGTGCTGGTTTTGACCTTTAAAGCCCTTTATGGCTCAGGCCCAGGGTATTTGAGGGACCGCCTCCTCCCATATAATCCTACCCGTACTCTGAGGTCATCTGGGGGGGGGGCCCTTTTGACTGTGCCGCCACCAGGAGAGGTGAGAGGGGTGGCGGCCAGGAATAGGGCCTTCTCGGTGGTGGCACCCCAACTTTGGAATACCCTCCCCTTAGAGTTAAGAACTGCTCCCTCTTTGGCGGTATTTCGGCGGGGGCTGAAGACCTTTTTGTTTCAGCAGGCTTTTAGTTGCTGACAGGCTGGCTGGTCTTTGCATTCTTTTATATTTCTGTACTTTTATGATCCATGGGATGATTGTTATACTTTTATATTGTATTTTTATATCGTTTTTTAATTATTGTTTTTAAATTATGATGTATTTTATTCTGTTTTTAACTTTGATTTTGTAATGCCGCCTTGAGTGCCTTCTGGCAGAAAGGCGGGGTAGAAATTCAATAAATAATAATAATAATAATAATAATAATAATAATAATAATAACAACCACCACTCCACAAAGCTGCCTGCTACACCCAGCCACAGCATCAGGCAAGCAAAGATTCTGTATATCCAAGTTTGTATCACGGCAAACAGGCACACCTGGCTGGGAGGCTGTAGAACATGGACCTATGAGAGGGAGCACTGCATGGGCCAATGCTTGGACTGGCACGTGACACAAGGGCACATACAGTAGCAGCTCACCCAGCTAGCCACTCACAGACCATGCCCTTTGCTGCATTGCTGGCACCTGCTGGCCTGGCCATCAGTATGCTGCCCGTCCTGTCTCCCTGCCATATATCATGGCAGAAGTGGACAAGAGGTATCCCCAGCACCCAAGAAGTCACAGAGCAAAGATGCTGTAGACCAGAGGTTCTCAAACTGGGACACTGCAATGCCCCAGCTTGGAAGCCCAATCGCTGCCCCCTTAAGGAGTGGGGCAATGTTGAAAGCAGTGCCAGGGCTACCATAATTGTAATGGCACCGGGAAAAATGAGGTTTTTTTAAGACTTACTTGGATGTCATGCCAGCCCTCTGGAGGGTGCAGGGAGCCTGTAGACCCTTCTGCAGGCCTCTTTGCACCACAGAAATGCTGCAGATCATGATTGCGACCCACTTCTGATCTCCAGCTGAATACTGGAAGTGGGTCAGGATTGCGATCTTTAACATTTCTGAGGTGTGGTGAGGCCTGCAGAGGGGCCTGCAGGCTCCCTGTATCCTATGGAGAGCCACCACCACCGTAGCTAAGTCTTTAACCAAGTCAATTTTTCTCCGTGCCAGCTGGCACTGCCCCCCTCTTTCCTGCAAACACTTACGACAGTGGTTCTCAAACTTTTTAGCACCGGGACCCAATTTTTAGAATGACAATCTGTCCAGGATCCACCAGAAGTGATATCATGGCTGGAAGTGCCATCGCTGTAATGCCAGAACCTGTTTCTTTCCTGAGAATGCAGCAATAAATTGGGTTATTTCTCAACCATTTTCCAATAGCAAAGTGAATCAGAAAGAAAAATAAAAGGCTTATGTACAGCCTTGACACAAGCAAAAAAAACCACACAGCCCTCTTCCTTTCCAGCATCCTGCCTTCCCATATTTTCAATAGGGCTGCTGTAGGTGCTTTGTGACCCCTCTGAAATTGGTTCACAACCCACTGGTAGGAGGTCCCAACCCACAGTTTGGGAACCACTGACTCCTGGAGAGTTTGGGAACATCTGCTGTAGACCCTGAGAGCAGAGAGGCCCCTCCCACTCACAGTGTTTCATCCTGAGGCCAGCTGGGGTCAGAAACAATTAGAGTGGCAAGGAGAGACCTTTATCCGGTAACAAAGAGACAACTAGTGTGATCCAGCAAAGTTTGGCTTTATTCAGATGCAACAGAGCAGAAATGACACTTGTGCCCCCCAGGCAGTGATGCCATGGGTTCTCCCCGGAGGAGGGGCAGGTGCATGAAGCAGTCAGCATGTCCTCCTTCATGCCCCAAGAGAAAAGGCAGTTTCTTCCAGGGTCTCCTTGAAGGAGGGATGTGCCCATGAAGCAACCAACGCCTCCTCCTCTGGAGAGAGCCAGGAGGTGACTGTCTTTGCACTGCTTGCAGTGCAAAAATAGTCACCTCTGTATCTAGGGCGGAGCCTGGGACCAATCTTGTACCCCTTTTAGCACAGTGCCTGGGGTGGGGGCCTCTCAGGCTCCGCACTAGTTATGGCTCTGGCGGTGGATACCCTTATGGGGACCTGAACCCTTGTGTGTTTGCTGCGTCCTCTTTTGAAGGATCCATCTTTCTGCCTTTTCTCTGCTGTGGTCAAAAAGGTATTCCTGGGATTGGGACGTTGGTGTAGGTGGGATAAGGGAACTTGAACCCTGGTTGCAGGGATTTCTAGCTGTTCTTGCCCCTTTTTTACTGATGCCACTGTGAGCGCAATCCTGTACCCCCGTTGCGCCAGCGCTAAGCTCTTCTGCCAGCCAAACACTGTTGCAAAGCTGCCGTCAAGCGTGTCCGCGTCGGTGCTATGGCGCTGGACCTGTGCAAGCAGCAGTGCCGGTGCTCGGGCGCCTCAGCTACTGTCAGCAGCGCTGGCCTTGTGCCAGTGAAGCATCGGCATCGCTCGGTCGGCGCAGGACCTCTACGAGGGCGTTCCAGAGGCGTTCCGGGGGCGTAACTGGGCGGTGCAGTGGGCGGAGACGGGGGTTGTGATGCAGGATGGCTATAGTGCCATATCCTAAAGCCTGTCCCCCGCCAGGGTGGCCCCAATTCAGGCTGCTCCTGTCTACATTCCTCTGCACCTGCAAAACAGCAGGCGCAGATCCGAGCAGGCCCATAGGGGCGACCGGGGCTTATGCGGATGCAAGGGGAAAACCTCCCCTTGTCCTGCATGTTGCTGCTGCCGCCTCCTAATGGGCTTTAGGACTCACCCCTGTTATGTCGGCCTTACTTAGGATTGTGCTGCCCAACTCCCATAGGAGACAGGGGTGGTGTGGCATCTTTCTGTTGTGTGTGAGCGTGGTGCCCTTGGGGCATTGCCCCATGGTTAGCAGAAGTGCCTATTGCTGTGCTGCTCATTCCTAGTGGCTGGCTAGGATGCAAACCCCCAGCATTGTCCACTCATCAGCCCTGCACTTGCTCTCGGCCCCTGCTCTGGTCACCCTTGCAGTGCTTCTCTGGCTGCCGGTATTATAGCCTGGTGGATACAGTGACTGGCTCCTTTGACTTCACACTGGTGGTAAACATATGTAAATGATAAGACACAGATGTCATGCTGATGAATTACTGATGTCAGGACATGGCTAGTGGGCAGTGTTCCCCTTGAGCTGTGCGGTCACAGGACTGCTCAGCTCAAAGCCCTGGGGAGCTGAGCTCTGCACAGCTTGAAGCATGGTATTCCCAGGAATCCAGCAATTACTTAAGAAATCATCACTGTGCATCCAGAAATGCTGCAGCATTCTTCGGCAAAGCAGAAGAATTAGAGTGGATATTTTAATACATACATATTTTAATGATAAGCTGTGTTGGGATTTCCATAGATGCTGTTGGTGTTACTGGGAAGGGCTGTGCCAGTACTACTGGGAGGGCCACACCAGCATTACTGAAAAGCCCCTCACTGGGGAGGGGCTGCAGCGCAGAGGCAGAGCACAGGCGTTGTACGCGAAAGGTGTACCTTGACATCACCAAGTAGGGCTGGGGAAATCCCCTGCCTACAACTTCACTGCTAGTCACTGAAGAAAATACAACCAAGGATCTGACTCTCCAGAAAGCAATTGTATAGTCGTATTCCTGAGCACTTTGGAGTGCCGACATTCCTGTGTGAAGATTTTACTGGTTGCTTGCACAGGGAAAAATGTCTGAATCCAAGAAGCAAGTGAAAAACCAAAATGTGACGAAAAGGGAGATACAGTAATTGTAGTGGATAAACGGATATGATTATTCTGGCAGAGAATATTATCGTAGTGTATTGCACTGATTTACGACAGGGTTGGCAGAGAAAAGAAAACAAGAGTAGACCTATCCCTGAAAAAGAAAAGCTTGATCCTTTTGGACTACATAGGTTACTTGTTGAAAAAACTTAGGTTTGAGCTGGCACACTTGTCCCTGCGCTGGCTTCAAATGTCACAAACATGCCATAAAGCACGCTCAAGGCTACTTGTGAGCCAGCAACACTGGCCCAATGGTCTGAGCAGACATGCCGGTGCTTCATCCCAGAGCAGTGTCAGCTGGCACAGGTAAAGTTTTGCTGGGCAGCGCAAAGGATGGAGGAGGGTGAAGGGGGCATTTTGGAGGTGTGGAGAGGGCATTTTTGGCTGGAGGAGAGCAGAATGGGGGCAGATTGGGTTGGGAGGGGGCAGAACTGAGGAATGCTTTATTCTTATCCCCCCCCCCCAATTGGCCTGCCTGGCATTACATGAGGCTTCCTGGATTTGTGCCAGCTAAATAGCTGGCATGGATCAAAGAAACCCCATGGGAATGTCTGAGACTTTTCTCGGGCTAAGGGGAAATAAATCCCTTTACCCCAAGGAGATTTCCAGTCACTTCCTGAGCTGGATTGGATTCAGCATTGGCCATGTGGCCCTACTACACCTGCACACTTTAGGATTAGGCTACCCAATATCTTCTTCATTAGGAGAACTTATTGGGTTTGGTCTGCTGAAAGATTTTCATGGTGTTTAGAAAATAATGGAGAAGGTTTAAAATAATAAGAAACCTGCTAAGACTGCTGCCACTGCACAGAGACAAATGCTCATTTCCTGTGTACAGTATACATTTCACCTGTCAGCACATACAGGGTTTTTTTTCCCCTTCAGGCAACATGCAAAGGGATGAATTCTGTAACTACCCATTTCCCTTCTCCGTCCTTAAGATGGTACTTTATTAAATCATAAATTAAAGCATGCTACCCTGAAAAACGGTTGCAGTTGGCTTCTGATCTAGTGTGAGTCATTATGATGCAAAGTTAAAGGTTTCTGGAACATAATGAAATTCACACTTACATTCTTCATGCAGTTGCCATGGCCAATTCACTTGAAAATGAGAATGATAGAGAGAGCATTTCCTGGTCTTTGACCCTTTCTGAAGGAGTTTAAAAAGCAGGTTTTATGCAGAGTGCTAACCCTCCTTCTCAGGCAAGTCAATTCTCTGAGTAACATTAGTCGTCTTAACACTTCAACAAATTTAAAAGTATTCACACATATCTTAACACTAAGTTCAAAAAAGTGGTCATTTACTGTCAAGGTAAAACAGGAGGCTTTTGCATTGGTAAGAGTGAAATACAGTAGATTAGCGGATGGAACATACTTGTCAAACAAAAAGGTCATGTGTAGAACAGCCCTCTAGATCCTTCCAGCAGAATGAAGAACCTGAGTTAATTAATAGCTTATTAAATGCAAACTGCACACTAGTCAAAATGAGTGATTGCTTAGATTAGCATCCAGGCACTGGATTCGTAGAAAGTAAATATTCTTCTGTTGAAATATAACAGATAATATGGATTTGGGGATTTATCTGGGACTAAAACACATGCTTACAAAACTGTTGGGTCTGTCTCTGCCGCAACACTGATGTGCTTTGTTAACTGGCTGGTAGATGTGTTAGAGAAGAGCCGTAGCTGAGTGGGAGAGGAAATGTGTGCAGGAGGTTTAACGTTCAATCCTCAGCAGGGCAGAAGAAGGCTGCTGTCTGAAACCCTGGAAACCGCTGCCAGCTGCTGTCAACAATGCTGAACTCAATGGCCCAATGGACTGACTCTTTATGAGGAAGTTTTTTTATATTTTTCTCTGTGTCTGCCAGATGAAATCACATTTACTGATAACTAAAAAGCACACTCCACTCCAAGTTAGAATATCCCGATTTCAGTGGGAGTAAAGTAGCGGCGTCATGCAGCCGGAACGCTGGGCGGGAGGAAATGGTGAGCGGCAGCCCGCCCGTTGCGTACCGCTCCATTTTGCCGTCTTCCCCGCCCCCGAAACGGAGCGGTACGCAACAGGCGGGCTGCCGCTCACCTGTTCCTCCCGCCCAGCATTCTGGCTGCATGACGCCGCTGGAGTAAAGCACATGTTTGAGGTTGCAATTGTAGATGTGATGAACTCAATGGGAATTACGCCCATAAGACACACAGGGGACATGGTGGCGCTACAGGTTAAACTGCTGCTGCTGGGCTTTCTGACCAGAAGGTTGGCAGTTCAAGACCATGCGACGGAGTGAGCTCCTGTTGTTTGTCCCAGCTCCTGCCAACCTAGCAGTTCGAAAGCATGTAAAAATGCCAGTAGATAAATAGGTGGGAAGGTAACGGCATTCTGTGTGCTATGGCGTATAGTCATGCCGGCCACATGACCATGGAAGCTTGTCCTCAGACAATTGCCAGCTCTACAGGCTTAGAAACAGAGATGGGCACTGTCCCCTACAGTTGGTCATGACTAGACCATTCGGTCGTGGGGAAACCTTTACCTTTAAAGACACACAAGATCAGGCAACACATCTCTTCCATTGAAATCAATGGGCCTTAGCTATACTTTACATATCTTGACATGTTTTGAGATTGTTTTGCTCTCTTCTGACTCAGCCCATCTCTTGAAGGCTTTCCAAGAGCTAGTGAGCTGAATGCCACATTACAGCACTCATACAACCAGACAAAATGCTAGGTAATTCATGGTGGTATTTTTTTTTGCCATACTGCTAACCATCTTGTCAAATTGTTGTGTGAATCTATCCTAAGATGGTCCTAAAGAGAAGGGAAGATTTTCCTATTTATCATCATCACCACCTTTATGACGCCAGAGGACAATTGGGACATCTAGGGATGATAAATTGGATTACTATAAAAGAGCAATATATAACAGAATTGCAACCCTTTTGTAAGCATTGTTCTTTGCCCCTGCCAAAGACATACCCTTGCTGTGAAAAAATTGAAATGCAGCCCAAGGTGCAAAATATATATGTTGTATTATGCAGACAAAAGTGTCCTGGTATGCATTTCTTTTGCTTAATCATGCTGAAAGCAGAGTTGCACGGGCATAAGTGATGGAACAAAAGAGCTCTTCAGAATTTAGATGACATGAGATTTACAAAGTGAAATGAAATAAAGTGCCTCTCAATTTAACTTTCCCAATAAATATTACAAAGGAAAACAACTCTAGAATTCATAATCTGTCTAGTATTTACAATGTATATGCAGACCAATAATTGTTATTTTTTGCATGTCTGCTGTATAGACATGCTCTCTTTTCTATAATCTGCAAAAAAGATTAATCATTGGAAGTGTTTCATGCATTATCTGTTCTGAAAGAACACCACAGCACTAGGCCATTTAAGCTTATTGGCAACCCACTCCTATGGTGCTGGGCTCTTGTAGGAGCAGTGGCAGCAAAATGGATACCACTGAAACCTACAGGTGTCACAACAGCCATAGAAGGCACCTCAGGATTAGGGGACATTTGTCCCCTTTCCTCAGGTAAGGGTGCTTGGCCACCAATAGGCCTCCTCAAGTCTGTGCCGGCAATCATAAAGCATGGCCTGACATGGAAGATAGGATCTGGTAGTGGAGGCCTCCTCAAGGTAAGAGAATGTTTGTTCCCTTACCTTGGGACTGCATTGCCACTGCATCAGTGCTGGAAAGTTAGATAGGATTGGGCCTAAGTGTGCAACTAACTTTCCAGCACCAGTGTAAGGAAAATTCTGCTCTGAGGTAAGGGAACAAACATTCCTTTACCTTGAGAAGGCCTCCGTTACTTCTACTCCACTGCAGAATGCAGAACGTGCCCCATTGGCACAGCTGTGTCAGTGCCGGAAGGTTGGTTAGGATTATACCCTTACACTTCTTTCTTGGAGAATAGCCAAATCCTAACCTGGAGTTAGGCCAGCAAAGTTTGACTGGCACAAGGGCCACCGTAAAGTATGTTTGGACCACTCTTGGAGTCAGAGAGGCCAGCACACAGACGTGCACCATCCTCCCTGACTCCGAGAGTGGTCCAAATGCGCTTTACGGTGACCCTTGTGCTGGTCAAACTTTGCTGGCCTAACTGTGCTGGCCTAACTCCAGGTTAGGATTGTGCCCTTAGTCACATTAGGAACAATGTCCCCCTCTCTCAAAGCCTTATCATAATCCTTTAACTTGTTCAAATTCTCAAACTTTCCTAAAGATTTAGAGGAAATTAAAGACAATATTTTAATCAATCATCCAAACTTTTATTTAACTGAAGCATGTATTCATTTTACTGGCATAAATTCTGTTTGGTTAAAAGGCAAAGTTAGTATAGTTCTTCAGTTAGTCTCCTTGCTTTCTCTCATTCTGATTTGTCTCATTCAGGTTTGTCTGATGATGTTATATCAACACCCCCACACACATCTCCACTTCATTTATCTTGTCACCTTTGTATATCCTGTCTTATCAACAGCACATACAAAGTGTCTCAAAAAAGTGTACACACACTTTAATGAGAGCTAATTCACTTCTTTGTAGAAAACCCACAATATTTGAACATTTAAGACACTGTCCTCAACCTTTTTGTGCCCCCCCAACCTCACTACCTACCTACCTACCTACCTACAACATGAGACTAGTCACCCACAATCGATTTGCTCCCCCCCCCCCAGACCCTATCTTCCCACCCCTGCACTGTTGCCACCCACTCCCTGTTTCCGGAACGCTCTCCTAGCACAGTTCACTGTAACCAAATATTTGTTATTAAAGAGCAGAGAACATTACCATGAAGCCTGGCACTATTGAACGCTATTTTAGTACAATTGCTAAGAACCCGAGGAGGACTGGGACACAATCTCCTGGTGTCTGAAGGGTACACAAGGTGCCTGCCCCTTTACCTGGTGGTGCTCTAATCCAGTGGTCTTCAACCTTTTTAAATACCCAAAAGTTGCCTTGACCCCACAACTGACGCTTTGTGACCCCATTGGGATTTTATTCTGCCAAATTCCCTGCTGGGCCTCCCCAAGGGCCCTAATGCCCACACTAGACTAACTAGTTTCCCCTCCAGAGCAGCCTCAGAGATAGGCAAGAGGGAGAGGGTTCTTTCACCCACTGGGCCTCCTCTCTTCCAGCAGCTTTGCTTGGGAACACCGGCTGGGCAGCCTCCTCCAGACTGCCCTCATCACTGGCTTAGCTCCAAACTACCCTAAGTCTAGCACCAACAAACCCCACCAACAAACAATAGGCAGTCAGCCTGCCCAAGCCACAACTGCCTCCTCCACTTGGTGGCTCCAGGGGTTTGGCAGCCACACAACAACTCCCTCAATAAGCTTACCTTCCTTTAGCCAGTTAGTCCATCCATCCAGTCCATCCAACAGTCCTTCAGGCAGTCAGTCCAGCCAGCACTCCATCAATCAATCCCAATCCTTCCATCCAGCACCTACCTGGTGCTAATCAGCCTTTAGTAATCCATCCAGCATCTACCTGGTGCCCTCCTCCAGCACCTTCCCAGGTCCTTCTCCTACAGCTTCTGCCTCCAACTTTATACTGAGGCCAGCCAATCAGTGGGCAGGCTTTAATTCATTAGCCACACCCATCTGAACCTGTGCTGGCCTCCCTTCATAGCCAGGGGCCTCATCAGCCTACAGCTGTGCTCACGAGGCTTGCAAAGACCTTGGGGGGTTAACCCTACTATCCCCGGCTTCTCTGGGACAAGGGGCCATTGCTGATACCACTCCCTATCTCCTCGGGGTATTTCCTGTCTTTTCAATACAGATTCCAACCCCAAGGTTGAAGAACACTGATCTAAGGAAAACAATTGGAGAGGTGTGCAGAACCATCCCAGCCTGCATGTTGGTGGATGTCTGCAGATTCCTTAGTCAACCATGTCAGTAGTGTTTAGACACCAAGGGGGAACATTTCAAGCACTTGGTCCAATTCATTAACTCAGTGTTTCTCAAATTGTGGGTTGGGACCCACTAGGTAGCACCTAGGGCAGCCATAATTGAAAATATGGGAAGATGGAACACTGGAAAGGGGGAGGGCTAAGTGGTTATTTTGCTTGTGTCAAGGTTGTAAATAGTTTTTTCCCCACTTCACTATTTTTTTCCAATAAGCCAAAATAACCCAACTTATTACTGCATTCTCAGGAAAGCAGCAGGCTCTGGTATCACAATGACAGCACTTCCAGCCATGACATCACTAAGGTGGGTCCCAGACAGATTGTCATTCTAAAACATGGGTCCCGGTGCTAAAACATTTGAGAACCACTACATTAACTAATTAGCCAGGTCAAGGAAATGCTTCTGTGTACAACACATGCAGTATATGTATATAAGTCACATGTGTGACTTATAGAATTATCATAATATATCTGTGAGAATGAATTGTAAATTCAATTTCCAATTAATTTTGCAAAAATCTATTCTAGTCTATCTATTATGAAAGGATTTGTAGGGTTTTTTTTTGTACTGAACATTTGCAGAGTGAACATGCTATTTTCATGATATGAGTTTTTAGTTTATAGAAGCCTCTCTAGTAGCTATAAATTGTGTGCTATAAAATATAGTATTCTGAATTTTAAAATAATATCATATTAGTTTTTCTGGCTTATCTTGGCTGGGGCCCAAACAACAGTGCAACTGTAGGAGCCAGGGAGAAGTGGATGTATATTGTACAAAGAGCAACCCCTCACAATACACGGCAAACACATTGGAAACACATTAGAAATCCCCAATCCTAACAAAATTCCTCCACTCCAATGCAGTGGCACTGGCATCGACTATGCTGTATCCTGCGGGGGAATTTAAGCTGCTGGAGGTATCCTTGGGGCAGAGCTGGAGCAGGCTCTAATTGCGCCTGGGTCAGGGCAGTGACCATAGACACGCCCCAAGTGTCTTTCGTCACTGCCTGCACAGAGGCTTCCGCGCAGCCTCGCCACACCGCCTGCTTCTGGTAGAGCTCTATTTTGGAGTGTAATGGAGGCAAGGACAGACAGGGGGGCAGTTCTGTGCCATTTTCTTCTGTGGCATGCCCAGCTCCCTCGTTGGCGCCCGTGGTAGGCCCTATAGCACACCCTATGGGCATGATGCCTCTGCCTTGGGGTAAGGGGACATCTGTCACCTTGATCCAGGGTAAGCCTTAGCAGCTGCAATGGGTCAATTTAGACCTGTGCAAGCAATATCGCTAGCTCAAGTCCTCATCGATCAATGTCAGTGGATCAGGCTCAGGAAGGTGGATAGGATACTGTGTGTGCCTTCTTGGATGTGGTGCCTTAATTTTGGAATGGATTCCCCCCAAAAGCTCACCTGGCATCAGCTTTTATTTCTTTCTAGTACCGGGCCAGGGCTTTTTTAAATTTGCCCAGGCATTCCAACACAGAGAATGGGGATGGGACTGTGGAATAGTGGCAGAATTACAGATTTACATATAGAAGGTTCATCATTCATTCTCAGGCATCTCCAACTAGAGTTCAAGGGAAAAACACACACCTGAAACCAGTGATGTCATGCAGAGGGTACGCGGGGGTACGCGAGTACCGGTTTCTAGGATTATGGCTGGCCCCGCCCACTCGTCGACTCCGCCCCCTGCAACGTTTGAATTTCCTGCACGTTTGAGTTGCCTGCACGTTCTCAGAGGCAGGCAGGCAGCGTACAGAGCCTTGCCTTGCCTTGCCACTGAAAAATGAGCTGCTCTGGGGTTTTGGAACTGTTGGGTCACTTTAACATGATGCCAGGTCTCCTTAACATGTTCTGGGGGTGCTGTGGAATACTGTTGCAACTGTTGGGTCAGTTTAAAATTGTCTGAGGCCTCAAAAAGGGCTTTTTTCATGTCACTTCCTGCCACGACCTCACTTCCGGCTTATGATGTCACTTCCGGTGGGCGGGTCCCAACACGTGCCAATCAAAAGTGAGTACCTGTTATTAAATCATTTAGATGACACCACTGCCTGAAACTCTGAAGAGCTGTTGCAAGACAGTGTAGAAAGCACTGAGCCAGACAGATTTGGCATAAAGCAGTTTCCTGTGTTGCTGCTTTTATTCCGATTGTAACGTTCTGCTTGATTTTACTGAACATGCGTCTCTCTGTTGTATTGGATTTTATTATATTTGTTTTATTGTACTAAAAATGCCACCCTAGGAGCCTTTTGCTGAATTATTTCTTTAACAAATAATAACAACTTGGATTTTCATTAAAATCAATGATACTTATTAAATCATAAATATATGTTCAGAAGGGCATTCTCCTGGTTTCACCCAACAGCACAAGCAAAGTCAGTGTTACAGCAGCTTTGCTTCTTCAAATGTAAAATCCAAAAAGCAAAATCTCAATCCCGTACATACCTTTCTTGGAAGAATAATTTAAGGTTTTCCCATGTCCATTAGGCTCTCACAACCTAATCTCGCTCTGCCAATTGCTTCCATGGTGAGATCATTAAGTAAATTATTTTAAGATCAAACAGACTGCAGTGACAATGGAGTTCCATGTAAGGTAAATGCTTCAAAGCCCCTACCCCACCCTTGCCCCCCTTCTCCTCCTCTCTCAAATTATAGCTCTATGGGCTATTCATCACCTCTCGGATGGGGCTTGTCCCACCATTACTTGGCTTTTTGCTGCAGGCTAAGGTAGCACCACTAATTGGCCTTTGTAACAAAACTGACCTGTGGACAGGATAAAACTTGTTTGGAGCTTTAAAGACAAAATTATTCAAGGTTAAAAACACACGAATGCCACGGCTACGTCACCATAAAAAGGAGTGAATGAATTTCTTCCTATGAGGTTCTTAATGTGAGAGAATGCATACATATTGTGTCCAGGCCAAACAAAAGCTCCTTCAGGTAGTTGAACAAGTCCACTTTTTCTTTTTCTTTTTTTGCTCAAGGATCTCAAGGTCTGTCATTTTCTTTATTTCTGTGGGACCCCTCACAGTTAAGGCCCTTTGATCTCACAGCAGAATGGTAGGAACAATCTAACTGCCCCATACAGGTGCAAGGAGTTTGTTTGAGAGGTTGTGGCTTTTTTTTTCTGCCACGTTAACTGTGTGCACACAAATGGGCTTTTGACAAATTCAACCAACAAGAATAACAAGAAGAAAGTTGTGGGTTTGGGGTTTTTTTTGGCACAATTTGAAAATTCTGAATGAAAGACAGGTCACAGCCCAATCCTATCTCACTGGCCACTGGTAGCACTCTTTTTCCACAGGCATTGAATGCCATAAAGCAATTGGCGCCAGCCATAAAAAGTGATCTGGCAATGCACAAAGCCACATGCTGCTAGACTGCCAGTGGGAAGGCTGGGGCATTCCTACATGCTCCAGAAGAGCACAAAGATTATGACAACAGAGGTAAGTTGGCAGGGGATGCAGGACAGGGTTTGGGAGGGCAGAACAGAGGTGGGGGAGAATGGAATGGGTCGGTGATGGGTGGGAGATGGGCAAATTTGATCTGGGAAGGGGACAGATTTCATGACATTAGTAGCCACTGAATCCTAACCCCCTTCCCAAACCGCACCAGCTATCAGCACCATGGAGACTAACTCCTGGGTAAGAATTCCCTTACCCAGAGGAGACCTCCTAGCCCCACTGAAGGAGATGGTGGTAGCCATTTTGGAGCCACTGCATCAGTGCAGGGGCGGGGGAAATATTAGGATTGGGCTTTAATGTTATTAAGCTTCCCACTGTGAACATTTTTTTTTACAACTTAGAAAAACAGCACATGGCAGGGAAAAGAAGCAAGCAAGTAAATAACACATGATTCAGACAATCACCTTACACTTTAAAGCATCTCCTCTCGAACTGAGTTATTTTAAAATACATAACTCTTCAATGGGAACCTTGTACTGTAGCACCTAAATTATATTGTCTGTAACAGAGGAGTGAATGGAAGGGAAGAAGGAATGTGAAAAAAGCATTTTCAAATCATGTTTACTCAAACCTGCACTTTTTTCAAAAGATGATTATCTGTGTGAATTATCTTACATTTACAGTTACTCATGATTACAACTGGTGAAGTGGAAGTGGTGGCCTCTTTGCTTTGTAAGCTTCCTCTCCCCCCCCCCGCCTTTTCCTCTGGTTTTTCACTTAGCTTAAGTGCAGTTAAAATGGCTTGTATTAGAAAGACACTGTTCAATAGGCTACTATCTACCTACAATAATATGTTGTGTTCTGAAGAGTGGGTATGTAGACAGATGCTTGCTTAGGGAATCTACAAAGTTAATTTTGAAGATAGTTCTCTCTCTCCCCCCCCCCTCACTTTAAGCTTGATTCCCCCCTGCCCCCACTCCCTTAGGGACAACCAGAAACCAGCAATAAAACAGATGTGAACTGGCATAATGAGAAAATATTTTCAAGTTTAAAAGCTTATCGTGTTCTACTTGTTCTTCCAGAAATATCTTGCCATTGGGGATATCATTTTTATTTGTTAAAGAGAAACCTTCCCTGCCTATTGTTCCAGAGAGAGAGAGAGAGAGAGAGAGAGAGAGAGAGAGAGGTGTTATACAGAAATATTTTCCATGGTTAAGACTTACAGAGAAATAGCCAGTCACTGACAGGTCTAATTTTCTTAGACAAAACACATTTCTCAGGAAGTAAATAAGATCAACTACAATATTGAAGGCTAAGAATAGCCATTAGTCCACAGCAGCAGTGGGGGCATTCACATACAAAGGTCAGAGTAAGAGATGATGTAAAATGTGACTTATCAAATGAAAATTGGTTGATATACTGAAATGGTCTTGATACACAAGCTCTTACTGAGATTGAGAGCTTTATGTGATTCTACGATGCAGGACACAGAGCTAGATAATCCTAATAGTTCTTTTCTGTGTACCATGCATATGAATATGAACATTTGATAAGATGATTGTTTATGCATGCAGAAAAGACAGGCTGGTTACATGGATCTTGCTAGGTGAAAGACAGGGATATAAAGATATCCAAATAGGGATAACAGGAATAAGCAAACACAGGGCCCATTCCGATCCAGTTTTCCAATGCTGATGTAGCCATTGGGGCATGCGTTACATCCTGCAGTGGGGTAGCAGTCACGGGGCTGCACTGCAGCTACAATAGCACTGATGCTTGGTGATGTCATTTTTTTTTGCTTGATGATATCATTTTCAGCTATGTCATCACTTCCAGGTTAATGACATCACTTCTGGTGAGTCCCAACAGGAGTGCCATTCTAAAAAGTGGGTTCTGGTCTAAAAATTTGAGAACCACTACTGTAGTTCATATTAAGATCTGTCAAGAGTGTTTATTTGTTCTGTACACATCAGTGCCTGTCTCATAATTAAAGAATGATCTTTTCATTTAAATATTGATTCACTTAAGAAAATACTGAGGTGGGCATGGTGGAAATCCCTGACTTTTCATTTATTTTTGACCCTCCTGTCTCCTAAAGAGGTCCTTGTATGAGGCCCAACAAAACTTTCATTTTAAGCCAGCTCCATGGACTTTGATCTCCAAGAGCAAAGAATTCAAGGGGCTCAGGAAACCCCAAATATCTATCTGCACAGGTAAATCAACATTCAAAGGTGATAAAAAGTGGGGTAATGAAACTCCCTTTGCATCTTTGCCTTGGCCTTTCATATGGTGTGTAGGATGACGACCATATCAAAGGTTTTCTTAGCATCCAATGAGAGAATAGTTGTCTGATGGGCCTCTTCTAAAATCTCAAAAAAATCTCCTCAGGGTAAGGAATGTTCCCATACCCTGGAATAAGCCTCCATGGCACATACACAGTAGGTATGGCATATGTCTACATGGGCCCAGGCCATGGGATTGGGTCTGGGAAGATAGTTTGGATTTGGTCAACGCTACTGTTGAACTTGCCCATTCCTAGACCTGATTCGCCCTTCGTTCTGCTCCCATTTGCACCCCACCTCCCTTGCTGGCTTATCTAGTTTGGTGGGCCAGCAGTGGTCTTCTGCCATGTGCAGGACCGCTATGGTTTCCCTGCTTGTGCTCTGGCAGAGCATGGCTTCATGCACTGCTAGAGCCCCTTTTATGACTGCAGTGGATTAGCTCTTTAGGATTGGGCCATGGACTTGCTTAAAGCCACCTCCGGAGTTTGTGGGCGCAATCCTAACCTGGAGTTAGGCCGGAACAGTTAGGCCAGCAAAGTTTGGCTAGGACAAGGGACACCGTAAAGTATGTTTGGACCACTCTTGGAGTCAGAGAAGCCAGCGTACAGACGTGTGCCATCCTCCCTGACTCCGAGAGTGGTCCAGATGTGCTTTATGGTGGCCCTTGTGCCGGCCAAAATTTGCTGGCCTAACTGTGCCGGCCTAACTCCAGGTTTAGTTAGGATTGCACCCTGTGTCAGAAGCAAAACTCGAATCATGGAAATCTCTAAGCTACTAAACTACAGCAATCCTTTTTCCCTTAAAAAAAAAAAACACCTTTAAAAAAATGTCAAAACATTTGATTCTGGGAAAGATCATCTCTAAGGTGCAGTCATGTATTTCAGAAATAATTTCTATGATCATCTGGAATCTGAGTGATAACTCAAACCTGGACAAACCAAGAATAAAAATGATACCAAAAATATTTATGAACAAATATTTCAGCTAGACTGAAAGCAAAAATGTTTCAGAACTTACCATATTCTGCTTGTTTAGTCTTTTCTACTTTAACACTGGAAAATAAAATATGCTGCAGCAGACCATATTTCTGTAAAAGCTGGTACAGGTTTATGAGGCTCCTAAAACCATGTAACAAATCTGGAAATTAGTGTCACGGATTTTTTAAGGGTTCTTTATGGCACCTTATTTAGCTAAATATATGATAGTTATTTGGCACTTCCCAGTAAGCAGATTTGTTTTTTCAGAAACATGAATTCATGCCTGCCACCTGCTCGGTCAATCTCCTTTCCCACAACTTTTCCCCAGAGAAGCCCTTTAAAGCATTCTGGAAGAGCAGATTCACATTACATAATCAACATTAGCAAGAAATGGACAAGCCTGCATGTGGAGCAAGGCACAAACTAATTCTCAGACAGAAGCTGAGGATCAGTTTCCATTGGACTGCAGATTTGATGGGCATGGTTTGTTGTGGATTTGTGTTGGTTAGAGCAGAGTTGGGGGCTTGCGGACC
>JAJKFI010000009.1:12242930-12266910 GCA_029204185.1 Lerista edwardsae
TGCCGCTCACCCGTTCCTCCCGCCCAGCGTTCCGGCTGAATGATGACACTAGCTGTATCCGGCCCACGAGCCTTATGTTTGACGCCTATGCTACACTTTTCTAGTACCCCTGTGCTAGACGCTAGAAACAGAGTTCAAAGACTATTCCCACAACTCTTAGTCATTCCAGGGTATCCAGAATCTGAACTGGAAAGCAATATATGCAGTTAGGGATTTCAAGGCCAGACAAAAGGCTGAAACTGGGTTCACACATGATCTATAGCATGCCAATTAACTAGAGAAAATGGGAAAACGTTACATTTTAATGTGGGGATATGAAGATTATGTCATGCCACAGGTTAGCATTCCAGCTAACAATTTTGTTCTGTAAACTTGGCGAGGGTGCTTTCAAAGTTTACGATTTTTTTCCCAAAACCTTTGGTGACCCACCCAACATTGACTCAAAACCCACTGGTAGGTCCCGACCCACAGTTTGGGAACCACTGCCTTAGAAAAGTACTTCCAGTTTTTCATAAAACCATAAGTATTTTTCATAGGCCTTCTTGCCTTAGGAAGAGTTCTGAGGGCTGGAGAGGCCATGCGCAGCCTCTCAGTCCCACAAAACATCTCCAAATGCCACCGGAGGGATGGCATCCGGAGGTTTTGTGGAGGGTAGGTACATGGAGAACAGCATTTCCAGGAGTGGCTCCAGAGTGGCAGAAGCCCTAGGGCCACCACAGAGGCAGAATATCTAGTGTTGGACACAAAGTGTTGGTGAGTTCTGTTCATTCACATTACTAACTGAGATGAGTTGCTTGGTAAAACGTGGTATTGTATCTCGGCTAAGAGACAGTGCTGTGAATGAGGAGTTCCTATGCTGAATCTGCCTCCGCCATACATTCACTAGGTAACCATAGCCAAGCCTCTCCCTCTCAGCATTCCAGCTGTAATAGAGATATAAACTTCTCCAACCTTAGTTGTATGGATTACATCAAGATAAAACGTCAAGATAAAACACATGAAGCCACTTGCACACTCAGAAAGTGCTATACAAATGCTATGTGTTGTTAAATTCTCACCACACTCTGTTGAATAAGCTATTATGCTCTCTCCCTTTCTAATCATACGTTTTTGGCCAAGGTTTATGCCGCCATACATTCCGCCATTCATTGATGACACACCTGAAAGGGCTGTTCTCTTCCCCTTCCTGCACTATCACTGTCTCATCATCATCTTCCCTTTGCTGAAGTGAAAACTGCCAAGAATTCCAAGAACACTTCTAAATCCCTGCCATCAGTCACTCAACCTGTCATCTCATTACACATGCCAATAAAACTAGTGGCCATCTCTCTCTGTGAGCAATCTTGCTAATGGATACAGGGCTGAGCCCTGATCAAAAAGAGTGTTTTGCATACGGGAAAGCTGGTTTTGCATAGATCTTGGCAGAACCTAATAAATTGGAAGCACAGGCTTGTTGGGGTTTTGTTGTTGCTTTTTTTTTTTTTACCTTCAATGGTTTGAATGGCAGGCTCCCTGGATGGTTTGGAAATGCATCCACAAGCCTGATTTCCTCATAAAGACAATAGCTTCCCTTCCCCTGAAGGCTGTTTCCAGCTGCAGCCACTTGAAGCACCCACATGTATCACACAGATCTGTCAGTTAGTTCTGGAGCCAGAAAATTGTTGTTTCAAATGTTACAGTACAGGAAAATCGCCTCTCTGCACTTGCTGCCAAAAAAAATGACAGCTTAATTTATGCCATGCTGAAGCTGCATTACAGAGCCATTCAGCCTGGCAGTTAAGTACACTCCACGCTCGCATCTTCCCCCTATGCAAGTGCACTGGGGAGGAATACACAGGGACTGTAATAGGGACAATTGGCTGCAGTGTTTTCCATGTCAGTGGAACTAAATACAGGTGAAATGGTGATCAGCCATAAAATGAATTTTTTGATCTGGGTATGCAAAACATAGCACTACAGCATGTAGATTCCCCAATAATTGGGAAAGGTGGTTTGACTGAATTGGTATGCATGATGTAGATTATGAAGAGGTTTGTTCCTATCAAGCCTCTAAGATCTATGTGGAGGGGGTGGCACTGTGATATTATCCATGCCTTTTGAAATTATTCAGTATCCTTGGTTCAGGACCTTCAAAACCTGGCCATGTTTACACTTTCTGAAATTAAAAATCTGACAGCATTTAGAGCATGGCAGAGTGTCAATATTTGTCATCAAGGTTTTCAGTAGGCATTAAAAGATGTGCGCTCTGGTTTTAAAAGCAAACAACAAAATCCCATCCAATTATCCCCCAGGATATATCGAAAGATTGCTATTGTATGGCTAAGGCCAAAGTGTAATCTCTTTAATACCAGAACAGTCATCATCCACGTATTTTGGCAACGTGTTAATAGTAGAACTGGGGATTACCATGTGATATTCCTTTCCTTGGCTGCCAGGTTTATTTATATGAATCCTATAGTAATTTTTTCCCAAGGATTTCTTGATCTTAAATAAAAAAAAACTGCTAAATGAGAAAGCAATTTGCTTTTATGAACTCAACAAGGAGGAAAAAAGAGGAATTTTTAGATCTCTCTTTATTTCATTTATGATCCATGTTTATTCTTACTCCAGCGGAAACCTGATATTTGTTTGAAGTGTCTCTAAACCAGCTTATATTTTGGAAAAAATAACAAAGAAATAACAAGAAAAAAGGGGGAATTGTAAATACAGGATATCATCAACAACAGATACTATTATTTAGAGTCAAAATAATTTTGTCTAACCAGATTTAAATATAATTGTTGGGCTCAAATCTATATAAATGTTTTGCTAGATAATTTATTGTTCCATAGTTTTATGAATTTTACTTTTGAATGAAAGCAAACTCTTAAAGACAAATTTAAGTAAATTAGAGCACAATTCTAATTTGAAATTCTGCCAGCAGCCGATCAAACAAATGTGCCACAAGGGGCAGAGCAGGCCTGGTAAGGGATGGGATTGGCCGAGACCTCCTCCACTGTATCCTAACCTTTGTCCCGGGCTTCACAGCCTTTCACAGGGTTGCTTGGATTTCCACCAGTTAAATAGCTGACAGAAATCCGCGTAGCCCCATAGGACAATCTGGGGCATTACGTGGGATAATGGGAAAAATATCCCCTTACCCCTGCAGAAGACCTGCAGCCTGCTCCTAATCTGTGTTGGATGCAGTAGTCCATGTAGCCCCACTGAACCTGCCTGTCTCACAATACTGAAAGCATACTGTAGTTCAGACTTCCTCTCACTTACAAGGTAAACGAACCTGGGCATACCACTTCATGGCTATACCACTTCAGACCCCAAGTAAGGGGCTTAAATGTATCTTCATGCAAAATAACGTATCATACTTGCACAGTACACATGTCTACTCAGAGGTAAGTTTCACTGAGAGTCCAATCTAGGCATGTCTACTCAGAAGTAAGTCCTCTTATAGTGAATGGGGCTTACTCCCAGGTATCATAATAGAGGGTCACAGTACTAAGCTTTGCCCAGTGTCTCAATGTGCCATGCAAGCAGTCCCTGAAAATCCATGGATGCTGAATTCATGTCTGTCTGGAGGGTTTTCTGAGGCCAGCCGAGCCTCTCCAGGGCATCCCCGTGCTTCAGAATGCCTTATAAAGGCATAAAAATGCCACTTCCAGTTTTTGGCAAAAACTGGAAATGACATTTTTTCAACCCTAACAGCCATTCAGATGGCTGCAGTGTGTAGTTGCAGGTGGCCTCACTGTGCCTCAGAAAGCCTCCGGATTCCACTGGAGCACAGTTCTAGTGGGGTTCAGAGGTTGGGAGATGGCCCAAATCTGCAGGTTTGAATATCCAACTATTTCAATATCCTCAGAGGTTACCCAATGGATATTAAGGGTCTATTGTATAGGATTTGGATGGCAATAGGCTTCCTGAACAACATTCACATGTTATTTATGTATACACACATATATTTATTGAACAAGCATACATTTATGTAACATTCATTAAAGATACAATAAGATGCTAAGCTCCTCAGGTGAGTTATGAATACAAGAGTGCAACCCTAACCTGGCGTGGCACAGTTAGGCCAGCAATGTTTGGCCAGCACAAGGGACACCTTAAAATATGTCTGGACCACACTCAGATGTGCGCCATCCTCCCTGACTCCGAGAGTGGTCCAAACACGCTTTATGGTGGCCCTTGTGCCGGCCAAATTTTGCTGGCCTAACTGTACCAGCCTAACTCCAGGTTAGGATTGTGCTCTAAATCAATGGATGCAAACTTTCTTCTAAATATAAATTTTCGTCAAAATCAGCAAACACCCATATGGTTAGAATATACAAGCCTTAAAGGTACAAAGCTACTCAAGTATTATATGTATTGTCATTCTCAATACTACCACTTTTAGCAGCACTATCCTCTGAAATGTATACAGTGCTCAAAAAACTGCCTAAATAATCGCACAGATATCCATTTGCAAAAGTAAAGAAGTTTATGACTTACCCGGTAGTTTGCTTTTACTTAGTAGCATCTATAAAGCTGACATAATTGACAGTCTAGTGAGAGTCTTCTATATAAGCATCAATTGACAGAGAATGGATGACTAATATCCTAGTTTGTTGCCAATATTTCAATTGGATCATCATAGATCTAAACCTCTCCTTTTGACACACTGTATTTTGCTCCTGCAAGCACACTTGGCCACTGGCCATCTCTCATATTATTTATGATAAGCTTGGGAATTGGTTAAACGAATGATATAATTGTATTTATATAAATTATTTAATTGCAGATGATATCTTTCTGATTTGATTACTCAATCATGTAATTATTCCAAATATTTTGGACTCATTTGTCAAATATTGCATATGAAATTTAAATTTTGGGCAAACAATTAATCAAGTTAGTTCATAAAAGAAACAGGCTCTATTCTTCATTCATACAGATATTGTGACTAGTATTTGTTAGTTCCTTTTCCCTTAATTTATCATTCTTTATTTTGTTAACTGCCTTGAGTGATAAAAGTACTTTGATAACTATGATATCTATTTATTTTTTGAATGAATATATTTTTGGACAGAAGCCTTGTTTATGTTAGCCTGCGAAAAGTGGAATTTAAATAAAATATTAAAAGCTGACTTTACAAAATGAGCACTCGCTTTTGGCCCAGAAGAGGCAGAAGCAACAACTGAGATAACTGAAGGATCTAGCTAGGCCAAGTTGGAACACAAGGATAACAGCCCATCTTGCAGTGGCAAATCGCCATCGACTACTGTGCCATCTGCCAGCTGGCAGAGGTGGCAACAAAAGCAAGTTAAGATCAAGTTTCATGGAACAGGTGGCAAGAAGCATTTGTTACATGCGCTTCTGACAGATCTATTTCACCTGGCCATTTGCTCATTGCTCTGTTGTCATTGGCTTTTGAACCAGTGTGGGTTAGCCAACGACTTCATGAGAGAGGGTGGGGGGGGAAAGAAGGCTGCGCTACTCTCCTTCGGCCTTTACAAAGAATGAAAGCTATGACAATTTAGCAACACTGACAAAAGTGAAGGGGAAAGGGCAAAAGTCAAGATAACAAAGGAGTAGGTCAAACAATACATAGACAATCTTAATGAATTCAGTTCAGTGGGGCCTGATGTCATTCACACAAGGACCCTGAAGGAGTACGCTCAGCAAATGTCAAAACATTGGCGACCACATCTGAGAACTCATGGCGCTGGTCCAGAGAACAGGAGAGGAGTGAATACTGTCTTGCTTTTTGAAAGGATAAGGAGGATGACCCTGGAAACCACAGGCCAATTAGCTCAACTGCTACAAGTGATAAGACATTAGAACAAACAAAATTACACCCAAATCAAGCAGGAGTGATCGGCATGGTTAAACAGGTATCTGTTTACACAAGCAGCACCCATGCAAGGTGCTACTGGGCTAACAGCAGGTGTGGACCTGCATGGCACTGACCTCACCATCCCCTGATCAGTGCTGTGTGATTCCCGACAGTAAGGAATGGTATCCTTTGGTCACTACTCAGGGGTAGCAACCTGTGCTGGGGGTCTGGGGATAGAGCTCTAAGCTGACAACTCTGTTATACAAAGTATAGCTGTGAGATATGCACCCAAACAATTATTTAATAAAGGTGTTCTGAGAACTACTTTATAAGACCATTCTATGATTACCTACAGTGTCAAGCAGAACAATTTAATTTTTTAATAAACCAGTATTATAAAAGCTGATGCTACTACAGCTTCTGTATATTTTTCCTTCAGTTTTTTTCTATGTTCATATGTATCATTATTGTATTGGTTCTCTTTATGACTTTCTGGACTGACATATTCTTTGAGAAGCAGAATTTACATAAAACTTAAACTTTAGAACACAAACCAAAAGTGTGCTGGGGAACACAGAATGGTTACACGTTTCCATGTTGGGTGGGAGATGACAGTCTCTACTATGTGACCTTTATCAACACAGAAAGGAATGTCATGAGCAATATGCTTAAGTAGAGCTCGTTTTGTATTGACTAACTCTCACATTGATGGTGTGTCTTTGAGCCTCCGTGTACAAGAATGTGTGGCTGCAGGCCAGCAATAATAGCTAAAAAGAAACCTTTAAAGAGTCAAAAGTTTCTCTTTTCTTGGTTTTTTTCTTTTCTTTTTGGTCATGAAAATCAAGCACATAGCCGAAAGGCATCATAAATATATTTGATCATTCTTCTGGGGGTTTCCAAAATGGGCCACCGGAGAGTCTTCCTTTACAACAGTGCCAGTCCCAAATCAAATCAAATCAACTTGGCTATAAAATAACGCTGATTAAACAGAAGGAAAGTTTTCGTACACGAGTTTATGAGGATGGTAGTAACATAAAGTAGGCTCATTCACAAAAGATAAGGAGATTGGTTTTGCTTCTCTTTGCCTGCAGTGTTGACATAAGAAAGTGCAGAGAGAGAAACCTTTGAAAAGATAGAAATGGCTGACCTTCTACTTCTTCAAGAGAGATCTCACTCCAGCTTCATCTTCTGCTCCAAACAGATGGATATTTTGCTGCAAAATAAGGATCCCCATGGAGAATGACACACCTCCTTACCAGTACACTATAAATCTTAGTCTTTAATCTCTCTCCACAACAGAAAAGACCACCTCAGGAATATAGGAAGCTGTATTATAGCGTTAAGCCACTGGCCTATTTAGCTCAGCATTGCCAACACTGCAACACTGCAGTGACACAGAGAACAACTGGGGTGAAGAAATATCAGCTTCATCACTGCATAATATGCAGACTTGTGCCATTGGCACTTGCTAAAAATATGGTATTAGAACATGCTTCTTATAGATGCTACAAACTTTTGGGTAGGAGGAAGCAAGCATGCTAAGTTGTTCAGGATATTACTTGTTTTGGAGAGAACATTATAGAATAGAATCAAAGAGTTGGAAGGAACCTACAAGGTTATCTAGTCCAATCCCCTGCCTGTAGCAGGAAATCCCCTTGAGCATCTCCAGCAGGTGCCTGTCAAGCCTCTGCTTGAAGGTCTCCAGTGAGGGAGAATCTACCACCTCCCTTGGCAATCTATTCCACTGTTGAACTGCCCTTATCGTCAAGAAATTCTTCCTGATATCCAGCTGGAATCTCCTCTCTTGCAGTTTGTACCCATTGGACCTAGTTCTACTGTCAAAGGCAGATGAGAACAGATTTGACCCTTCTTCCTTATGACAGCCCTTCAGATATTTGAAGAGTGCTATCATATCTCCTCTCAGTCTTCTCTTCCCCAAACATACCCAGTTCCCTTAACCATTCCTCATAGGAGTTGTTTTCCAGCCCCCTGATCATCTTCATTGCTCTTCTCTGAACCTGTTCCAATTTGGCTGCATCCCAGAATTGAACACAGAATCCCAGAATTGAACACAGAGGTGTCCAGAATTGAACACATGCTGGCATGTTTTGTGGATGCAAGAACTACACATGCTTCTTGAGTTATTAAGGAACATCTGACCTATGGAGATCTGAGTTATGGACAACTGTGCCAGCATTTTTGCTGGTGCTTCTGTGCAGGTGCAATAGTGTTGGGCTGGTACTGCTGTGCAGGTGCAATAGTGTTGGGCTGGCAGGGACTAGCTGTTCTGACCTACACTGGTTTCAAGTAATGAATGGACTTCTGGAGCCTAACTTATCTGTAAGTAGGGGACTCACTGCCCAATCTCAAATGGATATCCATCACTGCAAGGCCCAGGCCAATGGTGCAGAAGCAGCTGCAATGGTGCAAGGGCCAGGACGACTAGGGTCAGGACGACAAACTGTGGGTCGGGACCCACTAGGTGGGCTGTGAGTCAATTTTAGGTAGGGTAGCCATAATTAAAAATATGGGAAGAGGGCTGGGTGGTTATTTTGCTTGTGTGAAGGTTGTAAATAGGCTTTTTTCCCCCCCTATTCACTGTGCTATTGGAAAATGGCTGAGAAATAACCCAACATAATGCTGCATTCTCAGAAAAGCAGCGGGCTCTAGAATCACAATGACTACACTTCCAGCCATGACATCACTTCTGGTGGGAGAGACTGTCATTCTAAAAAATGGATCCCCCCCATTTTCACAAGGGTAAATTGGCTAGCAGTCATGGAGTGTGTGTCAATGACTCCAAAGTCAGAGCCACTTAGGGCCTAATCCTGTGGGTCATAGCACAGGCGATACGAATGCACCGCGTGCACTATTGTTGCCAAAGGAGCTATAAGGCACCTCCAGCTCCGGCAATAAGTCATTACTGCGGGTGCTGGGCAACCACCAGGCCAACGTCAGCCCTGCGCCGCCAGAAGGCAGCACCACAAGCTGGCGTGTGGGGAGTACAATGGTGGCTGGCATTGCGGCCTTTTCAGGCGGGGCAGGAGGGCGTTAATGGGAGGGGTAGAGCGGGGGATGGGACCGGCAGCAACCTCCGGCTTTGAGAATTTTAATGCTTCTGAGTGTGCCAATGTGATGAGAAAGGTTGAAGCTAAAATACTAATGAGGAAAAGGGGTGATTTTAACAGCCGGGCAGATATAACACAGACCACCTCAGATTTGTAAGCAGTTTCAAACATTTGTTAGGAGCAAACCTGTATAATAATATTAATATTGCAGACCTAACAAATCATGAATAAGGATGGTGAGAAAAGAATGTTGCAAATTCACGCATGAAAAAAAGTTGTAACTAGGAGAAGTTTATGTGTCATATCCCCAACCAGCCTCAATACTTTAACCCTGGTTAAGACTTGTATAGTGCAGTGCAGTGCAGTGTTACATTGTCTGTATTGACTAGCCCTGAACCACTTATACAATGGTTGTATATATGAACACACACACACACACACACACACACACACACACACACACACAATGCTATAGTAAATTAACTGGGATGCAAATACAAGGGAGTTTTGCCAATCCAGTGCCAACCAAAGAGGACAGTCATATTTAATATGAATTGCTAATGCACTTCAAGCTCTTGGCCTCTGTTTTGTGAGCTGGGAAATGAAAAGTTATTGTTAACACAGGACTCGTAGAATGTGACACAGAATGAGGTCTAACACAAATGTAAAATAATTGGTATGTCTTGTATTATAAAAGGTTTTTAACATACCTTATGAGTTTTGGAATAAAATACTGGTATATGTCTTCAGAAATTCCTGGTTTTGATGCTGCCATTTGTTTCAGTGTTGTGAGAGGATTTTTTTCTTTTCTTTTC
The DNA here is from genome assembly GCA_029204185.1 of Lerista edwardsae. Lineage (NCBI taxonomy): Eukaryota > Metazoa > Chordata > Lepidosauria > Squamata > Scincidae > Lerista > Lerista edwardsae. The sequence goes on from JAJKFI010000009.1 coordinate 12,252,623, forward strand.
ATAGCAGGTTTTGACTTAGCATAATAACTCTTCAGACATATGACCCACTGAATGCTGTAGCCTGGTGTTACTCTAATCAAAACATGTTAGTCACATGAATATTTGTGAAACATACAGATGACAGCTTCACCGTATGCATTCAGGATGAACTATCTCTCCAAATGAATGACATCAATGTAATCTCTCTGAATTCAGTGGACTATAAGTCATGTCAGCTAGGTTCCACCAACTTTACAAGACTGTAAGACCCTAATCAATCTCACAGTCATGTTTTTAATCCAAAATGTTTAACCTTGCCCATTTACAATGTCATGCCTAGGAACTCGCATAGCAATACAGTCTCATTTCCTTTCCTGGAAATTGACCTTAATAATTTTTGTACTTGCTGACTCATAAAGAATATTATAGACCAGAAAGAACAAATACTTAGTCCAAACAGCTTTCTCATATGCAATACTATTTAAACTAGCCACAAGACAATGTACTTTAAAATTTTGTTTACTGTGAAAACATTTTCTTGTAACTTAGAATTTTAAAAAACTAGATCTGATAATTACACGTACTGTGACAATATTCTTCCAAACACTCACTCACTTAACTTACTTACTTACTTAGATATAAGTTATATAACTTATTTACTGACTTATATTTACTGACATGACTTACTTATATGTTATGGGTTGTATATGTATATGTATACGTATATATATGGGTTGTATATGTACAAAATAATACACATTGGACCAAAATTTTCTTTAAAACAGAACTTGAGAAATGTATGGAAAACAGGTTTATCAACTGGGTAATAGACATGATTGCTAAATTGAACTTCCAAGTTCAGAAGTGGTCTTCCTCTCTCATACCACTCATACTGATACCATTGATGGTACTTGAGGTGGTGTCCAGTAATACCCTCAAGACACCACCACCACCTCTGACCACTGCTGCCTGGCAGTGAGACTAGCAATACAACATGATAAACAGCAGTAGGACACTTGGCAGGCAGAACACTAGCATGTGCTTTTCGCATGCTCAAAAGAGCCCCCTTGTCCACTGTGAATCTCTTACTGTTGTTGCATTGCACCTGATCTCCCAATGCAGAAGTTACTGGCAATGACATCATTGGAAGCTATTTCTGGTGATTCTTCCAATAGATAGACCGTGCAAAGTGGAGGATACCATTTAGTTTAGTTGAGAAATGCTGTGGGAAACTGAAAGTTAAACTAGATGAGCTGATCCAGCAAGGTCCTCCTTTTGTTTACCATGGAAATGGCAGAAAGGTCCATTTAATGCACAAGCTTGAAACCTATAGAGCATGGGATTACGTTGGCTCACCTCACTGCTGGATATCAACTTTGTCAGATATCTAGAAGAGCAGATCTACCCTGCTAAACAAATTAACAATGCAAAAGGAGCTGTAAGGAGGCACTCACATTATCCCGGTTTCTTGGAGGGCACAATCCTAACCTGGAGTTAGGCCAGCACAGTCAGGCCAGCAAAGTTTGGCTGGCATTAGGGCCACTGTAAAGTGCGTTTGGACCACTCTCAGAGTCAGTGAGGATGGCGCACATCTGTGTACTAGCCTCTGACTCTGAGAGTGGTCCTAACATACTTTACAGTGTCCCTTGTGCTGGCCAAACGTGGCTGGCCTAACTATGCCGGCCTAACTCCAGTTTAGGATTCTGGTCTGAGTCATGTATGAGAAAGATATCTCTCTATCAAAAGGGACGATACTGCATACTGCTACTATTTAATATTAAAAATTCCAGAAACTGCTAAAACAAATTTGACCATGCCCAGAAACAGGAGATTATCCTGGACCAAGGAAATCAGCATATCTACTTATGCATACCTTTTATAAGTTATGTGAATACCGTTACAGACAAAGCAGCCTATAGTTTATTTCTTGGCGCTAAAAAACGTTCCCCTGCATGTTGGTGCTGACGGGAAGAAGGCTAATGAGAAAAAGAGTGATTGTGACAAGCAATTATGTCACCTATGTGAATAGCTTAATTTTCTAAATTAGCCACTTTGATAATTATGACATCTCATTTGTCTTTTAATTCCGTGAGCCCTGAAGTTTACCTTTGAATGTTTTTCCCCCAATCAGATAAGAGCCTTTGATAAGCCAAGGGTCTATTATGTGCCTGAGGGGAAAAAAACCCTCACATTTCAGTCTGATTGTGCCTGCTCATCTGCTTGAGCCAGAGCAAATAACACTCTTGACAAGGGCTCTCCAAACAAGGCTTTCACTCCTTCTATGTGCACTAACTATCCAAAATGAGAGAAGAGAAGTTTGCTAAGCAAATTAATAATGTAAACAGAACTGCAAGTGGGGGGATGAGGAGTGTCTAGCCTGCTTAAGAGTGAAGGCAAACAAACTGTTCTCAAGGACTTTTCAAGCCACTTTCAACAGCCTTTGGCACTCAGGCAATGAGCATGTTAATTACGTTTGCTCTCACTCAATTAAAGCTTTTCTAAGATTCACCAACAAATGGAGATCTCGCATGTTGTAATTATTTTGACTTAAGTTTATATTTATTCAGTGACATCCAAGAGTGAATAAGAAAAGAAATCCATCTATGATGAGGTTTATACTACATGTGTTCATCCATTTGTTCCCAATAATAGACACAGGGGTAACATTTTCATGCAGTTAGAATGGGCAGGTGAGTTCTTGAACGGTTTGCTAAAGTCTGTAAGCCCATTGGCCATTCTTACATCTGTCTGAAATGCTACAATGCTTGCAATAAACAATGCCTCATCCACAGTGAGAAACATATTTGCATTTAAAAATAAATAAATAATGCTTTTGTAATACAGTGGGTAGCCTCCCATTTTGTTTGAAAAAGAGTTCTGTGTCATTTCAATGACTGTATGCCCTTATTAGTACTGGAACTGATCCAATACAGCTCATTCTCAGTCTATATGGGAAATCAAATCAGATTTGGATAGTTGCTTTGGGCATTCATTATGGTTCTAGAAAGAAAAATGAAACATCAGATTAAAGCACCACATATGCTTATTCCCCAAATCAAATTCAAAAAAGAAACAAACAAACAAAAAAAACCCTGTATGACACTCCCAAGTGATGGCAAGCTCCCTCTTTGATGTACCCCAGTGGTTCCTGAACTGTGGGTCTGGACCAGCGATGGGATCTACAAATGAACAAGGGGAACGCTGGGCGGGACTTACACGGGGCTTCCACGTGATTGGCTGCCTTTCCATAGCGTTCCGCAGCTGTCCTGGCCTCGGGGGGGGCTGCCCCCAGTTAGCGCGCCCCCCGTTGCTTGCTCAGGCACCCAGCGCGACCCTCACCTGTCCCCTGCGGCGAGCAGGAGCCCCCCCCAAGGCCAGGACAGCAGCGGAATGCTACTGACGGGCTGCCACTCAAGCAGAAGTCCCGCCTATGTCCCGCCCAGCGTTCTCCTTGTTCATTTGTAGATCCCATCACTGGTCTGGACCCACCAGTGGGTCACAAGCCAATTTCAGGTGGGTCGTGAAGCACGTAGAGCAGCCATATTGAAAAGATGGGGTGCTGGAAAGGGGCAGGGCTGTGTGGTTGTTTTGCATGTGTCAAGGTTGTAAACAAGCTTTTTTCTTCCTGATTCACTTTGCTATTGGGAAATGACTGAGAAATAACTCAATTTATTGCTGCATTCTCAGGAAAGTAGCTGGCTCCAGAATCACAATGATTATTTATTTATTTATTTATTTAGGAGATTTGTATCCCGCCTTATTTGCCTAAAGGCGCTAGCCTTTCAGGACTAGCAAGGCCTGGCTGTAAGTTCTATTGCTGCTAAAATACTTCCCATGGCTTCCTTTTCTTTCCTTGTTTACAACCATTGCCAAAATGATTGGTTGTGACATCACTTCCAGTGGGTACTGGGCAGATTGATATTCTAAAAAGTGGGTCCTGGTGATAAAAGGTTTGAGAATCACCTATCTACCCTATTAAATGCCCTGTTGTTCTCAGCCAGGTATCTGTGTGCTTGTTGGAACTCATCAACATTGGAGTAGAAGCTGTTAATACTGGAGCACACCTTCAGCACTGGCTTCTGATCCTCATTACATAGTTATGCTGCTAAATTGTCCTCTTGGCAGGGAAACCATTTCCTTTCCTGTCATTTCATTTGATTCATTCCTGGCACAATCCTAACTGGCCAAGTAGGTCCTCTGGTGGGCATGAGCCTTTGACCTGGCTGACCCCAATACCGCTGCTTCAACCCAGGGCGTCCAATTTATTCTCTACAGCTTTGGGCACTAAATATACTGCTGACCCATAGCATAGTGTCACTTGTATACAGCAGAAACAGCCTTCTGAACTGGAAATATACAGTGGAAATGGGGATTTGTGGACCCAAAACCAAGCACACATACAACAATGTTCAAAATATATTTGAGTAAATTGGCTTCTGTTGCTGCTGGCAATCTGCTCTGATGCAGGTAACCTGGTGTGGATTGAGCTTTGTGGGTGGGGAGGGGGAGTAACAGGACATGTTGGGGGAGAAACCAGGGGGCAGGGAGGGAAGGGGTGGATCCAGTGGCACACCCAGTTGCCTTCTGATCGCCTGCTTCCCAACCACAGCATGCTGAATGCTTTTTTGGCATGGCTGCATACTATGGTGTGGTAGGGGATCAGACTGGGCTCTAAGGAAAGAGGAGACAAAGTAAAAAATATTGCCAAATATCTATCTGCCACTTTATTCCAGTGAAAGGGGAGAGGAAGACTTCTGCATGGCTCTTTGGAATAGCTGCAGTAATTCAATAGCAATGTACTGGCATGTACTGAAGTGCTGATGCAAACTAATTGTGTCATCAATTCACCACTATGGAAGGCCTTTGTTCAGGACTAGCAAGGCCTGGCTGTAAGTTCTATTGCTGCTAAAATACTTCCCATGGCTTCCTTTTCTTTCCTTGTTTACAACCATTGCCAAAATGATGGCAAGGCCTTGCTCAGTCTGGGTAGAAGTCTCAAACCCTGGCACAAGTCAGTGGTTCCCAAATTGATCTGTGGCTTCCTGGGAAGCCACAGAAAGCAGCCAGGGGAGCCGCAGAATCCTTGCAAAAACCCTATACAATGTATAAGATTGTAGCCCTAATGGGGAGCCATGGCCAATGGTCGAAAAGGTTTGGGAACCACTGGTATAAGTTGATGATGTAATCAGCCTTAATTAATACTACAAGCTCTGGCCAGACCCAGTGAGTTACGGCAAGAAGGACTGACCTGCTGTAAACTGCCATGGAATCCAGTAGAGTCTTTCCAAAAATCTCACCTAAACTCCATGAAGATGACTCTCATCTTTGTCCAGCCTGAATTCCACGACGGTCAACATTCAATACTAACCCCAAATGATTCCACTCCCAGTACAAGGAAATTATGTCAAAGTTATAACAAGTCAATTGCATTGCAAGTTGAATGTCAGAACGGAATGTCTCCAGATGTTCTAGTAACTAGGTAGTTTTATCTCAGTATTTCTGTGTTTTTTTTTAATATCTCTCTCACTCTCTCCCTCCTCTCCACAAAGTGATGGAGTAAACAGCTGGAGTCTCATAAGAGGGCTGATTGATTGCTGAAGGACCCAGATGGCAAACTCTAGAAAACACTGCTGGCAGATGTGTTGCTGCTGCAGCGTTTGTTTGTTATGTATTTATTTATTTATTTATTTATTACTGGTCCCTGAGCTGTTGCCTTTGTGGGGAGCTGAGCAATAACTTCCTGGCTATGCTCCATTTCGACAACCTTGTCATGGAACAGGGTCGCCTGGGTCTCCGAACCTTTCACATATACTGTTATAATGAAGTAATTGCAAGCTGATATTTCGTTGTGATCTCGGGCAAAATTCAGACTATATAATTTACATGGGACGTTTTCGCTGAACTGTTACAGCAAAGCGTCTGCTTTGAATTGGATTAAAGAGTGGGCAAATCCCCAAAATCAAAGACTCACAAATTTAGAATCATATGATTTACAAATTGGATGGCATGCGTTTCTTATATATTATAAAATATTTTGGACATTTTAAACAACACCTAATAAGAAGAGCACTGCTACAAGTATGGGAACAAATTAGATATAAGGTATATGCAAAAATACCGAGCTGGGTGGAACCATTAGAAATTGCGACAAAACCAGGCTGGCTTGACAAAGATCAAAACAGAATGTATGAAGAGCTTTTATATGCTAATATGGAAATACGCTCAAAAACAGACTTTTGTGAGAAAGGTATAGTTTTATATTGGTGGGCTGAAACACAGATAAGATCGAGATGGAAAGAAGGTAAGAAAACGGGATTTTATACTCAATGTAGAGACTTTGATGAATTATTTTTAGTAGATAAAGATCATTACATAAAAAAGATGTATAGATTTTTATTGGATATGGATATGGAAGATGAAGTAGTGAAATATACTATGACACAATGGGCAAGAAACGTTGGTCATAATATTACATTAGAAAGCTGGGAACAAATTTGGAAAGTAAACATTAAGTTAACTAAGGCAACATCATTTAAGGAAAATATTTATAAGATGTTTTATAGATGGCATATAGCACCAGATAAATTAGCTAAAATGTACCCTGGAACAAACAATAAATGCTGGAAATGTCAAGATTCTACAGGGACCTTTTTTCATATGTGGTTGACATGTACTAAAGCAAAAAAGCATTGGGAGAAGGTACACTCTATATTACAAAATATGCTGAATTGTGTTATTCCCTTGGAACCTGAGTTGTTCCTTTTAAATAATTTTTCAACTGCGTTTAGAAAAGAAGTTAAACATATTGTAAATATTAATACTGCAGCTAGATTGGTCTTTGCACAGATGTGGAAGAATGCAGAGATACCCACAGTAGAAATGGGTAACACAGAAAATCTTTGAACTAGTAGAAATGGATATAGTAACAGAAAGGATGAGAAATGGGGATATAGAATAGCTAACGTTTGGAAAGTATTTTATGTATGGTTAGATAGATAATTATATAAGCTGAATCGCTTAAAGAATTGATTTGATTTGTTAGATTTTAGAATTAGATTTGTGAAAATGAGCATAATAATGGGTAATGAAATGATATAACAGCTAGGTGTGTAAACTATAACTGTAAAATTGCTGAGAACTGACAGATACCTAACATTTTATCCTTGTACCCCTATCACTATGTTTTTCTCTTCCCTAACCCATAACTGAAATTTTAAATAATAAAGTTAAAAAAAAACACCAAGAACTGTTACAGCAAAGGAAGTTTTTCTGCTATGCAGTTTTTTTATTTGATGCTAACCTGACCAGATAAGGCAGTATTGGATGTGAAAAGTAGATACTTTACCATTTCCAAACTTGCAAGAGCAACTTTTTTTTTCTAATTTTGATTTTCTAATTTACTAATGGTCCAATCCTATTGAAAGGAAGCACTGGTAGAATGTGTGTTTCTGCCAGCACTGGCTGCCACAAAAGTGCCTGACCACACAACACGCCAACTGATGTTGAAAGGCCTGCCGGAGCAGGTAAGTCTGTACAGGGGTTGGAGGAAGGCGGGGGGGGGGGTGAATAGAGTAGAGATGGGTAGAACAAGGGAGGGATGGGCGGAATGGGATCATGACAGGTGAGGAGGAGGGCAGAGTGGGCGTGGGAAGAGGTTGTTCGGTTCAGCGTAGTTTTGGTATGTAGTATCTTGACTCCCTTCCTAGGTCTGATCTGCCTGCATGAATTGAACAGAGATTTGTACCAGTGATATTGCTGGTGCTGGCCTGAGTTTGACCACTTGCACCTGCTGGGGCTTGCTCTGAGGCAAGGGGACAAATGTCCCTTTACTCCAAGGAGACTTCCAGCAGCCAAAAAAACTCACATGGGATGCAGCAGAACCGCCCCAGTGCCATTGCATCGCCATGTGGGGATTTAAGTAGGATTGAATTGAAAACCTATGAAATGGTGTGAATGTGAGTGTGATTGCGATGATACTTATGCAATTACAGTTCAGATGAAATATATGTCAGGGTGAATGCCCAAGGAACCAGGACAATTTCTAACTGACCACAGATTTTTATGAGGATTCATTGCTTAGAGATGGGAAAATGGAATTACAGCCTAATGCTATCCAGGTGGGGTGATGGGGCAGGGAATGGGCAGAGTGGGCCTGGGAGGGGAGCAAGATCTGCAGTGCTGGTGCATGCCATATGCTAACTCCCTTGCCCAGATTCGCTTAATTGCTCTTGTGTCAGCGAATCAGGTTTGGGAAGATAGCCCAAGTTGATATAGGGAAGATATAGGTCCAAGTTGACCTATAGAGCCTGCTGGGGCTTACTCTGGGGCAAGAGGACAAATGTTCCTTCACCTCCAGGAGGCTTCCAGCAGCTGAAATTCCCCTGCAAGATGCAGTAGTCCATGCTAGGGCCATTACATCAACGTAGGGGAATTTAGGTAGGACAAGGCTGCCCCTGTGCATTTAACTCATATGCATTTACACAAGACTTAAATTCATTCAATTCCAGTGCTTATTAATGAAAAGAAGCATTGTTACCCAATTAAATAAATCTTACGCAATTTATCATATGGGTTTTAGCTGATTAACCAGCTACATTTGAATACGCAATTTGTGTATGTATAAAATTGCATAAATTTGCATGCATGTAAAACAACAGTTATGAAGCAAAACCTTGTTTCCAAGTGATGTTCACATCACTTTGGAAATTGTCTTATGTGTGAAAGAGATAGGGAAATACTTTTTAAAAGATGGTTGCAATTTTTTATTTGTTTTAAAAATAATTTTTAAAGACAATCTGATTTATCAGGATGTTTTAAACAGTCAAAAAAATTAATAGATAAAGCTAACCATTGATTAAAGGCTACAATCCTAGTAAAAAGTCACTGTGTTATTTGTTACTGCTGAATTCACCATTTTAAATTATAGATTATAATCCTTAACGCATTCAGTAGCATATTAAAAAAGACCATTAGTATTCTCATTTCACAGCTGTGGAATTGATAAAAGTGTCCTGCCAAAGCTGAATTAGGATTTGAATGTCACTCTCCCCCAATTCAAAGGGAGTACACTGGCTCTTGAATTGAAACAACACTTCATGGATTCATTCGCTACACAAACGAAGAGGCTTTATTTAGTTCTCTTGCATCGGCATGATGAACAGGTCTTTTCAGATGTCAGCAAAACAAATCCTTACCTGTTTATCCCTCCCTCTAGAGAAGAAAGGGAGAGCAAACTTTCCAGAATAATTGGTGGAGGGGAAAAAAAATCCCCCAAAGAATTGCTTCTTTCCATGATGTTGCAGTCATTCTAATTTGTGACTGATACTATCAAGGTGAAGTCTCTGTAAACATTTATAAGCCACAGGTTTCCCCATTCATGGTTGTAGTTTATCAAAGATCTTGCCATTAAAGCACCTGTAAGAAAGAACTAGAGAAACTCTTGCTGAATAGGTTTCTGCAGAGTTAACTGTTGGCTTGTATGGCTTGTAAAGGAATCTCCTGACATTCAGGTGGAAACTGTAAAGGCTTTGCAACATCCTATTAATGGATCAGATTAGATAGCTGCCCTAAGCAGACAAAGAACATGGTGTGTGTGTGTGTGTGTGTGTGTGTGAGAGAGAGAGAGAGAACGTAAGAAATAAATAGCAGCCGATAGTTATTTTGGTGAACCTGTGGCATAACTTTGCATGCCTGTCTTGTTTCCCAGCTTTTTTATTCTATTTCATTTCAGTTCTTTCACATACGTTAGTGTAACTTATTATTTCCTTTATTACTGCATAATCTTTACTTTTGGTTGTGATAGCTAAGGAGAAAAAAGAGGTTGTACAAATGTCACTGAAGCCAAAGCCTACTAGTTCTCAGGAACGAAGGTTTCATAAGACCATTTTCACTCACATGTAGAATACCCTCCCCTTAGAACTGAGAACTGCTCCCTCTTTGGTAATATTTCGGTGGGGGCTGAAGACCTTTTTATTTCAACAAGCTTTTAATTGTTGACTGGCTGGCTGACTGGCTGGTTTTTTAGACTCTTTATATTTATATTAGGATCCACGGGGCTTGTTTTAAATTATTTTAATGTTGTTTTTAATTATTGTTTTTAATTGTAATTGTGATTTTATTGTATTTTATTGTTGTAAGCCGCCTTAGGTGCCTTGGGGCAGAAAGGCAGGATATTAAATAAATAAATAAATAAATAAATAAATAAATAAATAAATAAATAAATAATGTGGTATTCATATTTTTTTTTTCATTTCTGGCTACATTGAATGAAAAAGTCACACTATTAGCTATGCACTTAATTAATCTCTTTTTTCACAGAGTAAAATATACAAGAAATGTATTCCAGATTAAAAGGTGTTCTTCAGCATCACTGCAAGACAAGGAGATTGGAAAGTCAAATATCACTCAATTTGTTCACCAGTAAGTCAAAGTTGCTTTCTGATGAAGCAGAAATTCTTCTAGTTTGGGGGAACTGACCACAGCAACAGAGGCTAACTTATGAGTGCTGAACTTGGTTCCTCCAGCTCAGTTTTGTTTGTGCTGGCTTTAGTGGCTCTCATTCTCCTATGTTCTAAAAGGAGACTCCAGTGATTCATCTGGGGACCTTCTGCATGCAAAGAATATGTTCAATGACTGATACAGTATATAGCCTCACCCCAAGGAATAGTACTTCACACCTGATTTACTGGTCAATTGTCATGGAAGCAGTGATGGATAGGTTGATAGCTCATTCCAGCTTCCATTGCTACTCAAGCATAATCTTTAGCCTGCTTCAACAGAATTTATTGCCTCACTCTTGTGCACTCCTAACTTAAGAAATTCTTCTGTGTTTGACACTTGCCTGGCCTCAAATCTGCTCTTAGTAACCTAGTTGCTTCAACCCACTCTGGTTGCAATTCTGCCAAGGTCACCCACTTGACCTTTGTCAAGTTGTCCAGTTGTAACTGAGTAGACAATGAGTAGTTATGGAATCCTGCTGAAGTTCACAAGAACTTTGTTACAGTACCATTTTCGTACAGAGTTTGCACAGCCTTAAAAAGTTGTACACGAAGACCAATTTTTGCTTTTTTATAATAATACATGTTGATTTTTCTTTTATTTTTGCATCTAAAGAAAGAAGAAGACTGTAGCATGTCACATTTTCCTGAAACTCACTTGAATGACTGATATAGCACACTGAATAATAAAACAGGTAATGCCAATGTATTAACAATGCTGATGAGGCTGTCATGCACATTCTACAAAGCAGAAACAAAAGAAAAATGCTGGCATCCTTGCGGCTGAAATATCAGCTTAGTTAAAGGTTTCATGACAAACCATTTGTCTTTTACCCTGATTCCATGGCCTTGCCAGCAATTTTCGAGTGTCTGCCAAAATGAAAATGTGGCAGCTGCCAGTGGCAGGGACTTTTATGTATGACATTATTTTTGTATGTGTGTGTTACAGTAGACTGGGGGTAGGGGTTGTTGCTGCTGTTTTCTTTTTCAACGTGTCCTGCTCTAAGGGCCCCTGCATTATCTTTACTATTTATTTTAAAGACTAGAACTTGTTTATCCACCACAGTATTTCCTTGCTTTCCCATTTCACATATTCTCCCGTATGACTCAATCTAGATCCCCTTTCAGCCACTTATCTGTATATACTGTATGCACATAGGGATGGTTCGAGCCCCAACTGACATGTGTTCCTTAGAACATCTGTAAGGAGCATTCCACCATGAGGAGCCATATGCATAGGGGGCTCGCTAAACAAATCCTCAGGTCGGTCAGGAGTGAAGGCTACTTCCACGCATGCTTATTGTACATAGATGAATGCCTGAAAATTTATTTTATTGTTTATTTTGAAAGACGTACAGGCACAACCTTTTCATCTGCAGATTTGTCATCCATTCAATGTGCTTCCCCGAACCTGTGTTGAGGGTCTGCCTTTACCCTCTGGACGCAACTGGAAGTGTCCTCCAGTTGCATGGGGAGGCTGTTCTGAGACACCTGTGGGAGGCATCCAAGACGTAAAATAAAGCTTCTTAAACTTTAAACAAAAAGAAAAAACAAGGAGCAACCGTAAAATCAGAAGCCTAACAAGGGCATGCACCAATGTTCTGTTGTCATAAAAATGCCATGGAGGGGGGGGGGGGGCTTGAACCGGGTGGGAACGGAATGGAATGGGAATAGGTAGCAGAAGATGGGTGGTTTAGGTCTGGGAGGGGCGGGATTGACAGCACTGCTGTGCTTTGTATCCAAACCCCTTTCCCAGGCCTGATCTGCCTGCATGGATCAATATTGCTGGTGCAAGTTTGAGTTAACCTGTTAACGGCTGCTGCAGCTTTCCCAGGGCAAGGGGAGAAATGTCACCATGCCCTGAGAAGAGCCAAAAAAAAATTCCTCACAGGATGCTGCATAGCATGTGGCATTTATGTTGGATTGGATTGACAATCTGGAAAAGGCTGAGAAAATAGGTACATTTTCAGAAAGCAACAAAACAAAAACAAGGAGGGAGAACAATGAACTTCCCTGGAAACCTCTTGCCTGCTATACTCTTATCTGCTTTTCTCATGTTCCATTGTCTCCTGTGTCTCCCTGTTTTCTTCTGTTCACAGGCCTCCCACCATATAGATTATGACAGTGGTTCCCAAACTGTGGGTCAGGACCCAACAGTGGGTCACAAGCCAATTTTAGGTGGCTTGCGAAGGACCTAGGGCAGCCATATTGAAAATATGGGAAGATGGGATGCTGGAAAGGAGGAGGGCTGTATGGTTGTCTTGCTTGTGTCAAGGTTGTAGGCTTTTTTCTTTCTGATTCACTTTGCTATTGGAAAATGGCTTAGAAATAACCCAACTTATTGCTGCATTATCAGAAAACAGCAGGTTCCGGAGTCACAAAGATGACATCAGTTCCGGTGGGTCCTGGACAGATTGTCATTCTACAGATTGGGTCCTGGTGCTCAAAAGTTTGAGAACCACTAGATTATGGCTACCTTGCAAATGCTGGTGTTTTGGGAAAGATTAAATAATTAAGGGCATCACCATCATTTGTAAAAATGTAAGAAAACAACAACAAAACTAGCACACACAAAAATGCCCCAAATGTATGCAAGAAATCCCATATGAATACAGAATCCCATATGAACACAGGATTCCTGCATATGCAAAACCTGCCATTTACTAAACAGACAGAGCTGCATGTATGCTTTCCTACTGCTTGAACATGGCTACCCTTGACAATGCAGACTAATGGTCACAAACTGTGAGTCATGGCTCCCCAGAGAGCTGCAGAAACCAGCCAGGGGAGCCGCAGAATCCTCATGAAAAACCTGCTACCCTATATACAGCGTATATAGGATTGTAGTCCTACTGTGGAACAGTGACCAATGACTATGGGGGCCGCCAGGTGCTGTAGAGAATTGGGATGCTAGTACATATCAGCAGACAACACTTGCCATACATTCCCAAGGCATATCCGTTTCAGGATTTTTCTCTTTTGGGTTCAACAGTATTGCTCAGTAAAGATTCCAGAATAACTTTGTCAAAACCTCTATTTTCTGAGTATTAGAATGAAAGAGACTCAGAGCCTATTATCATACAAATGAAACATATTTTAAAAACCTATTAGTTGCTGACTTTTTACCCTATCGGCAGCAACCAAAACAGATTATCTAGATTTGCCAGCTGCTCAGCATTTAATGGCAGGTCTTTATTTTAACAGTTCACCTACTATACTCATGTGCAATTGAACATATCTCCCATCTACTGTTCTTGCCAACTCTGTCTCCAGCAATTATCCTGTTCTAGTACTGCACCACAGTGCACTTGCCAACACTGTGAAATTTGCAGGTGGTAGCTATAAAGCACGGCTTCTTCCTCGTCTATCTGTAAGGCACCCTGTGGTGGCAACTGGCTGTGATGGCTCCGATATTGTTTGTCGTGAAGGCCATGGCACAAGCATGGGCAGGAGAAAGTCTGCCTCCATTTTCCGCTGATCCAGATGACTGGCTGCACTCCGTCTATTTTATTTGGTGTATGAATGTGGATAATGGCACTGCCACATGCCAACCTAAGGTACTGTATGATGGGGTTAGGCGGCTGTTTGTTTCGGAAATGCTACTAATGCATTCAATATGATTTATCTGAATCAAGCTGCAACTCTGAAGTTGATGTTAAAATATGCATCTCAACAAAATAAATCTTAATATTTATGTAAAATACATCTCAATAAAATATTGGGACGGTGCTATTTGCAGTGAATTAAAACACATTAACAAGACTATTATTCCTCTATATTAAGTGGTCAGTTCCTTCTTTCACATTTTATGTA